>CM028678.1:22516566-23716566 GCA_016760335.1 Gastrodia elata
TAAACTTTAATCATTATTTTAATTGATTTGATTAGTTTAGGACTAATATAGGATGAACTTCATTACTTGAAATACTATTGTTTAAACTTCTCTTTCTTCTATTATTAACTATAATTGACTTAAAGATTAATATTTATAAGTCAAGTAAGAGCTCAGTTAGCTCCAATCATTAAGTAGATCATTAAAATTTAGAAAACAAAAAGATATTACATAGTTTATAATTATTAAAATTTATTGGATACTTGCTTAGCCTTGAGCTTTTTTCCTTGAACATTCATACAATATCATTGTGCATAAATAAATCTTTTATAAAAATTTATGGGGACTGTCTTATGGCAATTTGAACAAGAAAGATCACACTTATAATAGAACTTCACATTTTAGAGAGGATAAATGTGAATGTTTGACCCCCCACTATATCTAGTTAAGCAGACATGCTTAACTCCTCGTCCCATTCTGTTGAACAGTACCATAGAATGAGATAGCTTCTAAATATAATTTTAAATAATAATATAAGAGTTCTTTTACAATCTTATTGATTATAAGACCTCTTAATAACTATTTAGTTATGCTTATTTTTCATAGTCCTATGCTATGTTTATCTTAGACCAAAAGTCTGAGATACTTCTTTACTTTCTATGCTTTACACTCGCTATTTTCAGTATTGTGTATTGTTTACTTACAGTTCACTTAAAATACAGTGTATGTTGCTAAATTTTATTTAATGCTTCACTATATTTTATTGTTTACTTAGCATAAATTTCCTTGAACATAAATTACTTTCATTTCATTTACTTTAAATGCGCATTGTAGTTTCTAGCATTTTATGATACTTTTTCTTTGCCATTTTGGATGCAGGCTAAGACTTTTATCCAAGTGAGTATTCTTACTCAACTTATTTTATACTATCTTTCTTACAGTTATGTTCACTTCCTTTTTTCATATTTGATAATTTTTATAGCTTCGCTGCCTAGTTTAAATTGTAAATAAATACTTGTGATATCCTATTAACTTAAAAGATAGCCAATCTTAAAATGTGCTTAGATTGTTTAGTCTAATTACACATTTTTTTTTATTAGATTTGCCCTATCATATTTAAATATTAAAAATATGATAGATCAAGAGTTCTTTGATACAGATAATGCATGTCCTAGTGCTTGAAGAGCTTATAAAAAATTTTGCTTTCACTTAATTTAAATGTTTACTTGTATTTTATTATAAGTGAGAGAGTGACTTAGATAGGAAGTGGCTTTTAAGGGTCTTCAATACCTTCACTGCCATAAGGTGCCACGTTCACATACGCCTCCAAATATTATATGAGTTCTTTGATAATTATGCCCAAGATTAATGGGATCATGCCCACATCATCCTTATTCGAGCCAGTAGTCACCTTCATCGTGCACCCATATATACTGATTTTGAATTCATGTTTTATAACAAATTTTGTAATTGAATAATTAGTTCCTTTTTCATGCAACTTTCATAGTAATTTGTACATTGTAGTTGCTTTTTCTCTTCTATCATATGTACTTTTCTTGATGTATCTCAAATTTTGAATATTAATAAAAAGTCATTCCTTTTACTACATGTTCTAAATTTTCATTTATCTTTATTAAATAAGATGAATCCAGATCAAGAAGATCCGTCTTCTTCCAATGTGAAGGATGTTGAACCCAGTCAAGAAGAGATGAGGCAAATTATGGGGTTATTCAATATAATGATTGAGGCCCAAATAAGGGCTGCTGATAGAATAGCTTCCACAAGCAATCATTCTCAACCATCTCCTATTTCTCCTTTCCCTTCTCCAATCCTACCATAATTTTCACAAGTCCCACATCCCTCTTATATCACCTTACCGGAAACTCTTGCTCCTGCTTTTAAGGCAGTTTACGCTCCACTACCACCTACCTCAGGACCGGTGGTTGATGCGTTTCTCCTAACTTTTCTACGTTTAAACACTCCTACTTTTAATGTACCTCTCAAGTCATCATGAGAGGGTATAATTAGGACACATGCATGTAGCATTGTCATGTCATGAAGAGTTTTAAAATACTTTTAAAAAATTTAAAATATTAATTTTCTCATTAAAAATTAAAATTAAATTTGATAAAAGTATATATTTTAAATAAATATCATAATTATTTATTATTTTTAAAAATAAAATAATATTTTTTTCAAGTTATACTTTATTATCAAGTGATTATGTCTTGTATTTGTAATCTAGATATGAGATTATAATTTTAGGATGTTTGGATTATATTAAAAATAGTGTAAAATAAAATTTTTTCTTATACGAAATAAAACGGGTTTTGAAGTAGCGTACACGAAGCGTAACGAGCACGAAGATTGATGGAATTGATTTGATCGTCGATTTGTTTGATCGAAACCCTAAAATATCGCACCACATATTATTTTATTTCACACAATTTCTTATTAAAATTTTTAATATAATTATCAAATAACAATCAAAATAACTCGATTATTACCGCACCCAAATTTTTAAAATTTTCTAATACCACACAACTAAAAAAAGATGTATGCATTGCTCTAAGTCTGTCTTAAGAACCGGAAAGGAGATCTCTCCTGGTTATGTTATACCTCTCGGTCGGATCTCTTTCTCGAATACCCTTTCACAGCAAACCTATCACCACTCTCTTAGTCGCGAACCGCCGACGCTTCGCCCACCTCTCCGCTACCTACGCCATGGCATCATCCTCAATGGATGACTCCGAGGAGACCCTTCGCAGCGTTCTAGCTCTAAAACAGGCCTCCGTTGATACTCATGCTGACATTGTGCGGAAGCTGAAGGCTGAATCCGCATCGCAGGCGGACGTAGAAGCTGCCGTAGAGGCGCTCAAGACCCTCAAGGTCGAACTCTCTGCTGTGGCTAAGCATCTGCAGGCTGTCCTCAGTAGCAATGGCGGCGGCTCAAGTGATCGCGAGGTGTTCCGCCAAGCGGTCGTGAATACTCTGGAGCGGAGACTATTCTATATACCCTCTTTCAAGATCTATCGAGGCGTTGCCGGCCTCTATGACTACGGGCCTCCTGGCTGTGCCGTCAAGTCCAATATCCTCGCCTTCTGGCGCCAGGTGATGCCCTAAATTTCTAGTTAGCTGTGTGTTTGTTCAATTTAGGAATTCTATATATGAAACTGATTCAGGGCGTGTCGATCTTACATTTATGGCCTGTTATTTTATTTTCTTTTCATTGAGCTTCGTGAAGACTTAATAATCAAATTTGATTCTTGGCAGAAAATAAAGTGCTTAAAATTTTGCAAAAAGTTTTTTACTGGAAGCTATTTGATGTCTTTTAGGCATTTTCGGTTTTAAAGGCAACAAAAGTAGCTGCTTGCCCTTATAATATATTTATTATCTTGTTCTTTAACATATTTATTCTTTATTATTCATGTGAAGTATGTTTTAAAACTGTATTTTGCGTCCTTTAAGTGATTATTGTTTTTAGTTGATGTTCTATAGGAGGACGCAGCAATTTAATCATTTTTTTCCTTTTTTAGCATTTTGTATTGGAGGAGAACATGTTGGAAGTTGACTGCCCCTGTGTGACGCCGGATATAGTTCTGAAAGCTTCGGGTCACGTGGAGAAATTCACGGACTTAATGGTGAAGGATGAGAAGACAGGGACTTGCTATCGGGCTGATCATTTGCTTAAAGACTTTTGCAAGGAGAAACTGGAGAAAGATTCTACTCTTTCATCTGAGAAGGT
Source organism: Gastrodia elata (assembly GCA_016760335.1). Classification (NCBI taxonomy): domain Eukaryota; kingdom Viridiplantae; phylum Streptophyta; class Magnoliopsida; order Asparagales; family Orchidaceae; genus Gastrodia; species Gastrodia elata. The sequence continues at coordinate 22,520,291 of CM028678.1, forward strand.
AGCTGAATTGAAGCATTGTCTGGCTGTTTTGGATGACTTGTCTTCTGTGGAACTTGGTACAAAGCTGAAGGATTATGGTATTACTGCTCCCGATACCAAAAACCCTCTTTCTGATCCTTACCCCTTTAATCTCATGTTTCAAACATCGATCGGACCATCTGGTTTGAGCCACGGGTAAGACATTTGTACTTCAGTGAACAACTTGTTCATTACTAGTTCCTTATGTCATGTTATGTTGATTTTATGACTTTTCAAATGCAGGTATATGAGGCCAGAGACAGCACAAGGCATCTTTGTAAATTTTAAGGATCTTTATTATTACAATGGAAATAGACTTCCATTTGCGGCAGCTCAGATTGGACAGGCTTTTAGAAATGAGGTCTGTGTTTTACATTCTTTTTCTATTTTACATATATTTATGTGAACGAGAGAGCACACACTTCCATATATATAGTATTTTTTTTAATAATCTTTACGCACGGCTGCTATGGAACTCTCCGCTTCCTTGCGCAGCCAAGGTTTTGCATCTAGTGAACCCTACCCCTTTGCTCACGTGTAGGCACGAACACCCAAACAAACTCATATATATATATATTTGATTTGTATTGCCTACTCATTAGCTTTCAAGGATAATGTGATCAATAGTGAGAGGTTCAAATACATTGGCTTACTTGTTCAAAATAATGGTGAAATAGAGAGTGATGTGATTAATAGGATCTTAGCATGTTGGATGAAGTGATGGAGCATTTTGGAATGTTGCTATATAACTAGCTATGTTGTATGTGTCTGAATGTTGGCCAACAAAGAAATAATATATTGATAAAATAAGTGTTATATAGATGAAGATGCTAAGGTGGATGAGTGAGTATATTTGAAAGGAGAGAATGCGACATGAGCTCATTTGTAGAAAGATTAGAGTGGTCCCAATAGTGGATAAGATTCGAGAATGCTGTCTTAGATGGTCTGGGCATTTTAAGTGTAGACCATTCGATGCCCTTTTAGAAAAGCTGTGTATATAAAATTTACCCATGTTAGATGAGGAAAGAGAAGATAAAAAAAATTAGGGAAGAAATATTAGAAATGATATTCTCTATTTGGAACTTAGGGTGGGCTTCAATTTGATTGCGCACAATGAAAACCAAGGATTTAGTAGCCAACCTCACCTAGTGGGATTAAGGCATGGTGTTGTTGCTACTGTTGTTGGCAATACAAACATGTGTTCATAGATGTACAATATGATTCTTTTAGAATAATTGGATAACTTTTCTCACATTTTCTCACTTTTTAATATAGATTTTGGGCATTTAAATTTAAAACAACTATATAATAAAAGTCCACTTTTCATATTCATGCCTTAGTGCAGTATTTTTTGTTGAATAGTGTACAAGTCTCATTTATCCATTCATATCTTTGTGTTGTATAATTTGTTGAATTTATTTTATGAATTTATTTTAAATTTGTATTTGAGAGACTATTGTTATAGGTTTAACTTGTAGTATTAAATGGAGTTAAGCTAAGCTAAATTATGCAAGTCAAATTGCTAGGCTGTTCAATTAGCATGTTGATTTAAGCTAGATTAATTTATTTTGGATAGATGAAATTAAATATGTTTGGTTCGGATAGCTACTTAATAATGCTAAAGAAATAACCTGTGATTAATTATATTTTGCAATCAATTAATTAGATAATAGCATTCATTGTGTGATTATAATATTCGCTATCTACATTAATTAATTGCCAAAGCAATTAACTATTTGTTTTACTAGTTATTTATTAATTAATTATTTACATTTTATTCTTAAGCATATCAATTTATAAACTGATTATGACAATTAATTACAATACTATAGACATTTGTTTAAATTAATTTTAAAATGCCTTAATTATGTAACTTTGACATGAATCCGTAAAATGATTGTGCTAGTGCTAGGGCGTTCCTTGTAAGTGATGTGCCGCATTGTTTGAATATAGTGAAAATTGTACAAAGGTTGCTACATCGATGCCTAGATGTTATATCAAATAAGCAAGGGTTCCTGTATTATAGACAGATGCAGGTAAAGAAGCTTGTCTTTGATTTTATATTAAAATTATGTAGTTGGATTATTGACATACTCACTGGCAAGTTTTTTGAGTTAGTTGATATATGATAAATATGATGATTAATATATTATGCTTTTAAAAAATTAAGTGGGTAGAAGAGAAAGCAAAAGAATTGATAATTTAAGCTTTGAACTTTAATACTCAAGTAAGAATTGTCATAAGAATGTATGAGTATTATTGTAGATAAGAATTTAAATGATAATCTATTAGAAGTTAAGAGGTTAAGAGATATAATTATATCTTTAAAATTAATAAGTAATAGAATAACATTAATTATTGCAAGTGTTTATGCTTCTAAAATAAGATTGAATATTTGTATAAAAGAAGGATTTTGGCTTGATTTAGATGAATTAGTGTTAATATCTCAAGAGAAGATGATTTTTATAAAAGGAAATTAAATGGGCATGTTGGAAGGATAATTAAAGGATTTAATAATATTTATTTTTATTTTTATTTTGGAGAGATTAACGAAAAAGAAAGAATGATTTTATTGTTTGTTTTAGCTTATGATCTTATGATTGCTAATTTTTACTTTAAGAAAATGAAGGAACATATTAACACTTATTTAAATGAGACTTTTAAAACTTAGATTGATTATTTTCTCTTAAAAATACGTCATTATTTTATAAGGATTGTGAGATTTTTCAAAGAGGTTGAATGACAACTCAACATAGTTTTTTGGTTTTGGTTTTAAAATTAAGGGATAACAAAAGTAGTATTAAATCTAGAATATATCTTAAAACTTGATGTATAATTTTACGATGGATAATATAAATACTTTTAAGAGTGAAATTTTAAAATATAAACATTGGAATTTTGAGGGTGAAGGGAATTTTATGTGGAATTTGGTTGCTTTTTATATTTGCAATGTAGTAAAGAGTTTATTTAGTAAATCAAAAGGGAGATTACTCAATAGTAAAAATGCATGAAGATGGAAATAAGACAATTAAGTTAAAATTAAAGATAAAAAAACATGTTATAATGAATCATCTCAATGTAAGACAAGAGAATTGGAAGAAATATAGACCAACTTGTCATGAATCTAAAATAATAGTTTGTGATGTAAAAAGGGCAACATTCGAGAATTTATATAATAAATCAGAAATTATTAAGGAAGATAGACATATTAGAAGTTAGCTAAATTAAGAGGAAAGAACTAAAAATTTGACTCATGTTAAATTATTATTGACAATAATCAATAAATTGTTTTAAGGATGAAGCTATTCAACAAAGATAGATGAATTATTTTATTAAGATTTTTAATGAAGGTTGTACCAATACAATTAATATAAGTAGTTTAATGGTTATAAAAATAGTTTCAATTATGTGTTCATTTATCATGTTGGTAAGATTTGGAATGCTTTAAAGAGGATGGAGCGAAAAAATGATAAAATCAGAAGACATCCTTGTCGATGTATAAAAATATTTGGGTGAGGAAGGAATTTATTGGCTTTCCAAGTTATATAATGTTATTTTGAAAACTAAAAAAATATCATGAATGGAGAAAAAGTATTGTTATTCCTAGTTACAACAATAAAGATGATGTTCAAGATTGTGCTAGTTAGAGAAGAATCAATTTAATGTGTTGTACATTGAAACTTTGGATGAGAGTAATTGAATACAGATTACGAAAGATTACTTATATTTCTCAAAATTAATTTGGTTTTATGCCATACATATATTAAGAGATTTGATGGAGAAAATTTGAGAAAAAAATATCATTTAGTTTTATTGTTCTTGAGAAGGCTTATGATAAAATATCGAGAGATGGAGAAAGAGTATTGTTATACCTATTTACAACAATAAATGCTATGCTCAAGTTTTTGCTACTTAGAGAGGGGCCAAGCTAATGTGTTGTATATTGAAATTTTGGGAGAGAATAATTGAATATAAATTACTAAAGGATTTGTAATTCTTAAAATTAGTTTGGTTTTATGCCATACATATATTAAGATGTTTGATGGATAAATTAGAGAAAAAAAAGATCTTTATTTTATTTGTATTGATCTTGAGAAAGTTTATGATAGAGTACTAGATAAGGTCTTTGGATAGAAAAGAGATTTGCATTGCATATATTGATGTTATTAGTGATATATAAGAGGTCTGTAACATGGTGTTTGATCGCAAGGTGGTTTATCTTGTGATTTTCATATTACTATTGGATTATATCAAGGCTTAGCTCTAAGCCCATATTTTTTTGCTTTAATTATTGATGTTCTTATTGAGCACATCCAATAGGGGATTCTTTGGTGCATGCTATTTTTAGATAACTTTCTTTTAATTGATAAGACTAGGGATGGAGTCAAAGCAAAACTTGAGTTGTGGAGTATTACTTTAGAGTTGGAAGGTTTTTGTCTTTGTAGTTCAATTGTATTAGAAATTCTAATCTTGAGGACATATATTGAGGACCATGTGATTAAAAAGAGAGAAGTTCACGTACCTTGGTTCAGCTATTTAAAATAACGGTGAAGTAGGGAGCGGTGTGATTAATAGGATCCAAGCTAGTTGGATGAAATGGATGAGCGCTTCTAGAGTGTTATGAGATTCAAAAATTCCACTCAAAATTATAGGAAAAATTTGTTAAGCAGCTATATGACTACCTATGTTATATGGGGCTTAACATTGGCCAACAAAGAAGAAACTTACTGATAAAATTAGTCTTATAGAGACAAGTGTCTTAGGTGAATGAGTGGGTATTTATTCGTAGCAATGTTGGTGTGACTTCAATAGTGGATAAGAAATGAAAATAATGTCTTAGATGGTTTAGGCATATTAAACATAGACCATGCAACACCTCGATTAGAAAATTAAGTTTATGAGTTTCGCCTATATTAAAACTGAAAGACAAAAAAAGAAATAGGAGGAAACTATTAGGAAGGGTCCTCTCTATTTGGAACATAAGGATGGGCTACTATTCGATCGTGTCCAATGGAAATGAAGGATTTATATAGCCGACCCCCCTAGAGGGATTAAGGCTTGATGTTGCTGTTGTATTAATTATGTTATTTTATTAGTTGTATCAATTACATTAATTAGCTACATGATTAACTACTTATTTATGCTGAATAATAACTAATCGTGTTAATTATAAACCTAATTGTTTAATTACATTTGCTACTTAAATGCATTAAATATTATTGAATTAATTGCATAATTCTTTTTATCCTATAAGTACATTAACTAGTTACCTAATTCATCACATATATAATTACATTTAACATAAATAATTACATAATTATATATGTGTATTATTTAGTTATGTTGATTAATAATTAATAAATATTGATTTTATAAGTATTAACATAGAATAGTTAAACAATAAATCATTTTGTTATGCTTATAAATCATTATGCAGACAACTATGTTATATGGGGATAAATGTTGGCCAAAAAAGAAGAAACTTATTGTTTAAACAAGGAGTGTGCTTAGGTAGATGAGTGGGTATACTTGTAATGATAGAACAAAAATGTTTATCCATAGCAAGACTGCAGTGGCTCCAATAGTGGATAAGGTTAACTAATATTGCCTTAGATGATTTGGGCTTACTAAATGTCGACTGTGGAATGGTCCTTGTTAGCATAATTGAGCTTATGAATTTCTCCCATATTAAAAGAAGAAGATATGACCCAAAAAGATATGGGAAGAAACTCTTAGGAAGGATCTTCTCTATTAGGAACTTAAGGAGGGGCTTTTAATTGATCGTGCACAATGGAAACAAATGATTCATGTAGCCAAAGAGCCAAAAAGACATGCAAAGAAACTCTTAGGAAGGATCTTCTCTATTTGAAATTTAGGGAGGGGCTTCTATTTGATTGTGTACAATGGAAACAACAGATTTATATAGCCAACCCCACCTAGTGGGATTAAGGCGCCTAGTGTTGTTGTTTCTTATTAATCACTTTTGTTAATTATGTAAAATTCTTGTTAATTAATTTACCCATTATGTTAATAAGTTTGTGCTTATTTAGTTAATTATATAATAATGCTCAATTATATTAGCTGATCACAATATTTAAATGCTTTGACTAATTATGTTAAATATTTACATTAATTAATTCATAAAATCTGTTAGTTGATTCCTTGTTCAAATTAATTGAACATTGTATTTAATGATAATAATCATATAAGTAAATAATTGCTATACTTATTTATATTAATTTATTAAAAGGCAATTTAACTTGTACTAGTAAACTATTATGATAAGTTGAGAAGCAAGATAAGAAGAGTTTGGGATTATCTAAGTGGAAATGAAAAGAAACTTATGGAAGTTTACTTCATTTTCTTCATGACAGATGAGTAGGTATAGTCGTAATGATAGAACAAAAAATGTTTACTCGTAGTAAGACTAGAGTGGATCCAATAGTGTATAAGATTAACTAATATTGCATTAGATGATTTGGGCTTACTAAGCGTAGACCGTGGAATGGCCCTGTTAGAATAATTGAGCTTATGAATTTCTCCTATATTAAAAGAAGAAGATGAAGACCCAAAAAGATATGGGAAGAAACTCTTAGGAGGGATCTTCTCTATTAGGAATTTAGGAAGGGGCTCTATTTGATTGTGCACAATGGAAATAAAGGATTCATGTAGCCAAAGAGCCAAAAAGACATGGGAAGAAACTCTTAAAAAGTATCTTCTCTATTTAGAACTTAGGGAGGGGCTTCTATTTGATCATACACAATGGAAACAAAGGATTCATATAGCCAACTCCACCTAGTGGCATTAAGGCGCCTAGTGTTGTTGTTTCTTATTAATCACTTTTGTAATTATGTAAAATTCATGTTAATTGATTTACCAATTATGTTAATAAATTTGTACTTATTTAGCTAATTATATAATAATGCTCAATTACATTAGTTGATCACAATATTTAAATGCTTTTGACTAATTATGTTAAATATTTACATTAATAAATTCATAAAATCTTTTAATTGATTCCTTATTCAAATTAATTGAACATTTTATTTAATTATAATAATCATTTAAGTAAATAATTACTTCACAGTATTTATATTAATTTATTAAAAGGAAATTTAACTTGTACTGAATAAGCTATTATGATAAGTTAAGAAGCAAGATAAACATAGTTTGGGATTATCTAAGTGGAAATGAAAAGAAACTTATGGAAGTATACTTCATTTTCTTCAGTCATTCGTTGATCATTTTATCCATTCATCTTACTGCACATCTTTTATCTTTCACATGCTTAAGCCAGATTGTATAATCTTAAAGATAGTATTCTCATTGTTTCTCTGATATTATATTTTTAATTTATTTTTTCTAGCATGCTTATTTTCTTGTTAATGGCTTCTTAAATATCCAACGTTTTGATTTCTTAAGCCTTTATAATGATATTCTCATACCATAGTTGTGCTGCCACACATTTTTATTTTAATCATCTAGTCATTACTGTAAATTTTAAAACCTGATAAGAGTGACTGCTAATAAAATCATCATTTTATTTAATAAAGTCTATTATATTATTAAAAACACTTGTAAAGAATGTGAAATGATAATCATTCGCATAAATTTTGTTTGACAAAGTGATAAAATTTCAAGGTTCATTGCATTCGAGTTCCAAATCATAATTTTAAGATTTATTGTTTCCTGAGCATCAAAACCTCGGTAAATTTTTTCTTATATAAAATGTATATAAGAAATGTTTAAGCGGCTTATTATTTAAGAGCTTAAGCATGTAGCATCCATAAATATAAGATAATCATCACTTTTCTGCTACTAATTCTATCATTTTTTTTCTTCCACGAGCTTTTTTATTTTTAATATTGTCTCTTGATTTCTTCCACCATCTTCTTAGACGTCCATTTAATCATTAAAGTTAATGATATGAACGCTACTTTTTCTACTCCATCGTTTGATGTTTTTTATTTTTAGGTGCTTCGAGGTACTAGGCTACGATGGGTGTGATTCTTTCACATGTTAAAACCTGCATAAATTTTTTTTTTTCACAATTTTTTACTTTCGTGTGCTGCTTTCTTTGCCCCTCTAATAACTAAATCCATTTTTTTGTCATACATTCATTTTAATAATCTCATTTTCCTCACTCATTTTGGCTTGATTTTTATTGCTCAACTTTTATTTTTTCAATTTGGCATAAAAATATGATTTCTTGTCTTAATATCGATTGACAACCTTCGTTTTACTGTCTTAAGAAGCATATTCTTACGACAGAAAAAAATTCAGTGGATAGCACTCAGTGGCACCATCACCAGTTATCATAATCTCCATATAACTTTTTTGGAAGATGAATAACACTGTACACTTTCTAAAAGGCTCCGGTAATGACCATTTAACGCATTAATTAACACTAATTCAAGACAATGCAAGCAACAATCGCTATTGCCTCATCCTTTTAGTTATTCACATTCTTGTTCACTGCTTTGACATACGGTGGTGGTGCAGTCCTTTGGATACCCACTGAACCTCAACTTATCCATCATTAATTCATTGCAATTTTCAACCCTCAATTACCACTTGCAGTAGCATGCACTATTGATCACTATTACACTCAATCTGGGTGTGTAGTATCAGCACTGCCACAATTTATCACCAAATATGAGATTGATTAAAAAGTGTTGCAAACTGGGCTCATACAACTAGTTATGTGCCATTTTACTGTTTTCTCATCAATGTCAAGAAGAAAAATGGTGGTTTTGGATTTTTGCCCATGGCATACTTAATAAAATGACAACCTAACATTTTGTTATTGCAACAGCTAATGAAATGCCTGATGGTCTATATAGAGCACAAATCTTCACCAATTAAAGAAAGCTAAGCTAAGCTAAGCTAGATCATTAAACAGACTATAAGCTTGAAAAGAACTTGGCTTGATATTTAAAGAAAGCTAAGCTAGAACATAAATGTTGACCTCATTTATTAAAGGGCCAAATGTAGTCAACATTCCAGTTGTTTGTGTCTTCTTGTTGAAGACAAATACAAATCTTTATTTTTATTGTTAGAAATATTCTTAAGAGAAACCTTGTCTTTACTGGGTCCCAAGTTCTTGATGAACAAGGAGGTTTGAATTTGTAGTTAATATTCAACGTAAAATTGTCAAATATTTCAAGAAAGATGTGTTTCTTTTCTTGAATGTAGTGCAAAGACTACTCACTACATTGATGCTTCAAAGTAGTGTCATATAAGCGAGGGTTTTTATTTAATGTACAAATGTGCTTAAAGAAGGTAGGCTATAACATTAAACCCATACTTGTTTCGTGTAAATATTGGCTTAGTTTAGTTACTCCCAAGTTGCTTAGTAGCTTATCTTATTCAGGTAATATACTTTGAAGTCAACAAAAACAAAAGATAAAAAAAGTTAAAAATTAAAACTAAACTTTATCATCTTAACTGAACTAATCTTTTATCCATATAACCCAAAAACTTAAGCTCAGAATAATAGCCCCTAATTAAGAATTTGTAGTTTGAATATTGACACTCATTAGCAATCTTTTTGTGTTGATAATTTTTGATTGTGCTAAAAACTGTCTTCAAAATGAAATGAGTGATAGTTTAGGCTTGAGTTTTTTTGGGTGATACATTGTGTGCGTGTGCCGCTGCCTTCGCTAGCAGCCCTATGGGCGGCGCTGCCGCCTCCCTTTTGCGTCGGATCTTCGTACAAATCCCACATTGGAACTCTATGCGTTGAATCTCGCGTCTCGCGTGCTTCTCTCTCACGTCGCGTCGGATCTCTGTGCGCCCTACGTCAGAATTGGGTGCGGGTCTTGCGTCAGATACGCATCGCAGGAGGCTACAATCACAGGATTTGCTGAAGTACTGCATTTGAAGACCAGACTTTGCTGAAGTGCTTAGTATTGTTCAGAACTCGGTGATGAATTCACAAGAGGTATGCCGTAGGGAGGTCCTTCCAAACCTCCATACAAAATCCTCCTCTCCATTTCTCTCCCACCTCTTTCCTTGATGCGCCTACTTGATCATCACATTCAGTCGGTATCAAGTTGTTCTCAATGTTGAGAGGTAAACCGGCTCTCTTGTCCAAGAGAGGAATATTGGCTAAACATTAGAGTTCGCTTTGGTAGGGAAGTTTCACAACTGTAAATCCCCTATGCTGGTAGTAAGGAAATTTCTTGATGATCTGGGTTTGTTGGCAGCTTACACTATTGGCTTAATTGATCATTGACATGTTCTAATAAAACTTTCGTGTGAACATGATTACATGAAACTCTTCTTGAGGGGTCTTATTTTATCTCAAATTTCTATATGAAAATCTTGAAGTTGACAACTTCCTTTGATCTTAGTTGTTAAACTCCTTTAGCTTCTGTATGGAATAACTTTCCTCTACTTAAAGCGCCTTTGATCAATCATGGTATTCTATACTCTATGGGGTCATATTTCGACAATACTCTCAACGTAGATTTTTCCATGACAAATCTTTTTAAGCCGTCGGCGGCTCTAGTCCCGGTGGAAATTGATTTTACTAAATCTTTTGAAAATATAATATGGATCAGAAATGTATCTTAGGGTTATTACCAAGAGGTGAGGTTCGAGATTTGCCTTTATTTTGCTCAAACTGCAACCTAATTGGACATAATTACAATAGCTGTTTCAAGCTACACTCGGATCTTATTCCAAAGAAAAAGAAAGATAGTGCTCTAAATATCCCAAGAGCCAAGCTGAGAATGGTGTATGTTCAAAATAAGGAGCTGTTTTGGACAACAACCTTCAGTTATTGTTGGTGGGTGTACACTGGCTAACGCCCATATCGAGGAGGTTAGAGTGCAATTTTAGGTTGTGGATGGACCCTCTCCTTCGATGGTAACTTTTGCCATGGCAGCGGTTAGTGATGGAATCGACAAGCCATTGGACACCATTGTTTTCGGAATAGAGGCGAATTTATCAGGCTATGCGGTGATTTCAGAAAATCCAGTTCAATTGGGTGGCGATGTCACAAATTTGGTTGATGATTCTCTAGTCACATTGGGTGTCCCCTCTTCATCTGATGTTTGGCCCATCGAGTTAGTTGTTTCTAGTCCTTCGGTTGGGCCAGTGATTTAGGCAATAATGTCAGACAATATCAACACCGAGGTGTTCTCATCAAGTAAACTTTGGGGTTCAATTTCGGCTGCCTGCAAAGTTTTGAGGTTCCCTTGATGAGGGGATATATTTTGAAGTTCTCTCTCATAATGTCAGGTCATTGTTGGCATATTCTATAGAACTGCTTTAACAATATCTATCTTAAATTTCTATAGTTATGGGCCAGAGAGATTTGATGGAGGAATTTGCATCATCTTCTCCTTCGGTTGATGGGGGTGAAGCTGAGGGCATTTCTGATTTGGGTAGTATAGCTACGGAGCATATCTTTGGTGATCTTGAACTCTTTCTCAAAGTCAAGAGGAAAAAAAAGAAGAAAAGAAGCGGCATTGATTTTTTTTTGGAGATATCTAGCTTTCTATCATTAGCAGATTGTCATTTATTGCAACCTCTTTTTGGTGGCTTCTCTTTTGAGAGTTTTAGTGACTGCTTGGATCCAACATGTTTTTCTTAAAATGTTGGTTTGGGTGTTAAGGAAAAGTTTGTGTATAATATTGAGTCGACTAGGTTTGGGGAGTTGGAGGTCTCTCGTTCCTTGGAGTTAGAGGTCTCTCATCCCTTGAATGTTCAGTCTGCCCCCACCTTTGGACTTGATTGACGTAGGAAGTGGTTTGGACACTGAGGTTGCTGTTGAGGTTGACTCTGTATGCCCGGATACTGTGACTGCTATCGTAGTTTGTCTGATTTCTTTCCCACCTCATTTGGAAGGGGAAATTGTGGTTTACTTTGTTACTTTTTCGTTAGATTCTTTTGGTGATCAAGGGGAATTTGCGGGGTGTTTTCTACACAAAAGCTTTAAGACATTCTCTTGGGGATCAACCCAAATTTTGAGCAGGCGGGCTGAGGGGTTCCTTGGTGACGAAGATAATATAATCCCTTCTGAAGTGCTCAGTATTTATATTTATGAAGCTCCGATTGTCTTGCGCTGAAGAGGCGTCGACCCTTCATTCGTGGAGGATTCTTGGGTTATTGTTTCAAACCCAAATCATCAGCCCGAACTTGGGAGAGCTCAAGTAGGAAAAAAGAAATAGAAATATATTTAAAGAAAAAAAATTCAAATCCAATTTGTAACTGAAGCAATCACTTTAGTTGGGATCTTGGATTAAGTGGAGTTTGTTTGATCGTTTCTCCTTTTTTGCTTTGTTTGCTTTTTATTTTCTTACTAGTTTTATTTTTTGAGGTCACAAACTTCATCTAATGTAATTTTTTTATTTGCTAAATTAATAAAATGCAATGGGTTTTAGAAATATAATATATATATATATATATATATATATATATATATAATTGTCTTTGGGAGAAATTTACTATTCTAGCAAATTCATATGAATGGATGGATATCCTAGTCTTTTATTTTGAAATATAGTTTTTATTTTGCATTCCATCCATCTATTTATTTTGAGGGGGGTGGTGAGATGCGTGAGAGAAATTTCCCAAGGATAGTTTGCGTTGTTGAACGGGTATAATTAGCTGATGAGCTTTTTGAAATTTGTGTGATGTCTTAACATAGAAATTTCTTCAATTTTCTTATTTAATACTGAATTTATTTGCATTTGTAATAACATATATTTTAAAGGCGTGCATTTATATATAGGAATGTTGTATAGTAGTTTTAATTATGTTTTGTCACACAAATAAAGCTTCTTGCCCAGATTTCGCCAAGACAAGGTCTGCTAAGAGTTCGTGAGTTCACATTGGCTGAGATTGAACATTTTGTGGATCCTGAAGACAAATCCCATCCAAAGTTTGTTGATGTGGCTGATTTGGAGTTCCAGATGTTTCCACGAGAGCTGCAAATAGCTGGTGAGTCAGCAAAACCAACGCTCCTTGGGGAAGCAGTCAGGCAGGTTTGTTTGGTTTGCTACTTATTTTTTTTTGCAGGTGCTATTTTGTTCTCAGATATATACAATTAATACTTTTATACTATTATATATATATATATATATATATATAATAGTATATAATAAAATTAGTATGCTTTTACCTAATTTATCTGTAATGCGGCTTGCCTCAGGGAACTGTGAACAATGAGACACTTGGTTATTTCATTGGGAGGGTATACCTCTTCCTTACCGGGCTTGGTATTGACAAGGAACGCTTACGTTTTCGGCAGCATTTATCGAATGAGATGGCTCACTATGCTGCTGACTGTTGGGATGCGGAGATAGAGTGCTCATATGGATGGATTGAATGTGTTGGAATTGCTGATAGGTCTGCCTATGATTTACGAGCTCATTCGGTAGGTTCTCTAATCATTACCCTAGGATTTTTTATGCATATTTTGAGGTAATGTTACCCGTTATAATACCTTTTTTATTTTAGTTTCTTTTTTACAAAATCGGTAATTATACCTGCTTCAAACAAAAAATGAAAAAATATGCAGGCAATAATGAGAGGGAGAAGGGGCGAATGGAGGGCAAAATACCGTTGGCGACAGGAAGAAATCATAAGCCGCTAGGGGATACGAACACTAGATAATGCTGTTGTTTCCAGATAGCCGCCAATTTGGCGTGTTCTTTATAATATTGTAGATAATGGAAGCATTCTAGTAATAAAAAAAAAGATAAAATATAAAACTATTCTTTAAATAGGAATTATTTATTTTCAATATACATTGGAGAGCTACGAGAAAAAAAGGGAGAGGGTTGATGATTACGGATACCTTCTTACTAGACGAGCATTAGCTATGAGCTGCCTCCTTACTCTCCCTGTCTATGAGATACCTCCTTGATCTCAAAGGGTGAAGCCAAGGTTAATGCTGTTTGTTACAGGACGTGCTTAGTGCCAGAGTTCTTGGGTCGGTTTTTGAGTTTCATGCTGTTGCAAAAGGCACTCTATAAACTGTGGCTAAGAGAACCACCATGATAATGACAAGCATTTATGAGTCATGTTTGAGCGCCAAAACTGGGCAAGGTGGAGAAGAGCTGGTGAAACAATGCTAGTGACTTTATTGGAATCAAAAGAAAAAATGGGGGGCTCAATCGTTACTTCTAATTGCTCATGGATTAAAAAGTGGAATTCAGCTGTAACTATAGGGATTAAATTATAGTATTGGTATTCCTTTTCTTGTTTGCTCGGTATTTTCTGCAGAATGTATTAATGCACTAAATTTTCTTAGAAATTAATTTTTGTTTTGATAGGAGAAAAGTGGTGCGCCATTAGTTGCTCATGAAAAGTATCCAGAACCCAGAGAGGTTGAGGTGAGTTGTTTCTGCTGCTTTCCTTGTTTTTTACCTGCACAACCTACCTGCAAAGCACTTCCGCTGCTCATTGACTGTTTGTCCTTAATTTTATTGTGATATTTCTGAACTTAGAAACTGGTGATCACTCCATCAAAGAAAGAACTGGGGCTTGCATTCAAGGGAAACCAAAAGATGGTCGTTGAAGCATTAGAGGCGAGCAATCGAACCATCGATTTCTCTACTGTACTGCAAAAATATTCTAGGAAAGCAATAATTTCTTATTATTTTCATGAACACAGGCCATGAACCAACAGGATGCATTGGAAATAAAGTCTGCACTGGAATCTAAAGGAGAAGTGGAATTCCAAGTGTGCACCCTGGGAAAGTCAGTCATCCTAAAGAAAAGCATGGTCTCGATTAGCATGGTAAAGAAGAGGGAACACCAGCGGGTCTTCACCCCATCCGTCATCGAGCCTTCCTTCGGCATCGGGAGGATAATTTACTGCCTGTTTGAGCATTCCTTCTACACGAGGGCGAGCAAATCGGAGGACGAGCAACTGAATGTGTTCAGATTTCCTTCTCTAGTGGCTCCCATCAAATGCACCGTCTTTCCTCTGATTAAGAGCCAGCAGCTGGACGAGGCGGCCAAAGTCATTGCGGCGTCTTTGAGATCCGCTGGGATATCACACATTATTGACATCACCGGTATGAAGCTTTGACAAATCTTCTTCTAGTAGATTCCGACACTCGATGTGTGAAACCCCCTTAAGCATAATTAAGCTTAAACTCTAAACATCAAAGCGTCCTTTTAGATAATAGTGGAGTTTCTGATAAGACTTCAAAGTTAACCGTGCTCAAATATCGGAGCGCTCCCAGGATTGATGACCTGTTGCGAAATTATTATCTGAGGATAAAACTGTAAGACCTATATGGTCAAAACAGATTATACTTTAATGTTTAAGAGTTTGAATTGTTATATGTTGACCTTCATCTGGGGTATGTTGTGCTGCAGGCACATCTATAGGGAAGCGATATGCGAGAACAGATGAGATCGGAGTTCCCTTTGCCATCACCGTCGACTCCACTTCCAGCGTGACGATACGGGAGAGAGACAGCAAGGAGCAAATTCGGGTGAGGATTGACGAGGTAGCATCTGTGGTGAAGGAAGTTACAGATGGTCAGAGCACTTGGGCCGATATTATGTGGAGATTCCCAGCTCATTCTGCTTCTCATGCTGATGACTCTTGAGGCTATATACATTTCTTCTGCCGGCTGTTAAAGAAGTCCTTATTTATTTATATAAATAAATTTTTATTAGGGTTTCTGCAATCACAAGAAGTTTTTTGGAGTTCGGACATTTATTGATTGGAGAACGTTGAATGCCTCCTTCGAATTGCTTGTGGGTTCATTTTAGGGTCAGTCTGTTGAAGTAATGTCAGTCTATCTTTTGTCCGGACAATTTTGCCTGTTATAATGATTATACTTTTTTGTAACAGTTGGATGTCCAATTAATTGAATGAAAGAAAATAAATTATATTTTTTTTTTTGAAAGGTGAGCTTTAAATTTGAATCGGTAAAATTTGATTATAATATTAATTTTGCTATATAGTTTTCATATATTTCTTAAAAAATATGGATAATTAGGATTTAAAAAATTTAAGTATAATAAAAAATTATTATTAAATTCACTTTTATTTGTAAAGTTCATAAAAATATATATTTTAAGTTTTAATTTTTAATTTTATATTTTTTTGGGAGATATTTGAGAATCAAATAATATTTTTATTTGAGATAATAAATTTTGAATTTTAACTATATTATGTTACAACATTTACAAATTGCTTTAAATTTTAGAGAATTTTTATCATTGACTTGATAATTTCAAGGTTATCTTGAAAGCATGTTTGCTTAATAGCTCATATATGACCATAGGATCATAAGCAAAGCATCTAAATACCTTAATTTTAGTTAGCCTATAGTTCAGCTTAGTTATATGCTTAATCAATGAACATATATGCCTTAAGAAAAAAAAAAACCAATAATAAAATAGAATATATAGCAATATGGAATAATGTTAATCTTAAGTTTTAAAATGAGCTATCTATTAAAATGTTCATTTGAATAGGAAAATGCTTATTTTGAGAATATTTTCAATTGATAAGCCAAAACTCTTAATTTACTCTCTCTCACAGATCTTGTGACTCATTAAATGCTATATAGCAAATTAATGATACTCCTATAATAATTATTTTTAGTATACAATCTAAGAAAATTGTTGTTCATTTGTTAATTGGGAGAATCTACTTAAATTGTAAAATCAGAAATCTTTATTTTTTTCTTTCTCACTCTCAGGTATCTTAAGACCCAATCTCCAACTCATGCAAAGCTCTATATAACAAATCATGTTCTATGTCTTGCACATCTCGTTGGGTTGATATTTTCTCTTTTAATGATAACAAATTATTTATACAATAAAATTTGAATAAGAATATTATCTATTTAAGTATTTTTAGGATTGTTAGCCTTTCAGAAAAGTGGCATTCAAATTAGTAGATGTAACATGAATCAAACCATCAGTTTAAGTACATGAATTAGAAATTTTTTTTTTAAGTCAATGTACTATAGTGTACTATAGAATTAGGTTGAATACTTTATAAAACTTTCAAAATTTTAAGTTACAGAAATTAAGAAAATGTCTGAAATGAAAGTTGTAGAAATAAAGAAATATATACATATATAGAAAAAAAATGACAAAAATAAAAATTACAGGAATTAGAAAATATATACATATAATAAAAAAAAATGATAAAAATGAAAGTTACAAAAATTAGAAAATTATATACATATATTAAAAAAAAGAAAATGACTAAAATAAATATTGTAAGAATTAGAAAAGATATACATGTATGACAGAAATAAAAGTTACAGAAATTAGAAAAATATATACATATATAGAAAAAAAATATTGCATAAATGAAAATATAATAATAATAATAATAATATTATTATTATTATCATTATTAAAATAAGAAGAAAAATGAAAAGAATAGAAATTTTTTTATCTATTTCTCATTTCTTACTCTATCTTAGTATTGATGAGGCTTTATTGGAGATCAACAGGGAAAATCGATGGTGGCCGAGGAAGAGAGAGGGAGGAGTGGAGGGGGAAGAGGAGAGGAAGAGGAATGGTGGAGGATGAGGGGAAGAGAGGGGTGTATTTATAAACTTTTTTTTAATTAATTAATTAATTAATTTTTAATATTTTTTCTCTCATTCATTATTTAGATGAGAACAAATTTGTGATATTCTTCATAATTGGTTTGAGTATTTAATTTGGCTTTCTCTTTATTCTTCTTATCTCTTTCCTTTTTGTATCTCCCCTTTCTCTCTTTTCAATTTTTTTTCAGAAAATAACAAAACTTGACACGGTGAAGAGACAAACGCACTCACGTAAATTTTTTTCGATTTGAAGCAATATTTTATTTTTTATTAATTTTTGAAAATAAAAAATTCAAAAATTAATTATGATCAATCCAGAGCTCTAAATTTGACAATTTTTATGTATCATTTTTATAATATTCTTAATCTAACGACATCAAAATCACTGAATTTGGACTTGTATTTAATTTTCCCATTTTTTTGAATTTAAATAATTCAGAAATTAATTCAAGAGTATCTGTTATTTGGATTGCTCTCAAACTTGGGCATTATAATCATAAAAGTATACTCTATCCAATTGTATTTTTAATTTGCCATAATTTTAAAGTCACTAAGGATCCTTATTTTTGAGTCGAATTTAGTCATAATTATCTTAGTAACGGCTTGGGTTATTATAACTTAGTACTGACAACAGAATTACTATGATCCAAAACATAGAGCTTCAAAATTTTAGAATGGGGTTTTGTATATCTAAAACTCAATCCCATTAAGGAAGTATTTTGATTTGTTGTAGCAGAAAAGCTACATCCCCAATACATAAGACTAATTGCAGTAGTAGCAAAGAAGTTCAACATATAAATTAAAACTCCCATAATATTTTAGAGTTGTGCATGACTTATTCCATATATATCTCTCTAGAAGTTTCTAACTAAGCCATTTTAATCTCAAGAGACTGTATACAGTTAGACCCAATTTATATAGAAGAACCATTCAATATATTATGTCAAAATGTCCATCAACTCTGCAATAAAGTTATTCCTTTGGTTTAACATGTAATGCAATGATCGAAGTATGAAAGAGGGTACCAGAGGAAAAAAAGAAATATATGCACAATAAATACATATATAAATTTTAATGATTAGGTAATTATGAAATAATCCTTCTTTTGCCTTTAATAATTGTTGGTATCAAGGATGTCATCTATTTTTTATAGAAGAGTCTGTAACAACCCTATGTTTTTATAAGGCCAATTAAACTTTAATTTGGTGCAATTAAACCTAGAATTATCAAAATCATAATACATAAAATGATAGAGCTAAAGTATGTCTAAATGATGGGAATGAACTATCCCAAAGGTTGGTATTATGCATGGGAAGAAATGATGTAAATTCTAAAATGTTTACAAAGGAGAAATAATTTTTGTGAATTTTGAGAGAAAATGAATAAAAATTTATACATTTAAAGTAATCTAGTGGTCAAAGAGAAAAGAGAGCATATATTTAGATTTCTCATTTTAAAATACACTAAGGGTAAAATTTTGATAATTTTTGGAGTTAAAATAAATAAATTACCTATGATTAGAATTTTAAAAATATATTATACATTCCTTTTAAAACAAGGAAAGAATCATGGACCATTAGATCTGGGATTTGATCTGGCGGTCATTGCTTAAGAAATTGTGACTATATTTTGAACAAAAGAATTAGAAGATCTGATTCGATGACATCGATTAAACCAAATAATAGATTAAATTTAGGCCTTAAATTAGATATGCAGATGACCAACATTATGAAATGATAAATTAAATTTGTGCCATTAAATTGTACTTAAATATATGATGACAATTGTTATAAAACTTAAAAATAACAGTAATGCTAATGTTGTTAGATCGAATAACTATTTCAATCTAACAATTGTGATTAGCCTAGTATAGTACTTTTGTCCAAAACCATAATTGTCGTGATATATAGAGTCAAACCTTCAATAAACCCATGAATCTAAGCCATGTGTAACAACCCAAATATTGTTACCCATCAATTAGTGACCTAATTGACTTCAAACTTCTTTTATTACTCTTATAATAACGTTAAGAGTCTCCGCCACAAATTTCGTGCGATTTGGAGACCGTTTGGCAATTTCCAACGTTTCCTAATTTTCTGATAATTCTGAAGATACCTAATTTAATCGAAAACGGACTTCCCTATTGCATTCCTTACACCTAAATTAGCTTGGGGTGAAATTTTGATGAGTTTTGGAGATAGTCAAAATTTCTTGATTATTTTATTATATTTTCATTAATTTGATAAATCAAATAATTAAGATGACTTCCAATTAAAATTTTGACTTCATTTTTGAGTCCGTTAACCTCAATTTAGCTAAAAAGTAATTTTTCAAAATTTTCTAGAACTTCTAATGAAATGAAAAATTTTAAACTAATTAATATAAATATATATATATATATATATATACTCATACATTATCTATACGGCAAACCCTAATCCCTATCCCATTCGCACGCCAAGCCCTCAGCCGAAGGCTTCGACCCTCCTCCTTCGAACGCAATTAGGCGACGCGTGGCTTCCACCTCTTGTAAGATCCAATGGCAAGTCACCGTGACCCCTTCTCATCGCAAGTCGTGAAGATGCGGTTATCATCTTCAAATAAGCCCATATTCCTTTCATCTCCATATCTACCTGAACCCTAGCACCCGTCACTATGCTCACTGGCCTCTCCCTCTCTCGGCAGGAGGCCGAGAGGATGTGTCTCTCGGCAGGTGGGCACAAGGCCGAGAGGCCTACGTCTCCCCCACCCTCGGCTAGAGGCCGAGAGCTGCCGTCCTCTTCCTCCTTCCAGCCATCGGCGACGACGCTGCTTTTCTCAGCTTTGAAAGATTCGAATCCTTTCACATTGGAGAAGGTTGCCGAGTCTTTTTAGAGTCGCAGCCGAGTGACCGATTGATCATCACTGCTAGCAACCGATCAAGTACAGCCCTCTACTTCTTTTCCAATTAGCTATTATTTCATTCTTGCAAGCAATATGCGTAGACCTGAACTCTCGGTGAACTATAAAGAAACGATCGTAGGCGACATTTCGATTTTGTCGATCTTTCCTCTCCTTCGTTCGCCGAACTCCGTTTAAACTCAATCGATTTAAAATTTCCCATATATATGAATTTTTAATTCATTCTATGTTAAGTTGTATTTTTGTGAGGACTTATAATCATTTGCCAGTGAATCTGTGATTAACATATATTTGTAGTATATCACTTGACACAACGCAAATGAGGTTATAACACATACAAGTCATTGTCGATACTATCATAAGCTGCGACTTTTACAATAGCTATTTGTGCCATGATCATGTCACTCCATTGGCTTGTGACAAGTATAAAGAATGTTTATAAAGAGCTATGAATGGCAACAAAACATTTTGATTGTGCAACACTTGTTCTACACGAGTTCCGGAGCATGGAAATGATTGAAGAAAATTTGAAATGGTTTGTAAGTTTTAATGGATAGGAATCGGATTTTCTTTTCCTTTAGATCCATTAAATGGAAAACTGAAAAATCAATATGAATTGATTTTCTATTATTTCGATCTGAGATAATTGTTATTTAATCATGTGGAACTTACATCAACTACTTATGTGTTGTACTAACTACATCTATGTTGTAGTAAATTTATGAGAAATTTGTTATGTTTCGAAATAGTCCTTGATCTCTTAGGCTGTAAGAAAATCCTTTAATCATATTAATTATCAACTCCCATAGAAAAAAAAAAAAAAACCAAATAAATTCATATTTATTTAAGTACTCATGATCATGCATAATATTTATATTTTGAATGGCTTCACATTGGAAATATGCATTTAATTATTGATTTGTAGTATCACTTGTGGGCTGTGGTTACTTATTTAATGAATTGATAAAGAGCAATGACATTTTCTATATGCCTCATAAGATACCTTAAAATTGCTTCTGTAATAGATTTCGTCTAAAAAAAAGAAAGGGGTTAACTTTTGCATCTAGATATTATTCTTACAAAACAATACGGAAGACATGCATCATATTTTTATTTCATGTCCCATAGTTCAATTCCTTAGAAATCTTTATGCCAATTATGTTATCTAAGAGTTGAGTATACTTTTATAGGGATTGTTAAAAATGTACTTTGCTTGGCTTCTTAAGTGTGGCAATAATTTTGTGAGTCACATTAGGAGAAATTATTGTTTGTAAAATACTCCCGTAACTTAAGCCCATAAACTAGGCTCAATTCTTCTTGAGAATGGGTATGCTGTAGTATTTGAAACTATTGATTTATTTATACATTTGACAAAGAAACTCAAGCTTCTAGTCAATAATGAAATTATGATCTTCTCAACCAACACGTTAATTGTGCTTATCATATTATTAATCAATTGTCTACTTAACAACTTAGGCATTTAATTGCCCTCCATTGAAAATTATTAATATCAAATGCTGCCATTAATTATATGAAATATAATGATGTTACTTAATTTACAAAACCTAAATGCTGCTCTTATTTCAATGATGAATTAAATGTTACAAGATTCTATGTTGCCATCAATTAATCATAAGATCCAAATGCTGCCAATGAATTATATGAGAATCAATGCTATTATTCTTTTATAGAATCATATTGCTGCCATCTAGTGGTGAGATACAAAAGTTGCTAATAGAATATATGAACATCAACATTGTTATTCTTTTATAGAATCATTTGCTGCCATGTATATATAAGAATCATGGGTTGCCTTTATTCTTAAAGAGATGGGATAAAATGCCGCCATTCTTTTAACGAACTCATATGCTCCCTTTCCATTTAAAGTGAGATTAAATGTGATTAAGTGCTGCCATTTCTTATAATTGTGATCAAATGCTGCCATCTTTAGTTTTATAAGATTATAAGTGATTCAATGTTATCAAATGCTGCCATATATATATTAGAATCATATCTTGCCATTAAATGAATGTGAGATAAATGAAATACGAGGATAAATATTGTAATTATTTTTATTTATTTAAATCATATGCTGCCATCTTATAAGATGAGATCAAATGTAAATACATGTTGCCTTTATTTTAGAAGTGATAAGATAAGATGCCGCCATCGCATGTTGCCGTTCTTCCCAAAATGAATGGGATAAAATGCTGCCATTATTATCTAAGGTTATTTTTTTTATTCCAAGGTGAAATCAAATGATCAATTGCTGCTATCAATTGTATATGAGAATCATACGCTGCAATCTCTTGTTCTTATGTGAGATCAAATGTGATCATATGTGGCCAATTGTATAGATGAGAGAATCAATGAGACCTTAAGTGATTCAATGTTGCTATCAAATGAAATGGGAGATGCGTGTTGCCATTTATTTCAATGTGAATCAAAAGATATCATGAATCAAATGCTGCCATTTTCTAAAAAAAAATCTTATGAGATCAAATGCTTCCATTTAAGTTCAATTATGATTAAATGCTATTACTTATTACATTATGATCAAATGCAGTCAATTCTTTCATTCGAATCTCAATGTTGCCACTTATTTCAAGGTAAAGAAAGTGTTGTCCATTAGTTATAAGATTAAATGTTGCTATTTATCTCAATAAATACAAATGCTGTAATATATTTCATGGGATTTAAATGTTGTCATGAAAGAACATGTGTTTCCATATAATCAAATTTCAATCACTTCTCATATTAAAATCATATGACAGAATCATTGAATAATGTCAAATTTAATAATGTTCTTTATATTAATTGTATTAAATTAACTTCTATCATCAAATGCATTTAAAGAATCAATTACCGTGTTAGAATTTAATTTAAATGTTTCTTATTTCTTTTATATTTAAATATTAACCTTAATGATATTGTTCTTTGCAGCCAGAGTTGTAAATTAATACAAGAATGCTGAATCAAATACTATTGCCTTATGTGCAATAAGTCAAATAATGCTGCTCTTATAAATTACTAAATTAATTTCTGTATCTTTTATTAATTTCATAGATGTTTGATATAGGATGTATGAATTATAGGTTAGTAAACTGCTTTGTTTAATTTTATAATTTGAAACTATTAGAATTGGAAATAGTCAATAAATTGACTTATAAATTGTTGTTCTTTATAATTGTCAAAATTATTAGAATTGGAAATGAGCAATCTTATTAATGGATTCAACTCTATTTTAGAATTGGAAATGAGCAATCCTATTAATGGATTGAACTCTATTTTAGAATTAGAAATGAGTAATCCTATTAATGGATTGAACAATATTTTAGAACTGAAATTAGTCAATGAATTGACTTATAAATTGATTTTGTAATTGTTTAATTGAACAAATATAAAGGAGACTCTACCGAAATTTCTAAGAATTTTTGGACTTAGAAATTTTTAAGAAAATATTAGATATTTTCACATGTTAAATACTTATAAAATATCTAGAGTTTCATATTTAGGATTGTAAGTATTCATTTAAATTATTCATTTTAGAACATTAGTTCTCAATCAATTTGATTGAGAATAATAGCTTCTTTTAAAGTTTTAGATAAGCTTTTAAATTTCTAGTTCCCTATAATCATAAGTTGAATTATTTCAAGTAGGGTATAATATATCTCTTTCCTTAACTTCAATTACATAAAAATACTAAATTCCAAACTTATATTCATTCTACCTTTATTAAAAATTGACTTAAAGATCAGTCAATTAGGAACTTAATTAGCTCCAATCATTAAGTAGATTATTAAAGTTTAAATAATAATTGGATATCACATACTTTACAATTATTAAAATTTATTGAATACTTGCCTAGCTTTGAGCCTCTTTCCTTGAACATACATTCAAGATCATTGTGCATAAATAAAGATTTTCATAAAACTTTAAAGGAGAATGTCTTATGGCAAATTTGAGTATTAAAGAAAGTGCTTATAATAGGACTTCATATTTTAGAGAGGGTAAATGTGAATGTTCAACCTCTCCACTGTATCTAGTTAGACAGATGTGCTTAACTCATCACCCCATTCTATTGTGTACTCCTACAGAATGAGATAACTTCTAAATGTAACTTTAACTAAAGATATAAGAGTTCTTTTACAATCTTATTAATTGTAAGATCTCTTTATAATTATTAAGTTATGCATATTTTTTTTAGTCCTAGGCTATGTTTGTCTTAGATCAAGAATCTAAGATACTTCTTATTTCTTATACTTTACACTCTCTATCTCCAATATTGTGTATTGCTTACTTCAGTTCTGTAACAATCTCAAGGCAATAACTCAGTGTTCGAATATGAACAAGAATTCTGGAGGTTGTCCCATTTCATTTCAGATCTGGTTAGAACGGAAGCATCAAATGCCATCGTTTTCTGAAGGGTCTAAGGGACTCAATAAAAGCTCACCTAGTGTTCCGCCAAATCAAAACTCTGGCAGAATTAATCGAGGCGGTTCACCTCCAAGAAGGACTTCAAGGTCAGATGGACTGTAAGCGCAAGGCTGCATTTGCGCAGCCAAGGAAGGAGCAGTTTGGTCATCGCAAGATGGCTAAAGTTTATAATATCGAAGATGAACAATCCCAATCCCAGCACCCTAAATGCAAGAAATACCATCCGTATGGGAAATGCTACCACTTTGGTGGTGTATGTTTTGCATGTGGTCAGAAGGGCCACCGTTATTTCGAATGCAATTCTAAGATAATAATTGATGGAGTGCTCATCGACCACTCCCGTCAAAAGCAAGCATTCCGTGCTCATCCAGGGAACAACCAAGAGCCTGCTCTTGCTAAAATGCCATCCTCCACTTCAAATGCTAAGGCAATTGTACCTGCACAGAAGCTGGCCTATAATCGTCAAGGCCAACGGCCCTAGGTCAAACAACCTACAGCTCCTGTAAGGGTATACACACTAACACCCGCCTCTGCACCTAAAGACAATGATGTTGTTTCAGGTATGTCTGAAATTAAAGTTTTACTCAGTTATTATCATTTCAATATTTTCAAATGTTGAGTAGCAATTCTTATTCTGTTATTGTAATCATAGGCACCTTATCAATAAATGATAAACTTTGTAATATCCTTTTTGATACTGGAGCGAGTCATTCCTTTGTATCGGAAAGCTGGGCAAAGGCCCTTAAGCTACCAACATATTGATTAGCAAACTCGTTGAGCATCGGGTTACCTTCCGGAGCCCATATGCAATCCCAGCAATTCTGCAACATAAATATTCCTATTGGTGAACAAAAGTATGGAGCTAAATTAATTATATTATCAATTATAAACTTTGATATAATCCTAGGCATGAATTGGTTAAGTGTACATGGTGCTTCCATAAATTGCCAAAAGAAGAAAATCACTTTGGGTAGTGGAAGCCAATCAAAAACCTTCATTGGAAGATTTAGCACTCAAGCATCGTTGATCAATGCCATAAAAGTAGAAAAGCTAGTCAAGAAAGGGTGCGATGCGTATCTCGTAATAATGTTGGGAGAAAAGAAAGAAGTCGTGCCTATTTCGGAGAACCGAATAGTTTGTGAATTTCTTGATGTTTTTCCTGAAAACCTACTCGGTCTTCCTCCCGTTAGAGAAGTAGAATTTGCTATAGAATTAATTCTGGGAACCCAGCCATTATCAAAAGTTCCGTATCGTATGGCATCTAAGGAGTTGCAAGAATTGAATAAGCAACTGGAAGAGCTGCTAGAAAAAGGTCTTATCCAGCCGAGTTCGTCTCCTTGGGGAGCGCCAGTTTTATTCATGAAGAAGAAAGATGGATCGATGAGAATGTGCATCGATTATAGAGAATTGAATAAAGTAACTATCAAGAACAAATACCCATTGCTGTGAATCGATGATCTATTTGATCAATTATCTGGAGCTAAAGTATTTTCCAAGATCGATCTACGATCTGGTTACCATCAGCTAAGAGTTAAAGATGCGGATATAGAAAAGACAGCATTCAGAACCCACTATGGACATTACGAATTCCTAGTAATGTCATTTGGATTAATAAATGCACCGTCCATCTTTATGGTCCTAATGCAGCGAGTATTTAAAGCATACTTAGATAAATTCATTATCATCTTCATTGATGATATCCTAATTTATTCAAAGAATAGTGCTGATCATGAGAAACACTTAAGATTAGTTCTACAAGAACTCTGAAACCATGAGCTTTATGCAAAATATTCCATGTGCGAGTTTTGGCTTGACTCAGTCGCTTTTCTGGGCCATGTCATAGATGCACAAGGAGTTAGAGTAGATCAAAATAAAGTTAGCGCTGTTCAGGATTGGTCACAGCCAAAGTCTGTGACTGATATCAGAAGCTTCTTGGGTCTGGCAGGGTATTATATAAAATTCATCAAGGGTTTCTCGCAGATAGCATCTCCTCTCACAAAGTTGACTCAGAAGGCAGTGCCATTCGTCTGGAGTCCTGAATGTGAGAAGGCCTTTCAATCATTAAAAGATGCTCTTTCTTCTGCCCTAGTTCTTGCCTTACCTAAAGAAGGTTTGAACTACCAAGTCTATACCGATGCTTCCAAGATAGGCTTGGGTTGTGTGCTAATGCAGGAAGGAAATGTTATTGCCTATGCATCCCATCAGTTAAAATCACATGAGAAGAACTATCCCGTTCATGATCTAGAATTGGCCGCCGTAGTCTTTGCTCTGAAGATTTGGCGTCATTATCTTTATGGCGTCCAATGTTCTATATTCACAGATCATCAGAGCTTAAAGTATATTTTCACTCAGCGCGAACTCAACTATCATCAATGAAGATGGCTTGAGTTAATCAACGATTATGATTTATCAATCCAGTATCATCATGGGAAGGCGAATGTGGTAGCCGATGCACTCAGTCGTCATGCTACACTCTCCTCCTTAATAGCTTCAAGCCCTTTAGAGGAAGAATTCAGAAGGCTCGATATCACTCCAGTTCGTGGTGCTAAGCTAAGCACGCTGATATCTATGAGTACTGTAGAACCAACATTTCATCGCGATGTCTCCATCTCCCAAACAAAGGATGAGGACTATCTAAAGTTTAAAAGAGAAATCGAGAGTGGTCGTCGATTCGACCTACAGTTGTGAGGTAATGTAATATATCAGGGAGATCGCTTATGGATTCCCAAATCCATGCATGAAGAGATTTTAGTGGAAGACCACAATTCTGGCTACCAAGTACATCCTAGTAATACTAAGATGTATCAAGATTTGAAGAAGTCATTCTGGTGGCCTGGAATGAAGAAAAATGTGGCTGAATTTATATCCAAGTGCCATGCCTATAATCTAGTTAAGATTGAACATCAGAAGCCTGGAGGACTTCTCCATCCTCTAGCAATTCCTGAATGAAAGTAGTTTGATATTTTCATAGACTTCATAATGTGTTTACCCAAATCAAGATCTGGTGCTGATTCAATTTGGGTCATTGTCGATCGACTGACGAAATCAGCACATTTCATTCCAATGCATCAAACTGATTCAGTAGAGAAATTAGCGAAGCTGTATATCAAGGAAATTGTCAGACTTCATGGAATTCCAAGATCTATTGTATCTGATCGTGATAGTTGATTCACTTCTAAGTTCTGGCAAGCTGTGCATCAAAACTTGGGAACTACCCTAGCCGTGAGCACCGCTTTTCATCCTCAAACAGATGGTCAAATTGAGCGAGTCAATCAAACTCTTGAAGACCTTCTTCGCCTATGTATTTTGGATTTTAGAGGTTATTAGGAAGATTATATTCCCTTAGTTGAATTTGCATATAACAATAATTTCCAATTAAGTATCGGCATGGCTCCGTATGAAGCCTTGTACGGTAGAAAATGCAGTACGCCCTTAGCGTGGTCTGAAACAGGCAGTGTTCAGCTATATCATTCAGATCTAGTTGAGGAAACAAATAAGAAGGTGCAGATGATCCAACAGAGAATTAAGGCAGCTCAAGATCGCCAGAGTAAATATCATGATGCCCATCATCGTTCTTTGGAGTTCAATGTTGGAGATTTTGTGTATCTCAAAGTTAGCCCAATAAAAGGTGTATTTCATTTTGGTGTGGCCGGGAAGCTCAGTCCTCGCTATGTCGGACCATTTGAAGTAATTGAGAAAATTGGTTCTGCAGCGTATAGATTAAAACTTCATGAAGATTTCTCTGCAGTTCATAATGTGTTCCATATCTCCTCTCAGCAGAGGTGTCTTCGTAATCCTTCCCACATAATTCAACTTCCAGCGGTATCTCTTCAACCAAATCTTTCATATATGTAAGAGCATATTAGAATCTTAGCTCGTGATCAAAGGCAGCTAAGGAATCGTTCCATTCCCATGGTAAAGGTTCAGTGGAGTAATCGCTCTGTTGAAGAATTGACTTGGGACAAAGAAGCCGATATGCAACAGAAATATCCAAGCCTCTTTGATAATCCAGGTACCTTTAAAATTCTAAATTTTAATCCTTAGTCACATGCGTTTTCTTTTGCCTTCTTAGTAATGATGTCGAGGACGACATCGTTTTTAAGTGGGGGAGTCTGCAATAACCCAAAG
Source organism: Gastrodia elata (assembly GCA_016760335.1). Taxonomy (NCBI): domain Eukaryota; kingdom Viridiplantae; phylum Streptophyta; class Magnoliopsida; order Asparagales; family Orchidaceae; genus Gastrodia; species Gastrodia elata. The sequence goes on from CM028678.1 coordinate 22,549,324, forward strand.
TTGTTACCCAGCTTGAATTAAGCCTAATCATATCTTAATTATCATTCTGTTTATTTCATTTAGCTATTGGAATCAATTCTTAAAGATTTGGCGCAATTCGAAGTTAAATCCAAAAATTGGGATTATTTTAATATGTAATTAATTAGAAAATTGAGGTATGTATTTTGACCTTGAAATCAAAATTCGACTTTGCTGTTGCGATCGTCACCCCTAAATTAGCTAGGGGTGATGGTTTGGACGCGTTTGGAAGTCGTCAATTTTTTGTGAATATTTTAATGAAATTAAATGCGTCGAAAAATAGGATAATTAAATAATCGTTAGAATCGAATTCTGATTTGCCGTTGAATTCCTAACCCCCAAATTAGCTATGAGTGAATTTTTGGGAATTTTTGGAATATAATTCAAAAATCTGAATTTTAAATAATTAGGGAAAATAAATAAGTAAATAGACAAACATTGAGGCCCTAACTTGCATTTTCCCCATTTATTTCAAAAATTCTATTTCGGCTGGCCATCCCCATGCAATCCAGCTGGCCATCCCCTCCTTCTCTCTTAAGCTATGCCCCATTAATGCCCATCCATGATGGCCCCATACTCCTAGCCTCCCTAGCTAATGATGAAGCCCTACCCTTTCCTTTCTCCTTTAAAAGGGAGAGCTCAACCTCCTCTTGAGTTTGCTGAGACTTTCTCCACTCTTTCCTCTTCCTCCATTGCTGCACCCTAAGAAGAAGAAGAAGAAGAAGAAGAAGAAGAAGAAGGAGAAGAAAATAAAGTTTCATTCTTCCCCTCTTTCCAAAGAATTAAGGTACCCTTTGCCCCTCTCCTTGTCTTTCTCATGTTGATATAATGTTGGAATGCATATTTGAAAGTTCATAAGCATGTATGTAAATCATAATGGCTCTTAGAAGCTGCACAAAAAACAGCTCTGTTTTCATTCATTCTGCATACCCTTATATTCATCATCATTTTTAGTATAACTAAGATACTCTGTTTATGCCGATTTCAATGTCGATGGAAAGGTATCGGAAATACCTTTCCATTGATATATAGCATTGCTCATGGAACTCTCTGGATTGAGAGTAATTAAGCTCGAAAAATGGCCCTCATGGGTTTCGCACCTGGCGAAGTCACCGTCTGCCGCTGCAGCGCGCTGCCGCGCGAAAAGCGCTACAGCGGACATGAAAACTTAGGGAAAACGTATAAAAATGCATATTGAACTAATTGAATAGTAGAATTGTGAAATGGACCGCTACAGCGCGCTGTGACGCGCAGTAGCGGTCTGCAGCGGCATTTCATGAAAACTTAGGAAAACGACCAATAAATTAATTGAATAATAGATTTGCGAAATGGACCGCTACAGAGCGCGATCGCGCATTGCAGTGACAGTTTCGCGGGAATCATAAAATCATTTAAATGAAAGTAATTAAACATTGATTTTGCAAATCGAACCGCTATAGCGCGTCATAGCGCGCTGATTGCAGCGACCTGTAGCGAGCCGCAGAGCAATGGCGCTACCGCGCGAAAAGCGCTACAGCGCGCTCCAGCTCCCGAAATTTGCAAAATTCCCAGAAATGTCAGAAACTGCCCAGATTTTGTAAAAACTGTCAGTTTTGGCTGAAATGGCCAAAATTTCACTGTTTTGATATTTTAAGACCCTTAGGACTCTAGTGGAGCTAAGTTATACTAAATCAAGCATTGCATAAATTTCTATGTTAGAATTAAATTTGAAACTTTGTCATTTTTAATGCTCACCAATCTACTATGTACTTTAAATGTATGTCATGTCAAATGCCAAGTAATAGAATCCTTAAGAGTATGTATCAAATAGATAAACCTTAATAACCTAAATGGCATAAAACTTAGATCTTTTAGAGTTGTGATTAAATGCTAATCCCTTTGTTTGTTTTAGGATTTGATTAGCATTAATCACCTTTTTATTTTATATCATCTTTCCATTTATATGCCTTTATGATATTAGGATGTATATTAGAAAACTCTAAGCCTTTATAAGTACACTTAATTGATATTAAACTACACTTGAACATAAGAATCTTGATAACTTGATTAAGTAGATGATACTTAATCCAAATCTAAAGTTTGACATCAATAATACACTAATAATATATTGATTTGTCATTGACCTTTAAATTAACATTGGTCTTAATGATAGAAAGGTTAGGGGTTAAACCCTAGCTTATCTTGATTAAGATCTAAACTTTAATCACTTAATTAATTAACTTGATTGTAAGATAATTTAATTGATATTATTCCAATAATGCATATAATTTGATATTGATCTTAAATCATCAAATCAGAAGTGCTAAAGATAACATTGAATATGTGCGATTGAACTATCTGAATCCAAACTTTAAATATTTGATTTTCTCTTATATAAGACTATTAGCTTAAGATCGATAACAAAATTGCAATGATTTATGAAATGATATAACTCTAATAAGATTATTGATTCTATCCCATAATTGTAAAGTAGAAAAAGTGGATCAGAGGAATCTTAACCATCTGACCTAACCACTTTAACCTAAATCAAATAGGTAACCTTAAGAAGTATAAAAGTGAGATCTTAAGGGTTTTGCTATATGATTATTATTGAAATGCTTAAAGACCTTAATTAATGATACATTAAGATAGGAAGGACTTTTGTAACTGATTGAGATAAGAACCTAATTGATCCTTCATAACTTTAGAAGTTGAACTTGATGCATTATGGTAGGAATCACTTAAAGTACTTAGAATGTGGCTTATTCCTTGTGGTAGCAACCTATGTTGAGTGATTTATTGATCACATTCTTGGAGCCTTATATAAGATACACCTACTTAGAGTAAGTATTAATAGATTTGATAAATCCTTATTGATTAAATAGAATCTGCTGAACTCAGATTATTGGTTGGGTATAGTAGGGTATACCCATAATACTGGATTATTTTAGTCATATTCAGGATTGGTTGATTCACTCCAATATGGACTTATGACTAGGTGCTATCCTGCAGGATTAGCTGAATATAGTCCCGTTAGAATAAATCTTCCAAGACTAAGAGTGCTATAATTAGTGAACAGGATCCTTAGTTTGAGATGTAAACTATGATTGGGTTCTGCCTCCTATCGTAGTGCACTTCGATAAGTGCAATTTAAGAAAACTAAGTATCTTAAGTCACTTTGTGTAGACCATTAAGTATGCTGGTAATTAGGGCATTTAACGGCTTAGCTTGAGATGTAAACTGTGATCGGGTTCTGCCTCCTATCGTAGTGCGCTTCGATAAGTGCAGTTTAAACAAGTCAAGGGTTAAATTTACCTTTCTTGCAAATATGCTAAATATGTGTATACAATCTCCCCAGTTAATGATTTTAAGTAAACTCTCAACCTTAACTAATTATCGAGATTAGAATTCAGGAGTCAGAATCCTTTTAGTAGGATTTTGCACAATGGAGACTTTGGATTCATTTTCAGATTTTAAAGCATTGTCTAGATTTATCTCATGTAGCTTAGAAGCATGAGCATGAGAATAAGCATGAAGTGTGAATATCAGAATAATGTATAAGTATTAGTGATGATATATGAGTTACAGAATATTGTATATATTGACATGGGAATTTCTGGATGCATCAGTGTCATCAGTAACAGTATTCCCAACAGGATGTATGTAGACATTGGACCGTACTGCTCATAATAGTTTAGTGATATTTTGGTAGCATATCAGTAGTATACAATATTATGGCATATTCAGATGCATAGTTTTAGTGACATATAATATAGTTGTACATATGATTACTCAGTTTCAGATTCAGTATTGTTTTGATTTATTTTCAGTATTCAGTTACAGTTTAGTTTCACTTCATATTGCTTTAGTTTTGTACAGTTTTAGATAGTTTTGTACTTTCAGTAATTTTTATAATATTTCTGCAGTTTTAGTTATATAATATAAATGTTAAATGAATAATTAGAACTGTTTAGATTAATTTTGATGTGTTAGACTTGTTATCTAACACGAGGTACTTTTGGGATTCGGCAATTCGCTAGATCCCGAGCAGTATATTGAGCCAGGTCAGGAGGACATCCAAGAGATCCAGGAGGATCCCATGGAGCTTTAGTGGACTATTCTTCAGCTTTATTTTCTGCTCAGTTACTTTCAGTTCAGTATTTAGTTATATGTCTGCTATTCAGTAAATATTTGTAATGATTCTGGATGTATTTTTCATTCTTTTCTGAGATGAATGTTTCGTACTATTTCTGTGATGAATGTATTTGGGTGTTTACTTTAAGCTTCCGCACTCTGTATTATATTACTTATACTTAGAATTGTGATGTGATCAACTTACTTATACATATATTGGATTCTTATGATATTCTAAATCCAATGTATGTATTTGTCTAATACTTCGGATAAGGATACTACTCTTATCTTAAGTATTAGCTTTCAACCATTCTTGAGGTTGAGTCAGCATCCCTTCAAATGGGCTTAGTGTTCAGCTATTCGGGGAGACGGACCATTCCTCCTCGAGTAGCGCACCGTTCTGCCACCAAATTACCCTTTACGCACGGTGACGGGACGGGGCGTTACAAGTTCAATTTGAATACAATGTATGTTGCTTAATTTCATTTTATGCTTTACTGTATTTTATTTGCTTACTTAGCATAAATTTTATTGAATATATATTGCTTTCATTTTATGCACATAGTAGTTTCTAGCCTTTAGGATGCTTTCCCTTACTAATTTTTAATATAGGCTAGGACTTTTATAAAAGTAAGTATTTTTACTCAACTTATTTCATACTATTTTTTTTACAGTTATGCTTAATTCATTTTTCTATATTTTACAGCTTTTATAGCTCCGCTGCTTACTTTGAATTGTAAATTATATTTGTGATATCTTAATAATTTAAACACATAGCCAATCTTAAAATGTGCTTAGATTATTTAATCTAACTACACTTTTTCTTTTCTTTGACTTTGTCTTATCATATTTAAATACCAAAATATGATAGATCAAGAACTCTTTTATTTAGGTGATACAGGTCCAAGTACTTGAAGGGCTTATAAAGAATCCTGCTTTCGCTTATTTATAAATAGTTTATTTATATTTAGTTATAAGTAAGAGAGAGTAATTTACTTACTGTCTTTTTCTCTTACTCTTAAAAAGGTTTGTAACAATTAACTTATAATAGGATAATAGTAATAGTATAAATATTATTATTATTGCTATATGAAGATGATAATAAGTATAACTTATTATCATATTATTTTAAGAAGAGGGATAGTATTATAATAATATTATTTTTATATTTATAATAATAATAATAATATAATTATTATTTATTTAGAGAATAATAGTAGAGAGAGAATATTATAATATTAGTGAGAAATATTATAATAATATTATTTAAGTAATAAATATTATGATAATAATGATAATAATAATATATTTAGTTATTATTATATTATACTATAACATAGTATAATATGACATATTATCATATTATAACACACATACGTGTGTGTATATATATATATATATATAAGAATAAGAATTAAAATTATGTAAACATAAATACAAGAATTAAATTATAAAAAGTAAAGTTAGTGATTAGTAGCATAAAAATAATATAAAAAAATAGTGGTTAATTAATTAATTAAGGAGTCAAATTAAATTCTTAGTTATTATTATTATTATTTTTAACTGTTCATTAAAATTTTTATATTTCAATTAGCCCATTTAATTTTTTCTGACTCACATTTTTTTTTGAGTTTTTTTGTGGGCCTTCTCCCTGTCCAAAGGGGGCTTGCCGAGGAGGTAGTAGACGATTCATGTGAATGTCGGCACGGGGAAGTAGCGGGGCGAGGGGCAGTCGTTGGCGGGGAAGAAGAAGAAGATGAGAGGTGGGGGGAGACTTTGGGGTGGCCGAGGGGGAAGGGAGAGAATGGTTGGAGGTTGCTGGTAAGGTAGGGACATGGAGGAGGGAGGTCGGCGGCCAGCCGGAGGTGGAGGAGGAGGAGGAGCTTGAGGGAAGACGAGAGGAGGGGCATCCCTATCTATATGGAGGGGGGCTGCCCGCCCGGCCTTCGATCAGCCCGGGCAGCCCGGGCAGGGGGCGGCGTGGCCGCCCCTAAGGAGGGAGGGGAGGGGTCTGGCCACCCAAGTGGCTAGCAAAGAAGAGGGGGGAAGGGTCCGTTTGGGAGAGAAAAAAAAATGAAAGCTATGTGAAAAGAAGAGGAAAGAAAGGAAAAAAGAAAAAAAAAACAAAAAATAGAAAATAAAAAATAATAATATTAATAATCAAAATTTGATTTAAATTAATCGTACTTTTCTGTCGTCTAATTTTCAAATTTGATGAAACTTGATCGAGAGGTTCATCTTGACGAGATAAACGTCATCGAACAAAAATTTCTCGATTCGGAACTATCTTTTATTTTTAATTAATTTTCGAAAGTAAAAACTTCAAAAATTAATTACGGACAATCTGACATCAAAATTAGATGAAAATTTTTGTGTAGCCTTATTTTATTATTGTAAATCCAACGATACCAAAATTATTTAATTTTGACTTATATTTAATTTTTTCTAATTTTTCTTATTTATAAAATTTAATAATTAATATAGGCATATTCGTCTATCGGATTGCCTCCAAACTTGAGCATTATGATCACAAAAATATTGTAACAACCCAAACTCTTAAGCACCAAGGTATTGTGTGGCGGCCCTGCCCCACCGTGGTTCTGTTAACTCTTAAGTTAACATGATTACGGTGGAGGGGTCACCAAATGATAAGGTCCCCACTTAAGATTGGATTAGACACACATTCTAATCCAATTTAACTAAGGACTTTGCCATTCATCCAAAAATACTATCACTAAATGATCATACATGAACTCAGAGTGCGGAAGCATAAACATAACATCCATCCAATACAGTATAAATACAACAATATAGAATAAGTAAAATACTGAAAGAGAAATATAAACCTGTATTATTACAACATTTAATAAGTTTAAAAGAACTGAAAGGAAACTCTTAATCTCACTGGAAGAAAGAAAACTAAAAAAAATTACAGATCTTCAGGAACGAGCTCCTCCTCCAATGGCAAGCTCTCCATTGGATCTGCTGCTCCAACAAACTCAGAACCTACCATTATCAGTTTCATAATGGTAGGGCCCCAGCCAACAAAAGAAAAACTGGTTAGACAATATGTCTAAGTACATTTTAGGGTAAACAATTTTATTAAGTTAAATAGATATCACCATAAAAACAGAACTGAGCAAAAATAGGTGCAGAAGAAGCGTACAAAAAGAATAGTAATAAGTTATAAACAAACAGTTTATAACTAAAGCAACTAGGAAGTAATGCATACCTCCTCCAAGCAACTGCAACAAAGATAGGTAAGCAAAAGATTAAACAAAACTGTAAGAAAAATATAACCTAAACATGCTTATGATCAAACAGAATATGCTAGGTGACATACATAATTTGAATAGTATAAATTGAAAACAACTAATATCCTAGGTGAGCATAAGAAAATAGTAAGTAAAACTAGCATCCTATATATATAACTCGTGCAGGAAAGCTGTAAGTAAAATAGTGCTATAATGCAGAATATATAAGTAAAATAGTAGCTGAAAATGGAAACTGCAGTGACCATCTAAGTCACTAAAAATATACTTAGCAAATCTTAGCCTGATGAGCTAAGAAACTCTGAACTGAACGTCACTGAAAAATCTTAGCATGATAAGCTAAGACAGAACTGAATGTAAGTATACTTGAATTAGTATATCCATATCAGAATCCTAACTCTATAGTCAGTAGGGCGAGAGTCTATCCATCCTATCACTCGGACTAGGCATGGCCAATAGACTGTCGGACATTAAACCCTCGAAAGGTTGTCGACCCCGAACGAGTTGATCGAAGAGGTATACTAATCAAGCTACACCTTACAAACTACTTGTGAAATGAAAACATAATGCTGCTTATAAATGTTCCAAAATAAGATATTTATCAAATATCTTAAGTTCATAATACATGTTCAAGGTATAAGGATCAATATCAAGGAATGCGAAGCATCAAAATCAAAGTGAGCAAGAAACTCTATCTAAAACACAGGTGATATCCGTTGTTATATACTTTATTCGTTCTATCTACTCTAAGTTACATAAGTTTCAGAATCATCAATTCTTACACATTCTGTAACTTAGAATCACGAATCCTACTAGTTGAAGATAATTAGGACTGGCCAAGTCCTAATTATAACTTAATCAAAAGATGACTATTGGGTTAAAATGAATAAATCATTGACCTAATTTTGTATTTTAATTCATCCTAACTTCATCTTGATTAGCCAAATCAAGATGAAAAGATTAAGAATTAGACTCCAGATGATGGGATCTAATCACTTAATCTAAAGGTATAATCTAAGGGTCTAACTTTAGAAACCAAATCTCACTGATTAAGTTAAGGCAAGTCCTAATGATAAATCAATTCATTAGGATAGATCTCTATTCTTAATTCTAGAGTTTAAAGATCAAATAATCATTTAATAAACTAAGAAAATCTATAAATTAGAAAACTCAAGGTTTCATCTATTGAGTAACCCAATTTACTCAATAGATGAATTCTAACTTAAGATCTATCTCTAATCTTAAGAATTAAAGCTCTTAATTACTAAGAATATCTCTCAAAATACACATCCTAACTAATGTTATTAAGAAGGTTGAGGATGAAAAAGAGAAGATTAGAGGAGTTTAAGAAGGCATGATATTAGATTGATTTTATATCTTGAAGTTTAGACTTGATTATCTTGCAAAAGAAGACAAACTGCAGTCGAATATACAAGCTATGATATTAATCTCTTTACAACACTATTTCTTATTCAACTCACAACTAACATTATCAATCATGTATTTTAAGATTTAATGCTTTTAACACAACTTCTATTAGAGTATCTGTAGTTAGCATAAGCAAATTTAAGTTTGAATCACTATAGATTTTGAGATAGTAAAGCAACAGGAAGGGTTACGCATAATTACAATGGTTGCCTCTCATAGGCCATCCAAATTGTAATTATGGCAATACAATAATATTTATGTATAGTTATATTGAAATAAAAGAGAGGCTTGATGGAAGCATAGATATTTCTTAAGAGAGAGTTGAATTATTTTCATAAGTACTTACAACATAGTTGCTTAATCCTTTTATAAACTTAGAATTTACTCTTGGAATTGTTTGCTTGATAGTGTTTCTCAGTAGAATGATGGATGGCTAATTGTTAAATAAATGTGCATTGCTATTAAAAAAAATATTTACCTCATGAACATCTTAAAAGTATGAGTTTTTGATTTGTCTCTTTGCACTATTTCTTAAGGGCTGTTTTGAAGGTGCAGGATTAGACTGAAATTGGATTTATAAATTTATTAAATGCTTTCATAGATTCAAATTTATTGAATAAAGTGAATAAAAGATTGTTGGCACGGGTTATAAATCTTGCAAAAGTGCAACATATTGAAGTTATTGAAGTGCAAAGTAGAATTACCGATCTCGTGTCAATGACAACTTCAAGTATCAGTTTGGTGGTAAGTGCAAAGTAAATCAAATACTCTAATTCAAAATACACTTATTTGGCTTGCGATAATTAAAATGTAGGTAAAGTTTTGGGGATTTAAAATTTCCCAAATATCCCATTTTTTGCATATAAAAAAAATGTCATGATTTGAACTTCTTTGCACAAAATTGTGTGCAATAAAAAAAAAATGCAGTGATGAACTTATAAGCATAATATGAATAATCTAATGCGCCCCTACAACAAGGAAAGTTTTTTTTATACAACAAGCATTCAACGGGTTATCATATCCCAATCTATTGATCCACGCCATTAAATACACAAATGCTATGAGTATGGATGTATAGTAAGACAACCAAAGGATGACACTAGTTAATGATCATTCAAACATTATCTCACACTCAAAGAACTGAGAACATATTGATTTGTGAAATTCAGATAACATTAAAAAGACAATTTATATGAAATTTTTAGAAATATGAGAAAACATCTATATTTCCTATAAATTTTCTAAGTTCTAAAATTTTCAAAAATTTCGGCAGAGTCTCCTTTGTTTTTGTTCAAATTTTCCATTTTCACAATCAATCTCCAATTCTAAATATAGAGTTCAGTCCTTTTTACAGGACTGCTCATTTCCAATTCTACTATAAAGTTTAATTCCAGTTCTAAAATAGAGTTCAATCCTTTTTACAGGATTGCTCATTTCCAATTCTACTGTAACTTCAAATACTAAAATCAAACTAAGTAGTTTAATAACAAATTCCTGTATTAAAAAGAGATGCTGACTAAAATCAGCAATATGTGATTTTTTTTACACATAATGTCTAATTTAGCATGCTTGTATTATTTATATTTCACAACCTGCAAGGAATAATATCTTTTAAGGTTAGTTTGTAAATGTAAAAAAAAAAAAACCAAATTAATTTAATTTCAACGGCAGCATATGATGTTTTAAATATATGACGACATTTATAATATACAGCCCCTAAATGTAAATGAACCTAAAATGAAAGCATCCTAATAAAAAGTAGTTTTTATGAATATGCCAAAATATGTATGCTCGATTATATGTGATATATCACTCCTTTTATATAAGAATATGTGTGATAGGCGGTGGCTTGTTCAACGACACTACCATTCAATCCTCTCAGCAATTGCCTTATCAGGTATATGAATTGGGTAAAGATACTATCAAATAGATAGAGCAATCAGCAACCTTACCGGCAAATAATAAATACAGAACCAATAATCTCAACAAAATTAATATACAGCAACCCAAAGTGGAAGCTTCCAATACATCTTCGATTCTTCATTGAAAAATCTTATCTCAGTTCATCTATTCTTATAATCATATAGCCTTGATGGATAATAAAAGTTAAATTGCCAGTAATTTTTATATAATTATAAGATAAATTGATTCACAAAGCAAATTTATGACCAAAGTTCTAGCAAAGAATGGGGTAGGCGGCAATCTCAAAGTACAAGAGTAAGAATATGCTTACGAAATTAGAATTCTTGCGCAAAGTATGAACAATCCCACCAAAACATATCTTAATCGCTGAATAATAAAAAAAATGGAAACATAAATTTGTAAAGACCCTCCTCCTTAGGAGGTATCGGAGTTCGAATGGGCTCTATTGAGTGTGTTGCAGTTGTACAAAAGTTTGGTGTAAAGCTATTATAATGGTTATTATATGAAGCTTTCATGCCTAAAACAAGTGTCGCCTGAAAATTGATAATCAAATTGTTGTTAATTAGTTAAAATAGTATTAAAATTCTGAAATTGTTGCCAACAAATAAAACATGTGTCACTGGTTATATGAATAGTGATGGATTTTCCATCATTTGGCTTACAAAAATTTATATATGACTTTTAAACTATTTTACAAAATCATATTTGTATGGAATTCAATTTACTAAAAATTATGGTGTGAAATCTCTTTACTCTCGCTCTTATTGGCACAGCTTAGTTCCCTCTCAAAACTCAACAAATCGAAAATTCCTATTAATAATAGACTTACACTTAATTATGTATAGCTATCCTTTGTTAATTCTTCTAGTGAAGATTATGCATGCACTACTTAATGAAGATCCAAACTCACTGAACTTGTATTATAATGGAAAACTAACTAAGTTAGTAAGCTTACTAAATCATAGCCAAATACAATGTGGAAAGAACCAAATTGACCTATTAATATAACAAGTATAAGAAAACTCAACTATAAGTAAACAAAAGCCAACAAAATTGAAACAAGAGATTTTTCCTTCAATCACATAGTAGCAAGTTACACTAAAAAGGAAACCTATTTATGGCAATAAATGAAACCAAAACAGCATATAATTTACATTAACTTATCAACAAACTATTAAATTAGAATCTACAACTGAACTCCTATCACGTCATCCACTATCCAAATCTAGCATCCCTTCCATCCTTAGCACTTAAGTCATGATGATCTAATATGAACCATAATAAATGGAAAGGTCCAACATACGAAAGCCTATCAAAAATATAATAGCACTCATGAACAAAACATAAGAAATATCCCATTATGCATTGGATCAAGAAACAACATGATAAAGACTCATAAATAAGGGGTACAAAAAAAAATTGCAAATGATATATCCTTATACATAGCCATTGAGAGAAGGATTTGGGTGAAGTGGGTACCTTGCCGACGACGTCCATAGAAGGAGGCGGCTGCGATTGGAGGGATGTTCGGCCGTGAGGGGAAGAGAAGGAGAGCCGCACGCCTCAGGATCGAGAGGGTCGACTTGAATGGCACTAAGGGATTCGGCTTCTCGTGTTCGCCTCTTAGCTTGCGATACCTTAGTAGATAAGAGACGGGGATTGCGATGAGGAGAGGATATGTGCCGAACGAGGAAGGTGAGAAGTGTCGAGCGAGAGGGTGAGGTGTCGGCCGAATGAGCGGTCTCTTGCTTTCGGCGAACGGCTAGGGGGTCGGTCGAATGAAATTAGGGCATGCGTTTTTAGGATAAGGAAAGGAATAATAAAGAAAATGAATATATATATATATATATTAGAATTAAATAATTCATTTTCTAATTATTTTTATTAATTGATCTTACTTAATTGAATGATTTCCAAAAATCATCAAATATTCACCTCTAGCTAATTGAGAGGTGAGGAATGTAATGACGCACTCGAATTTTTGATTTGACGAGTACTTAATTACTTGAATTTTCAGGGTATTTAAATAATATTAAAATATTAGACAAAAATTTAATGACTTCCAAATGCATCCAAAACATCATTCCTAGCTAATTTGGGTGTTCTGAACGCAATGGCGAAGTCGGATTTTCAATTTGAGGTCTAGATAAAAAGTTAACTTTCTAGAATTTGGAATTTTCTAGAATTCCTGATTTGACTTTATTGACTTCAGATTTGAACAAGGTTTTAGAGATGAGCTTCAAATCACTTAAATAGTAGCTTAGAAATTTAATTAAGACTTAGATTAGTCTTAATTGAGTCAAGTAATAACTTGGGTTGTTACATATTGTCCGCTTTAGCCTAAAATGCCTCACAGTTTTTCCCTCAGAAGATAACTTCCCAGTAGGTCACCCATCATGGGAGTGGTCCCACATGAGCATGCTTAACTTTGGAGTTCTTATCAGGAACTCCATCGTTATCTGAAAAGGTGCCTCGATATTTAAGAGTTTCACTTATTACTACTTAAGTGGGTCTTCACAAATATACTCTTTTTAATGGTTTACTTTGTCTGGTCTAATTTTGAACTTGCTCGATGACCTGATTTTGTTCTAATTTGGTCGATATTTTAGTTTTCAAAAATTTGGATTGTTACAGAAACCATCAGAGAGACAAAGAAGCTTCATCCAAGCTAAGAGGACCTCCATCATCAAAACTATAGACACTTCATTTCCCATTGATTTAATTATGTAATTGTTTCATTACAAGTTTGCTTGCTTATTACTCCTCATATGCAAGTTTGCTTGCTTATTATGTAATTGTTTCATTACAAGTGGAGCTCAACTCCTTAACACGGGATGGTTTTGGTTACGTATGCTGGAGGAGTTTGTAGCAATTCAGGGAACATAAGGTATTGATCTCTATCAAGTAAGAGGATATAGTGGGCTATTCAATGAATTTTAGAGCTTCTACATAGTTTCCAAGATTCAGGGAGGTTCTCAGGAAAGTGTTGGATCTAAGGGGATGATCGAAAATGGCTCTAAAAGTGTCCTACAGAGAAGGTTGTAGAGGAGAAGGGAGTTTCAGGTTTGAGCTTAAAGAAGCGATCTCATAGGCTGTGAGGGAATAATGAATGGTTCCTAAAGTAAATGAGGGTTATATATCACGATAATAACCATCTTAGCCACCAGGAAGGGCTCGATAGATGGCGTCGATCAAATTTGGATTTCTACGGTGAAGATCAATAATGGCAAATCCGTGCGGCTTTGTACGTATTTGAATTTTATTAGTTTTTAATTTATAAAACTTCAAAAATTTATTCTGAATAATTTAAAACTCCAAATTTGATGACATTTAAAAATGTAGCATCATTATTTAATATCAATCTAATGATAAAAATTTGAACCTATCTTTATTTTTTATAAATTTTCAAATATAAAATTTCAAAATTTTATTTTGAGGAAAACATGATTTTGATTACCCTCAAGTTCATGTAGGAGTGTTCTTAAAATGAGCTCTATTTAATGGCATTTTTGGTTTAATTCCATTTTGAGTAAGTCAAGGATCATGATTTTAGCTAAATTATATCATGTTGAGGTTTCAGTAAGTCCATAAACAACCTTGGATTGCTACATACTTTTTATCCATTTGAACTCCAAAATCCTCAAAATCTCATTGAATTATTGTGGCGGCCCTGCCCCATCGTGATCCTGTTAACTCTTAAGTTAATATGACTATGGTGGAGGGGTCACCTAAACAATAAGGTCCCTACTTATAATTAGATTAGGCACACATCCTAATCTATCATAATTAAGGACTTTGCCATTCTCAAAGTAAAATTTTACTAAATGAAAGATACATGAAGGCAGAGTGCGGAAGCATAAAATATAACATCCATTCATTAAAATATAAGAAGAACTAAAGATTCAACTCAGAATAAGTAAAGTAGCAAAATAAAATTACCCTGTATTATTACAACTTGAAATTTAAAGGATTAAGCAGAAAATGAAATCTAAATGTAAGCACTCATCCTCACAAAGCAAAAAATCTAAATGTAAGCACTCATCCTCACAAAGCAAAAAAAGAAATCTAAGGGTCTTCAATCAGCTCGAACCTCCTCCTGAATCCTATCTTCAGAATGCTCCACAACCTCAAAAAGCTTAGAGTCTACCATTGTCAGTTTCACAATGATAGGGCCCCAGCCAACAAAAGAAAAATCTAATTAGACAATAAGTTTAAGCATATTTTAAGCTACACATTTTATTATGTTATTTAGATATTACCATAACCATACACCCAAACAACCAGTAAAGGAGCAGAATGCATATAAAAAAAAAAAGGTAGCTATAAACTATGAGTCTATAATTTAACAAAATAGGAAGTAAGCACATACTTCCAAGTATAGCTGCAATAAGGTTAGTTATACAATAAAGACTAAGTACTAATATAACTGAAAAGAAAACTGCCTAAACATGCTTATGATCAATACAAGTATATGCTAATTGACATAAAGTAAAATGAACATGTGAAACTTTTAAATAATTGAAAAGCAATACTAACATCTATAAAGAGGTAAGTAATGACAAGACTAGCAACCTATAAGTAATTAAACCTAGTAATGCAGTAAATAGTAAATAAGAATATGCTAAATGTATAGGGAAAGTATGAAACTAAAATTGTCATAACTTAAACAAGATAATCAACTTAAAGTAGAAATGTACCTAAATTAGTATTGCCATCAAAGGGAAAAAGAATATGAAGTCTAACGAATACCATCCTAGTTGGTCTTAGGTCTAGGCTTGGTTAGACTTACTTTAGACAGATGAATACCATCCTAGCTAGTCATAGGTCTAGGCTTGGCCTGTACTAACGTATAGGTACAGAAAAAAGGCATACTAATTAGGCAACATTATGAATAACCATAAGTTCAACAAAACACAATATTGATAAGACATATGCTAATTTTATTATGCAAAACAAGTTTGACATGAAATACTTTTCAAATGTCTTATGCCTAATATATGTGACCAATGTATAAAGCTCAAAATAAGGGAAGCAAAGCATCAAATATCAAAGTGAGCAAGAGACTCTACTAGGACACAAGTAACAGCTATTTATTATCTAATTTAATCGTTCTATCTAGTCTAAGTTACATAAGTTCAGGATCTCTAATTCCTACTATCGAGTGTAACTCAGATTCACATCCTTATAGATTAAAAATAATTAGGACTAGCTAGGTCCTAATTATAAATAAATTGATGTCGACTGTGTAAGTTAAATGATAAATCAATCGACCTATTTTAATAATTTAAGTAATCCCAAGCCATCTTGATTAGCCAAATCAAGATGAAAGGACTAAGAATTAAACTCCAAATATTGGAGTTTAATTACTTAATCCAAAAGGTGATCTAAAAGGACTAGGTTTTAAATACCCAAACTCACAAATTAAGATTTAAGGCAAATCCTATTAAGTGAAGCCATACTTTAATAGGATGGATCTCTACTCTTAAATCTAAAGTTAAGAGATTGAATAATCAAAAATAAACTATGGAAATCTATAAATTATCAAAACCAAGGCTTCACCTATTGAGTAACCCAGTTTACTCAATATATAAACTCTAACCTAAAATATATTCATAATCCTAAGAATTAAGGCTCTTAATTACTAAGAGTATCTCTCAAACACATAACCTAACTAATATTATTAAGACCTATGGAAAGATCTAAGAAGTTAAGGAAGAAGAATGATTCACAATTTTTACTTAAGATTTTCTTAAGAATAAAATGAAATTTTGATTAATAATCTAATTAAGACTTGAGCTCACATAATTTATGATTTAAATCACTATTCTTACTGTTTATAATAATTAGAATATGATTCTAGGGTTTTTAAATTATAAACCCTAAGTTTAGGCAGAATGACCATTTTGCCCTTACTTATGGGTCTAAAAGATCAAATTTTGATATAGAGTTCCAAATATGAAATTTTTAGTGGAAAAGTGTTTCTTACTATCTAATATAATATTAGACAGTAATTACATAAATTTTGGGTAATTATTAAGCCTCATGAGATCAAATTAATAAATTTGACTCATAGGGGCATTTTGAAAATTTGACCTAATGGAATCTAAATTTTTTATTAGTTTATTATTACTTGCTATCTAAGGTTTCTATAAAATTTAAAACCATTGAATTTTGATAAGTATTGGCTAAGTTATAGCCATTACAAGCTAAGGGGGTAAAAAGGTAATTTCTTAATTAAGTTTCAAAAATCCTAACTTTTCCAATTGGTGTCCAAATTGAGCAAAATCAGTGGTTGTAGACTACAAATGATCCACTGATCATAATGAATAGTACTAAGCTCAATTTGGACTTTAATTGGCTAAGTTATGGCCTAATTAAAGTTTAAGGTGATTAGTGAAATTAATTACCAAATCACTAAACCAATCACATCACTAGGTTCTAATATACTCTAAAAGCTCTTTGAGATTTAAATCACTCAATTTGGGTCTCTAAATTTGATAATCTTTACTAATTAAGACTTAAGGTAATTAGGGTTGATTAAGAGATCTAATCGTTAGATCTTGAATATTTTTGCATTTTACTGTTAAATAGATTTTTCTAATTAAAATGGATATATGGATGGCCTAATTTGGAGCTCAATTGACCAAGTTATGGTTAATTGAAGTTCTAAGGTTAATTAGGGTAATTAAGGTTAGGTCCTAAAAGTGATTAAGCTCAAACTAATCCAAATAGAGAATTGAACACTACTATATTGTTCTAGAGTATACTGATCACTTTAAGATCCATATTGCCTATGTTTGGATTAGTGGTTAAAAAGTTATGAGCTTAGGAAGATTAGGGTTCGGGTTCAAAATTGATTAGTCAAATTATTACCCAAACATAAGTTTTGACACTATAGAAGTGTTCCTGAGGCTATGCTGAGTACTTTGAGACTCATATTGGGCATGTTTGGGTGATCACACAAAGTTATGATAGTTTGAAGTTTTAGGACATTTAGAGTTCAATTTAGGGATCCAAAATGTCACTATGTGAAATAATGATCCTATTGAAATTTGGACAGTGCCATAAAATTTCTCTATTTTTGTTGATCACTATGGTATATTTATTTGCTATTTTTAGATTTATATTTTTCAAGTTATGATTGTTTAAAGATTATGTATTTTTAATTTAATCAATTTCATTTAATCGATAAAATTATTTATAATATAATTGTATATTTTAATTTACTCTAATTTCGGCAGACGGCGGCAGAAGCAGATCCCGAAGAAGCCACGTGGCATTCCGTGGTTTGCAGAGGATTGACTGGCGGGTCCTACTACGCAGATGGATGCACGTGGTGAGCTCCGAGCTTGACAGCGTGATGGAGTGGGCCCTCATCATAGCGGCTCAAGGAATCTGCGTGGATCAGTGCGAAGTGGGGCCCACATGCCTGAAATGCTCATGCTAAGCACGGGTCGGGCTCGGGTCAATCCGGCCTGGCCCGAAACCTTATCTCCTTCGCTTTGCACCCGTAACCGAGGACTAGAGCATGGTTTTTAGGGGGTTTCTCGGTGATGTTAGGTCTCAGCCCGCACGATGATGCGTAGGTCTTGATAAGATCTTGTAACAACCCAAGTTGTTAATTGGCTCAATTAAGACTAATCTAAGTTTTAATTAAGGTGCTAGGTCACTAATTAAGTAATTTAGAACTCATCACTGAAATCTAGGTCAAACCAGAAGTCAACAAAGTCAAATCAAGAATTCTGGAAAATTTCAAACCTTGGAAAAATTGACTTTTTATATAGACCTCAAATTAAAAATCTGACTTTGCCATTGCATTTAGAACACCCAAATTAGCTAGGAGTGAAATTTTGGAGGCATTTGGAAGTCGTTGGATTTTCGTCGAATATTTTAATAATATTTAAATACTTGAAAATTCAAATAAATAAATACCCGTCGAAACAAAAATCCGAGTGCGCCGTTGCGTTCCTCACCCTTCAATTAGCTAAGGGTGATTTATTGGAAATTTTTGGAATACACTAAATGCGATTAAAATTAATTAAATAAATGGATATAAATTAATTAAATAATAGTATTTTTAAATATACTTAACGGCGCCGTTCCCGTAACCCTGACGCCGTCAGGATAATTTTCTCTGCGCGCCGTCAATCTTGACGGATCGGGCTATCCGTCCGATCAAACGATCGGACGGCTCTGGCTGTTCTTCCCCGGGGACTTGCAGAAAGACGCTGCGTGCTGCCAGACCTAAGCACGCGTCGATCGCGTGCCATGTGTCGAGCCCCACAGCGTGAATGGGAGGGTAGATCAACTCCAGAGAGGCATTGAATCCCTATCTTCCATTCTGGACTCTAGCGAGCGCTCGAAAAAAAACCGAATTTCTACTCACAGCTAAAGACCTAGTTTTCCTTCTTCAAACCCTCAGGTACCTCCTTCCCTTCCTAATTTCACTCCTTATTCAAAGCTAAATATTGTGCGACCCTCAAATCTTTGAGGATCGATCCATGGATCGATCGATCCTTCGATCTTCCGCCGAACCCTAATCGAAAGAGGAAGACGAATCGCCACCTCAGATCTGCCGTCGGATCTAGATTCAGATCCAGCCATTGGATCTGAATCAATCTCAAATTCGTTGATTTCGTTGATTTAATCTAAACCGATGGATCTATCCGGCGATTGAGAACCGTTCGATTTCTACTTAGGGTTTGGTCTCTTGGATCGGCTTCACCGGTCCATTAAATTATCGAACCGGCCGAGCCGATTTAGCATGTCACGGGGCGTAAGCACGTGGGACCCACTTCAGAAGCCTCCGCCAATGGGGTTGCGACGCGTGGCCCTGCGCTTCTGCTGTCTGGACCGTGGGCCCCACTGATCTCTGCAGCGCCAGTAAGGACCCGCCACGTGTACCTGCAGTTTTAAATATATATAAACGTATACATATATAACATATAATTAATATAAAAGAAATTATATATATATATATATATATATATATATATATATTAATAAAAACAGATTAATTAATTTGAATTAAAACAGAAATATTAGGATTAGTTAAATATGAATCTTTAAACCTTAATAACTTGCAAACTATACATCCAAATTATGCAAATAAATATATCAAATTGATCAGAAAAATATGAGGAATTTATTGATGCCAATAATTTTATTATAGGACCAGTATTTAGCAAAGTGATATTTAGGATTTTAATTAAGTTAAAAATAATGTCACAAAACTTGATTTGCCCATAACTTTGTACCCAATGATCCAAACCTATTGAATATGGGTCTTAAAGTTATCAGCAAATCCTAAGGATTAATCTAAGACTGATAACTTTACTATTTGGATTAATTTGAGACTAATCACATTTAGGACCTAACCCTAATTACCTTAATTAGACCTAGAACTTCAATTGACCATAACTTGGTCAATTGAGCTCCAAATTGAATAATCCAAATATTAAATTAGATCAGAAAAATCTAATTAACAGTAATCTATAAAAATATTTTAGATCCAGCGGTTGGATTTGTTAATCACCCTTAAGTACCCTAAAACTTGATTAGTGAATATTAGCAAATTTAATAATCCAAATTGAGTGATTTAAGTTTTAGAGGACTCATAGAGTCATTTAAAACCTAGCTGTAAGGTTGGATTAGTGTTTAAGTGATTAATTTTGCTAATCACTCACTAATCACCCTAAACTCTAATTAGGTCATAACTTAGTCAAATTAGATCCAAATTGAGCCTACCACATGTCATTATGATCAGTGGATTATTTGTAAACCATAGCCACTAATTTTACTCAATTTGGACACTAATTGACAAAGTTAGGTTTTTGACCCATAATTAAGGATTCCTTAATCACCTTTTAACCCTAGATCTTGTATTGGCCATAACTTGGTCAATACTTATTAGAATTTAGTAAATTTAGATTCTATGAAAAGCTTAGACAGTAAAGATCAATAATCTGAAAGAAAATTTCATTTTTACTTAGCTAAATTACTAAATTGCCCTTATGAGTCAAATTTACTAATTTAATCTCATATGGCTTAATAATCACCCAAAATTAATTTAGTTACTGTCTAATCTTACATTAGACAGTAAGAAATCATAATCCAAAAGAAAATTTTAGAATTAAAGCCCTAAATCAAAATTTGATCTTTTGAACCCTAAAGTAGGGGCAAAATGGTCATTTTGCCCAAATTTAGGGTTTAGCATCTTAAAGCCCTAAAATCATCTCTATAATCATTAGAAATAGTAATATAATGATTTAGAACAGAAATTGTATAAGTTCAATCATTAATTTGATTTTAACCAAAATTCCAAAGTTAGCTCCTTAAGAAAATCCCCAAGTAAATTGTGAGTGATTTCTCCTTCTTTACTAATTCTTAGATCTTTCCTTAGGTCTTTATAATATTAGTTAGGATGTGTATCTTGAGAGATACTCTTAGTAATACGACACAAACCCTAACCCTAGTCTTGATACTCTGAATGGTGCACATCCATACAATCCTAATGAATTCTACTACATATTGATATTCAAATTGAGTCGATCGACACCTTGATTCTTCAATTAGACATTATACTAATATAATCCATGCAGTGGTATAAAGATACAAAGTGGAAAGACAATAATCGAATACACTAATTGAAAGAATAATGTACCTTGAATTGGAAGGCTGGATATGGACGAATTCTGGGAAGATGAAGCTCAGAGACTTACAAGGCTTGAATTCGATTGAATTAAAGAAAAGCCAAGACTTAGAGTCCATTGAGTCTCTTATTGAACGACTAGAAGCGGAGGGAGGATGCTTGGCGAGGAGGCGACGAGGGAAGGCGATGTGCATTGCGTCACGACATGCGAAGGGTTCCGTGAGGACGAAGATATCGTAGCCATCCGATCGTTTGATCAGATAGATTGGCTGATCTGTCATATTAGACAGCTTGCACGAAAGAAAGAAATGATGCTACTATTGTAACAACCACAATAATTGGATAGAAGATTAATCCAAAGATTGGGATGTTACCTTAGTACCCAACACTCGATTAGAAGAAAACAAATCAAGTGTAGATGATAAGTGGCCAAGTCACTTTATGAGTAGTTGTTATGTTAAAATAAAGTTTACAAATAAATGTAAAGGAAGATACATGATATGGAGATACATGTAAATACAATATTACAAGCAATTAGAATAATTCACTCATTCATCACAAGCAGTTACAAACATAGAAAATACAACACAGATTAATAAGTGTAGGCAAAAGTAACTTAAGTAAACTCAAGCAGTTTATAATTTAATTATTACAAACAATTTAAAAGTAAGAGTAGAGGATAGTAAATAGGTCACCCTTTCACCTATAACAAATTACAACTAAACAGTGTAAGTTTAGCGGAAGCAAAATTATTTAAAAGTCCTTCAAGCTCTTGTACATGCATTACCTGAATCAAAGGGCTCTTGATCTATCATATTTTTGTATTTAAATATGATAGGGCAAAGCCAAAGAGAAGAAAAAGTATAGTTAGATTAAACAGTGTAAGCATATTTTAAGATTTGCTAAGTGTTTTAATTAATAAGATATCACAAATATAATTTACACTGTAATTAGAAATTAACTAAACCAAAAATAAGTTGAGTAAGTATAACTGTAAAGAAGATAGTATGAAATAAGTTGAGTAAAAATACTCACTTTTATGTAAGTCCTAGCCTGTATCTAATATTGGTAAGGGAAAGCATCCTAAAGGCTAGAAACTACTATGTGCATTTAAGTAAATAAAATAAAAGTGATACTTGTTCAATAAAATTCATGCTAAGTAAGCAAATGGAATACAATACAGCATTAAATGAAATTAAGCAATTTACACAGTATTTTAATTGAACTGAAGTAAGTAATATATAATACTAGAGATAGAGAGTGTAAAGCATAAGAAATAAGGAAGTATCTTAGATTCTTGATCTAAGACAAACATAGCCTTAGACTATGAAAAATATGCATAACTAAAAATTATGAAGAGATCATACAATCAATAAGATTGTAAAAGAACTCTTATATCTTTAGTTAAAGTTACATTTAGAAGTTACCTCATTCAGTAGGAGTACACAACAGAATAGAGCGAGGAGTTAAGCATGTTTGCCTAACTAGATACAGTTGGGAGGTCGAACATTCACATTTACCATCTCTAAAATATGAAGTCCTATTATAAGCACTATATTTCTTACTCAAATTTGCCATAAGGCATTCCCCTTAAAGTTTTATAAGAATCTTTATTTATGCACATTGATCTTGAATGAATATTCAAGAAAAAAAGCTCAAGCTAAGCAAGCATTCAATAAATTTCAATAATTATAAATTATGTGATATCATTTTGATATCTAAACTTTATAATCTACTTGATGATTGGAGCTAATTGAGCTCCAAATTGACTTATAAATCTTAATCTTTAAGCCAATTTTGATATAAGTAGAAGGAAGATAAGTTTGGAAAGTAGTATTTCCATATATTTGAAGTTCATCTAATACTAGTCCTAAACTAATCAAATCAAATAGATTTATGATTAAAGTTTAAGGAAACTAGTAAGGAAGAAAGAATGTTTAAAAATTTCTAAGTTAATAAAAGTATAAGTTAAAGGAGATTCTAGTAACCTTACTTATTTAACTTATAAACAAAAAATATCAACTCAATTTAATTATGAAGTTATCTAAGATTAATTGATATTGAATATTTGAAGTTAAGAAAAGAGATAGATTATACGCTACTTGAAATAATTTAACTTATGATTGTAAGGAATTAGAAATCTAAAAGCTTATCTAAAGCTTGAAAGGAAGCTATTACTCTCAATCTAATTGATTGAAAGCTAATGTTTTAAAAGGAATAATTGAAATGAATACTTACAATTGAAGTGAATACTTATAATTCTATATATGAAACTCTAGATATTTTATAAGTATTTAACATGTGAAAATATCTAATATTTTCCTTAAAATTTTTAAGTCCTAAAATTCTTAAAAATTTTGGCAGAATCTCCTTTGTAATTATTCAAATAAACAATTACAAAATCAATATATAAGTCAATTCATTGACTATTTCCAGTTCTAAAATAGAGTTCAATCCATTACATATGATTGCTCATTTCTAATTTTAAAATAGAGTTCAATCCATTACATATGATTGCTCATTTCCAATTCTAAAATAGAGTTCAATCCATTACATAAGATTGCTCATTTCCAATTCTGAAATAGAGTTCAATCCATTATATAGGATTGCTCATTTCCAATTCTAAAAGTTTTAACAATTATAAAGAACAACAATTTACAAGTCAATCCATTGACTATTTCCAAATCTACTAGTTTCAAGTTATAAAATCAAACAAAGCAGTTTACTAACCTATAATTCATACATCCTATATCAAATATCTATGAAATTAATAAAAGATGCATAAATTAATTTAGCAATTTATAGGGGTAGTATCATTTGGCTTATCATGCCATAAGGCAATAGCATTTAGTGCAGCATTTCATTTGATACTAATTTATAACTCAACCTGCAAAGAATAATAGCATTGAAGTTAGCATCTATATATAAAATAAATAAGAATCACTTAAATTGAATCCTAACACAGCATTTGATTCTTTAAATACATTTAATGATAGAAGTTAATATAATACAAATAATGTAAAAGATAGAATAGGATCCCACATGATCCAAAGATTCTTTCATTTATATGAATAGTCACATATGGTTTTAATAAGAGGAGTGACAGCATTTGATCGTATTTAATGAACTAATAGAATTTAATTACATTAAATGAACTAATAGTATTTGATTCACCTTGAAATAAATGGCAGCACTTATTCTCTTAGGACAACATTTAGATCTCATAAAATATATTACAACATTTGTATTTATTGAAATAAATGGCAGTACTTAATCACATTTAATCTCACTTTAAACTGAAAGGCGGCATATGATTTCATTTTCAATAAATGGCAGCACTTAAATTTATTTATATGATACATGGCAGCATTTAGATCTCTTAAAATACATGACAACAATTTGAATCTTATAATATAAATGACAGCAAAGATAATATATTGAGATTAATGACAACAAATGTTCTTCCATTACTTTTGATGACAACATTTGGATCTCAAATAATATATGGCAGCATTGGATTACTTTAAAATAAACATCCAAAACTAAGTTTGAATACTTACAAATAGAACTCCATCATATACATAATATTTAATTCCCTCTAATTGCAAGTAGACATGAGATATCATGCACTTTAGAAATAAGATGATAATACTTCTCCAGCAATTATTGCAGTGTGAGTACTGAATATGTATTTATTAGATTTGCAAGTAATGGTCCCTTGGAATTATATTAAAAGGGAATTTAAATATCATGACCTTTCAATTATAAAAGATGGCAGCAATTCTATCACTTTGGAGTAAATGATAGCTTTTGATTCATATTAAAATGAATGAACAGCGTTTGATCACATTAATGAATGGACAACATTTAAATTCCATAACATTAATGGCAGCATTTGGATCCCCTTAACCTTCCACATAAATCTTTTTGGATTACTAAGCATAAGTTCATGTTGTAGATCACAGGCAAGCTAATACAGAAAGAAATGGTAACATTTAATTCCATTCATGTAGTTACATAATCCCCTAATAAAATATAAGACAGCAATTGATTTTATAGCAGCACAGAGTATAACAATATATATAACTTAACAAAGTTCTGACCACTTACATTTAATCAATTATTTCTTATATTCTCAATCTAATTTATTTCAGCTTACACATCATCACTCAAAATTAAGCTTCATAAGGTATAATATTGCATTGACATCATCAAGTAAACTAAAATTTGTTATCATCGAACCAATTTTTTCTTAACTAAACTAAGATATAGCCATGGATCAATGTATGTATAATCCATCATGTATTAGCATCCTACAGTGTGCAAAATACTAATAAAAAAATAAAAGGATAATTACATCTAGTTCAGAGATCATATAAGGTGATAATATTGATTCAGCATTCAAAGTAATATAACATTGGTTTAACATCATAGAATACTGCAGCATTAATGTAGCGTTGCAATAATATCGACATTTAATTCAACGATCATGGAATACAGCGGTGTCAATAAATTGCAATTATTTTGACATTGATTATTATTTTCTTAATAAAAGAATAGGCTTAAATTAAAAACACCCTTTCTTTCAGTAAGAATGGAAAAGAACTTTTAATTAACATATTTATGCTCTAGTGCACCGTCAAATTCATATTGAAGTGATTATTACATATTAAGCAGAGTATTTGGTTGTGGTTATGGGAACCAAAATAGTTTAAGCAATATAATATAACATTTAAATGGATCTGTGATCATACACCACAACATTTTAATGTTTAAGGACTATTAAACAAACACAATATGATAACAACAGACATAATTTAAGAAATTGTACAAACATGCACTATATAATTTTAATTGCATTTACATCAACTAGTAAATCTCAAGCATAGAGTGCTTTATTTTGTACTTATTTCGAATCTTATCCTATAAATAAATAAAGAAAGAAATACTAGCATATAGAGATTGTAAAGAAGAAAGAGATAAAAACAATTTAGAAATGCGAATCTATCCACTAACTTGAAGCTTTGTCGCCATACAAGCAAATATATATATATTTAACAAAAGAGAATCTCATAAACTTCATTTAATAATTTCCTCTTAAACTTGTAAGAGGACTTCACTAATGAAATAAGACAAGAAGATTAAGACTAAGCAGAGAAAAAGAACTAAAGGATATAATAATTAAAAGGAGATTTAGTTACAGCCATTAATCAAAGTACATCTAATCCAACACATAAAAATGTCTAACATTGCATTGATGTCATTAACTAAACTAAAATCTGCTATTATTAAATCGATTATTCTCAACAATTCTGAAATAGTGTAAACTATAAGTAGAAACTTGCAATACATATAATTTTGAAAGGCTTTGAGTGAATTTGGCCACAAATTCTTTTAACATCTTATTTCCTCATCGGTTAATTTTATTATTCCAGCTCATTCATTCACATATATAGTTTAGATAAAGAGACATAAAGAAAAATATAAGAAATCCAATTTATATCTAATTAGATGCAAACTACAGCATGAGGGGAAAAGTACACCGCATCCATACTCTCACATTTCTATTTGATGTTGTAAGAAAAGTAATTTTAACTAATAATTTATGATAAAATTTTAGTAATATACCACTTGAACTTTAATAGCATGCATGACCCGAGAACTTTATAAGAATTGATGATTTCAGCAACATGTCAAAGAAAATAACTAAAATATCAAGTTCTTATAATTTCCTTTATCTCTATCTAGAAATTACATGGCAGCATTTGAAAAGAATGAAAGTATTGATCATACGATCTCATATAAGAACAAAAGATGGCATCATATGATTTAAATGTAAATAATGACGGTATTTGACTTCATTTGAGATATGGCAACATTTATTCTCATATATGTTGATCTCACTTTCATCTAATGGCTAAAATTGAATTCATCTAAAAGAAATAGCAGTGTTAACTTAAACAATTAACCGCTGCTCCAAAATCATTTTGAGGTAATAATAATAATAATAATAATAAATGCTAAAAAGATCATGAAATATAATGACTATATATGACTTTATTCAAATCATCTCACATAATTAACACCCTACTATAATTGAATTCGGGATTATCAATCCTCTCCATTCATCTCAAGTAAATAAAAGCATTTTCCTTAACAAAATATTATCAGTTTTTCAAGCAAAGTTTCACTTATTATTATTATTATTACGGAATCGTGATTATAGTAGAAATAGTTGAGACCATACTCAAGTTTATATATCATCTCATTAATGCATACATTAGATTATACGCTGCATTTTAGTCATGATGCCAAAATAAAGTAAGCCGTGCTTTGCAAATATAGGGATATAAATTATACATGACTCTACAAGACATTTCTCAAGTCTAAGATATACATGATTATAAGTAATTATTCCAGCAGCTGGAAATAAAATACAATTAAAGATTTCTACGATTCTTAAGATAGAGAGAATTTAAGAGCATGAGAACATATTTCAATAAGATCTTAATTTATTCGAACCTAACTAAAAGTGATATGTAACAATTGAAATCTCATTGGAATTGATTTTTATTTAATTGACTTCATAGAGAATATGCAATTATTACGAGTATGCAACTTTTATCATTAAGTATTTAGCGAATGAAAGATTTACAATAATGAACATTATGCTAGTCATCCTGTAGAGTTTTCCCCAAATAAATTCAATCGTATCGACTGACATAAACATTAAAGTTTTGGAGAACTTACAGTAGATTTAATGAGTAGAGCAATGGAAACACATGAATCTTCTTCTCATTTTGAAAATTTAGAAAGTTGATTGATTCAACAAATATTAACATCTCTATTAATATTTAATTTCACGCATTTAACAATATTTGATAAATGGAGGAAGAACCAGAAGATCGAATGTTCATTACATACGAGTCGAACTTCGCAAGTTTGATTCAACTAATATAATTAGTTCTAAGAGAACATATAGAAAATTTAGGGATATCAATTTTTACAGAAAATAAAGTGAAGGAGGTACCTTGCTCCGTCACTCATGCGACCTAAAGTTAAGGCAGGGATGCGCAAAGCCCGATTCACGTTTTACTGCTAGCAGCACTCTCGCAACCTCTGTATGCAGAGTTCGCCCAAGGAAGAAGGAAAGCCGATCGTGTTCTCAGCAGGATCCTTCTTCTTGTCGGCTAGGGCTTGCTAAGGTATCGCTCCTCACAAGCCGTCCCTCCTCATGAAGCTGCCTCTCGAATAAAGAGTAATGGCCGAAGGATATAGATGGAGTTGGAGCTTATTGCCTCGACAAGGACAGCTGGAGGGATTGAGCGACGTACGCCTTCCTCCTTTTCGGCAGTGTACCCAATCGCAGGGCACAATAGCCCTTTATCTTAGAGGCATGCTGTAATAGCCCAAACTCTTAACACCAATGTATTGTCCGCTTTGGCCTGTAAGACCTCACGGTTTTGCCCTTAGAAGATAACTTCCCAGCAGGTCACCCATCCTAAGAGTGCTCCCACCTGAGCACACTTAACTTTGGAGTTCTTATCAAGAACTCCACCATTATCTAAAAAAGCGCCTTGATATTTAAGAGTTTCACTTATTACTACTTAAGTGGGTCTTCACAATCTCCCCAACTTAAGTGACTGACGTCCTCGTCAGTATTCACACACAGATCCAAGAACACCCATTGGGTAGATAGAACTAGAGGTGACCACTACAGGCTCAAGAGGTACCCACAACCATGTAGTACCTTAACTATTATGGGTTCAAGAGGCTGCTCACATGAAGTGGTACTTTGCCCTGTATGGTACTTAGCTCCTATCTGACACCATATGGTTTGCTCTGATACTATTTGTAATAGCCCAAACTCTTAACACCAAGGTATTATCCGCTTTGGCCTGTAAGACCTCACGATTTTGCCCTTAAAAGATAACTTCCCAGCATGTCACCCATCCTGGGAGTGCTCCCACCTGAGCACGCTTAACTTTGGAGTTCTTATCAAAAACTCCACCGTTATCTGAAAAGGCGCCTTGATATTTAAGAGTTTCACTTATTACTACTTAAGTGGGTCTTCACACATGCTGGATATATGAGGGCCGTTGGATTTAATTTCAATCAAACGGTCTTATCTCAATCTAACTGCCCGCCGTCCGATCTCACTTAATTTAAGACGGACGACTTTGATGAAGATGGTGTGCTGTTTTGTGCTTCACATAATGCGGGAAATTTCCACCTCAAAAAATTTAGCCGTTTAATTAATATTAATGTAATTGTTATTTGATTTAAAATAATTATTAAATCAATTAAATTAAACATAAATATTTACTCAAAATTAAGTATTCAAACTTATTCCAAAAAATCCCATATTTTCACCCTTACCTAATCAAGAGGTGAGGAACTCAAAAATAAAGTCAGATTTTTGATCGGAGGTATATTTAATTTACCTAATTTTCTAGGTATTAAAATATTATCAAAATATTTGCGAAAAACTTGAC
Organism: Gastrodia elata; assembly: GCA_016760335.1. Lineage (NCBI taxonomy): Eukaryota > Viridiplantae > Streptophyta > Magnoliopsida > Asparagales > Orchidaceae > Gastrodia > Gastrodia elata. Next base: position 22,579,224 of record CM028678.1, read on the forward strand.
GACTCCCAAACGCTTCCAAAATATCATCCCTAGCTAATTTGGGTGTGGTGAGTCTAATGGTGGACTCTGTTTTTGATTTTGGACTCTAAATAAATTAGGTATTTTCAGAATTATCTGAAAACTAGAAAATGTTGGAAATTGCCAAACGGTCTCCAAATCGCACTAAATTTGAGGCGGAGACTCTTAACTCTATTAGAAGAGTAATGAAATAGGTTTGGAGTTAATTAGGTCACTATTGATAGGTAACAACATCTAGTTTGTTATAACTATGTGCTGACGGTGGCTGTTAAATTTATTTAATTAATATTATATTTTTATTAAATTATAATCAATTTATTTAGGCTAATTAAATAATTAAATGCTTTTTAAAAAATCCAAATATGTCACCCCTAGCTAATTGAGAGTTTCTGAACGCAACGACGCAATTGGATTTTTGATTCGACGAGTATCTAATTATTTGAATTTCTGGGGACTTAAATAATATTAAAATATTCGACAAAAATCCAACGACTTTCAAATGAACTCCAACGAAGTCAGATTTTTGATTTGAGGTCAATTTAAATAGGTCAATTTCTAGTATTTTTTGGAAATTCCCAAAATCAGGATTTGATCCATTTGACTCATGATTTGGATTGGATTTTAGAGATGAGCTTCTAATGACTTAATTTATGTTCTAAAATCATAATTAGGACTTAGATTAGTCCTAATTGACCTAAGTAACAACCTGGGTTATTACAATTATCACCCACTTCCCCTCAATGTTGTTTTATGTTTGGTGAACTCCAAGTGGTTTTTCGGTGACTCCAACAAACCAATCATCTTCCATAAGCTTATGCAGCCTCCTGAGCCCTCAATGAGGTTAACTTGAGCTAAACCATTTTGTCTCCTAATCAAACTAGGCTCAAAAACCATTGGAGAGCCTCACAACATATCTAAAAGGTGAGGATAACACACTTCAAGTCCATTATAAGACTTGGAGATTCCATTTTTTTCCTCTCAATTGGGCTACTTAGATTAACCTAAGTGCTATATGACCTACTCAAGTCAAACTTGACACCTATGGCTTAGCTAGAACTGTAGAGGTTCCATTGATGTAGTGAGAAAATTTGTTTGGTAGAAGGATTAATTCTTCGTTAGAGAAGATGTCTAAAGACCAACTTGCGTTAATTTGTGATAACTCAAACTAAGCCTCAAACTCGAGCCAAGTTAAAGCCAAGATAAGTTCTACCTAACCTTTGAGGACATACTTGAACCTTATGCAAGCTTTAGTGCTCAGAAGTTTGGTTGCTATAAGGCTGTTTCATATTGTTGCTTAGTGCTTAAGAGAATTTGGTTAATGAAATCCATTTCATGGTCATTAACTTTATATGATGTGTTTTGAACTTAAATTTCTTAAAATATTTGCAAACTAATTAGTAGAAAGTCAAGTTTATATATTGAACAATATTAGGAAGATCTAAGTTGAGAGTATGAATAAAACAATCAATAAAAATTTTTGTTCACCAGTTGAACTATAATGTAGGCATGTATTTCCCTTACTCAATGTGTATGAAGGTACAAATTAACTTTATAGAAATGTTAATTATCTATGCAATCATAATACCTATAAATTATAAATGATTTTCATAGATTAATGCTTGAGAGTGATAAGTTGGTGAAGTTATGATAAGGTAGGAAGGGGGATAAATATGAATATAATCATATGTGATAAGTCTACTTATATTATTATGGATCTAAGGAAATGAACTGACCATTTATGATTGCTTAATTAATGGTAAATATTAACCTCATTTATTAAATGGCAAGCATATTAGCACACCTCACAGGGTATTGAATCTCATCCACTTAGATTCAAGGTTTCCTTAAACCTTTCAAGGTATGCTATTAAGTTATCCTTTCATACTTATTCAAGCTTGATAAAACCTTATCATTTGATTTTACTAATTTATAATAGTTGGTCTCCCATATGGCAAGAATAAGTAAATTTTTCAATCATATGTGGCTAAAAGTTTCTTGAATCATGGGATTGAACCTTAAGCTTTCCTCCTTTATAAGCACATTACCCTAAATCCATCTGTAACAACCTTAATGTTGTTACCCGTCAATTAGTAACCTAATTGACTCTAAACTTTTTCCATTACTCTTATAATAGTGTTAAGAGTATCCACCTCAAATTTCATGCAATTTGGAGATCGTTTGGCAATTTCCAATATTTCTTGGTTTTTTGATAATTCTGAAAATACCTAATTTATTTAGACTTTAGAATAAAAAATAGAGTCCACCATTAGACTCACCACACCTATATTAGCTAGGGGTAGTATTTTGGAAGTGTTTGTGAGTCATCAAAAATTTTGTCAATATTTTAATAGTATTTAAATACCCAGAAAATTACAAAAATTAAATATACCTCCAATCAAAAATCTGTTTGCATTTTTGAGTTTCTCACCCCTCAATTAGGCAAGGGTGAAATTTTGGGAGTTTTTGGAGAATATTTGAGTATTTAAATTAATGAAATAAAATTGAAATAATATATTAATTAAATAATAGATTTTAAATTAAATAACTCAAATATTATTAATAATTCCCAACGGATAAATAAGAACGATGGAAATCAAATACGCCGCGCCAAACACAAATCAACAGATTAGTCGCATATGAACCATTGGATTCGTTTTTAATTAAATCAAACAACAGAATGATTCGATCTTAATCAGAACAGTTGAATCATCCGTATTAATCAAACGGCATAGGAAAGAGAACTATACGCCTCCTTAATCCTTTAGATGATCGTGCGTCTGCAATCGTACAAGCCTCCTGCCGATCCTTCCAGCTGGAGGAACAAACCTTTTATCTCCTAAACATTCCCATATCTCACCATTTTTTTTGACAACTTCTTCTTCTTAGTGAAGTCACCGAGAGTTTTGAGAAAAACTGGGAGTGAAGTATTCGTTGCATTTTGGGCATACCTTATCAGTCGGAAAGAACTCCATTGCTTATTCGATATCAGGTACTACCTTCCTGTTGCTCATTCTAATTTCGAGCATCCTATTTGGAGTTCATATTTTCTCTTAATGAATCAGTAGGTTTATTATAAACTGATTGAGCTCGTCAGGATGTAAATGGCAAATTTTTAAATCCGTACAAATTCCTCTTTACTCTTCAAATCAATTATCATTTTCTTTAAGTAATCTATTTTGCATCGATTATTTATATTTCCATTAGAATCGAATGGATTCAAACCGATATATTTACGATTTCAACTTCTTCGAATACTGCTTTCGTCATTAAGTTTGAATAATTTTAAGAAAAGTTAGAATGTATTGTTTGGAACGTTGATTTAGTTCAATCAAATTTTTGTGTATAATCCATGATAGCATCTTAAGTTTTAATTAGGGCTTTAGATTTGAAGTCCTTAAAACTATTTTTAGATGGGGCTTCCAAGTTTAGATCAATAATCATAATAAGAACTTCACTTTTAGAACTCGAATGAGTTCTGTACCAATCATAAAAATCATAAGCTTTGATGCCTTAATCCACACACAAACGAAAACCTGTTGAGAAAGACAACGATCCGTGGACCGTTGTCAATTAAACTGGCCTGTCTAATTACAAATGAACTAGACCGATTTATTTGGTGACATGGCATGCAAAATTTACTTCTCTACTGACAGCGCCATTTGAACATTACTGATTAATTGAAATGGTTAATATAAAATAAATGATTAATTATAATAATTAATATTAATTAATGCAACAAGATTTATTTCACATATAACTTACAAAATAATTATCCAAAATATACAATATTATATATCATTTTGAACGCAAGAATGCATAGATTAATAATACGTTACTTAAATTCTATTTAGATGATTATTTAATTAGTCATTAATTTAGATTTAATTATTTAGTTTTAAATTGAATCCCAAACTTATGTATGACATAACTTGATCATATGAAGTTCAAATTGAATATTTAAATAGTCAATTTCACTCACAAAAATATGAGGAACAAAAATATGAGATTAAACTTAGGTTTCGAGCTATAGATCTCATATTGACATTATAACCCCAATTAGGACCCCTCCAAATCCTAGAAAAATAATGCTGTCCAAATTTAACCTAGTTAGTGTCATTCTACTCCTTAGGACATAAGGATCATATTTACATGTATAACTTATCAATTGGACAACATTTGGACATTTTAAGTATTTTGCTTCTTAATTAAGGATAAATGTTAATTTCTTGATTTTCAATTATGCTTGCTTTAGGATGTGTGAATCCTAGGGCATCAAACTGTTTCATTTTATTATCTCACAAATAGTTTTAAATTGTATGTTTAAACCTAATTTTTATAGATGTGATGATTAGAATTGTTAATTGCTTAATCAACTTAAATTTTCTCCATTTTAGAACAACTTAGGAATGATTTGAATTAAATGAAAGATATGTATCTTTTCTAATTAGATTATTCAAATCCTATTGGTAATTCTTATTTAAATGTGGTTTGTGAATTGGAGATGTTTAGGAACTTTTATAATTGATTATTTCCATATGTAAAATTAATACATGAATGAATTAAATAGAATAATTACATAACATATGCTGAATATTATCTTTCTATTTCATGTATGTTTCATATGGAATTTAGATTACTTGACTTAAATATATTGTCAAATTTCATATAACTAGAATGTAAAGTTACATATGATTTGCTTATGTTGGAACATAATTAGAATTAATATCTTATGCTTTGAATTAAGTTAATGATAAGTCTTTAATGATTTATTCTTTCATTCTATATTATAACAATTTGAGAATTATACAAACTTATCATGTTTTATTTTATTTGTGCATGTTATATGCTTAATTATGGAGTGTAGTATCAATTACTTATCTCATGCTAGTATTAAATTGGAATAAGCAATCCTATGTAATGGATTGACTTAAAGTTTGCTTTGTATTGTTGATCTTTCCAATTAGTCTTCCAAATGAATGGAAGACTTGCATGTTAATGTTCAATGTATTTCTTTTGAGCAAATACAATACAGTCCATGCCAAAATTATGAGAATTGGAATGAGACTTTTATGTCCATACATGTTTTACTTCTCCTTTAGATACATGTTAGTATTAATTGAGAATCATTTAATTTTATTTTGTATTATGAATAGCTTAACATATTCACTTGCTAAGTTAAAGTTCCTTAACATAATTCATGATAAGACTAGTGCTCAAACAAACACTTAAATGATTAGCATCTATTTCCATAGTCTTTAACCTTCCAAATTAGTTCTCAATTGATTAAACTAGAGAATAATAGCTCCCTTTCATGCTTTAAATAAGCTATTAGATTTTTAATTTCATACAACTACAAATGAATTATTACTTGTAGGATATAATCTACTTCTTTTCTTACTTTCAAATATTCAACATCAATTAATCTTAGATAACTTCATGATTGAATTGAGTTGATACTTTTAAGTTTATAAGCTAACTAGATGAAGCTAATATAATTTCCTTTAGCCTAGATTTTCTTTAGCTTAGCAAACTATAAATCTTACTCTTCCTTACTAGTTTCCTTAAGCTTTAATCATTAATCTATTTAATTTGATTAGTTTAGGATTAGTATAGGATGACCTTTATTTACATGAAAATATAATTTTCTAAACTTCTCTTTTTTCTACTATTATTTATTATTGACTTAAAGATCAAAATCTAAAAGTCAATTAAGAGCTCAATTAGCTCCAATCATTAAGTAGATCTTTAAAATTTAGATAATAAAAGAATATCACATAGTTTATGATTATTGAAATTGATTGAATACTTACTTAGCTTTGAGCCTTTTTCCTTGAATATTCATACAATATTATTATGCATAAATAAAACTTTCATAAAAATTTATGAGGAATGTCTTATGGCAATTTGAACAAGAAAAATAGCACTTATAATATAACTTCATATTTTAGAGAGGGTAAATATGAATGTTCGACCCCATAAGACAGATGTGCTTAACTTCTCGTCCCATTCTGTTGAACACTGCGCAGGATGAGATAACTTCTAAATATAACTTCAACTAATAATATAAGAGTTCTTTTACAATATTATTGATTGTAAGATCTCTTCATAATTATTTCGTTATGATTATATTTCATAGTCCTAGGTTATATTTGTCTTAGACTAAGAGTCTAAGATACTTCTTTACTTTCTATGCTTTACACTATATATTTCCAGTATTATGTTTTGCTTACTTATATTTCATTTAGAATACATTGTACATTGCTTAATTTCATTTAATGTTTCATATTATTTCATTTGATTATTAGCATAAGTTTCATTGAGTATGTATTACTTCCACTTCATTTGCTTTAAATGGACATAGTAATTTCTAGCATTTTAGGGTGCTTTTCCCTTACCATTTTGGATGCAGGCTAGAACTTATATACAAGTGAGTATTCTTACTCATCTTATTTTATATTGTTTTCTTTACAGTTATGTTTATTTCTATTTTCCATACTTGATAGCTTTTATAGCTCCGCTGCTTAGTTTAAATTGTAAATTATGTTAATGATATCTTATTAACTTAAGATATAGCCAATCTTAAAATATGCTTAGACTATTTAGTCTAACTATATTTTTTTTATTAACTTGCCCTATCATATTTAAATACCAAAATATGATATATCAAGAGCTCTTTGATATAAGTAATACAGGTCCTAGTGCTTAAAGAGCTCCTAAAATGAAATGCTTTCGCTTATACTTTTAAAGTTTTCTTATACATTTAATTTGAGGGAGGGAATGATAATATTCTCTCTTACTTTCCTTTTCTTTTAAATGGTTTTGTAATAATTAAACTATAAACTGCTTTGAGTTATTTTTTCCTATCTTTGCATATCTGTGTTGTGATTACTTATTTTATAATTGCTTGGATTGAATGAGTGGATTATATTAGTTATTTATATTGTATATACTTGCAATATTTTCATGTATCTCCTTAACATGTATCTTTTATTGCATCTCTTTGCATAATTTTATTAACTTAACATTTATTCATAAAGAGACTTGGCCACTTAATATTTATATTTGATTAATTTTCTTCTAATTGAGTATTAGATGCTAAGGTAACATCCCAATGATTGGATTAATCTTCTATCTAATTATTGGAGCTGTTATAGGTGGTATTAGAGCCAAGGTTGAGAATGTTAAGTTAAATGAAATATCCACTCTTCCAATGCAACAACACAAAAATGTAAAAATACTTAAAGAATGTCACCTTAGGAAAGTGAACGAACTTCAAATTCAATAATTGATTTAAATCTTATTTGAATTTAAGTAACTGATTCTAAGATGGGATAATATAGAGTCTAAACTATAATACATTTCTAACTCATTTAATAGTCACTTGTGACTTATAACTTCTATTTTCTTATTGATTTTATGTACTCTTTCTAAGCACTACAAATTTTTTTTTAGAACTTCTTGGGGAGTTTCCCTTCTATTTGAATCTAAATTAACTGACTCTTAGATGGAGAATCCAGAGTCAGAGTTAAGACAGTACTACATTAGAGAGTTCTTTCAGTATTGGGAAGACGACCACAGCTTCGGCTCGATGTATGGACGTCTCTACTTAGAAATGTCTAATGCTGGAGGTGAAGTGCTTGATAAGATATTAAAGTACTGCGTGTTCAGGGGAGACTGCATCCCTCAGTTAGCTAGGGAGTAGCTTTTAAGGGTCTTCGATACCTTTACTGCCATAAAGTGCCCTGATCACATATGCCTCCAAATGTTAGACGAGTTTTTCGACAACTATGCTCAATATTGGTAGGCTCATGCCCACAGTATCCTTATTCGAGCTAGTAGACGCCTTCATCATGCACCCCTATATACTGATTTTAAATTCATGTTTTATAACAAATTCTGTAAATGAATAATTAGTCTTCTTTTCAAACAACTTTCATAGTAGTTTGTATATTATAGTTGCTCTTTCTCTTCTACCTTAATGTACTTTTGTTAATGTATCTCAAGTTTTTGAATATTAATGAAAAGTCTTTCTTTTTCTGCATGTTTTGAATTTTTATTTCTCTTTATTTAATAGAATAAATCCTGATCAAGAAGATCCATCTTCTTCCATTGTGAAGGATGCTAAACCCAAAACCCCATCTCTTCAAGAAGAGATGAGGCAAATTATGGGTTTATTCAAGATAATAATTGAGGCCCAAGCAAGGGCTATTGAAAGAAAAACTTCTACAAGCAATCCTTCTCAATCATCTCCTGTTTCTTCTTTCCCCTCGCCAATCCTATCACAATCTTCACAAGTCCCACTTCCTTCTTATCTCGCCTTACCAGAAACTCCTGCTCCTACTTCCAAGGCAGTTCCTGCTCCATTACCACCTATCCCAGACCCAGTAGTGGATGCTTTTCTCCTAGCTTTCCTACGCCTAAACCCTCATACTTTTAATGGCCAATCCTCACCAATGGAAGCGAACAACTGGTTTAGTGTAGTAGAGAAACTCTTGGGAAGTATGAAGTGTCCGAAGAGTGAAAGTTTAAGATTGACCACTCACCTTTTTAAGGAAGAGGCTCAGTTCTGGTGGGATTGCGAGTTGAAGCTTATTTTTCTGATACTTATTTAGAAGATATTCCTTGGGAGGAATTCGAACAAGTTTTTAAAGATGAGTTCATTCCTCATTCTGCTTGAACCATTTTAGTTCTTAAAGATGAGTCCCACTTCCTTCTTTTCTCGTGCTTAACTAGTTGTCCCATTCTGTTGAACACTGCGCAAGATGAGATAGCTTATAAATATAACTTCAACTAATAATATAAAAGTTCTTTTACAATCTTATTGATTGTAAGATCTCTTTATAACTGTTTAGTTATTATTATATTTCATAGTCCTAGGTTATGTTTGTCTTAGACCAAGAGTCTAAGATACTTCTTTACTTTCTATGCTTTACACTCTATTTTTAGTATTGTGTTTTGCTTACTTACAATTCATTTAGAATACAGTCTATGTTTCTTAATTTTATTTAATACTTCATTGTATTTCATTTGTTTATTAGCATAAATTTAATTGAACATGTATTACTTCCATTTCATTTGCTTTAAATGCACATAGTAATTTTTAGCCTTTCAGGATATTTTTCCCTTACCATTTTGGATGCAAGCTAGGACTTATATACAAATGAGTATTCTTACTTAGCTTATTTTATACTCTTCTTTACAGTTATGTTCACTTCTTTTTTTCATACTTGATTGCTTTTATAGCTTCGTTGCTTAGTTTAAATTATAAATTATGCTCGTGATATCCTATTAACTTAAAATGTAGCCAATTTTAAAATGTGCTTAGACTGTTTAGTCTAACTACACTTTTTTTTTATTAGTTTGCCCTATCATATTTAAATTCCAAAATATGATAGATCAAGAGCTCTTTGATACAGGTAATGTAGGTCCTAGTGCTTGAAGAGCTCCTAAAATGAAAGGCCTCCGCTTATACTTTTAAAGTTTTCTTGCACATTTAGTTTGAGGGAGGGAATGTTAATATTCTCTCTTACTTTCTTTTTCTATTAAATGGTTTTGTAATAATTAAACTATAAACTGCTTTGAGTATTTTTACCTATCTTTGCATATTTGTGTTGTGATTACTAATTTTGTAATTGCTTGGGTTGAATGAGTGAATTATATTAATTGCTTGTATTGTATATACTTGCAATATTTTCATGTATCTCCTTAACATGTATCTTCTATTGCATCTCTTTGTATAATTTTATTAATATTTACTCATAAAGAGACTTGGCCACTTATCATTTATATTTGATTAGTCTTTCTCTAATTGAATATTAGATGCTAAGGTAATATCCCAATAATTGAATTAATCTTCTATCTAATTATTGAGGTCGTTACACTATCTCCTAGCCTCATATATGAATATTTAATCGCACTTAAAAGAGCTAATTACTATCATGTAGTTATCATTTGCAGTCATGCACAATATCTATTTTTTGCCTTGTGCCACAATTATGACACTCTTTGATACTTAACTTATTCGACACCAAAGAGTATGGTGTGTGTACTATAATCAATCAGCTTTTGTATATCAAAATTTTCTTGCCTAAGACATAACTAATATTTATGTAGCTTCTACTTTATCTATTTCTAATGCATTGATTTTTTTGTCAATGTCTCTGAGATTGTGAATTGATCATAATATAACCAAGACATTTCAATGTTGATGAACTACTTAAAATGTCCGCACATAGTCTATGAGGTGCAATGTGAAAAACTCAGGCTCGTTTGATCAAGTTGCCTAGTGCTTAAAGAAGAGAATCGTGATTTGGACTCTTCAATTTGTATTTGATTTAATTCCTTAAGAAAAATTACCCAGTGGTTCAATCTCCTCATGCTCGACCAAGATATTTCAACTGCTTGAAATTGCTATTTTGAACTTTGCAGAGCAGCTTTCGACTATAATATTTAAGACTTGGCCAAAGAGTTTATGTCTCGGCACATGCACACTTGCAAGCTTGCTGAATTTTGTGTAGTCTTGAAGCACGCACTAATGATTTTCTATAGCATTTTATAGCTACTAAATTGTTGAAGTGATTAAAATTATCGACATAAAGCAGAGCCAAAAACATCTAGAAATGTTATATTAGTTAAGGAACTAAAAACAAATGTTTAATTTTACCATTTGTAGCACGGAAAGCTTAATAATATACATATCCAATGCAATTATATATATATAGAGAGAGAGACTTTATGTAGCAACCAAATCCCATGTTCCGACACTACTGACGGCCATGTCAGTTTCATGAGAACTGATGGCACAGGGTGAAATTGGCTTAAACAACCATCCTAATCTGCACATTAAATGAAATGCTGGATCTTTTGCTCCTAAATCCTTTCTCAAAGCACTCACATATGCATCATTATCATGAGGGATGGTTGGCATCAAACATCACTCTACGTCACATCTCTCCACTAAGACATAAACTGATTCTTCTTCTTTCTAAATATGAAAAAGATAATGTCAGCTAAATTGTTTGAGTTCCTGTTTGTTGGGAAATTCCTTAATGGCAAGCCTCCTATGATTGTCATTCAAACATTTCTAAATAATTGGGTTTATCGAACTCTAACAATGCAGGATCAATCGACCCTCATCACATTCTTATTAAACTCTCCAATGAGTTGGACTACAAGTTTATTTGCTTGAGGCAACTATTACATTGAAATTTTCTAGATGAATTTATTTAAATGAACCATATCATTCAATCTGAAATGCGAATCTTCCATCGCCCACCTTAACGTTGGGATCTTACTCTAAAAAGTCCCTCAAAGTTGATTATGCAACATTTAATCTCTTTAGGTAGTATGTGACTTGTGTTTTGGTAGAAATCAACCTTATGAAAATCATTGAGCTAGTTATTTGGATTTGAGATGAAGATAAAGGATATTTCCAAAAAAATTATTTGAAAACTTGCCCCTTTACATCACGAATTGTAAAATATTTGGTCATGAAAACTCACAAACTGCATCCCATCTACAAGAATAGATCCCAAGGGAACATTCTGTTCCGAATACTAAGTTGAGCAAGCAAATGTACGTGCCAAAACGGCAAGCCAATGATCCTCAAAGTCAATTGGCTCCTACCCTGTCAGCCATGGTGGATATTGCCAAGGGAACTGGCGAGACTCCTGAATCGAGGAACGGTGCTAATGCCTTTGTTGTCGACAATCCATTAGTAGTGAATATCATTGCCATCATAGATGGAGAAGCTTTAGCTTCGGCCGATGACAATAATATTGAGATTGTGGTATTGTCGACATGCAGTTGGATGTTGATCTGCCAATTGATAGGTGTGGTCGAGAATGACATTTCAGATGAGGATGCTGATAGAGGCGCAACAGTGGAACAACAGTTCTCTTAACAGCTGCTATTATTAGCCTCACGAATTGAAAAGGATGCTTGATGATTCCACAAGCAAGACGTTGCTTGTGGAATTCATTTAGTAAGTTGAAGAATGTGGTGCTCATTCTAAACTAATTGCAATTCAGAATCTTCTTCTGAGGAAGTGTGATACATCTTTGACTATGGTACTTTTTGGGTACCAGGAAATAAGGAAGAAATGTTCGATTGAAGGAAGCATGTGATAATATGAACAATAGTTGCCATGATAAATCAATTGTCAACCCATTAGCCAGTGAATGCTGGATACATTTATATTTCCACATTTTCTACATCCAGTCCTACAATGAAATCTAACACTGATTCTAATGAAGAAAAAAATATTTTCAACTAGTTAATTTGATGAATTTGAGTATATCTAAATTAAAAAGGAAAACAAAAGAAGAAGAAAAACACTACTTCCAACTAAAAAGACACTTCGATATAATTATAATCATAGGAAGAAAATGACTTTGACACAGAAGACTGCCCCAAAGGTTCATGGTTATTAATGTTGTCATTTTATTGCTTTAATGTGTTCTCCACTATAGGAATGAATTAGATAACCATTTTATACTTTATTTATTATTGTATTTTGTTGGTTTTTTATTTTTTGAGGTTATTAACCCAATATGTTGTATTCAATTTCATCAGCAACACTAATCAGGGCATACCCTCACTAAGAACTAGTAAGGTATCGTGATTATTTAAGAACGAGAAGCTCTTCAACTCATGAAATGTTCTATACAGCAACTTAATGAGATTCCTGTAACTATCACACAGAATGCCAGATGCTGCGCAGAAACTAACTAATTTTTATTCTCAAGGCCTTTACTTGAATAATATTAAGATCTTATTTATATATCCAGCAGCCAAGCTCTTATACTAATAAATACAGTGCCTAAATCTTTTCAACATCATCAAAATTAGCACCGCTTCTATCTTCCCAATCATGGCAAATGGATAAGATTACATTAAGGTGCTAATTTTGCAAATATTGAAGTTAGGTTGCTAGATACTTAAATAAGAAAGATTTAGGAGTTATGCAAGCATCTCTCTCTCTTTCCATCTCTCTCATTTCTTTTTTGATATTTTAATTTTTTTGAAACTTTTCTGCAGCAGGTTCGATACTACTATTTACACATTCCTCCGGTATCTGATGCTCTCGACCTTCCACCATGGAGCATAGGGCCAATGAACTTGAACATTTCAAGGGCTCTCACAGAATTCCATTTCCTGCACAATAAACACAGTATACTAAGAATAGACAGTTAAATACAATATATTCACTATGGCAAACAGCAGTCTACTGAATTGGAAAAAGATAAAAAAGATGGTCTCTCAAAATGAGCACCCTTCAACTCCCATTTCCAACAATATGATCCTTATTTCAAAAAATAAGATAAAACTCCAACCTGTATTTTTTTTTTATTTTGTAAATACATAATATGATGTAATCGCAACAGGTGTAACTCCATTGGGTCATCAGTTACCTATATATGCATTTTTTGTGCTGGTGCTTTTCCGTAAATATGCATTTTTTGTGTGCTTTGCATGCATTCATCCCAAAAGATATTGTGAATAAAAAATAACCTTCCAACAAATTTAAAAAAAAAAAAAATTTGAGTAACTGTGTAGTTGTTTTGTGTGAAAGAAGGAAGTGGTTGCGTCAACCATCGACAGCTAGAGTAAAATTTTGTCAAATCCTATTATGACGTGTATCCTTTAAATAATTGTACTAGAACTAAGGTATCCCATGGAAGCGGCATATGCCGCATTGCCAGAAATGTGCAAAGGTGCAAAGGCTTCCGAACATAGTGTTAACTAAGCAAGGATTCCCATATTTTGGACCAATACGAGTAAATAAGTTAGTCTTTGATTCTAAATTATAATTAAACAGATGAAATATTGGCCCTCTCACTGGCAAGTTTTGAGTTAGTTAATACTATGATAAATATGGAAATTAAATATATTATGCCATCAAAAAACTAATTGAATGGGAGAAAAATAAAAAAAAATTTATAATTTACAAGAATCGTCATATGAATTGTAGGAGTATCATTCTAGATAACATTTTAAGAGATAATGTAGTAAAAGTTAAAATGTTGAGAAACAAAATTATATCTTTAACGTTTTAATAATTAATGAAATAACTTTTATATTGAGAGTACAAGTTCCACAAATAAAATTATAATGAGTTCATTCAAAAAATACCTAAAAAAACTATTTTTATAGGAGAAAATTTAAATGAACATGTTAGAACATTATTTACAAATTTAATGATACTCATAGTGGTTCTGATTTTGGAGAGATTAATAAAGAAGGAAGAAGGTTTCTAGGATTTGTTCGCAAGAATGAAACTCTAAGGAATTGACGGGGACCGCACAAGCGATGGAGCATGTGGTTTAATTCGATGCAAAGCGAAGAACCTTACCAGGGCTTGACATGCCATGAATCCTCTTGAAAGAGAGGAGTGCTCTAGGGAACATGGACACAGGTGGTGCATGACTGTCATCAGCTCATGCCGTAAGGTGTTAGGTTAAGTCCTGTAATGAGCGCAACCCTCATGTTTAGTTGCCATTTTAATTTGGTGGAACTCTAAACATACTGTCGGCGTTAAGCCGGAGGAAGGTGAGGATGACGTCAAGTCATCATGCCCTTATGCCCTGGGCGACACACGTGCTACAATGGCCGGGACAAAAGTTGCAATTCCGCAAGGATGAGCTAACACCAATACAAAAACCCGACCTTAGTTCAGATTGCAAGCAGCAACTCGCTTGTATGAAGTTGGAATCGCTAGTAATCGCCGGTCAGCCATACGGCCGTGAATATGTTCCCGAGCCTTGTACACACCGCCCGTCACACTATGGGAGCCGGCCATACCTTTAGCTTATGATCTTGTGATTGTTAACATTTAAAAAAAAATGAGAACATATTCTCACTCATAAAAATGGGACTTTTAAGACTCAGATTAATTATTCTCTTAAAAATGAAATTATTTATTTTGTATGGACTATAAAACTATTCAAGTGATTATTTGAAACCAACATCATTAATTAATTTCGAATTTGAAAATAAGAAGTAATAAAAATAAAATTAAATCTAAAATGCTCAAAAACTAAATCATAGAATCTTAAAATATATTAATATAGATACTTTTATAAGTGGATTTTTAAAACTTGAACAATGGATTTTGAGGGTGAGGCTAACATTATGTGAAATAACAAAATATTTAAGTTGAGATTAAAAATAAAAAATGTACTATAAAAATATTTTAATTATAAAATTGAGAAAAATTGGAAGAAATATAAACTAGCTCATTGTGATTCCTAAATAACAGAGTGCTAAAAGTGTAGCAATTAATAATTTATATAATAAATTGAAAACTACTAAGAGAAAGATGCATTTATAAGTTAATCAAATTAAAAGATAAACGAGCCAAATATTTGACTCATGTTAAATATATCAAAAAAGATGATCATAAGATTTTTTTAGAATGAAAATATTCAATATATATGAATGAATTATTTTATTGACCTTTTAATGAAAGCTATACTAATATAACTAATAAAAGTGAATTTAATAGTTATAAAAATAATCCCAATTACATTTTCATTCAGCCTATTAGTATAATTGAGATTAGGAATGCTTTATAGGATGAAGAATGCAAAAGAGGTGGGGGTATACTAATATAATTAATATTAGTATACTAATATAATTAAAGTTATACTAATATGATTAATATATTGATAACTTTAATGAAGGTTTTACTAATATAATTAATATATGTGAGTTTAATAGCTATAAAAATAATCTCAATTATATTTTCATTCATCCTGCTAGTAAAATTGAGATTATGAATGCTTTATAAAGGATGAAGAGTGCAAAAGAGGTGGGATCGGATAACATCACTATCAATGTATGAAAATATTTGGGTAATGAAGAAATCTCTTAGTTTACTAAGTTATTTAATAATAATTTGAAAACAAAAGACGCCAAATAAGTGAAAAATGAGTAGTATACATATTTACAAGAATAAAGATGATGCTCAAGACTATCCTAATTATAAAAGAATTAAGTTAATGCATCATGCATTGAAACTTTGAGAGTAATTGAACACATATAACAAAAAGATACTTATATTTCTCAAAATCAATTTGATTTTATGCCAAGTAAATCTACCATGGAAGTCATACTTATTTGATGGAAAAATTTAGAGTAAGAAAGGAAGATCTTCATTTAATGTTTAGATCTTGAAATGCTTATGATAAAGTGCAAAAAGTTCTCCATTTAATATCTATTGATTTTGAAAAGGCTTATGATAGAGTGCCAAGAGAAGAGATTTGTGTTGTTATATTGATGTTATTAGAGATACACATATTGGGGATGTAGCATGTGTTCGATCGCAAAGTGATTTTTCTACTGATTTTCCTATTACTATTGTATTACACCAAGGATCCGCTCTCAGCCCATATCTTATTACTTTAATAATGGATGTTCTTACTGAGCAATTTTGAGAGGAGTTTCCCTGGAGCATGTTATTAGTGGATGACATTCTTTTAACTTGTAAGACTAAGGGATGGAGTTAAAGCAAAACTTGAGTTTGTGAAATACTACTTTAGAGTTTAAAGGTTTTCATCTTAGTGATCTAAAATAAAATATATGTAGTGTAAGTTCAGCTATATTAAAAGCTCTAATCTCGAGGACATAACTATTGAGGACCATGTGATCAAGAAGAGAGAGATTCAAGTAATTTGGTTCAATTATTCAAAATAATGGTGAAATAAAGAGCAATGTGATTAATAAGATCCAAGCTAGTTGGCTTAAATGGATGAGCGCTTTTAGAGTTGCTTAGCAACCCAAAAATCTCATTTAAAATAAAAGGAAAATTATATAGAACAGATATACGACAATCTATGTTACATGGGGTTGAATATTAGCGAACAAAAAAAGCTTACAGATAAAATAAGTGTAACAGAGATGAGGATGCTTAGGTGGATGAGTGGGTATACTTCTAATGATAGAATGAGAAATTAGTTTATCCGTAGCAAGGTTGGAGTTGCTCCAATAATTGATAAGATTAAAGAATAACGCCTTATATTAGTTCGACCATATTAAGCATAGACCGTGCAATTCCTCTGTTAGAAAATTGAATCTATGAATTTCACCAATAGTAAAGAGGAAAATGAAGGCCAAAAAAATATTGTAATAAAGTATTATGAAGGATCTTCTCTATTTAGAACTTAGAGAGAGGCTTCTAATTGATCATCTACAATAGAAACAAATGATTCATATAGCCAACCCCACCTAATGGTTTTAAGGCTTAGTGAAATAATTGTTGTATTGTTTTTCATACTTGAATTCATAATAAAGAGTTAAGCTCAAAATTTGGCCTAAGAAGAAATAAGCAGAACATCCCCACTAATATCTCACTTGATGGAGAAATGAGAAAAATAAGAAAATTTAGGATAGAATTTTTAAATGAGATCTCAAACAAAAGTGGATTTCAGCTAATCTCCTTTTCCACCAAAATTGATAATATCATTGAAACATTTTGGGTGCTAATAGCAAGGGAAGTATTTAACAAGCTCACCCAAAATTTGGCTTTGATGTGGTGTCAAATCTCGGTGTAGGATTGACAATTGTACAATATATAATAACATATACAAAATTTCTCCCTCTATCTTTTTCTCTCTTCTCAACACCTCAAGCCATGTTTGGGCTACCTATGGGAGCTTAGCATTTCTCAATAATAAAACGGTGCTGCTCAATATAAAGAATGCTCCGATATGCTGCAAGCATTAATAGTATAAAACTAGAATTGGTATATACAGTCAGTTTGTGATCATAGAGTTTGTCTTCCTTTTTAACTTTTCTCAAGGATTTGTGGAAAGATTTTAGAAGCAGCATAACATTTTTCATATAACAAAAGAGCTGCTAGCTATCCAAATCTGAATAAGAACATAATTGTCAAAACTAAAATAAAATAGCAAGTACCTTTCCACAAATTGGGCAACTATCACTTCTTTCCATCCACTCGTATATACAGCTTAGATGAAAATGATGTGAGCATTTTGCCACAATTTTTGGGTTTTCTTGATTATACTCTGCAAATGAGATTACATAGCAAAACTATAATAAGAGTGTAATTCAAACTGTTGGATTAGGCGTTCAATATTAAAAGAACAGACAGTGTGCAATTAATTTTAATGATAAACATGCAATATTTTACCATCCAAACAAGTGGGGCAAACATCCTCATCTTCAGAATTTGTCAGTGCAAATTCTGTAGCATATACTTTAGTAGAAACATTTTTTTCCATTTCACTGATACTAACTTTAGATTCCTCATCAGCATTTGTGTTTTTCCGCTTCTTACCACCACTCAGCTGTTCGAAATCAGTGATGCTTCCATTTCTTCTAATGTGCTGATTGTCACGCCTTGAAATCAAGCCATCACGCTGCGAACGAGAATATCGATTGTCACTCTCAAACAGAGAAGTGTCAGGCAAAGAAGCATCAGCAGAAGCTGTGGCAACTGTAGTTGATGTCATAGGTGTGGATGCATGCACAGTTGAAGCAGGAGCACGTCCATCAACTCTGTGAAATGCTGGTCCATACTGCAACAAATAGATAAATGCATAAGCAAATCACACGCATCAAAATCAAGTCATAAAATAAGAGAATATATAAGGATGGTTGTTGAGGAATGTCATAGTGGTATGGTCAAATACTATATAATTTAAAAAAATAATAGTACAGAAATAATAATAGTTGGCCCGCAATAATAAAAGCATAAATCTTTTGAATTGAAAAAGAAATTGTCCATTGGTGCATCCAACTCCACCTCAAGCAATTCCCATTTAGTTCATACTCCTCTCTAACAAGCAGTATCAGAGCTAAAATGTTGGCTATAATCATACAATTTATGTGGTTGATGCCTTTTACGAGGAATCTTGATGCCTTCTACCATAATGATTAAGAACAAACAGCAAATAACTCAATGGCACCATATGATCAAGCAAGCTAGAAGTACGAGATTCTTAAAAGTGAAAAAGTTTCTATTTGAGCGGGAGTAATGGTTGATGTGTGAGTTCTTATGTAAGGGGAAAATTGTGTAAAAATGCAAGTAACTCAGCTCCACATTAAGTAATTAGAAGAGATGTGGGATAGAATAGCAATTAATGACCTATACCCACAAACTCAAGTGCTTGCATTAGTTCAATTGGTATATATAGTCCAATTTCAGGTAGTCCTCCTTTGCTCGCACAAACTGATAAACTGAACATTCAAATATATATTATACTGACAATAAGAATTCATAATTTGTAATTGCTTCCAAGATTCTTTATTAACTATATTAGAGCATAATGAACACGAAATAATTGAAATAATACTAATGAAAAAATCTAGGATCTGGAATCTGCATCTGTCCGCTAATTCGATTTTCTTACCATGTATTGCTTAGTGTCTACCTATGTCTTCAGTATTATTGTATAATATTATGTATTATTCTGCATTAACATTACAATTCTAATTTAATCATGGATTTGTAGCATTAATGCACAATTTTGTTTATACCGTTAATGAATTTTCCATTCAATGTTCAGTCTATTTAACCCCGAACCCATTTAATATAATAGGCACATATTTTGTATATATTGGGATCAAGTTATCTAGAAATAACTCTCAATCAATTTGCAAAATATTTAATTTTCTTATGTTTTGTTTGATGTGAACATTTTGTATAGCAAAATTTTGAATGAAAACTTTTCTCAAAATCACCAAATCCCAGTATAATAATTCCGCC
The DNA here is from genome assembly GCA_016760335.1 of Gastrodia elata. Taxonomy (NCBI): domain Eukaryota; kingdom Viridiplantae; phylum Streptophyta; class Magnoliopsida; order Asparagales; family Orchidaceae; genus Gastrodia; species Gastrodia elata. The sequence continues at coordinate 22,598,971 of CM028678.1, forward strand.
CAAATCAGACAATCATTATGGGCTATTGCAGAAAGTAAAAAAGCTGAACAAACTCTTCCCGGGCTGGGCCTTGCCGAACCCTCATCAGCCCATACTTGCCTATGCTTGCCTCACGCCGGCTATTGCTGGAGCAAATCTCACCAAATCCAGCCAACGACAATGGCATTACAAGTAAGAAAACAAGATCATCGCAGAACACCCCTTAATCAAGCCTTGTACTATTCTGCATTAACATTACGATTCTAATTTAATCAAGGATTTTTAATGACTATCGCTTAGCATTATGGCTTATATTTTCACAAATTACTTTCTATTAATTACTTTTTATTCATATTTTGTTTTTATAACCCACCTAAATATATATAAAAATCAAACTACACCAACATGTTCCAAACACTCAAAATTTAAACTGAGTCTATTTTACCTAAAAAAAAACTTTACACAACAATTTTGCTCTTGGACAAGATGTCAAAATACTGCTTCATAAGAAATCATATTTCAAAGTGTACGAGCCATAATCTATCTAAAATTATCTTGTATAAAAAGTGTAAGTAAATCAATAAAAAATACAACTAAGATACGATAATTCTTGACAAGAAACAAAATTATAGATGATTATTAAGAGTACTAATAAGATGAAACAAATGCTACCCCATAAAACAGTTGATGAAGAAAATATCTCAAGCACATGCAATGCCTGTAAATTGGATTGCTCGGATGAGTGTACTCTTCAAAATCCTCTCCACATGGACAGCAGCAAGAAAAACCCATTCAGTCAATCTGTGTTAAAAATAACTGGTAGATTATTGAGAGCATTGGCGTAAAAATTCAATGAATTTAATAGAAGCTAGAAAACCCGTAATATAATATAAACAAAGGAGAGCATAATTCTCAAAGGTTCCAACTCCAAAAAAGTCAAACGATATCAATGACCACTGAGAATTCAAAAACCAATAATAGAATTGGAAGATTATGTATCTAAACAATCTCATCAAAAGTAAAGGGCCCTTTTTATAGTCCACCGTCAAAAGAGAAACACTACCTCAGAACCACGGAAAAAACATAACTTCTTGGCCTATGATGGAGATAAAGATAAACGTTGAAAAGAGAAGAGAAAGTTTCATACTCTAGCAATTGTATATAAACTTAACCCCTTTATACTGACTCAATATGCCAACCCAATATTTTTATTGCAGGGCTACAAGTGACATGTACCTTTTTAAATTCTTATTTTTCAGGTCTACATTTTAATCCTGCTTTTGTGAGTCCTTTATAATCCTTATTTTTCAAGAAATGCAAGTATTGATGTGCTGGTTTTAAAAGACATTCTTTTTAACAAATAAGCATGTCAATTCGTTACAGTTTTTTTGAGTTTTAGCGTATGATAATTACACTAAAGAAATGCTAAACTGTTGCCTTTTGACTGCTACAAAATCAGACCATGCAGGATTAACCACACGTCCTTCAATGAATGGAAATACAGAAAATTTATAACTGGTGAGTGGAGCGCCTTCTTTGTAAGTCTAAGGTGTTACTGTGAAATATAAGAACTATATGCAAATTAATGAAAACACAAATTAATGCAGTAAGCAACAGCATTCTAATTTTAACTGTCTATTGAGGTTCTGATTTTGGCTTCTTAGTAAGATTCATTCTTGCAGAACCTCAAGAACAACAAAATCGTTGTGATGCAGAACAAATCTGACAGGGCTAGCGTTTGCTATATATTTAGATAAATTTCTTGAATATCTGGAGGTAAAGCAAAATTTCAAAAGAAAAGATGTATAAATATTAAAAGAGACGTGATGATAATTGATAAAACTACACTTTAAAAACTCCGACATAAACCCTTGTAAGAATTTAAATTTTAAGTAGCAAGTTTCAGTTTTTATAAGTAAAAATTGTGCGCAATAAAATGAGCAACCACTGCTTAAAATATAAGTGACTTGAAAGTTAACTAGCATAAGGTAAAATACTGAAATGACTTTCCAAGTTGTAGCCATTCTAATACAATCCCATGTCCCAAGCAAAACCACCAACTAATCAATCAGAAATAGAAGAAGAATTTTAATGAACTAACACAAATTCATACCCCATATTGAAAAACAGAGAAGAATCCCCCAATAGTTTTTGTCACCATTGTTGCGCATTCAAATAATGCAAATATAATGTTTAAGGAATGAAGCCACAGATTGATGCCAATACATAATTCCAAAGAAGTCGACCATCCTTCGCATAAAATTGACAGAATGATAGAAATTTACTTTTGAGGGCGATGCGGAAAAATATTACAGTCAAACATGAGATAACTTTGAATTGGCATGAAAGCATTTTTCGAGACTTCATCAAAAGATTGAGGATTTTATTATTTGGTGTCATTATTTTTAAGTATTATATATCATGTGTTTTATGTTAAGTTTTCTATTTTAAATTATTGCATAAGTAAAGAATTATAAACAAGTGTGTCTCTCTTCATCGGCACCTCTTGGGAGTCATGTTGTATAAAATTATATGTTCTAAATTGCATAAAGAATAATCCTTGCTTGCATGAATAATTAAGCCTCTTTAGAGAAATTTAATGAAGTGGCTTGGTGATCAGATCGTCCATCTCCTTTGGTGAGGATTTGAAATCTCTAGTTTAATGACAAAAGTTTTTTCTTTTTCTTCTTAGTTTCTTCCACATACTATTACTCTTCTCCAATAACTTTGCTAATCTTCTTCCACAGTCCCAATTTTCCACCTTTTTTGACATCAAAGCATAAAACAATCCAAATTTTGTTTCAAGTTTTGGTGAAAGTACAAACAATTCGTAAATTTTTCCTCTAATGCATTTCTCTTACATCAGTAAGCATTGCCCATTGTCTATGGCATCAATATCTCCGGTGACATCCAAGTCACACCATTACTTGGAGATACCACATCATCCACAATCAATATCGTCTACCAAATTCCATGGATCACAGCCATGTAAGGCCATTGCCACCTATTCTAGCCCTGTTGTAGTGCCAAAGCTAACAACAACATGGTCACTATTCATTACCAAATTTGTGGCATTTCACAACAGCACATTGCCAGCAATCCCTTCAATTGCCGTCAAGTGTACGACACCATCCAACTCCTCAATAACCACCAAATACCATGAAGCACAACTCATTCAGGCCTGCATCTTTGATTTAAATAGTCACTGTCGCTCCATGCTGTTGCAGCTAGCAAATTTCAAAACAAAAATTAAGATATTTTTGATCCTGCTACAACCCCATCTGCAAGGAATCGATTTAGCCAACAACCAAAACCAGTTGATCAGCTATGAACCACTAAAGGGCAGCTTTCAAACCGACAAGCCGATTCCACCATCTAATTCAGTATGCACGGTTGGCTTCAGGCAACGTTCAACACAAGAGCAACCTGATTTCAGTTTTTCATTAAGTACTGACTAAGATGGCCCAACCAACAGCAATCAAGCTATGTTTAACCAGTATGAAGCAAAATCTCAATGGGAACCAAGGCCCGCCCGCCTTGCACATGAGTCAGGCTATTTAGGCTAGCTTGACCCAAGTGGAACCCAAAATAAAAGCACAGCATTCCTCAGCACAACCTATGTATGAGAAATTATGTTACAAACAACCCAATTATGACCCATATAAGCTAAAAGCCAGCCAACAACATGTGTTGACAAATTTTGTTCAAGTTTAACTCAATTACACCCAAAGCAGCACCAAATCTAGGCTAATCTGGCATGAGCTTTGTCCAATTTATACCATTTAAATGTGCAACAAATAAACAAAACAGTGGTATTTTATTGAATTAAGCCTGTGTGAGCCTTAACACACCTAAAAATCAGCCCAATTTCAGCCAGACAAATTTAATTTAAATTCCCAACATTAGTCTGACAGCACCATAAAAGAAAGGGATTTTGACAAATATGAAGCTAATTCTATGTGCACGAATTCTCCCAAAAAGATATTTAGTCCCTACTTAAAACTATTTAAAATATTATAAAAATGGTTAATATCCAAACATAAGATATCTATGCAAGTTGTTGATAGCATAAATAGGCAACTTAATCAAACCTTTGACAGGTTGGCTCAACATCTTTCATAAATTTCATTAACACTCATAATCTTTCTATAGAAAATTGAAAGAAAATACTTGCTATCATAAGCTTAGTTCAATCGGGCATACATATTGTAACCAATTACTAGATCAGAAATTACTGGGGAGCAAAATGATTCGGCTGCATAAAGTTAAATGTTATGATTAATGCACTTTTTGGTGATCCTTCATCCGAACAAGTAAAGGATTTTGAAATTGATACTTTACTGAGATACTTTTAGAGGCTCACCTTCTCCAAGAGAAGATTTATGAACCATTTGTAGTTGTCCTTGTACCTCCATAGTTTGCAGTTCCTGCTTCATATATGTTTTTGTTATCTCAACCACCTAAGAATAAATTTGAGCTGTTAGGATTCCTTCCAAGTTCTATATGTTCACCATCCAGATATGAAAACAGAGTTCTTAGCATGTGAGAATTGATGCAAGATAAGATTTAGGTCAAGCATAAGACAACTATGGATTAACATGTACATAATCTTTTGCATGGTTGACCTTCGCTAAAAATTGATAATTTTAAAATTGTGTTGTAGTATTTTTAAACATTATGTCTTCCATGTTTTAGTTAAATTTTATATTTGTAGTTATTACATTTGTAAGAAAATATCAGTGTAGAAATGCGTCTCTTCACAAGCACCGTTCAGGAGAGTGAAGAGATGCGAGTGAAGAGGTATTTTACAAGTACCTATTTATGAAGAGATATGAGTAAAGAAAGATGTCTCTTAATTGGCACCTCTTGGGAGTCATGCTATATATTATTTATACACTTTGAATTGAGTGGAAGAATAATTCTTAGTTGTGTAAAAATTGTTTATGAGTGACTTGGTCATCTCGGATTTGAACTTTAATTTTCGTAACAAGAGATTTGTGTACTCTCCTTGTTTTTTTTCTATGCTATTCTTTTTCTCAAAATACTATAGTGATGATATTCCATGCACCCGGTTCTCCACCAGGGATCAAGTGGATCCCAAGGGGCAGAGTCTTTCTCCCCATATAAGGCCAAGGCTATGGAAGGGCATGTCTTCTTTGCATGAATCCAAAGATTGAATGCAGCAGTCGTTTGATCATCTCTTTACAATGGAAGGATGGGATCGACTTCAAAGATTTTCATGTGGTCGCTAGGCATGGATTAAGTACTGTTGGCCAAAATATAGAAATTACAAAAGTACCTCAATAACAGCTATACACAAAAATATTAGAAACTACATGATAAATATTACATAGAATTTTCTCCCCAAATAGAATTCAAAGTAATTATACACTTGCGATGGGTTCCCAAATCAATTCCCATCTAAACTAAAATTAATTTAGTATATATAGCATATGATATTTATCAAGCAAATTTAGGCAACGTTTACACACAATGTGTGAAGTAGTTTATAAATCTTCAATCTCAAATAAATTGTAATACCACATTTTTTGTGCCAAGGAAATTTAAATTTTGTCCAAGAACATTTGATATTTTCTTTCTTTATGATCTCTCTTTTGTTAAAAGTTTGAATCTTTTTGATCTTATCTGCGAATTACTGCACCAATAGAGTTTTCTGAGTATTTCAAGAAATTGATGCCTGAACCCTGCGCCTTAAATTTAAGACTTAACATTTATGAACCACACAGCTCGCCTTAAATATCTGAATTTATTCAAATTACTTCGTAATCACACGTCCGACATTTCCAGCTGTTAAAAAGACTCAAACAACCTTAAAGATCTTGTAAGAAAACTTTCATTTTACGGAAATAAAGGGTTACAACCATATTTCTCACTCAATCTCACAATATTTCCACTACAGAAATCTTCCAACACAAGCATAACAAGAACTCACATTTCTTTCTTTCACCATGTTGAAAATAGTAAACACAAGACTTCATTGTTTATTTTCTACCATGAACAGGTGGCCAAGTATTCAAACTCACAAATCCCCTGCATTGTAGCACTTTTAATAACAAAGATAGTGACGAACCAAGTGAAGAACTTTCCAAAATTAGATTTAGGCATTCCAAAACCAAATCACTATAAATATTTTCTCTTTTGTTTTCATGCTTTTTCTTTATTACCTCGATACTATCTTGCATTGCTTACCAAACTAAATATTCATCTCTCTCCGTAAAAGGGTTCATCACACAAGCTTCATCCAAACACTTCAGCTAGATACTCGACCCACACTCCGCTAAAGCTCTACTTGAAAATCTCAAATAACTAGCTTTCTAATATATCAAGTATTTCTAAGATCCCTATCAATTATAAATGCTATCTTATCAAGTACTGCCTATGGAACAAGCTGTGCTTACTTGCAATAGAGTATTCGATGTGGGGACTTACAATAATGAGAGAAAAAAGGAGAGTGCAGTGCCTGTGATTGGTTCCCAATTGGAAACTAAATTTACTATATTAAATACTACATTCAATCTAATGCTCTGTAGAATCTCAAACAGATGTACATTAAAAAGAACATACCCTCCGTGTATTTAACATCCTCAAATTTCTAGATAAAAGCTTCAATCACATGATCAACTTAACCTCATTATTAAATTTAACATGGTTTTTATTTATATTACATGTCGACCTTTGAATGAGTTTGTTATGGGATTAGCTAGGTGTGGTTGTGGGCAGCTAGTGCTTCCAACGGTGTGTAGGCAATTGTCATTCTGCTATTTCTCATCTAGGTTGAATACAAAACTGAATTCATGCTCACGACCCAAGCAAATGCTTAGGTGGATCTTCCGCATCTTCCTGGTAATGAAAAATAGCTTCCAGAGTATACTGCTCTCAACTTTTTTGCAATAATAAGCAGATGTTTATGTAGGCTGGTAGTAACACTTGATAGGGTCCTCTTGTCAGTTCCGCCCTTCTTTTGCTTAACTCATATGGGACGGTATTGGCTATCAATATCTGATCGATGGAAAGGTGACTCAAAGAGGAAAGAAAAATTGTATAAAATTATTCCTGCAAACCTGTTTCAGTTGCAATAAAACTTTAGCATAAAAATAATTGCAATCACAAAAATAAATATAGAATTTTGGCGTTTGATATCCGAGGCAAAACATGATTTTGTTGGGCAAGTACAAAATCGAGAAAAAGGGAAGTTCATTTTTGTGTTACATATCCCAACTTCCCTCTATATCTACCCCCTCAAAGGCTTATCAGTATAGGCTCCTTATGACTCCCGATATCAGACAGCCCCGTCCTAGCAGTTGTCTGATCAGACTAAAAATATATCAATATGGAACCCTTGCTACTCACTTATAAAAACTTGTTCATATATCATTTTATGTGACTTTTAAAAGCATTTTTAATTTGTGCAATGCTAAACGGAAAAAAAGTATATTAAACAAGAGTAAGGAAAGACATCTGGTACCTTGTTCTTTAAGTTCGGATGAGTGACAATTCGCTCAATCTACATTTAGGTTTTTTATATTTTAAATTAGCCTTTTAGCGAACATTAAAATGAAAGTGATATGATATTTTTATGAATTTTTACTTTCTACTTTTTCATTCTACCTTTTTTTATTATTTTATCTTAATAAAAGACAGCATTTTAAGTCCCTTAGGGTAGCAATTATATTTGATATATTATTATTATTACTATTATCATTATTTCAATGATAATAATATTGAATGAAAGAAAAATAGAACGAAAATGATTGTAAAATGTGCGAAATATTATGAGAATGCCTGAATTGAAATAATAGTCATTTATAACATATGTATTATTTATCATTATTGATTAATGACAACAATACAAATGTGATAAGATAATCTTATCTTTATAAAGATTATTAAGTATATATAATAATAAATAAAAAATAGCAAAATAATTTCTCTTCTTTTCTTCTCCCTTTTTCTTCCTCCACTCACCTTGGGTTAGGGCTGTTGTGAGCCGGACGAGGGATCAGAGAGGGTGGCCGGTGGCCGGTGGCTGGCTGGGCTATTGGGAGAGGGAAGAGTGTTGTTGCTCTTTGGGAGAAGGAGGGGAGGGGAAGGGCTGAGGGAGAGGGAAGAGGGCTGCTGCTCTTTAAGAGAAGGAGGGGAGGGGAAGGGTGGTTAAATAGAGGAGGGAAGAGGGAGGGGCTGGTCGGCCAGGTGGGCCGACCATCCTGGACCAAAACGGCGCAGGAAGGTCCCGGTCTGCGCCTGGTGCAGAGGCTCGTCCCGTCTGAAGCGTGCGTGCGATCGGGGGGGGGGGGGAATCGTAGGACAGAGGGGAAGGAAGAAAAATAAAGGAAAAAAAATAAAATATTTATTTAAAGTTAAATTTTTTGTATTTTTTCATCGTTTAGCGTCCAAAAATAACGAAACTTGACACCACCGAGGTGTGTTAAGATGTAACAAACACCCTCTCGCCAAAATTTTTCGATTCGGACAAATATTTTATTTTTAATTAATTTTTGAAGTTTGAAACTTCAAAAATTAATTGAGACTGAACCAGCGCTCAAAAATCGATGAAACTTTTCGAGCAGCCTTTAAATAATATACCTAACATAATGACGCAAAAATCGATGAATTCAGATACGTATTTAATTTTCTCAATTTATTGGATTTAAATAATTCAAATAAATAAAGCAGGAGTTTTCATTATCCAAATTCTCCCAAACTAGGGCACTTTAATCTAAAAATTATTTCTATCTAAAGGAAATTTTATTTGCCCTAATTTGAAATTCCCTGGGGTCCCAATGTCTGAGGCGGGTTTTGACCTAATTTGAAAAGTAACGACATTGGGTCGTTACACGGACACTCTTGCATCTCCTCATATTAATGCATAAACAGAAAACCTATAATGATATAGCATTTAATTAACATTGATTGTTCATTCATTGCATTTAAATTTTCTTGTAAGTATTATTTATTATTACTGTAAATATCCTTTTGTTTCATTTACTGTAACTTTAATCATTATTTATTATAACACTCTTATTCATTTATTTGCATATTTATGAATTAATTTCATAATTATTTTAATTATTCAACCCATCTAAAACATTTATTGCAAATGTTAACATTTCAACTATATACTACTTTTGGCCAATATATGATAGTTATATATAATTAATATACTTAATTCAATGCTAATTAGGGCTGGCTTCAAGTCGAGTTTGAGTAGAGTCAACTCAGACTCGAACTCGACTCAAACTTGTTCGAGTTCGAGCTGAGTTCATGCCAAGTTTGAGTCGAGTTCAAGTCATCTTGAGTTATTTCGGGTCAAATTGCCAATCCTAACACTAATGATATTCAAACCTTAACATATTTAATATGCCAAACTCATGATATTGATTAATATTAATAGTTATTAATGGATTGTACCTACTAACCCTAGAGCGACATTTGAAGAGCCATGGAAAAAAATGTTATATTTATTATACATTTTATTTCAAACTTTTATTAAATTTATTATATGGCTCTGCAATGAATAAATAAAATTTATGTATAGTGTGAGACTTCTAAGTTAATGAATTTTCTGCACAATTTTTTCTTAACTATATCCTATGATTGTTGCATGCTACAAATTTTTCTTTGGTTTTCCATATTAACAATGGAATTATTATTTTTGGGATTTTTGTGCGAGATGATCAAATGTATTGATGCAATCCTGGCAATGGTGGAGACTATTTGGGTGGCTAAGGTTGTCTACATAATCAAAGACTTGTTGCAAGTTGATAAGCCTAATTGAATCAATATAATGTAAAATCAATTCATAACTTTTTTAAGAACATATAAAAAAATCATTTGATTTCTTCATGTCTACTTTTTTATTCAGATCCTTGTTTCAGTGCAATAGTTCATCTAAAAAGTCATCTCTATATGGCATACATAAATATTTCCTTTAAAGCTAGCATACAACATTTCCCAAGAAGTGATTGAACTCAAAACCTTGCCAATAAAATTAGTCTTAGTCAATCAGCTTAAGTTTGATACAACTATATAAATGTGCTTACCTAACAAAGTGTGCCTATTTAAGAAAAAGTCATTTTTATCAACCGATCAAAAAAGATCAAAAAAGATTCATGAATTTATACAATCATCATAAGAAAGCATCAATCCTAAACTATCTAGTTAAGTTGTATTAGAGTCATTGATGATCTTCATAATCCTCCTAATTATATGCTCATGGAAATTTGTAGGCTCATGCTAGCATACAACATTTCCCAAGAAGTGATTGAACTCAAAACCTTGCCAATAAAATTAGTCTTAGTCAATCAACTTAAGTTTGATACAACTATATAAATGCGCTTACCTAACAAAGTGTGCCTATTTAAGAAAAAAGTCATTTTTATCAACCGATCAAAAAAGATTCATGAATTTATGCAATCATCATAAGAAAGCATCAATCCTAAACTATCTAATTAAGTTGTATTAGAGTCATTGATGATCTTCATAATCCTCCTAATCCTCCTAATTGCTCATGGAAATTTGTAGGCTCATGCTCCCTAATTTTATTCAAGTTTTAGGCTAGCTTGATTCATCAAGATGGCAAGCACCAACTTCTAAAATATGAATTGGATTATTGTTGGCTTTCAAACCATCTAAAGTAATTTTAACTAGTAGTGATGTCACTCATAAATTATTAATTGTTTAAGTTTGAATCATAACATTAGGATTTTTTTGGATCTATTGACTTACATTGATACTATTTCCCACTTCTAAATGACATCTGACACATCATAGTAGTTTGAGTTGAGTACAGGACTATGATGCTAATATAATGCAAGACGGACAAAGGTAAGACTAGAAATGATTCTTACCATATGCTTTAGTAGAATTTATAAATACATAGAGTTAATGCAGAGATTTTAAAATGCATAAATATTAAAGAAAGACAAGAGGATTGGTATAGATAATCTCTCTCAAAGTGTGCTTGCTCCTCAATCTCACTCAAGAAAAAACTTCCAAATAAACCTCTTTGTAAATTTTAATTTAAACAGCAAATTTAAACTTTTGAAAACAAAGATTGAGCGAGTATAATTTATAAAATCATTGTATAAAACTTGGAGTAACTTAAAGGTTTCTCAATACAAGGTAAGACTGTCAAATGTATTTCTCAAGCTGTAGTGTTTGCAAATATCCTAAATTCCAAGCAAAAACTAACTAATTATTTAAAAAAATTATATGAAAATCATTGCAATAGCCATGCAAATACAAGACTTCGAAAAAAGAGAAAAAATCCCTTAAAAGTTTTGTTTTCCGCTCTTAACATAAGATATACATATCCAATGTTGCACGCAACATGGAAAAAAAATTGTTAATAATCTCTAAGAACAAGAGTAAATAGGTCTAACTAATTACAAATTAGAGCTTAATACAAAATAATATTGTATGAATCTTTTGACTGAAAGGCCTACAAACTTATAATTGAGTAACTAAGAAGGAATGAATCCATGAAGCCAACACATAAGAATCCAAGCGAGTCTAGCATCCCTGACTTGGAATCATTGGATTGAGAGTAGTGTGGAGCAGGATTGCTTTTGAAGATCATTGTAAATAGTTCCCTTGTTATCTAACATCGATCTGAACTTCGACATCTCTTTTTTGGGTGACTCTAAGAATTAAATGAAACAATCATCTAAGTTATTGGGTATGGAGAGAGCACTAAAAAAATCATCTCGTTCAACTTGCTTAGCCAAATGTAAAAATTACAAAACTACAACCAATGATTTTATACTATAGTAACCAATAAAAATAAAAGAAATGCATTATAAAAGACATTGTTTTTTCTTCCCCAAATACAACTTCAAATTAATTGTGATGCTTGCGTCTGGTGTACAATTCCCATCAGATTGTTTTACAATCTTACTTTCCACCTCCTTTGCTTCCACTTCTTTATTATTGTTTGAATGATACATTCATGCAAACATTGCTACACTTTGGTTCCTACGTTCAAAAATCCGGTTCAATTGATTGTCTGTCAGATATTTAATTTCTTGTCAACTCCAGTTAAAAAATCAGAACATTTTCACTTGAATTGGACTTTAGTCATTTTTTTGTTTTCAGACCAACAATTTGCTTGCCAGCTTAAATTGTAATATTGCTAACTCAGCTAGTCTCACCAAATCTACATTCCATTAGATTTTAGAAGAATTGGTTGAAACATCATTTGGGTTGTACACTATTGGATATTCCATTCAGAATAAAAGGCTAAAAAAGGATTTTATTTTCAATTGATTGCATAACCATTGCTTCCAACATGTGGATCAAACATGATTCACTGTGAAATAGACCTAATGCAACAATTAACAGAAGGAAAATTTATATCAGTTTAAGAAATTATTAAACAAGAAGCTTCATGGGTCGGTTTGAACCTTCCCATTTTTTATCAATTTAAATTTTCCTATCAATATAACAACTAACACAAGTCATTGCCAATAAAATTTTCACTCCAACACAGTAAATGTGGTGAAAACGATAAATTAAAAAATTCTGCCAAATCATTATAGTTCCAGTGGTAAAACAGATGCATGTTTAATCACCTTGCAGCATAGCATTTGAACCACAAGAAACTGTGATTCATTAGAAGCATTTATTAGCATCTTCTGCTTTGTAGGATAGCATCCTACCCATATAACATATACAGCCTCGACTATTTAGAAGACTTGTCTTAATGTTTGAGAATTTTTGCTTTTAAACATCTCAAAAATGCTCCTCCACTTAACTCAAACTACCTAAAACATGTTAATCACATAACCCTCTATTTTTTTGTGTTCTGTATAATATAATCAAGAAATTTGAACCACGGATATTTCTTAATCACATGATCTTTGTAGCATGTCCTCAATAGTATAAATTTTATTATGCTTAAATTTGCACTATTATTCTATTTTGGAACCACAGTTAGTCCTATTAATACTTGAATTCATATATTATATCAATATAACACTTCCAAATCCATACAGTTTATGAGCTTTTTTCATTTTTTATCTTATAAAAATTACAATAATTTAATTTCGAAAATAAAAAGCATGTATTTTACATAAAAAAATTCTTGCATTATTATAATTAATCATTTACCAACTTTATTATGCAATATTTTAATTAAAATAAATTTAAATGTGGTTTTAATCTGCTTTTAGTTAAAATTAGTATAAAATGTAAAATGCAACCACATATGGATATCTATTATTATGTACCCCATATTTTTCTAAGAAACCTATAAACATAACTAGATTGTTATCTCAAGAATTTCAATTAGAAAAAATAAATCTTTCAAGTGATTTTAAATGAAGTCAACCACCCACATCTTAGGTTTGAACTAGCAAAGAACTTCTAGACATTTACTCATAAATCTAGCATGATCATTCTTCAAAGTGCTTCACCTACTGTGTTGTATGTCCACTGCTAACTGCGCCACTTGAAGAAAGAGGAGAAAATAAGGAAAACACAATTGTCTTTGATAGCCTTGTCAATAGATAAAGAGGTAAAAAATGGTGGTCAATCACACAGCTTGAAAGGATGCTTCAAGAATCCAAGAAAAGATTTATTTGTTTTACATAGAAGGTCACATTCATAAAAAATTAGCTCTAATGAAACAATTGTTAAAGGCTTAAGAAAAAAGTTGTAACTAACTATCATATTCAAATCACTTAAAAGCCTTTCTCTTCAAGCACAAATTTTAGATTTATGTTTGTAACACGAGCTGAATCAATCTATTCCAAACTACTGTGTGACTCAAACTAATGGTTGAAGTTCATTCATGACATCTTTTTGATCTGAACCTACATTATCAGATTCCAAAGATTCAAGCAATGTAACATTACTAGTGTAAATTGTGTCATACAAAGAAAGGGGTATGCTTCAATGAGTCATGAAAGCATGAACAAGCCAAATCATTCTGGTGAAAAAATAAGTCAAAAGACATTGCATGACGGTGGAATCATGGAGACAAAAATACTCATTAATCCAACTTGGACGATTTGATTCATTATATAAGGAACATATTAACAAGTAAAATAACATTAAACTCCTAAACATATTAGTGAATAGCGAAGAGCTCTAAGCATATAAGTAGAATATCATTAAATTTAAAGTTTCCATCACCATAAAAATTTTACAAAAAATCCAAAAAATGATTTCCTATCAAAGATTCACTTCACATTGATACTGAACTGTGTAAAAACTGCTAGTAGCTCGTGAAATCTATTCCTGAGATTCAAAATCATAAACTAATCTGAAAATTGGTGCCAAACACTATCCTAAACTTTAAATTATAAACAAGAAATAATCGTATAATAAAGATCATCAAATATATCCACTTAAGAACATAAGATAATATCTTGTAGATAATGTTAATAAGCATAAGAAATTGAAGATAATTTTCTCTATTCACTGAAAACTCCAGAGATGCTCGTATGCATCAAGTTCAAGGTTTGTGATTTTTTTAAAGCAAAAAAGCCTCAATTGTAAGAAAGCAAAGGATATAGAAAATGTTTAAAAAGCAATAAAAAAAATAAATCATATTTGTGTAATATAGAACCGCTTTTTATTGGTTGTTTGAAATAAAATTCAAAATGGGTACCAAGCTAAAGCAAGAAATAAGAGAAATCAAATGTTTAATGAACATCAAACTTAAATCAAAGGCTTCACTGGGAAATTTTTCAAAGGTATGTAAGAAGAGAAAATCATCAGCCAGAGGTGGAGGGTGCGGTGGGGGTGTTAAATTTTGTTTGAGAAAATGCAAAAGGCATAGTTGAAACAAGAGTAATAAAAATAGGGCCTCTTTTGTTACAAAATTGCAACAATATGAAAAATTAAATGAAGGCTTGATAGAAGAAAATAAGTAAGAAGACGAACAAAATGGAAAAAATTAGATAAATATAGACTGATAAAAAGATAAACACATGAAAGACAGCATTTTAATAAATTTTTAATCATATCTCCAAATCAATTATAGAGATTCATATCAATATAGCCAATAGTAACAGGAATTAATTACACTTGCACAATGAATAAGTAAACATAGTATTGCTGATGTGAATATATTAATCACCACATAATTACTTGATCTTATCATACTTTATTAGTCTTTTTCAAATGATATAAAAGCAAGGTTAAAACTTCATGGTAGTATGAAAAGAATTAGGTGACAAGAAAATGCAATGAACTAACAAGATTAGAAAAGTTAGTCAAAATAGCTTCTGACCACAACACATTGAACATAGAAGTGCAACAAAGCACCAATAGTTGGTAGATTTATAGTTTCTCCCTCAGTTGTTTGACTCAATTGGAAGAGTATCCATTTGTGAAACACAAACATTATGATCATGATCTCTACTTATACAACTGAGACTGACAGAAGCAAACTAATTTTCAGGTTTCAAAAAAGAAAAAATATGATAAAAAAGAATTTCTCTGGCATGATAAAAAAAAGTTAACTGAATTAAATGATAATAAGCATCAAAATAAAGCACTATAGCCGTATGACTGGCATGATAAGAGTTTTAAATGGCCTACTTATCTTATTAAACAGGCAATAAATAATTTAACATTATCAAATGTCATCAGAACGCATTAATTTAAGCAGAAATCAAAGCTTCTGTACAAGTAACAGAGAAGTAAGAGCACCTACATAAATCTAAATAAGTCTGACCAGCTGAGGTTGATAACACCACGGAATCCGACGTTCTGTGCCCTCAAGACAAAAAAAAAAAAGAGTTTTCTCTGTTCAAATGAGGAAATCAACCTCATGTTTCATTGATCATCATTACAACAACCTATCTAAGCGCTGATTTTAATTATGCAATAGATTCAGCTGAATGCGTTGGCAAATTACCTAATGAAGCCCTGGAAGAGCAAAACAATAAATAAATAAAGGAAAAGAGCCGGCTTTAGCTACGCAGAACCATGAAAGTCTGAACTGGAAAAGAATCTTGGGGAAAAGAGGGTCACAGAATTTGCGCGTGATAAGGGGACCGGCGAGGAGCAGCTTTGGCTATTAGAGTCAGTGGAGTGCTGCCGTCGGTTATTCTCATAAAAAGGACCTTTTTATCACATATATCTCAATAATTTAACAAATTGTTTTACTGCATGTCTTTCTGAATTTTTTTTATAAT
Organism: Gastrodia elata; assembly: GCA_016760335.1. NCBI lineage: Eukaryota > Viridiplantae > Streptophyta > Magnoliopsida > Asparagales > Orchidaceae > Gastrodia > Gastrodia elata. The sequence continues at coordinate 22,615,116 of CM028678.1, forward strand.
ACAGATTTTTATATTATATAACATAAGTTTAACACCTTATTTTTTAATAACTTAATACTTATCAATATAATAAAATAATATAACTTATGACCTGCCATTCTGCCAATTAGAGAATCTGCATTATTCCTATTTATAAGATTTAAGAAAAATATTTAAAATATATTTAACAAAATTAAAATATCAATTATGCAATTGCAATATGAGTAAATATAGAATTTAAGCTTATTATATATTAATATAAATAATATATTCAATCCTTAAATTTCAAAATTTTAGTCATATTATTAATTTATCTTTACTTTTATTTTAATAAGATTAACTTTATTATAGCTAATTAATGTCATTTAACTCTCAAAATATTAAATATCATGATGTGCTCAATAATAAAAAATTGTATAAAGTAAATTTTTCTTAAGAAATTATAAATTTTAGGTGTTTGTCATTAAGAAAAGATAAGGTAAAGTAAATTTTAAAGTAAAAGTTCTACAATGGTATAATGGTAACTTAAGAAATTTAATCAAATGAATATTAATACAATTAAATGATAAAATATCAATTTGATGATTTTAATTGATATTTAGCAGATCAAATCAAGTGAATTGTTGTGTATTATCAAATAAATTTGATACGTAGATCTATTTGTAAGTTTTACTTCATTGTGTCTATGTTGAGCTTATTTTCATTTGAATTGTGGTTTATAGCTTTTTGATACGCTTATCGGTTAATAAAATGCAAATATATTATCATAAGGCGTGTGATAAAAAGATGAAATATATCATTATATGTGGTGTTTGTCTTTGAAGGAAAAAAATTAACATTGAGAATCAATACAGATTGAGCTGGCTAACAATCCTTGGCGATATATATATGAGATTTAGCCATTTTAAGAAGTGGGCAAATCCAGAGGAAAGACATAGACGGATAGTCATAAAGTTTTCTAAATGATATATCTATGGGTTTACCCATTTGGGCTCAGAGGTCTTCGGACTCAACTTTACGTCAGATATGGATTTTGATGAGATTTATTTTATATTTTTATATATGTTTAACTCAAGGTCTAACATACAAGAAAAATTTGGCTAAATTTGGAAAGTATTTATGTTTCCTTACTTTTGATGCAAAGTGATTTATATAATTTTTTATATTGATGTATACCTGATATAGGATGTTAAAAAGTAACTCTTATAAAATAATCAATATACTCTTATCTAATTGGTAATTATTGTTAAATTTTTAGGTTTTGATAACTAAACCTAAGAAGATCAACTTGATTAAAGAAAGAGCTTGAGCTAAAAAAGTGAGCTAGAGTTGAATATTTTATTTTAACTTTTTGATGTATTAATAATTAAATCGTGTAATATATATGTGTATGGCTCTGTATAGATAATTATGGACTTATTATTAAGTTACTTTCATTATAGATGTTTTATATATAAATAATTTCTTGAAATTCTCAAAGTTTATTACTCGTTCGTCACAGTAGTCAATGCATATTCTCAATGAATCGTCCTTTTTCTTAACAAAGAGTACTGGGGATCCCTATAGTGATATACTTTGTTGAATCATCCCTTTATATACGAGCTCTTATAGTTGTTCATTTAGCTCTTGAAGTTTCTTAGGTGCCATGTAAGAAGGTACTTTGGATAGTGGTTAAGCTCTAGGGATTAACTCAATAGAGAATTCAACTTCTCTTATTGGTGGCAATACTAGAAGATCATCGGGAAATACATCATCAAATTTTTTTACTACGCAACTTTCTGATATAGGAATATCTTCCTTTCTTTTACCCATCATGGTTGTGAGAACATGTCACATCTTTTTTATATTAACTTTTATGCTTGAATGGGATTGATTAGAGATGCAAAAATACTCAATTTTCTGCTCCTAATAGTGTCCTTTTTCTTTTGGCAATTAATTATCGCTTTGTGTTTTCTTAGCCAATCCATACCAAAAATTATATCAAAATTTACCATTGGAAGGACTACTAAGATGGCTTTAAATAATTTTCCCTTAATGGGAATATTACAGTCACAGAACTATTGAGCATTCATGCAAGCTCCAGTTAGTAGTCCGACATTTAGATCTTTGGCCAGTTTACGATACGGTAGTTCTAAAGCCTTTGCAAATTTCTTAGAAATAAGGAGTGGCTTGCTCTAGTATCGAAGAGAGTGTGACATGATATATTATTAAAATATAAGGTGCTTAGAACATAGTGATAATTAAATATAAGTATGACAGAAATATCATAAAAAAGGAATATGGTACCAAAGATAACTTCATTATCTTCTAACGCCATAATTGGGGTAAGCGTATATATCCTTGCGGTAGCAGTGGGACAAGAAGTAGCTCTCTTACTTGGAGTAGGTACAGTTGTGGATGTTTGTGTAGAGGGCTTTATGACTGTTGTTGGCTTTGGAGCAACTACTCCTCTTGGAGCCTATATATAGGTTGGGGCTAACATTGGGATGTGGCTGGGGCTTGAAAGAATTATGGTATTTGGGTATTTATTTCCCTTTGAATCACAACTTAATTCATAGTTTTGAAAGCTTGACATTCTTTGAAATGACATCCTTTCCTACCACACAGGTAGCACATTATTACATCATGATAACACTTTCCATATAGATGTGGTCATTATCATGGTCCTCCTATTCTTGGTTTAGGGGCATCAGCATATATTTGGAATATGATAAAGAGAGGATTGGGGCTGTCTTTTGAATGTTCCTAGATTTATGGTGGGATGCATCTGCCTCTTTCCATCTTCCTCAATAGTGGATATCATATTATTCTCTTCATGCTCTAATATTATAACACACTCTAATGATTATTTTAGTCTAGTTAAAAATTGACTGCACTTGGATTTTTCAGTGCTTACCAAACCTTGGGCATATCTTGATTATCTTGTAAACTTAGCTTCATACTCAACTACATGTCTCATTCCCTTGGACCAATTTTATGAATAGGTTTTCCATTATAGCTTGCGCTAAAGATGGAACATACTTGGATCTAAATGCTTATGAAAATTCTTCCCAACTAATATCATGGAGTTCTAACCTTACAAAGTTTATATAAATGATGGATTTTCACTATCTATATGCCTCTCCTTTAAAGAGATATTATGTTAATCTGACAGTTTTCTCCATTGGACACTCTATATTGTTTAGTGTTTTATTAATATCTCTTAACCAATTCTTAGCTTTAATAAGTCATTGTGGGGGCCCAACCCTGCCGTGATCCTATTAACTCTTAAGTTAACATGATTACGGTGGAGGGGTCACCTAAATGACAAGATCCCTACTTATAATTATATTAGGTACTTATCCTAATCCATCATAATTAACGACTTTGTCATTTATAAGAGCTATTTCACTAAATGAAAATTACATAAAAGCAAAGTGCGGAAGCAAAAATAGTAAACATCCATTCATTATAATAAAAAGAACTAAGCAACCAACTCAGAATAAGTAAAGTAGCAAAAAGAATAAAGTTAACCCTGTATTATTACAATAAGAATTTAAAATACTAAGCAGAAAATTAAACTAAATTAGCCACTCATCCTCACAAAGCAGGAAAGAAAAGCTAAGGGTCTTCAACAGCTTGAACCTCCTCTTGAATCCTGTCTTCAGAAGGCTCCATAATCTCAAATAGCTCAGAGTCTACCATTATCAGTTTCACAATAATAAGGCCTCAGCCAACAAAAGAAAAATATAATTAGACAAAAATTTTAAGTATATTTTAAGCTGCAAATTTTATTATGTTAATTTAGATATCACCATACACTTTAAATTTAAAACAAGTAGTAAAGGAACATAATGCATATAAACGAGAAAGGCAGTTATAAACCATAAGTCTGTAACTTAACAAAATAAGAAGTAAGCACATACCTTCAAGTATAGCTGCAATAAGGTTAGTTATAAAATAAAGGCTAAGTACTAATATAACTGAAAGAAAACTCGATCTAAACATGATGATGATCAATATAAACTCATGATAATTGAATTAAAGTAAAAGCACATGTGAAATAATTAAAAACTAAAAGTAAGATAAACATCCTATATATATAATTAATGAGCAAGATTAGCATCCTATAAGTAGCAGTAAAGCTAGTAAATGCAGTAAGATTGAAGTAATAAAGTGCTGAAATGTAAAAAAGTAAACTAAAAATAGTAAGTATAAGCTGAAAAACTGCATTGGCTAAACTTGCCATCTAAATGGAAAAATATATGAACTCACTTACTGCCATATCAGAACTAGGCCAACATCCACAAAATAGATCAGAACAAAAAGAACCGAGAGACAAACTAATTAGATCACACTCTACTTAACTGTGGCGGCCCTGCCCCGCCGTGGTCCTGTTAACCCTTAAGTTAACATGATTACGGTGGAGGGGTCACCAAATGACAAGGTCTCCACTTAAGATTGGATTAGACACACATTCTAATCCAATTTAAATAAGGACTTTGCCATTTATTCCAGAAATAATATCACTAAATGATCATACATGAACTCAGAGTGCGGAAGCATAAAACATAACATCCATCCAATACAGTATAAATACAACAATACAGAATAAGTAAAGTACTGAAAAAGAAATATAATCCTGCATTATTACAACATTTAATGAGTTTAAAAGAACTTGAAAGAAAACTCTCAATCTCACTGGAAGGAAAACTAAGCTACGGATCTTCAAGAACGGGCTCCTCCTCCAATGGCAAACTCTCCACTGGATCTGCTAAACCAACAAACTCAGAACCTACCATTATCAGTTTCATAATGGTAGGGCCCCAGCCAACAAAAGAAAAACTGGTTAAACAATAAGTCTAAGTACATTTTAGGGCAGTAATTTTATTAAATTAAGAAGATATCACCATATAAACAGAACTAAGCATAACAGGTGCAGGAAAGAGTACAAAAGAACTGTAATAAGTTATAAACCATAGTTTATAACTAAACAAAAAGGAAGTAAAATATACCTCCTCTAAGTAACTGCAACAAGGACAGATAAAAGAAAAGTAGGAAAAGTACAACCTAAACATGCTCATGATCAAACAGAATATGCTAAGTAAAGTATAAAAGTATAAAGCTGAAACACTATCATCCTAAGTAAGCATATGAAAACAGCAAGTAAAACTAGCATCCTATATATATATAAAAACACGTGCAAGAAAGCTGTAAGTAAAACAGTGCTGAAATGCAGAATATGCTAGTATAACAGTAACTGCAAACCGAAACTATAGTGACTATATAAGTCACCTGAACTGAACACTAAATCAGCAATTCTTAGCCTGATGAGCTAAGAAACTCTGAACTGAACATCACTGAAACTCTTAGCCTGATGAGCTAAGACAGAACTGAATGTAAGTGTACTTGAATTAGTATATCCATATCAGAATCCTGACTCTGTAGTCAGTAGGGCGAGAGTTTATCCATCCTATCACTCGGACTAGGCATGGCCAATAGACTGTCGGACATTAAACCCTCGAAAGGTTGCCGACCCCGAACGGGTTGATCGAAGAGGTATACTAATCAAGCTACACCTTACAAACCACTTGTGAAACGAACATAATGCTGTTTATAAATGTTCAAAATTGACATAAGATATTTACCAGAATATCTTATGTACATAATACATGTTCAAGGTATAAGGCTCAAAATCAAGGAATGCGAAGCATCAAAAAAATTCAAAGTGCAAGAAACTCTATCTAAAACACAGGTGATATCCTTTGTTATCTACTTTATTCGTTCTATCTACTCTAAGTTACATAAGTTTCAGAATTATCAATTCTTACACATTCTGTAACTTAGAATCATGAATCCTACTTGTTGAAGATAATTAGGACTGGCCAAGTCCTAATTATAACTTAATCAAAAGACGACTATTTGATTAAAATGAATAAATCATCGACCTAGTTTTGTAATTTAATTCATCCCAACCTCATCTTGATTAGCCAAATCAAGATGAAAAGATTAAGAATTAGACTCCAAATGATGGGGTCTAATTACTTAATCTAAAGGTATAACTAAGGGTCTATGGTTTAGAACCCAAATCTCACAAATTAGGTTAAGGCAAATCCTAATGATAAATCGAACTCATTAGGATAGATCTTTATTCTTAGTTCTAAAGTTTAAAGATCAAATAATCATTTAATAAACTAAGAAAATCTATAAACTAGAAAACTCAAGATTTCATCTAATTAAGTAACCCAATTTACTCAATAGATGAATTCTAACTTAAGATCTATTCCTAATCTTAGGAAATAAGGTTCTTAATTACTAAGAGTATCTCTCAAGACACACATCCTAACTAATGTTATAAGACCTAAGGATGAGTCTAAGAATGATTAAAGAATGAGAACACTCACTTAGGACTTATGAATTTTCTTAAGGAGCAAATTTTGAGATTTTAATCAAGACCTAATTTAGACTTAAATTTGATTAATTTCAACTATGAGCCACTCTATTTACTGATTTTAGTGATTAGAAAATGAATTTAGAGCTTTTAAAGGCTAAACCCTAAATGGGGCAAAATGACCATTTTACCCCTCCTTAAGGGTTCAAAAGATTAAATTTTGATCTAGGGCTTAAATTCTGAAATTTTCTTTTAGAAAGTGTTTCTTACTGTCTAATATAAGATTAGACAGCAACTAAGTTAAATTTGGGTGATTATTAAGCCATATGAGATCAAATTAGTGATTTTGACTCATAAGGGCAATTTAGTAATTTGATTAAGTGAAAGTTAAATTTTCTTTCAGTTTAATGTTCTTTACTATCTAAGCTTTCCATAGAACCTAAATTTGCTGAAATCTGATAAGTATTGGCCAAGTTATGGCCAATCCAAGATTTAGGGTTTAAGGGGGGTGATTAAGGAACTCTTAACTATAGATCAAAAATCATAATTTTGCCAATTAGTGTCCAAATTAAGTAAAATCAGTGGCTATGGTTTACAAATAGTCCACTGATCACAATGACATGTGGTAAGCTCAATTTGGACCTAATTTGACTAAGTTAAGACCTAATTAGGGTTTAGGGTGATTAGTGAGTGATTAACAAAATTAAGCACTCAAATACTAATCCAACCTTATAGATTGATTCTAAATGGTTCTAGGAGTCCTCTGAAGTTTAAATCTCTCAAATTGGGTTACTAGATTTGCTATTATTCACTAATCAAGATTTAAAGCAATTAAGGGTGATTAGCAAATCTAACCATTAGATCTAAAATATTTTTACATATTATAGAAAATTAAGTTCTTCTGATCTAAATGGAACTATAGATCATCAAATTTGGAGCTCAATTGACCAAGTTATGGTCAATTGAAGTTCTAGGGCTAATTAATCTAATTAGGGTTTGGTCCTAAATGTGATTAGGCTCAAACTAATCCAAACAACAAAATAAACACTATCAAATTAATCCTTAGGGTTTTCTGATCACTTTAAAACCCATATTGGTTATATTTGGATCATTGGGTACAAAGTTATGGTTAATTGAATATTTGAGACATAAATTTGAACTTAATTAAACCCTAAATGACCACTTTATTAAATATTGATCCTACAGAAAATTAAATGGCATCAATAAATTCCTTATATTTTTCTGATTAATTTGGTATATTTAATTGTATAAATTGGATATGTATTTTAGGAGTTATTTAAGTTTGAAGTTTGGATTTAAATCTGATTATTAATTACTGATTTATTATAATTAATATAACTGTTATTATATTAATATTTCAATTATAATTAACTGTTATAATATTTATATGTAATCAAATTATTAGTTTCTGCAGGGGATACGTGGCACGACTGGATTCGCCGAAGGAGAGCAGATGGGTCCCGTAACCACAGTGCCACGTCAGCGATCCGTGGCTGAAGGAAAGCACCGGTGGGCCCCACCTGGCAGCGTGTCAGCTGCCCGCGTCAGCGGTGGGCCCCGCGCTTACAGAACATGCCGGTTCGATTTCCTGGACCGGCTTGACTGGTCCGGGAAGGAAAAATAGACCGGTAAAACCGGTCTGAGATCTGCGATCCAGATCTGTCTATCTCAGAATAGACGGATCAGAAACGTTTGGATGAAAATTAATGTTTTGAAAAGCGATTAGGATTATATTATTTAGATTAGGTTAGATTTAGGCTTAATCTAATCATCTGAACTTAAACTAATTAAGATCAGACGGGTAGGGTCGAGCCAGGATCTACGATTTGATCTTAGCCGTTGATTCAATTCCTTACGCGACTCCTTCTTCTTCTTGCGATTTAGGGTTTCGTCTGCACGATTTTTGATCGATCGAATGGAGTTTCGATCGATCACAACACAGTATTGAAACACATACAATCATAAATGATTTGCAAAAACGCATAAATGAAAGAATAGGAGATGTAGGAGGTACCTCAATGCAAACGGCAGGAAAGATTTAGGGTTCGATTGACATGAATCTTCGCTTACCACGGGGTTTTGAGGGTGAAAATGGATGAGGGAAGACTGATTATGGATTTAATGAGGTGCTGCAAGCGGCGAGGGCCACCTCCATTGCGTGTAAACGACGCGTGGGTGAACCCTAGACACGCGGAGGCTCCGAGAGGCGATCGCAGGGAAGATGGATGAGGACCGTCCGATCTTCTGATCGGACGGTTCGAGGGAACCGTCAGATAAGACGGTAAACTTAAAGAAGACTTACGGCGTCAGCACCAAACTGACGGCGGCCGTTAAATATTATTAAAAATATTATTATTAAATTCCTAAAATACAGATTTAATTAATTAAATTTACCCTATTAAATGCATTCCAAAAATTTCCAATAAATCACCCTTAGCTAAATGAAGGGTGAGGAACGCAACGGCGCACTCAGATTTTTATTTCGATGAGTATTTAATTATTTGATTATTTAGGGGATTTAAATAATATTAAAATATTCGACAAAAAATCAACGACTTCCAAATGCCTCCAAAATTTCACTCCTAACTAATTTGGGTGTTCTGAACGCAATGGTGAAGTCAGATTTTCAATCTGAGGTCTAGATAAAAAGTCAAATTTCCAGGTTTTGGGATTTTCCAGAATTCTTGTTTTGACTTTGCTGACTTCTTGGTTTGACCTAGGTTTCAAAGATGAATTCCAAATCACTTGATTAGTGACTTAGAACCTTAATTAAGACTTAGATTAGTCTTAATTGAGCAAAGTAACAACCTGGGTTGTTACATTAACTGAATTCAGTAAAGCCAAAAGCACCGATAAAATGCAAGTGATATTTATGAAAATTCAAAGATGACATGAGATCATTATCAAATATCTTATGTCCAATATATGTGGATAAGGTATAAGGCTCAAAATAAGGTAAGCAAAGTATCAAATATCAAAGTAAACAAGAGACCCTACTAAGACACATGTGATATCCATTATTATCTAATTTATTCGTTCTATCTACTCTAAGTTACTTAAGTTTAGTATCTCTAATTCCTACTATTGAGTGTAACTCAGATTCACAACCTTATGAGTTGAAAATTATTAGAATTGGCCAGGTCCTAATTTGATTTAAATCACTATCGATTATAAGTTAAATAAATAAATCAATCGACCTACTTTGATAATTTAAGAATCCCAAGCCATCTTAAATAGCCAAATCAAGATGAAAGGATTAAGAATTAAACTCCAATTAGTAGAGTTCAATTTCTTAATCCAAAGGTGAATCTATAGGACTAAGGTTTTTACCATCCAATCTCACATAGTATGATTTAAGGCAAATCCTATTAAGTGAAGTCATACTTAATATGATGGATCTCTATTATTAAATCTAAAGTTAAAAGATTGAATAATCATAAGTAAACTATCAAAATCAAGGTTTCACCTATTGAACCTATTTTTTACTCAAAAGATGAAATATAACCTAAGAACTAATCCTAGCTCCTAAGAAAATGAGCTCTTAAACACTAAGATGAACGCTCAAGCTTCAAATTTAACTAATGTTATAAGAAGATTAAGGAAAAGAGATAAAAGGTTTAAGGAAGGGGTATGATGTGAGATTTATCTCAGATCATACAACCAAAGATTGCTTAGAATTTTCCTAAGGAATAAAAAATTAAGGATTTTGATTAAAACTTGAATAATGACTTAATTTAATAAAAGTTCATTCTAAATTACAATACTTACTGATTTTAGTTATTATAATAAGAGTTTAAGACTTACAAGCACTAAACCCTAAATTTGAGCAAAATGACCATTTTGCCCTTTCTTAAGGTCTAAAAATTTACTTTTGATTCAAGGGTCTAAATTAGAAATTTTCAACAGTTAATGATTACTTACTATCTAATATGAAGTTAGACAGTAAGTACATCAAAATTGGATGATTATTAAGCCTTATGAGATCAAATTAAGGAATTTCATTGTAACAATTCAAAGTTATTACCCAGCCTAATTTAAGCATAATCATATCTTAATTATCATTATGTTAACTTCATTTAGCCATTAGAATCAACCCCTAAAGATTTGGTGCGATTTGGAGCCAAATCAAATATTTTTTATTTTTTTAATATTTAATTAATTAGAAAATTGAGGTCTTTAATTTGACATCAAAATCAAAATCCGACTTCACCGTTGCGATCGTCACCCCTGAATTAGCTAGGGGTGATGTTTTGGACGCATTTGGAAGTCGTCGGATTTTTGCAAATATTTTAATATAATTAAAGTCCCCGGAAAAATAAGATAATTAAATAATGGTTGGAATCGAAATTCGACTTCGCCGTTGAATTGCTCACCCCCAAATTAGCTAGGGGTGAATTTTAAGGATTTTTCGGAGCACGTTTATCAAATCTGAATTTTTAAGGAATTAAATGAATAATTAAGTATTCATTTAAATTACATTTTCCATTTTTGTCTTTATCTCCCTTTCCTGTGCATGGGACCCGCCTGGCTCCCTCAATGCCTACATTCGGCGCAAGGAGCTGAGGATCAGTAAAAATATATACTTTAAACTCTGGTGATCAGTAAAAATAGAATATTATATCCCATAGAAGTAATGACACCAGATTTTTAAGGCGAAAACAACTGCTGCTGTAACAACTCAGATGTTGTTACCCATCAATTAGTGATATAATTGACTCCAAACCTCTTTCATTACTATTATAATAGAGTTAGGAGTCTCCACCTCAAATTTCGTATGATTTGGAGACCGTTTGCAATTACCAATATTTCCTGGTCTTCTAATAATTCTGAAAATACATAATTTATTTAAACTTCAGAATTGAAAACGGAGTCCGTCATTGGACTCACCACACCCAAATTAGCTAGGGGTGGTATTTTGGAAGTATTTGGAAGTCGTCATATTTTTCGCAAATGTTTTACTAATATTTTAATACTTAGAAAATTTGTTAAATTAAAAATACATCCGATCAAAAATTCGTTTGCATTTTTGAGTTCCTCACCCCTCAATATGGTGAGGGTGAAATTTTGATAATTTTTGTAGTGCGTTTGAATATTTATATTTAAGTAAATAATTAGGAATGATATAATAATTAAAAATATGATTTAAAACTAACTAATAAATATAAACTAATATAAATCAACAGTTAATTTATCCTAATCCACACCATTTATTCATAAGAGGGCACGATCCCTTTGATCCGTCGGCTATGACTCCAGCTCTGTACATCTCCATTACCTGCGGTCAGTAGTGGATAGCAGAGGAGTACACAATTAGGCCCTTTCCTCCAGCTGTTGATGCCGAGGCGAGAAGCTCCAACTCCATCCCTATCATTCGGGCATTACTCATTGTTCAGAGGGGTAGTTGTGATGACCCACTTAAGTAGTGATAAGTGAAACTCTTAAACATCGAGGCGCCTTTTCAGATAATGGTGGAGTTCCTGATAAGAACTCCAAAGTTAAGCGTGCTCAGGTGGGAGCACTCCCAGGATGGGTGACTTGCTGGGAAGTTATCTTCTGAGGGCAAAACCGTGAGGCCTTTCTGGCCAAAGCGGACAATACCTTGGTGCTTAAGAGTTTGGGCTGTTACAAATGGTATCAGAGCAAACCATAGGGTGTCAGATAGGAGCTAAGTGCCATACAGGGCAAAGTACCACTTCATGTGAGCAGCCTCTTGAACCCATGATGGTTAAGGTGCTACATGGATGTGGGTACCTCTTGCGCCTGTAGGGGTCACCTCTAGTCCTATCTACCCAATGGATGGTTCTTGAATCTGTGTGTGGATACTGACGAGGACGTCAGTTACTTAAGTTGGGGAGATTGTGAAGACCCACTTAAGTAGTGATAAGTGAAACTCTTAAACATCGAGGCGCCTTTTCAGATAATGGTGGAGTTCCTGATAAGAACTCCAAAGTTAAGCGTGCTCAGGTGGGAGCACTCCCAGGATGGGTGACCTGCTGGGAAGTTATCTTCTGAGGGCAAAACCGTGAGGCCTTTCTGGCCAAAGCGGACAATACCTTGGTGCTTAAGAGTTTGGGCTGTTACAGTAGCATAAGGAGGACTGGGTGTGCAGAGCGGTACCATAGCAAGCTCTAGCCGACACGAAGAAGGATCTTGCTGAGATCTCGATCGGCCTTTCTTCTTCCTTAGGCGAACTCTATATCGAGAAGTTGTGAGAGTGCTGCTAGCAGACGGGTTTTGAACCATTTGCTGGAACTTCGATTACAACAAACCCTAAAGCTCTAAATTAGTTGGCTTATGAAGGAAGAACCAACTGTCAGGTACTACCTTCCTCGTATTTTTCCATTTTATAATTTCTTAATTCCCAATTATGAATCCTTACTGCATACGGATGTATCCATTAAGAGCCTATCGAACTCAAGAGTATGTTAAATACCTAATATCAAAAGGAAAATCTGTGTCGATCTCTCTTATGCCCTTCTATTAAGAATCACTTATTAATAGCAAGGTGTTATCTGCATTAATGGTATGTTTCCTGACTTGGTGTCGATCTAATGAAATCAATTTGAGAGTAATTTCAAGTTCTTTTTTACTTCGACTGATATTAGGAATTAATAGGATGTAATCCTTATGATGTTAATTTATTTCAAATTTAAGTTAATTATGCATCATTTCTTTTTCTCCATGATTTTACTCCTCAATGCCTTCATGTGAAAACATGAAAGATTAGGGTTCTCCTTACTCTTACCATGAGTTTCAAGAGCTGTATGGATGAAGAGAAATTCTATAACTTTGCTTCAACTTTTTTTTTTTATCAAATCAAATATTTGCTCTGACTTTCTTTTTCTATCAAATAATCATTATTAGCATGTCACTAATAATTTCTTTTATAGGGTTTAAACCAGTAAGCATATTAACTTTTGTTTCATTCATATAAATGTTAAGGAAATAATTTCATTGTTAATTGGATCTATCAATCATGAACCACTCGTAGCTTAAATACCATTTTTTTGTCTATAAAGGAACAACACTTTCAGTTAATGGCTGTATAGTACTTAGAAATTTGATAAATGAATTTTTTTTCTATTCTTCTTTTCGATCTTGAGCAAAGGATCAATGATGAGCTCAAATAGGGTAAATTATATTCTATTTGTTTAGTATTTTTTATGATGGCTTAGTTGTGTTGCAGAACTTCACCTTGAATAAGCATATTAAAATCTACTATTTTATCAAAGCTCTCTTTGTTTTGTGATCTTCGGCTCAGCAAGCCTCTTCCTCCCTTATTAAATTTTGATCCTGATTCTTAAGTTGACTCAACTCGCAAGTTCGAGATCATGCTTGACTGTTTCCTTAAATTGCTATTAGACTAATTCAGTCTATTGACTGGATGAACTCAAGTGTTATAGATATGTTTGTTTATTATTCTTGCTGGTTTAATGCCACCAAGAACATCTAAAAGAAGAGTTACTGTGGCGCCCCGCACCCTTAATCCGCCAAAGGATTAGGTTAAGGGTGGGGTGTCACTCTGGCTAACCCCTCACTTACCATTGGATTAGGATAGACTCCACAATCCATTTGATTAGGGAAGGCTTAACACAGAATCAATCTAACAGTCACTGAATAAGTAAACATACAGAGTGCGAAAGCGATTTAAGGAAATGTAAATCATCCAAGCATCACAGTGTAAATATCAAAATAGAACTCATAATATATAAGAATACAATCCAAATACACAGTCAATGGTACCTGCATTATTACATCATTTAAAATATTTAAGTAAAAATAGAATGTAAACCACTCATCCTCACTCAAGAATATAAGAAGGCTAAACGGCAGCTTCTTCCACGGGCTCCTCCTCTGGGTATGACTCCACACCTAACTCCTGCTCGTCTAACTGAAAGGAGTCTACCATTGTCGGTTTCACAATGTAGGGCCCCAGCCAAAGAAAAGAAAAATCTGGTTAGACAATTGTCTAAGTACATTTTAAGCTGATGAATTATTATATGTGGTAAGTAATATCACAATTCTATAACATCTAAGCAACATATATATATGTAAAGGAGCAGCAAGCAGTACCAAAGAAAAGAGAAAGCTATAAACCATCATTTATAACTTAAGCAAGGAAAAGAAAAGAGGCTGAGACACGCCTTGCATACAAACTAAACAAGGAAGGGCATATAATTATACATATCTAAACAAGTGCTGTAAGAAAAGTTCTACACCCTAAACATGCTGGTGATCAACATAAAATATGCCAATTAAAATAAGTTAACTCAGCAGTGATACATATAAATAGCAGCAAGATTCTAACATCCTAAATATATATAAAAGTAGTACAAGGAAATAGCTGACTGAATAAGAATACTGAAAAGTAAACAACAATAATTGCATATAAACCATACGTGTACAGTCTGCCATATAGAAAAGAGCTACATTAGCTCACCAAACAGGGCTGAAGATCTTAGCACCAGTACGGCTAGGGCGGTTCTTAGCACGATACGGCTAAGGCAACAACAGTCAACATTAAAGGCCCTAACACAGTACGGCTAGGACGATTTCTAGCACGATACGGTTAGGTCACCAACAGTCATACCCGATAGATCCTAGCACCAGTACGGCTAGAACGGTTCCTAGAACGATACGGCTAGGGCAACAATCGATATGATCAAAAGAACACTGAGAGGCAGCTCAAACACATCAAATCATTATCTTCTCATTAATTACTTTAATATTTTCATAAGGAATCTAAGGAGTCTCCATATTTTCCTAACATTTTATTCATGCATCAAATGTCTTATATGATATGCTCAAGAAAATATGGTACAAAAATTAAGGAATGCGTAAGCAACAAGATATCAAATAGAAGCAAGAGACTCTACTAAACATGGTGATATCATTTGTTTTCTACTTAACCCTCTAACTATTCCAAGTTACACAAGTTCAGGATCACCGTTTTCCTACTATCGAGCGTAACTCAGAAATTCATCCTTATAAATTAAAAAGGATTAGAATTGATCAGGTTCTAATCTAGTTCAATCAGATAGACGACTACGATTTAAATAAATGAATCATATGTCCTAATTTTGTGAATTTAGATGTTCTAACTAAGATCTGATCAAGATCTTCTAAACCTATATATTATGGATTAAACACTACAAGATTTATGTTTAATCACATAATCCAAAGAGGTTAAGACCTAAGTTCTAGGTTTCAATCTATAAGTGATCTACTAATTAAGGCAAATCCTATTAAGTAATCAAACTTAATAGGATGAATCTCCTATCTTAAATCTAAGGTTTAAAGATAAAATAATCAGAATGAGTTGTAAAATAAAATAACATCTAGAAACTAATAAAACCAAGGTTTCACCCATTGGGTAACCCAATTTATCCAATGAATGAACTCTAACCTATGATCTAGTCCTAGTCTCAAGAAGGATCCTTAAGGTGTAGTGCTTAAGACTTAGAAAGGCTACTGGAATCTGACTTAAAGGGTTGATTTCACTTGCTTAAACATTACTAAGATTATTATAATATTAGTCTTGGCATTTTGGGATGTTATCCAAATGGTAAGGGTACTTAATCCAATCTTAGGGCAAAATGATCATTTTGCCCCTACTTTAAGGGTCAAAAAGTCAACTTTTGACTTAGGGGTCAGAATTGATTTCTCTTAGATCCAATTGATTCCTTACTGTCTAACTTGAAGATAGACAGTAAGTACGCCTAAATCGAGCGAGAAACGGTCAAGTTATGACTAAAATAAGGCTAGGGGTAATTTGGTCGTTTACCTAACTTTCTAGGGTTCATATCCTAAATATTATTTTATTATATTGATGACATTAAAATTCTAGGCTGGTTAGCATCTTGAATTTTCTAATTTTGAGTTGATTTGACCAAGTTATGGCCATTTGAATTATAGGGGCAATTTGGTCATTTTTCACTAAAGTCAACTCTAAGTTCTATGGTTGACATTTTGTCCTGATGTCCGAATGGGAAAACTAATACTACTATGGTGATGGAGCCGCTCTCCTGAGCATTTTAAGACCCATATTGACTATGTTTCGATAACCGGGTAAGAAGTTATGAGGTTATAAAGAGGTCCTAAAATACTACCTCGTTATACGTACCCCGAAATAAATTTTTACATTGCGCTATTTGAATCCTTACATTTTTTTGAGTATTTTAAGACCTATATTGACTATGTTTGGATCATCCTATAAAAAGTTATTAAACTTTTAAGATTTACTATTTAAAAATATAATTTGAATTATTTTACTATTCATTTATTCAAATTGTATTATTTTACTGTTCATTCCTAAAGTTTTTATATAGAATTTCTGAATTTATTAATCCTTAATTAATATGTGATTAATTAGGCTTAATTACTAATTAACATTAATTAATCTATTATTTAATTAATTAAATTATATTTATTAATATTTTACTGTAACAAAGTAATTAGTGCTAATCACTATTTAATTAGTCTTAATTACTTATTAATATCTAATTATGAATAATTAATTATACTTTACTGTTTAATAATAATTAATTATCCTAATTACTATTTAAGGTTAATTAACATTTAATTAACCCTAATTTATCTCTATTTATACTTAATTAATTAAGGTTATTGTTCAAAAGTAATTAATACTAACCCTAATTAATTAACCACTAACTGTAATTAATTAATCATTAACAGTAATTAACTAACACTAACAGTAAATTAATTAATAATTTAATTAACAGACAGTGGGTCCCACTCGACAAGTGGCACTGTGGGCCCCACAAGGGCTGAGTCAGCTCGGGTGACTGGGCAGTGGGCCCCACCTAACACGTGGCACTGCCAGAGGCTGTCACATGGCACTGTGGGCCCCACGGAAGTCAAACCGTGTAACAACCCAGGTTGTTACCTTGGTCAATTAAGACTAATCTTAGCCTTAAGATTAATCATAAGTGATAATTAGGTCAATTGGAGTCAACCTCTAAGACCTAGTCCAAATCAGGGGTCAAATGGATCGAACCCTGATTTCTAGAAAATTCAGAAACCCTAAAATTTGACCAATCTAAATTGACCTCCGATCGAAAAACGGACACCGCCATTGTGTTTCTTGACCCCAAATTAGCTTGGGGTGAAGTTTTCATGTCAATCGGAAGTCGTCAAAATTTTGACGAATATTTTAATAATATTTAATGCCTCGAAATTTGGGAAATTAAAATATTTGTCGGATCAAAAATCTGACCTCGCCGTTGCATTCCTCACCCCTCAATTAGTTAGGAAAACATATTTGAAAATTTGTTTTAAATCAATTTAATTTTTAAATTAAAATAAGGAACTAATTAATTAAATATTAATTATATAAATTAATATTATTTAATTTTTGATTTTAACGACGCCGTTTTCCCCACTGACGCCGTCACCCTGATTCGGTCCATCAGATCGTCCAAAATGGACGGTCCAGATTGCAGCGTCCAGTTGCCCGATCTTCGCGATCGGACCGTCCAAACGGACGGTCCTGATCTCTTCGTCCTTGAGGCCGAATGCGCGCCGGCACGTGGCATGCTGCCGCCGCCCGCGTCCAACCAGCGCTCACGGTCGCCTTAGGAATCTCCGTCGGTCTCCCTTAAGTCCGCCCAGCCGTGATCGCCCCCCCCCACCCCCCCTTCCGAGATGAACCGAGGACCCGTGTGCAGCCCTAAGTCCGCGACTCTACCCCTCCTTCCTACCTCATGCCGCCAAATCTCAGGTACCTCCCAACCTTCTCTTATGCATTAGATACTTAGAGCTCCTTACGCAATAATTGTCTTGTGGTGATCCGATCGAACGACGATCGGGTCGAGAGTTGAGTCCAGTCCTGATAGCCGCTCGTCGTCTCCTGCACCGTAAGGGTCTCCCTAGGGTTAGAGGTTTCAGCCGCCGTAGGTCACCTCAGGAGTCAGGCTCGGTCTCGCCGGGTAGGCCTCGCCGAGACCTACCATCGGCCATGCTTCCAACCTCCGACAAAGCCGGGGAGTCGGCGAACGAGCCTGCCCTAGCCGCCTGCGCGAGGACGCTCGGGAGGAGCCGAAGGGTCGCTGGGCCGAGCGGGTCGAGCCCGGCCCGCGCGCGCGTCCCGAGCGGGTCGACACGCGTCGCTCCCGCATCGCTGCGGGCCCCGCTCGCAAGTCGGCGACCCATCCGGTCGCGCCACGTGGCAAGTGGCGGGCCCCACGCGTCAACACCTGCAGAAAACGTTAAATATAAAATAAATAAATAAATATATATATAATATATATACTTATATATAATTATTAAAACAGAGATTTCAATTCCATTTAAGTCAATAATAACTGCAGTAGTAGGTAATTAATTAAGTAAATTAGTACTAATAAATAAATTAGAAATAATTAATAGTAGATACTAACTAAATAAGTAAATTGATTAAGCAATAGATTAGTTAATTAAATTAAACAGTAAGTTAATATATATAAATATATACATATTATATTCAAAATAAAAACTTTAAGTTAATAATTAATTTATATTAATTAAAGTTTAGTTAATAAATACCCATTTAATTAAATAATTAGAATTAATAACTGTATTTATTAGGATTAAATCTAGTCATATAATAAATATAATATCATAATCCAAAAATCATTAGGCAGATAGTTAATCATTAACTAAGATTAAATATAAATTAAACAATAAATTGATAGTAAAATATAATAATAATTGATATATTAATCAATTAAAATAATAAATAAATATATTATAAAAATAGAATTTTTAGGAGTTTAAATTAATTAAAAGAAGTTAGTTAATGAATTAATGATTAAATAATTAATTAATTTAAGTAAATAGTAGATTCTTAACTATAATTATTTAATTTATATTTAATTAATAAATATTAGCAGTAAATTAATTTAATATTTAATATAATTACTAACAACAGAAAAATTATTTTAACTCTAAGAATGAACAGTAAATTAATTTACTGAATTGATTAAATAAAACAGTAAATATATATATATATATATATATATATATATACATATTTATATAAGTACTTAGGATAATTATATGTATATATGATTCTATATATATAAACATACAACAAAATAGAAAATTAATTATATAAAATCAGTTATGTAAATTAATAGTGGTTAATTAAATTAATCTTTCTAGTAATGAAATTAAAACAGTAAAACTATTTTTAAGCAAAAAATAATAATTGAATATAATATTAAACTTAATTAATAATTAATTAATAAGTAAAGTAATTAATTTAAGTATTAATTAATTAATTAATAAATAACAGCCTAATTAATAATTAATTAAATACCGATTATTAGTAAATACAGTAACATTAAATTGAACTTTAGGAATGAATAATGAATTAATTTAATTTGAATAAATGAATAGTAAATTAATACAAATTGTATTTTTGAATAGTAAAATTTAAAAGTTTAAATAACTTTTTGTAGGATGATCCAAACATAGCAAATATAGGTCTCAAAATACTCAGAAAAATAAATAGAATCAAATGGCGTAATGCAGAATTTCGTTTCGGGGTACCTATAATGATATAGTATTTTGGACCTCTTTTGGACCCCATAACTTTTTACCAAGTTATCAGAACATAGTCAATATGGGTCTTAAAATGCTTAGGAGAACAACCCCATCATCGCAGTAGTATTAGTTTTCCCATTTGGGCAATAGGATAAAAAGTCAACCCTAGAATTTAGAGTTGATTTTAGTGAAAAATGACCAAATTACCCCTAGAATTCAAACGACCATAACTTAGTCAATTCAACTCCAAATTCAAAAATTCAAGATACTAACTAGTCTAGAATTTCCATGTCACCAATAAACTAAAATAACATTTAGGTTCTGAACCCTAAAAATTTAGAAAATGACCAAAATACCCCAACCTTAATTAGGTCATAACTTGACCATTTGAGGTCCAAATTGGGTCTACTCCCTACCAACATACTCAGTACATTATAGGGAAGCTATAGAAACTGAGTTTGCTGAAATTGGACTTCAAACGAAAAAGTTCGATTTTGTCACCCGTTGACCGACTCAAAATTACCAAATTGCCCTTCAAACTTAAAAATGTCCATAACTTAGTCAATTGACCTCAGAATGCAGTGTTCTCAGACTCTATGGAATCTTAAAATAGTAACCTACAATAAACTGCATAAAAACTTAATTTTTAGTAGAGTAAAAATCACTTAAATGCCCTTAAGTCAAAAACATTAGTTTGAACCTGTATGACCGTTTCTCGTCCGAATTGGACGAACTTACTGTCAATCTTCAAGTTAGACAGTAAGAAATCATATAGAAAAGAGAAACTCCAATTTGGGCACTTAAATCAAAAGTTAACTTTTCAGACCCTTAAGTAGGGGCAAAATGGTCATTTTGCCAAAAATTTAGGATGAACACCCTTAGCCTCTGATCAGTCATTTAGAATACTAAAACTAACGTTATGACCATATTAGTGATATTTAAGTAAGTAAAATCCACAATTAGGTCAGATCTCAGAATTTTTCTAAGTCTTTAACACTACACCTTAAGGACCTTTCATGAGATTATGACTAGATCATAGGGTTGATTTCATTCATTGAAAAATAGAGTTTTTCAATGAATGAATCCTTATTTTTAGTAGTTTCTAGAATTTTCAACTTATTTTTGATTATTTTGTCTTGTGACCCTAGATCTAAGATAGGAGATTCATCCTATTAAGTTTGATTACTTAATAAGATTGGCCTTGACCATTAGATCACTATTAGAATGAAACTTAGATCTTATGTCTCATCCTTTTTAGATTATGTGATTAAGCACAATCTCGTGGTGTTTAATCCATAATCTATAGTTTATTAGTTTTAGTTAGAACGTTTAAAATTATCAATTAGGTCGTAATGATTTATTATTTAACTTCTATAGTCGACTTTGATTTGGTATATTAGGACCTAGCTAGTCCTGATATTTTGTAACTCATAAGGATGAATTTCTAAGTTACACTTGAAATGTGGGAAAATGGTGATCCTGAACTTGTGTAATTTGGAATAGTTAGAACGGATAATAGAAAACAAGTGATATCACCATATTAGTAGAGTATCTTCCTTATTTTGATACATTGTGCTACGCATTCTTTGTGTAATTGAGCTTACTTCCTTGAACATTTCATATAAGATAATTTTGTGCATGAAAATGAAAACTTAGAATAATAGGATATCAGTTGCCTTTGGGTCCGGTTTATGGAGATTATGGTGCACATTTGCCCAGATGGATAGGGGTAAGGTGAGATCAGGATGCCTAACATTCTCATTGAGGAGAGTGTGTTAGGCTTGGGACCCGTATAGTCTTGCAAACGTGCTTGACTCCTCAGTTATTTCTAACAGTTGTCCATATAAACAAAAGTAAAATAACTAAAATATGTTGCATAAATATTGTCTGCCTCTTCAGTCATGCGGTATGTTCAGTATGTTTGCAGATTGAGATGTATATATATATGTGGGCCAGTTTGGCCAAGTTTTCTGATATGGCAGTCAGTATACAGAGTTTAGATTTGCAGTTGTAGTATTTGGCTATGTTTTGGCATTGTTTATTTAGTCAACTATTTCTTTGTACAGCTATTATACAGTAGGATGTTAGATTTTATTACTATTTATATGCATCAGTGCTGAGATTTATTATTGTAATTTGCATATTTCATTTGATCACCAGCATGTATTAGGATGTAGCATTTTCTTTCAGCATATATTTAGTTACTTATATTATATGCCCTGTTTTGTTTACTTCGTTTTTGAGGCATGTCTTAGCCTCTTTCTTGCTTAAGTTATAAATATTATTTATAGCTGTTCCTCTTTCTTATTGTATTGCTAGTCGCTCCCTGATATATTGTTGCTTAGAAAAAATTGTGTAAAGTGGTGATATTATAAAATATATAAAAATGTATTAGCCTAAAATGTACATAGACAAATTGTCTAACCAGATTTTCTCTTTTTTTTTGCTGGGGCCCTACATTTTGAAACCGACAATGGCAGGCATAGAACAGATAGAGGATCCAGCACCTGAGGAGGAGCTATTTATAGAGGAGGAGCAGCAGCTCGGACCAGAGCATATCTAGTCTTTAGAGTTATTGTGAGGATGAGTTCCTTTGCATTTACTTTTGTTTAAACTTTAAATGTTATAATAATTCAGGTACTCTTGACTGTGCATTTGGATTTATATGCTTATATTCTGAGTTATATTTTGCACTTATGTTATATTGTGATGCTTGGATGTCATTTATTGCTTCCACACTCTGTAGATTATAGTGACTGTTAGATTGATTCTGTGTTAATCCTTCCCTAATCAGGTGGATTGTGGAGTCTATCCTAATCCAATGGTAAGTGAGGGGTTAGCCAGAGTGACACTCCACCCTTAACCTAATCCTTGTTGGATTAAGGGTGCGGGGCGCCACGGTTGGTATCAGAGAATTCCATAAGGTGTCAGATGAGAATTTGTATTCTTATCTACCTAATGGATGATTCTTCTGCCAATTCAGTCACTATATCAGAATACATTAGAGTCACATCCAAGACACCACAATATCAAAGCTCAGAATAATAAGAGTATAGAAATAGAAAATGCAGTCATTGTACTACAACTTAAATGAGTACAAACTTAAGATAAATGAGTAATTAAGTAAACTAAATAAATCTTATAGGATCAAATCTAAGTATAATATGTAACTAATTCAAATTTAAAACTTTCATAAGAGTTACAAGATCAAGAACTTAAGATGTTATGATTTAATTTTGTACAAGATATACAAATCCATAAAGGATTTTTAAACCATCAAATAAGTCTTAAATCACTCTTAGGTAGTTACCTTCCAATTTCTAAATTTTGTCTCACTAAAGATAACAACAATATAACTTAAGGCTAATAATATTTTTGTCAAACTACTAGAGCCTTAGTAGGTAATTATCTAAAATAAGAAGATTAGATTGAAAGATCATCCATTGTATCAAATCACTACTAGCATCTATGACTTCTAGTTCACTAATGCCTTCCATCCCACGACTCAAGGTAGAAACTCAACATAATACGCTATGAGAAAAGGGAACCTCGTAATAATACCTACAGTCACTTTTTGTCTCTGTTAATAGATGGTTACTATTATACCTCTTTCACCAATCATTTTATCAATAAATATAATATTATTTAATTCTTCTTGGATTCTAATACCGTGCCACTTATACAACTCAGACGGAACTATGAATCCTGGGTCATCCCCTCCTTCTGCGATCTCTAACAACTCCTCAACCGAGGCCACCACATTGCTAGATATAATAAGAGTCTTGGTCGACGCTCAGGCCAAGCTATTCAAAGGAATGGAGAGGATAATAATCTCACTCGCCAATTAGAATCCGCTCCCATCATTAGTAGCCCCACTTAATGATCCATATAATGGCTGTACAAAGCCCCATCCTGGTGGAAGGTGATACCATGGCACGAGATGCTGTTATACTTGTGGCTGACTGGGTCACAACTTCCAGCATTGCATGCACGACAAGACCATCGACGGTGTTTGTATTGACCGTTCCAAGCACCCTCAGACTGCATTATCAAAGCAAAAGAGGAAACTGGCCAATACACCTCGACCCATTTTGGCTAGGCCTCCACAAAAACAAAGATGCATCGATAGGCTTGCAGGAACCTGCACCCATTTAGGTGTGGCCCGAGGTAACGCTGTTGTTTCAGATACACCTATTCAATCGCTTAATGATTTTCATCATTTAAGTTCTACAGACACTTCATCATTTATCCTTATTCTTAGTCATCCTCAAATCTTACTTGTACTATATTAGGGTGTCATATTGGACAATTACTTATTCCTAGTTTAGGTAGTCAAACATTAAGATCTAAGTCATGCTTTCGTGACTCATAGCAATAATTTCTCTGTCGAGTAGCAACTTACCTAGCTAGGTAAATGATCTCTCACTCTTTAGATTAAACTAAATGATAGAATCTATTAATTAGTCGAGCCATAATTGTAGCTCAAAATGCCAATTTAGCATTTCCTTAGGTCTCCAACCCATTACCCCATTGAAGTAAGCAGTCAAAAAGCTCTACGAATAGGACTGGGGCTCCCCATAGAGAAGGGCTTGGTCTGATGAGACCTTTTTCTAGCAATTCCTGTAGTTGCTTATGTAGCTCCTGCAACTCCTTAGGCGCCATCCTATAAGGAGCCTTCAAGATAGGCTGAGTTTCAGGAATTACATCAATGGCGAATTCAACTTCTCGGGCAGGTGGAAGACCAGGAAGATCTTCAGGGAAGACGTCGGGGAACTCGCAGACGACAGGATTCTGGGGGAGAGGAACCTCTTTCTTCTTTTCACCTAGTATAGTTACTAGGAACGCCCTACAACCTTTGCTTACAAGTCTCTTTGCTTGAATAGCATTAACTAGGGAAGTTCTGGTGCTAAAGTTCCCTACAAAGGATTTTGCGTGTTTGCCACTGCCTAAGGTTATCTTCTTCTTCTGCAGTTAATAGTGGCATCGTGTTGGCTTAGCCAATTCATACCCAGGATAACATCAAAGTTGGCAATTAGCAGTACTATCAATTTGGCCCCAACCTTTGCTCCTCCAAATGGAACTTGTAACTTGCAGAACTGGTTGGCTTGAAGTTGTGCTCCGGATGGCAGCCCTACGCTTAGCGGTGTCGTCAATCGGTGAATGGGTAGGTTGAGGGATTTTATCCAACTTTCGGAAACGAAAGAATGGCTTGCTCCGGTGTCGAATAGAATGTTACAAGGCTTACTATTTATATATATTGTACCTAATTATAGATGCAGGATTTACTGGTTATCACTAAGCATGAATGAGTAAGAATTATTGAATTGGTTTAGAAGCGTGTACCTGACACCACATGATTGTCCTCAGTGGCTTCCATTGGCGTGAGGGCATACAAGCGTGCCTGGTCAGTGGGCCTATTATAGTTAGGCTGCTTGGCCGGTGGCCTGGAGGCACTGGGACGAGGAGCAGGAGGCATCTCTCGTCATGGAGCAGGAGGTGGCAGGGAGGGACGGGCTGTGGCGGTGGCAGGGGCTCGTCGGTAGAGATCGAATACAGGCTGACCCTGCACCCGTTTGATTGGCGTGCCGTCAATCATCTCAGTGTATTGGCACAGGGTATAGCCATGCCCGGGCCTGCCACATGTGTAGCATACTCGTTGCCCATGGAAGCATTTGTCGTAGGGTGCGGCCTAGCACAGCCATTGTAAGGATCCGCAGCAGGGGCCTCTGCCTCGATTTGGTACACCCGGACCCGCTTTGGGTTCTCCTGGCGTAGCATGGCAGAGCTGGAAAGCCGTTTTGCCTCCCATTGTTGGCACTTTTCAGTGACCTTTGCAGTCTCCAGCAGCTCCTGGTAGTTGATGAGGCGGAAGAGCACGACCTGGGTCTGTATGGACGGCCGAAGACCGCTTTGGAACCGGTGGCATCGGTCTTCTTCGGTGGGTACCAGACTCGAGGAGAATCTGGCGAGTCTTCGGAATTTTGCATCGTACGCAGCCACGGTGCGGTCCCCTTGTTGTAACTTGAGGAATTCCTCCGTCATACTGCGGTGTTCGGACAATGGGATATATTCCGCCCGGAACACCTTCTCAAACTCGTCGTAGGAAATATCCTCCAAGCTGATGCCCTCGAACTTGGTGGTGCGTGTTTGATGCCACCAGTGTTCGGCCTCTCCGTATAGCAAATGAGTGACCAGTCGGATCACTTCTGTTTCGGGGCACTTGAGGCTGGTCATGTTCTTTTCTACCATTCGCAGCCAGTCTTCAGTGTCCACCGCTGATGCATTCCCATTGAACATGGGAGGCCTCAATCGGAGGAAGTTATGTAATAGTGTGTCAGCGGACGGGGTGAACTGTTGGTTGTAACTCTGGGGTGCCGAGGTAGATGTTGCTAATGCGCGATTCTGGTTGATATGTGACACCAGAAGGCGCTCCATCCGTTCCGCCTGACTGGCCTGGGCCTTGGCTACCTCCTCAGCTTGTCGCTGATGGGACTCTATCATCATTTTTATAGCCTCTAGTAAGGCGTTAACCTCACCGGATGCAGTGCTGGATGGGGCAGGTGAAGGGCTCTGTCCAAGATTCATTTTTGCTCGAAATTTGAATAAAAGATGACACCCATTTAGCATTCTAGAAAAAGGGGTCAACATAACAGCTTTTCTTTTTATTAAACAAAAATGGATGATATAAATTTTGGAAACAGAGTACAAAAAAAGACAGTCATTGGAAAATGAAACACAGGATCTATCCTATGTATCTTCTCGTGAAAGCCTGAGTAAAGTAAGCGTAGGTCAGCGTTCGGCGGCGGTGGGCGTGTAGTCGCTCGAACCTCCATACCTCCTGTGCCCACCATTCTTCTGTGTAGTCCTGAAGGAGGATCTCCAGGATGCCCAGTCGCGCGTTGTCGGGGTATTCCAGTTCTTTGAAGATTTGGGTCACCCTGCGCAACCATTCTCTAGCCATGATGGGGAAGTTTAGTCCCCTGTATATCGCACATTCCAGCATCCTTTCCAAAATGCTGTCCCCCGCTAGGGAGACTCCCTGAATTTCCCTCCCATATCTCCTTGCCAAGAATACGTCGTATGTCCACCTGTCCTTAAAGTGGGCAAAGAGATCTTGTCCCGTCATGTTTGCACAGAATCCTAGACATCCATATTAATGAAGTAAGGAAAAATAATTTTTTTTTATTTGAAAGACCAAATTTAGATGATACAGAAGGGAATACAAATAGCATATGAAATAAAACTAAGGCTTCTATCCAATGTATCGGGCTGTAAAGGCACGACGGAAGTCTTCGTAGATGACGTCCCGCTGTAACCATCCGCGCTGATGGGTGAGGGCTCTAAGGGTAACACGCCACCAGTCTCTAGCCCTGTCCTGCAAGAGGCATGTCACGAGGGCAAGCTTGACGTTGTCCGTAATATCCATCGTCCCCATTATATCATCTGTCAATATTAGCCATCTCTCGGCCAATACGGGGTGATCATGTCCTCTGAAGGTGCTTTCACGGAGCAATTGGTTCAACCTCCTGACTTCCGGATCTACGTACGGGTCGAGTCCTTGGTAGAATTGGACAAATTCTTCCCAGCTTTCATTGAATCGTTGAAGGTGCCCTTCAACAGTCATTCTAACGTATCTAACTGTGTTAACATTTAAATTTTTTTGTTTGATACACTGCTTGTGTATTTTGATTATCAAATTCTTATTCTGAGAGTGACATTGTGATCCCTTGGATGTGACTCCGATGTTTTCTAACATAGTGACTGAACTGGCAGAAGAATCTTCCATTATGTAGATAAGAATACAATTTCTAATCTGACACCTTATGAAATTCTCTGATACCAACTGTGGTGCCCCGCACCTTTAATCCGCTAAAGGATTAGGTTAAGGGTGGGGTGTCACTCTGGCTAACCCCTCACTTACCATTGGATTAGGATAGACTCCACAATCCATCTGATTAGGGAAGGCTTAACACAGAATCAATCTAACAGTCACTGAATAAGTAAACGTACAGAGTGCGGAAGTGATTTAAGAAAATGTAAATCATCTAAGCATCACAGTATAAATATCAAAAAAGAACTCAGAATATATAAGCATGCAATCCAAATACACAGTCAATGATACTTGCATTATTATATTATTTAAAATGTTTAAGTAAAAATAGAATGTAAACCACTCATCCACACTCAAGAATATAAGAAGGCTAAACGGCAGCTTCTTCCACGGGCTCCTCCTATGGGTATGGCTCCACACCTAACTCCTGCTCGTCTAACTGAAAGGAGTCTGCCGTTGTCAGTTTCACAATGTAGGGCCCCAGCCAAAGAAAAGAAAAAATCTGGTTAGACAATTGTCTAAGTACATTTTAAGCTGATGAATTATTATGTGTTAAGTAATATCACCATTCTACAATATCTAAGCAACATATATATATATATATATATATATATATATATATATATATATATATATATATATATGTAAAGGAGCAGCAAGCAGTACCAAAGAAAAGGAAAAGCTATAAACCATCATTTATAACTTAAGCAAGGAAAAAGAAAGAGGCTGAGACATGCCTCGCATACAAACTAAACAAGGAAGGGCATATAATTATACATATCTAAACAAGTGCTGTAAGAAAAGTTCTACACCCTAAACATGCTAGTTTTAACTCAGTAGTGGTACATATAAATAGCAACAAAATTCTAACATCTTAAATATATATAAAAGCAGTACAAGGAAATAGCTGACTGAATAAGAATACTGAAAAGTAAACAATAACAACTGCATATAAACCATACGTGTACAGTCTGTCATACAGAAAAGAGCTACATTAGCTCACCAAACAGGGCTGAAGATCTTAGCACTAGTACAGCTAGGGCGATTCCTATCACGATACGGCTAAGGCAACAATAGTTAACATAGAAGGCCCTAACACAGTACGGCTAGGACGGTTTCTAGCACGATACGGTTAGGTCACCAACAGTCATACCCGAAAGATCCTAGCACCAGTACGACTAGGACGGTTCCTAGCACGATACGGCTAGGGCAATAATTGGTATGATCAAAAGAACACTGAGAGGCAGCTCAAACACATCAAATTATTATCTTCTCATTAATTACTTTAATATTTTCACAAGGAATCTAAGGAGTCTCCATATTTTCCTAATATTTTATTCATGCATCAAATGTCTTATATGATATGCTCAAGGAAATATGGCACAAAAATCAAGGAATGCGTAAGCAACAAGATATCAAATAGAAGCAAGAGACTCTACTAAACATGGTGATATCATTTGTTTTCTACTTAACCCTCTAACTATTCCAAGTTACACAAGTTCAGGATCACCGTTTTCCTACTATCGAGTGTAACTCAGAAATTCATCTTTATAAATTAAAAAGGATTAGAATTGACTAGGTTCTAATCTAGTTCAATCAGATAGACGACTACGATTTAAATAAATGAATCATACGTCCTAATTTTGTGAATTTAGACGTTCTAACTAAGATCTGATCAAGATCTTCTAAACCTATATATTATGGATTAAACACTACGAGATTTATGTTTAATCACATAATCCAAAGAGGTTAAGACCAAAGTTCTAGGTTTCATTCTATAAGTGATCTACTAGTTAAGGCAAATCCTATTAAGTAATCAAACTTAATAGGATGAATCTCCTATCTTAAATCTAAGGTTCAAAGATAAAATAATCAGAATGAGTTGTAAAATAAAATAACATCTAGAAACTAATAAAACCAAGGTTTCACCCATTGGGTAACCCAATTTATCCAATGAATGAACTCTAACCTATGATCTAGTCCTAGTCTCAAGAAGGATCCTTAAGGTGTAGTGCTTAAGACTTAGAAAGGCTACTGGAATCTGACTTAAAGGGTTGATTTCACTTGCTTAAACATTACTAAGATTATTATAATATTAGTCTTGGCATTTTGGGATGTTATCCAAAAGGTAAGGGTACTTAATCCAATCTTAGGGCAAAATGACCATTTTGCCCCTACTTTAAGGGTCAAAAAGTCAACTTTTGACTTAGGGGTCAGAATTGATTTCTCTTAGATCCAATTGATTCCTTACTGTCTAACTTGAAGATAGACAGTAAGTACGCCTAAATCAGGCGAGAAACGGTCAAGTTATGACTAAAATAAGGCTATGGGTAATTTGGTCATTTACCTAACTTTCTAGGGTTCATATCCTAAATATTATTTTATTATATTGATGACATTAAAATTCTAGGCTGGTTAGCATCTTGAATTTTCTAATTTTGAGTTGATTTGACCAAGTTATGGCCATTTGAATTATAGGGGCAATTTGGTCATTTTTCACTAAAGTCAACTCTAAGTTCTAGGGTTAACATTTTATCCTGATATCCGAATGGGAAAACTAATACTACTATGGTGATGGAGCCGCTCTCCTGAGCATTTTAAGACCCATATTGACTATATTTCGATAACCGGGTAAGAAGTTATGAGGCTATAAAGAGGTCCTAAAATACTACCTCGTTATACGTACCCCGAAATAAATTTTTACATTGCGCTATTTGAATCCTTACATTTTTTTGAGTATTTTAAGACCTATATTGACTATGTTTGGATCATCCTATAAAAAGTTATTAAACTTTTAAGATTTACTATTTAAAAATATAATTTGAATTATTTTACTATTCATTTATTCAAATTGTATTATTTTACTGTTCATTCCTAAAGTTTTTATATAGAATTTCTGAATTTATTAATCCTTAATTAATATGTGATTAATTAGGCTTAATTACTAATTAACATTAATTAATCTATTATTTAATTAATTAAATTATATTTATTAATAGTTTACTGTAACAAAGTAATTAGTGCTAATCACTATTTAATTAGTCTTAATTACTTATTAATATCTAATTATGAATAATTAATTATACTTTACTGTTTAATAATAATTAATTATCCTAATTACTCTTTAAGGTTAATTAACCTTTAATTAACCCTAATTTATCTCTATTTATACTTAATTAATTAAGATTACTATTCAAAAGTAATTAATACTAACTCTAACTTAATTAACCACTAACTATAATTAATTAATCATTAACAGTAACTAATTAACACTAACAGTAAATTATTTAATAATTTAATTAACAGGCAGTGGGTCCCATTAGACACGTGGCACTGTGGGCCCCACAGGGGCTGAGTCAGCTCGGGTGACTGGGCAGCGGGCCCCCGCCTGACACGTGGCACTGCCAGAGGCTGCCACGTGGCACTGTGGGCCCCACGGAAGTCGAACCGCCTCGGGTGACCGAGCAGTGGGTCCCATTTGCCACGTGGCGGGCCCAGCGGCTGCCACGTGGCGCTGTAGGCCCCACTGGGGAGCCGAACCGCCGCGCGGGGCTCAGGCTGCGGGCCCCACGCGCCACGTGGCGTGCCGGCTGGCTGTCTGTCACGTGGCGTCGTGGGCCCCACGGCCGAAGCCGAAGGGTCGCGGCTTCGGCAGGTGGGTCCCATTGGACACGTGGCGTGCCAAGAGGCTGCCACGTGGCTTGGTGGGCCCCACCCGGCTGACGCGGACCCGGTTCGGGCGGGTCGGGCTCGGGTCGACCCGGCCCGGCCCGGACTTCGTCTCCTTCGCGAAGACGGCCCGAGGGCGCCGGGCTAGGGCACGGCTTTCGCCGGCCTTCCTGGCGCCGGACCACCTCGGCCCGCACGGCAGCCGGTAGCCCTCGACGAGGGCTACACGCCGGTGGGCGGACCTTCGCCGGAGGTGGCCGGGATCGCTGGCAACCCTAAACCCTAATTTCTAGGGTTACGGTTAATGGGTTTAACGGAAAACACTGTATATCTCGTTCGATTTGCGATCGATCGGCTCGATCGAGTTATCCATCGTTGGGAATAGCCTTACAATCATTAATCGTGCGAAACGAATGGAAGGAGAGGGAGATCGGGGTACCTAGAATCGACAGCTCGCGGAGGTTTCGGGTACCGGCTCGGGTCGGGGCTCTATCGCGCGGAAAACTCTGGCCGGAGCGCACGGGAGGGTCCTTATGGACCCTCGGGCGGCGGCTGCGAGGTGGGGGAGGCCGCCGGTTGGCCAGGGTAGCGGCGGGAGCGCCGTGTGGCGAGCGGGCGGAGAGGGCGAGGACGATAGCCCCGGGCCTTCGGATCAGTCCAGACCGCGCGACGCGGATCGCGGCTGAGGGCCGTTGGATACGCGCGATCGGACGGTCCAGATGGATCCGTCCGATTTGACGGCGCCGTTAGCGCCGTCCACTTAAGTTGACGGCGCTGTACAGCGCCGTCAATTAATTATTATTATTATTTTTTTTTTTTATTCCAGAAAATTTTGAACATGTTTTTCCTAGCTAATTTGGGGTCAAAGAATTCAATGGCGAAGTCGGATTTTCGATCCGACGGGTATTTTGATACCTCGATTTCCGGGGTATTTTTTATTATTAAAATATTCGTCAAAATTTCAAAGACTTCCGATTGACACGAAAACTTCACCCCAAGCTAATTTGGGGTCAATGAACGCAATGGCGATGTCCGTTTTTCGATCGGATGTCAATTTAAATAGCTCAATTTTCTAGGGTTTCTGGATTTCGAGAAATCAGGATTCGATCCGTTTGACTCATGATTTGGACTAGGTCTCAAAGGTTAACTCCACTTGACCTAATTAGCACTTATAATTGTGTTTAAAACTTAGGGTTAGTCCTAATCAATCTTGATAACAACTCGGGTTATTACAGTTACATTGTTGTGAGGTCAATTTTAGAGTATATAAAATGATATATTTTAAAGTACAAAACTTTTTACTGGGATTTATCTATATATGATTATGCTATTGATTGTTGTAATGTACACAACACAATATCGTTTGCATGATAACTTTTATGTAATTCTTCATTATTTTCTTATCATATTTTGGTAATGAATTTAAGTTATCATTAGTCATCACTGCTTGCTTTACAATAAGAGGGGGATGCAACAGCAAATGCAATATTAATACGATTTTTAATATAATATTATTGTTTACCTCAGAGTTTCTTAAGATTATAGAGTATTGTTGTAACAGCCTAAATTCTTAAGCACCAAGGTATTGTCCGCTTTGGCTTGAAATACCTCACGATTTTACACTTAGAAGATAACTTCCCAGCAAGTCACCCATCTTGGGAGTGCTCTCACATGAGCACGCTTAACTTTGGAGTTCTTATCAAGAACTCCACCGTTATCTGAAAAGGCGCCTTGATGTTTAAGAGTTTCACTTATTACTACTCAAGTAGGTTATCACAATCTCCCAAACTTAAGTAACTGACGTCCTCGTCAGTATCCACACACAGATCCAAGAACCATCAATTGGGTAGATAGGACTAGAGGTGACCCCTATAGGCGCAAGAGGTACCAACAACCATGTAGCACCTTAACCATCATGGGTTCAAGAGGCTGCTCACATGAAGTCGTACT
Source organism: Gastrodia elata (assembly GCA_016760335.1). Taxonomy (NCBI): domain Eukaryota; kingdom Viridiplantae; phylum Streptophyta; class Magnoliopsida; order Asparagales; family Orchidaceae; genus Gastrodia; species Gastrodia elata. Next base: position 22,648,481 of record CM028678.1, read on the forward strand.
TTGCCCTGTATGACACTTAGCTCCTATCTGACACCCTATGGTTTGCTTTGATACCATTTGTAACAGCTCAAACTCTTAAGCATCAAGGTATTGTCCGCTTTGGCCTGAAATGCCTCACGATTTTGCTCTCAGAAGATAACTTCCCAACAGGTCACCCATCCTGGGAGTACTCCCACATGAGCACACTTAACTTTGGAGTTCTTATCAGGAACTTCACAGTTATCTAAAAAGGCGCCTTGATGTTTAAGAGTTTCACTTATTACTACTTAAGTGGGTCATCACAACTGTTAAATGCACTTGCGGGTGTTTAGATTATATGGGTCCACTCAAGATATTTGTATAATTCATTTATCACCAATTGTGCGAATTAGCTTAAGTTATGCTTACTTCTAAAGATAAATTGCTGATTAAATGTTGAATTTACATTAATACCTTTACTCTCCATGTATACTTTTCTTTTACTGTCAAAATAAGTATGACTTGGCAAATAATATATAATTACTTTAATTATCTTTAGAATATGTAATGATTTGAACTATTAATCACTTAGTAAATATGGATGTATGTCTATTGTCAAATAACATCACATAAGTTGTAGAATCTAAAATCAATCTAATAGTTATTAAATGACATTCTTCATAATCCAATCAATATTATGCATCTATTAGATAATTGTCTTCTAAATGTAAATGCTGTCATTTCTTTCATTAGAATTACATGTTGCTGTTATATGAATGTGAGATTAATGGAATATGAGAATAAATGCTACTATTTAGTTTGTGAGATCAAATGCTATCATATATCATATAAGATTCAATGATGTCATCTAGTTTATGAGATCCACATGCTGCCATGTATATCATATAAGATAAAATTGTTGCCATCTTTCAAAAGAGATCTTATAAGATAAAATGCTGCCATATTATATGAGAACCAATTGTTGTCATTTATTCTTAAGTGATAGAATTGCTGTCATCTCTTATAATGAAAATTCAAGAGATCTTATGTGATTAAATGCAATTAGTTCATTTAATGTGATCAAGTGATGTCAATTGATTTATGTGAATCAAATGCTGTTAGTTAGATCCATGTGATCAAATGCTATTAGTCATTTAATGTGATCAAATGCTATTAGTTCATTTAATGTGATCAAATACTGTTAGTTAGATCCATGTGATCAAATGCTATTAGTTCATTTAATGTGATCAAATGCTATTAGTTAATTTAATATGACCAAATGCTGTCAATTGATTTATGTGAATCAAATGCTGTTAGTTAGATCCATGTGATCAAATGATATTAGTCATTTAATGTGATCAAATGCTGTCAATTAATTTATGTGAATCAAATGTTGTTAGTTAGATCCATGTGATCAAATGCTATTAGTACATTTAATGTGATCAAATGCTATTAGTACATTTAATGTGATCAAATGCTATTAGTTCATTTAATATGATTAATGTTATTAATTAATTTAATGTGACCAAATGTGTCAATGGATTTATGTGAATCAAATCATGCTAGTTAATATATGTGATCAAATGATGTTAGTTAAATCTATGTGAATCAAATGTTGTTAATTAAATCTATATAATCACATGTTGCCTCTTATATCTAAAGTGAGATCAATTAGATCAAATAAAATCAAATGCTGCCATTCTTTTCATATGATGTCATTTTATTCTAAAGTGAGATCAATAACATCGTATGGGATCAAATGATGTCACTTCTTTTATTAAAATCATATGTGGCCAATTATATAAATAAAAGAATCAATGGATCATGTGAGATCTAATACTATCCTTTACATCGTTTGAATTAAATTAACTACTATCATTAAATGCATTGTAAGAAATAAATATTGTGCTAGATTTCAGTTTAAATGATTATTGTTTCTTTTATATACAAATGCTAACTTCAATATTGTTGTTCTTTGCAGGTTAAGTTATAAACTAATATTAATAGAAATGCTGAACCAAATGCCATTACTTATATGGCATATTAAGTCAAATGATGCTGCCCCTACAAATTGCTAAATTACTTACTACATCTCTTATTATCTTCATAGATGTTCGATTTAGGATGTGTGAATCTTAAGTTAGCAAATTATTTCATTTAACTTCACATTAAATTATTAGAATTGGAAATAGCCAATCCCATGTAACGAATTGACTTATAAATTGATGTTCTTTACAATTGTTGAAATTATTAGAACTGGAAATAGTCAATCCCATGTAACGGATTGACTTATAAATTGATGTTATTTACAATTGTTGAAATTATTAGAACTGGAAATAGTCAATCCCATGTAACGGATTGAATTATAAATTGATGTTCTTTATAATTACTGAAATTATTAGAACTGGAAATAGTCAATCACATGTAATGGATTGACTTATAAATTAATGTTCTTTACAATTATTAAAATTATTAGAACTGAAAATAGTCAATCCCATATAACGGATTGACTTGTAAATTAATGTTCTTTACAATTGCTGAAATTATTAGAACTGAAAATAGTCAATTCCATGTAATGGATTGACTTATATATTGATATTGAATGTGTTTATTTTGAGCAAATACAAAGGAGACCATGCCAAAATTTTCTAGAATTAGAATGAAATTCTTATATTATAAGTGTTATGCTTTTCCAATAATGACATGTAAGGTTAAATTAGAACCTTTCAACTTCCTTTGTAGCCTATCAAGTTTAACATATCAATCCTCTAAGTTAAGATCACTTAAAATGACTTATGTTCTAACTAATATTTAAATAATTACTTAGATGACTACATTAGTTCTCAATCAATTAGATTAAGAGTAATAGTTTCTTTTTATACTTTAAATAAGCTTTTAGATTTCTAATTCCCTACAATCTTAAAATGAATTATTTCATGTAGGGTACAATCTATCTCTTTTCTTAATTTCAAATCTTAAATATCAATTAATCTTAGATAATTTCATGATTGAATTGAGTTGATACTTTTTTGTTTATAAATTAAATAGGTGAAGCTAATAGAATATCATTTAGCTTATATTTTTATTAACTTATCAATCTATAAACACAATTCTTCCTTACTAGTTTCCTTAAACTTTAATCATAAATCTATTTGATTTGATTAGTTTAAGACTAGTATAGGATGAATTTCAATTACATAAAAATACTATTTTCCAAGCTTATCTTCCTTCTACTTTTATCAAAATTGACTTAAAGATCAATATCTATAAGTCAATTTAGAGCTCAATTAGCTCCAATCATTAAGTAGATTATTAAAGTTTAGATAATAAAAGGATATCACATAATTTACAATTATTAAAATTTATTGAATGCTTACTTAACTTTGAGTCTTTTTCATTGAATATTGATTTAAGATCATTGTGCATAAATATAAAGTTTCATAAAACTTTATGGGGAATGCCTTATGGCGAATTTGAATAAGAAAGATAGCGCTTATAAAAAAACTTCACATTTTAGAGAGGGTAAATGTGAATGTTCGACCCCCCCACTGCATCTAATTAGACAAACGTGCTTAACTCCTCGTCCCATTCTGTTGAGTACTCCTACAGAATGGGATAGCTTCTAAATATAACTTCAACTAATAATATAAGAGTTCTTTTACACTCTTATTAATTATAAGATCTCTTCATAACTATTTAGTTATGCTTACTTTTCATAGTCTTAAGCTATGTTTGTCTTTGATCAAGAGTCTAAGATACTTCTTTATTTTCTATACTTTACACTCTCTATTTTCTAATATTGTGTTTTGCTCACTTACAGTTCATTTAAAATACAGTGTATGTTGCTTAATTTTATTTAATGCTTCATTGTATTTCATTTGCTTACTTAGCATACATTTCATTGAACATGTATTACTTTCATTTTATTTACTTAAATGCACATAATAGTTTCTAGCCTTTCAGGATGCTTTACCTTACTAATTTTGGATGTAGGCTAGAACTTATATATAAGTGAGTATTTTTACTCAACTTATTTTATATTGTCTCCTTTACAGTTATGCTTGATTCTTTTTTTTTTCATACTTGACTGCTTTTATAGCTCCGCTGCTTTGTCTAAATTGTAAATTATGTTTGTGATATCTTATTAATTTAAAAATATAGCCAATCTTAAAATGTGTTTAGACTGTTTAGTCTAACTACACTTTTTTTGTGTTTCTTTATCATATTTAAATACCAAAATATGATAGATCAATAGCCCTTTGATTCAGGTAAAGCAAGTCCAAGTGCTTGAAGGGCTTTTAAAGAATTTTGCTTTCGCTTAATTTAGAATTATTTACTTGTATTTTATTACAAGTGAGAGAGTGACCTACTTTCTTTCTTTTACTCTTACTTTCAAAAGATTTATAATAATTAAATTATAAATTGCTTGAGTTTGCTTAAGTTACTTTTACATATTCTTAAATAGCATGTGTTATGTTTACTATTTTGTAATTGTTTGGGATGAATGAGTGAATTATTCTAATTGCTTGTATCAAAAATTCTTACAATGTTGTATTTACATGTATCTCCTTATCATGTATCTTCTATTGCATTCAATTGTATAACTTTATTTTAACTTAACAACTATTCATAAAGTGACTTGACCACTTAGCATTTATACTTGATTTGTTTTTTTCTAATCGAGTATTGGGTGCTAAGGTAACATCCCAATATTTGGATTAATCTCATATCCAATTATTGGGGTCGTTACAGCTACAAGCTCCAAATCATGGACAACATAATTTCTCTCATGATGTTTAAGCTGACGAGACGCGTATGCTATAACTTTGTCTTCCTGCATTAATACGCATCCTAAGCCGATTCCTGATGCATTTATTTATACTTGACAATTAACTCATTCTTTTGGAAGAACTAGCACGGGAGCGGAGGATAATGCATCTTTTAAAGTCTGAAATGCATTTTCACATTCAGTTGACCAAATAAACAGAACTTCCTTTTGGGTCAACCTTGTTAAAGGAGATGCAATTTGAGAGAAACATTTAATAAATTTCTTATTATATCCAACTAATCCCAAAAAGCTTCAAATCTTTGTAACTGATTTTGGCTGAGCCCAATCTTATATGGTACTGATCTTCTACTGATCTACTATGATTCCTTGAGCATCTACCACATGCCCCAAAAAGGATACTGAGCTTAACCAAAATTCATATTTAGAAAATTTAGCATACAATTCATGATCCCAAAGCATTTCAAGTACTAATCTTAAATGATCTTCATGATCTTTTAAGGCTTTTGAATAGATAAGAATATCATTGATAAAAATAATAATGAATTTATCCAGATATGACTTTAGGACTTTCTGCATTAAGTCTATAAACATAGATGGTGCATTTGTGAGACCAAAAGGAATTACGAGGAATTCATAATGTCCATATTTGGTGCGAAACACAATCTTCTCCATATCTGAATCCTTCACCCTCAACTGGTGATATCCAGAACTCAAATCAATTTTTGAAAATACTACTACGCCAGCCAATTGATCAAAGAGATCATCTATTCGAGGAAGAGAATACTTATTCTTAATGGTCACTCTATTTAATTCTATATAGTCTACGCACATCCTCATAGATCCATTCTTCTTCTTTACAAATAGAACTAGATGTGGGGCCCCGTACCCTCCACGGCCATGCTAATACTGATATTAACATAAACACGGGGAGTACGGTGCTCCAACTATGGTAAATCCCCAACTTAAGTAAAGTCAGGTAGGACCCAACATGCCTTAAGCCAATGACTTGTCACCTGGAACTATGAACATACATCAATACAAATCAAAGTGGTGAAAGCAAGAAACAGTATAATATAACATCCCAGCATAATATAAAAAAGTATATAGGAGTAAGAGGAACAGTAACTCAGTTCAAAGTGTAGAAAGTAAATACATATAGAGTATAATTATTACAAACTGAATTAAATAAAAATAAAGATCTCTCAAACTCAATGCAAGAAAAAATGAGAATCTATCTAAGCGGCAGTAGGAAGATTCTCCTCTTGAACCATGGATTGTGAGACGCATCCAGCTATGCCTCAACCAACGCCCAAAAGAACCTATTTAAGAAAATCACGAGCCATAGATCGAGTGCATGCGCCTAGGGTTAGCGCACATCTCAGTCTCCAAAATTTAGTCATTGCCTAAATTGAATCCCTCTCACTTCCTCTATAAATAAGGATTGTTTTCACATCCTAATGCACCTCTAAAGCTCTGAAATCTTCTTAGTTTCTCAAGGAGGTTCTTTAAAGATTAGATGATTCGAAAAGGAAAACACTTTATAGAATATTTGCAAGTATTTTTGTTTTTGCATTTCATATTTCCTTTCTTACTATATTATTGTGGGGTGGTGCAAGAGGGATCTTTAGGCATACGCAAAGGCTCGAGAAGAAGGAGAATTTCTCTGCTCCGCCACCAAGCTTTACATAAATGTAAGAAGATATATTTGCATGCTATTTAAACAAAGGAGAAATTCACTTGGATTGAGTGGATTTCTAAAGAAGGCAAATCTCCAAATAGTTGATGTAGAGACACCAAGTCCAAACTATATTATGTATTCATGTGTTTTTAGGCTTGTTGTATTTATTTATTTTTTGTGTTTGCAAATGAACGCTTTTAATTTCTTTTTATTTTTTTGTGTATTGTAAATAGCAAATTTTTAATTTTCAAAGTTCTAAAACTCGATTAATTCATCCCCTCTATTGGTAGTGTCATTTGGGCTATAAAAGTCAATGGCTTGAGTATGACATCAACTACAATAAGCTACTTGATCCATCTCAATACAAAATGGAAAAGAGAGAGGATTGAGGTTGACACAACACTTATCAACTTATCTTTTTAAGAATTACTTAGTCAATATCACATATTGCTCAAATAGGTGGAACTAGGACACATATCAATGTCATTCTTTTACAATCTACATTAGTACTCCTCGTTTTAATTTATTGTGGCACATTGGTGATTTTTTTTTTCTAATGCAAATCATAACAATCGTGTTAAGCTATCATTTATGTTTTCAAAGTGCCATTAATGCCAATGAAACATTGTCCATTATTAGCGCAACCATACTCTAGTTAAAAAGGATTACAAACAGACCCATTAGGAGTTTAAATTTCAAGCAAAATGTTGGAGTAGCTTTTGCCTAACATAATAGTAAACTAAGATAGAAAATTTCAGATTTGCTTTACTTTTGTGCATTTTGTGGCTTTTATTAGTTGGTTTGGTATTTTGATGATTTTATCAATCATATTAGTTTAGATTGATAGGAATTCAAAAATATATCACTCAATGCATTGTTTTTCTCTCATTACTTAAAACTTGTGGTTGCTTTATTTCTCGAGTACAAGCGCTTGACCTTAATTCTATGAATCAAACATATTCCCAATTGAACTGTTTTAGCATATGAACTTATTAAATGTGTATTAACCATCAATCAGCCCAATAACAAAACCTAGAAATTCAATGGGTTTTTTATTTCTCAATTAACTTCCATAATGAGTTTCAAAAAATGATCTTACGATGATAAACATTCAATTGATGTTACATTGAAGACCAACAAGATAACAAAATAATGTTCAACATCTTGCATCAAGAGGTAGATATTTGTCAACCCTAATATTTGATCACTTAAAACTAAATGCAACAATCATCCCAAAAAACAAATTGTTAATGAATGGAATGGAATAATAGGAAGAAATGTAAAATAATCGAATTTGACACTATTTTCTTAACTGTGCAGATACAAGCATAAACTGATCCCTCAAGTTGTGTTCTCCTACACAACAGTGCTTGAACAAACAAACAAGCTGATTTGATTTCAATACCAATGATGTAGATTACTGGCTCTCAAAAGACTTTAAGGAAAAAGTAATACAATTAAAAAGCTAGCTAAGCACTGACCTGCAGCTGTAGATCCAAAAAAGAAGCAATTGCACATCCAAAAAAGCTAGATAGGTATCTAAAAAATCACTGTTTAGGCTGTCAACTACCTTGCGAACTTCATATATGGTCTCAACCAAAAAGAAGCCTCTTTTATTGCTTAAGAGCTAAAAATCTGCTTCAAAATGAATATAACTCCATAGTCAATATTCATTTTCCCCATCACTAGAATCTCCTGTCAAATTATGCTCCACAATTCAGACCCATTAAATTTTCAAGGGATTGATTATAAGAAAGCCACTTTCTTATTTTACTTCCCGCATCTGATAGTTAACTTCAGTCTCATTGCATGCTGCAACAACAAAACTTATGCTGAGCTTTAAAAAGCAATTTAGATAACAAATAACCTTTCCATCAAAAAGTGGTTTTGATTGGTAAAAAAAATGCACACGCTAACTAAAAACCTTCCACTGTGCGGATGCAATGTCCTCTCAAGTCATGTCTAACTCCATAATCCACAATATTTCATTCAAGCATTCAGCATCACTGTCAAAGCATCAATTTTTCAAAGCCCAAATGCAAATTAAACCACAGCATCAAGAAATCAGATCTAAAGCACTAATCCTGGGGATTGCAAAGCCAATGCAGTCCCTCCAACAAATCAGAATACACCTTTCTATCCATGGCCCTATTCCTCCTCCCCAGATCTTCCAGGAGTTGGAAAGCTTCCTCTGTTCTCCCTCCCCTGCACATCCCTTCCAAAACTGTCCTGTATGTCAAAACGTCCGGCCTAAATGAATTGTCCAGCATATCAAACATAATCCTGACGCTTTCATCAAACCGCTCCTCCATAGCCAAGCTGCAAATCAAAGCCATGTAGACGCTGGCCGTTGGCACAAAGCCTCTGTCCCTCATCCGAGTAAAGAACCCGAAGCCCTGATCCACCAGTCCCTTCTCACAAAAACCCTTGGTAATATACCCGTAAGTGTACTCATTAGGCTCGCACTGATAAAGCTCCATCTCGCGGAAAACGCGCATTGCTTCGTCCATGTCCAGGCAAATGCAGTAGGCTTTGATGACGAGGTTGAGAGTGAAAGTGTCAGGAATGACTCCGGCGGTCTTCATCTGGCGAACGAGGGAGCGGACGGAGCGGAGGTAGATGAAGCAGATGGGGGGCTTGCTGAAGCGATTGAGAATGGCGGATAGGAGGAGAGAGAAGGTCTCGAGAGAAGGGTGGCAAGGGGTGGGGGAAGGCCGGAGCATGAGCTTGTAGAGTTCGAAAGCACGGGAGAAGAGGCGGCGGTAGGAGCAGCAGAAGCGGATGGCGGAATTGAGGAGGGGAAGATCAGGGGGGCAGGCGCCGGAGAGAACGTCAGAGATCAAGGATTCTGCAGCGGAGGGCCTGCTGAAGTTGAGGGAGATGTCGAGCATGATGTAGTAGGTGGAAGTCGGATGGCGGTAACCGAGCTGGAGCGAAGTCCAGCGGAAGATGTCCATGGCGAGATCGGGGTCGGACTGATGCCGGAGGGCCGCCTCGACATCGGCAGAGGTGAAACCGGGACCAAGGCGGGAGACCCATGACTCGAATTGGTTCTCGAGGGGAGTCAGCGAACGGCTTCGGAAGGAATTAGGGTAAGGGTTAGGGTTAAGAGGCGGGGAGGTTGAGAGGAGGCGGAAGTGCGCAAGCAGAGCATTTAAAGAGATGTAGTGATGGTTTCGGAGGAACGAGGGCGTTCTTCTGGAGAAGGGCGAGAGCACGCGAGGCACGTAAACGGCGGCCATGGAGGATTTCTTCAGAGGGATCTCAAGAGATTCAGCGAAGGCTATATGCCCCCCAAGATTAGACTAGTTTTGTTTTTCTTAAAAATTCACATGTATTAATAAATAAATTAATTTTTTATTAATTTGTATATTTATTATTATTATTATATAGTTTACATTATATATATATATATGTTAGTTTTTTATTCACATGAATACTAATTAAGCAAAAATAATATTGAAAAGAATACCATAGAAAATCAAATTAATATTATTTTAGTATAATATAATGTGATTTTATTTATGTTCTTATACATTTAAATTCTATTTAGAGAAAATTTCTTATATTTAATACTAGATATCTTATTTTCATATTATTAATTTATACATTATTTTACTTAAGCAAAAATCACCGCTTTATAAAACATCGTACAATCAACAATGAAAATGAAATTTTGTGTATTGTTGCTAATATATTAATTAATTAAATTAGATAACATTGTATAATTTTTTTTTTGAAAAATGCTATTTAAACTCACACATAATAATAAAAAAACTATATAAAAAATATTCAAATCCTATTGAATAAATTTAATCCAATCTAAATAACATTTATCTTCTTCTTTTTCATACATAAAAAACAAACAATAGCAGCAGTCAATATATTACTTCTTTTTGTATCCAATTTTTATGTTAAAATAAATAATACATTATCCAAATTATATAATCATTAAGCTACATTTACAGTTACACATTAATATACATTAAAATATATAGATGATGTGAATAAATTATTAATTGAATACAATTTTTTATGAATTCTATATAAAAATATATAAAAAAATAAAAATTTATATTAATCATAAATACTTTTTGATATATATTTTTAAATAAGTATAATATTTTTCTTGAATTAATAGTCTAAATTGACCCTTATTTTTAAATAAGAATACTATGGGACTTGCACTCAAAATAAAAGAAGTGAGATGCTATTTAAATATGAGGAAACGCCCAAGCACCAAAAAAAAATAAGCACAATTATATTTTTCTCTCCCTTTAATCTTGGGCACTTTGAATGGCATATTTCCTTGCATTCAAAGTGACGAAAGTGAGTTCTTCTTCATCAAAGCTTTCACTTTCGCTTGACCCCTCCACATTTAGTGCTATTCCTTTCTCCTTTTTACTTAGGCTCATCTTTAGTTTCTTCTGTTGTTGAACTAAAACTGAGTTCGATTGGAGCTACTCATCATGGACATTAGAATCCAAAACTAGAAGCTGATCTCTCTTCTCTCCGCAAGAAACTTGCCATTGGGGGAGAGGCAGCTGGGCAGTAGGACGGCCCAGACGGCAGTATCGGCTCCTTCAGCAGCAGACGCATTTCCTTGCCAGCCGGTCATGGCGGTCCTCACCCATCCCGGGCAGCAGCAATTGACGTATATTTTACGCCCTTGGGGCCTGCCGGCAAGCGCCCTCGCCATCAGCCTCGTGTGCGCGTTCACGGCCAGCTTGGAAACGGAGTAATCACTGTACATCTGAGGCCACGCCCCGTTGCCCGCCCAGCTCCCCTCTTTCGCCTGCCCCAAAAACTCCGCCACCAGGCCGTCGATCAACTCCTCCGACAGCCTGTCATCACTCAGAAGCTCCTCCCTCATCTCCGCGTCGCCCAGCCTCTGCCAAGAACATGCATCTCGTATCAGAATCATCTCCAACAAGAATGGATGCCTCATTTCGAGCAATCAATCCTACATTTCGCCTTCCGTTCACTCTGCCCAGCCTCGAGCTCACGTTCAAGATCCGGGCACCGTGCGCTGACGCTTTCATGGCTGGGATGGCCGCTTCGGTCACCCTCTTTGTGCCCGCATAGTTCGTCTCCATTACCTTCTCTGCGAATTCCACCGAGTTTTCCAATCCTTTGTTAAAATTGATGCCCGCATTGTTAACCTGCCGCAAAGCTTTAAACAATGTGAAATCGTCTCATTTCTTCAACACTGTCATTTTTGCCATTCGTTTTTAGAGTTGTTTATTGAATGTGCATTGCTACCTATGGCCCAATATATCGAAAAAAAAAAAAAAAAAAAAAAAAAAAAACTCTTAAAAGTTAAAAAGTAAGGCCATATATAAATAAATGATTGGTTTGTGCAAGCACTACTGTCCTCTTTCTAAACGTCTATACAACTTCATTTTTGAGCATTTTTCTTATTGAATATGACCCATTTCCTCAGTGGACATAGAAAGTTTTAAACCTCGGTACCAGTATTTGTGAAGATCATCATTATTGAACATCTAAGGATTTGAGCCATTAATGATATTAATGTTTTATTTATCTTTAAATCAAGTTCATCCTTATTCTCAACAACTGAAATATTCTTGGGTTAAAAAAGAAATTCATCTTCTATATCATTGCTTTATTTTTCATAAGAGGTGATTCTTTTGAACCAATATTCTTTGGTATCTCCTGATTCACACAATCTTCGAAGTTGGGAGTTTCTTTTGTTAGCCAAGCACTCTACTTTGTTGTTTAATGAGGAGCATTTAGCTCTTTGCCGGTGTGATTTTTTGTATCACTATATTACTCAAAACAACAATTGGTTGTCTATTGCCATCAATTTGATACTATTCTCCATTTCAGTATACTTATTATATTGATGCACAGTTTCAAAGATCACGTCCTATTCAGAAAATATTAACCTTCTCAAAAGTGCTTAAAAAAAAGTACCAGAATCAATTATATAAAATTTTTCCTTTATATAGAATTTTACAAATCTCAAAGGCAAGACAACAGAGCCTAGCGTATGTTTCCCTTGCTCATTGAAGCCGAGCAAAAATACCTTATCTTGATTAATGTATTGGACATTTTAAACTCATCCTCTTTGGAGTTTTCACGCTTGTCAAATTTACTAAAGAATAAGGATCTATTAAAATTTGATTTTAAGTGTATATAATTACTCTTGTGCAGTGACATAAAACAACCAATTATGCTCGATTTCCCAAGTAGAATGTCATATATTTATCATAAATAATTGATGCCGTAGTATTTTTCTATGTTAAAAATGCCTTTTGCTTGTTAGATTCTTGCAGTACATTAAGTAAAGTTTATTGAAAATCTTCAAGACATGATGAGAGCATTATAAATACTAAACAATGCTTAAAGAGTGGCAAGGACATTTCACACACACTGTTTAAAGGTTTTTAATGACTTATATCTGATGGAAGACTTTTTCATTTATTTCTATATTTTCTTATACATATTTGCCTCATTTTTTCTGTCAATATGGTTTTTCCTGCTTCTTAATTTTATTTCAAATATCTCATATTTGGACGAGCTATCACTCCCATTGGTCATGTTTCAAGTATTTCTAGAGCCTAATTGATATAAAAATGAAAAAAAAAAAAGAAAAATTTTTAAATCAGCAGTTGAATCTGGTAACTTGATTCCTGTTGCATCTTCTAAATTGCAATGCTACTTTCTTGAAATACTAATATTCCTAAATACAATTGACTAAGCAAAAATAATTAGTACTGTATTTAAAAGTTACTGTATAAATGATCTGATATCATCAATAGAGAAGGCATCCTTTTAGCCGAATGTGTCTCTACGATACTTGCTCTTGCAATCATTAGAGTAAAAATAAGTCTCTTTTATGGTACTATTCAGGATTAGTAACCTTCAGATGATAAAGGAACTTCTTCTCCCGACCTCTATTATTTGATAGAACAAAATTAAAACTTAAGAAAAATAAAAATGAGAAATTTTTTCAATCCGTTGATTTTTATGTGGATTCAACTTGAAGAAGATTATACCAAACTTTCAAATCCACACAACAAATGAACTGAAAAAATATTAAAGATTATCAAACAAATGCTAAGCATTACCTTGCTTTCATTATGTTATGGAAGAATATATTTTTGCGTGTATCATTATATTTAACGTAAAGAATTTGGAATCAATTAGAAAAAATTTTTGGATTGCAAGAACTAACATTGAAATTCTAGAAAAAAAAGAGTTAGACAGAAATACAATTGAAGAACAGATGACAAAAACAAGAATTTATACTTGATAACTAGTAGTACAGACCTAGATGAATATAATTATGCAAAAAGTAATACAAATAAGTTGTCATATTCAGAACTTAATAGTATGATTAAAGAACTTTATCATGCTTTTGATAATGTTAAGAAAATAATAATGATCTAAAACAAACATTACTAGAATCTAAAAATTGAGTGAGTCACAACAAATTGAAATTGAAAACCTTTAGGAAATGAAAAATACTTTACAAATATTATTGCCAAACAAACAGTGTAACAACTGTGGTTTATTTGGTCATGCTTCAAGTACGTGCCAATCTTGTAATAATAGAAAATTAGTTCAAGTGCTTAAAAATACATCATCAATAAATCGTGGATCTGACTTTAGACGGGTTCAGACAGATATCACGTAATTTGCCCGGCAGATATCTTTGCCTTTAGAAGAACTATCGAGACAAACAAAAAGAATTTTTTTATTTCGTGTTTCAAAAATCAAGTTCTTAGTTTACTCTTTGTTTAAGCTATATTTTAAATAATTTGATTATTTGTTAGTAGCTTAGTTTCTAGGTTTTTAATTTTTATTTATAACTTAGAATAATTATAATATTATAAAAAAACTTTAGGTTGCGTAATGCGCTTTTTAAGCGTCAAGACGAGCGGCGTCCCGAGGCATAACAACCTTATGGAAACGCGTTTTCGACATTAGTCATACCTAGGAGTTCGTGCGATCAAGCGACAAATATCGAGCTTGACTAGTCAAGTTCGCGTTCAACACGGGCCCAGACGCGACAACCCATATCACATTATCAGTATTTATAAGTCTCACTCACCTCACACAGCTTCAACCTCTCTTCCTTTTCGTCCTTAGCCTCCTTTAACTCTCAATGGCACCTAAATTCAAAAAGCTCCTCAAGCACGCTCTTGGCTCACCCTTTAGAAGCTCTCAAGGAGAAACTTCAAGCAACGTACCAATGGAGAACTTCAGATTCAAAGATGAGGAATCACAACTAGCTCCTGATATCATTTCCGGGATCACGCACCCTGACCATCATCATCTTCTTCCAGGCTTTCCTTTTTCTGTATTCTCACTTTTCCCTGCCACCCTTCATTTTCTGATTAATTTAACCTATCATATGTCTATGAATTTTTCTCCAATTTATTCTTTGTCGAATGAGACCCGTCTGCACATTCTATTTATCAAGAGAAGAATATAAGTTTTGCACCCGAGGATTTGTATGAGCATTTGGGACTCTCGTTTTGGCCCTAAGCTTTTTGAATTGCTTAGATCTAGTTCTGATTGGATCTCCATCAACTCTGACATCGGTTTTGAATACACATTTTCCAAAGCCATTCTGTCAACAACCTTAAACTAGACCCTAGGGCCGCCATTCAAACTGTTCTCAAAAACACCCTTTTATCCAAAGATGGAGATGAAACTAAAATGACTCATATTCTAGCCCCCATAACCCAATCAATCTTAACCAATACACTTTTTGAAAAAAGAAATATCAAGTATCTTAAACAAGCTATACGAACTTACCACTCTTAGAAGCCCTTGAAATATGGTTTCAAATTCTTTGATTCTTGTCACTCCCGGTACTTTTAGCACTTCAACCTTTGATTTTCTTGATTCGACAACCCTAGAGCATCCACATAAAATCCCTCTTCCTCTCGCACTCGTCCTTGCCAAGATCAAACCCTCTTAGACATTACATTCTCAGCAGACTAGATGTTTAAGATCAGAAAATGAAATAACTACGAGATTCTCTACTCTAATTTTGAAAAAAAAATATGAGCAAGATCAACTGGCAATTATGGAGCTTCTGCAAACGATAGCTCATCAGCAGCCTCCGCCTCCACTGCTAGAAGACTATTAGCTTTTACTTTTTGTTGGTGTTATTTTAAAAAATATTCAATGCATCTTTATTTCAGGCATTATCCATGTATTTCTATAACATTTTTTAAATAAATGAATTTTTATTTTTGTCTCAACTTTAGTTTATTAAAATCATTTTATGTATGAATAAATTAGTATGTCCGTAGTTTGAATGAATATTGTTACTCTAGAACTCTTACTTTTTTATTATGATAAAAAGGGGAATAATATCCTAACTTTTATTGCAGTCATTAAGATTTTTTAGTTATAAATTCTTTTTACTTAGGGAGAGTGTTTGATTTAAATACGTATCTCTTTACTTTTAGCTCTGTTGCTTTTTGAATCTATGATCTAATTTTTTTTAGAAAGTTTTTATTTTTGCACTTTTATTATTTTTATTCACAAAATTTTTAATGATATTTTGTCATCATCAAAAAGGGGGGATTGCTAACTTTATGAATCTTGCACATCTAGCTAGAAGGATGTCTTCTCTTTTGGTGATAACAAATTTTTTATGTAATAACTTTTACATGCTAATCATTTAAGTATCTTTCAAATTTATTAGGAATTCACGAAGGTGGCACTGCATATTAGAAGATGCAGTAGAAGTCAAGCCACCGGATTAATCAATTGATTTAAAAGATTTCTTTTTATTTTCATATTTATATCATTGTAACTTAAACTTAGGTTTATAAAATTTGTGAAATTGCTAAGATTTGAGCCTTAGTATAAGAGAACTTAAAAATGGCCTAATTAAATTTCACTTAATCCTGCTATGCACATAGACACAGAGTTTGTGCTACCAAGCGCATCGCACCAGGCACACAAATTATGCGTCCAGATGCATTATATAATTTCATGGTAGATTTAGCCCGATATAGAAAATAATTAACATTAAAAATAATATTATGCACCCAAATGCGTATATATGCACTCAGATACATCATCAAGATTTCAAAATATATTTGTTGTCATATTTTGAACTTGGATCCTTCTATTAAAAATAGGGACTCTAGGTCACGCCCCAAAATATGTCTTTTAACTCAAGCTATTTAAATTTCTTAAATCCAAAGACTTATCAGGTAATGACTCTCTTCATCAAGGCCATTTAGAGTCAAATATTAACTTTGAATAATTCAATTAGGTCACTTAAATCTACTATGAATCAAATCAATTAACTTAATAGTTGCTCTAATAAATTTTGTAGATCTTACAGATTAAGCAATTGACCTAAGACAATTCAACTAGGATTACTTAGAATTGCTAAAAAATCAAAGATTGGCTCCGCTTAATTCTATTAGGAATAAAAACATTAAACTTAAAAATGATTTAGCTAGAATCATTTAAATTTACTAAGAATTAGATTAGTTAACCTAGAATGATTCTACTATGATTATTTGATCTGTTAAATCAAAATAAACTATGTTCTTACTTAATCCTGCCACCGGATTAAACATTAAACTATTTCTTCCAAATTTCTTTTATGTTCGCCTATTTTTCATGTTTATCGTTGCACTAATAGTGATTTATTACTTGTGTGCATATTGTAACTTACAGGGGAGGTGAATGCTTTGCAAGCATTGAGGATTTGCAAGCTTTGAATATTAAATGGATGCACAAATGAGCAACACTGTAATTGAATGATCAATATTTTTGTATAATGTATTATTTTATAAACATTCAAATAATAAAATCTATTATCAACATCAATATTATTATTCCAATTAAAAAGGGAGTAATAATTATAACCAAACTTTGAATATATACATACAATGTTCTTATTATAATATTTACAAAAATCACACTTGCTTTCTCAAAGAACCTCCTTTACTTGTAATAATTAAATATATAATCAACAAAACAATAATATAGCATTGACCCAACATGATGTTAAAATGTATACAATTTTATTGCTTTTTTAAAAGCATTTACATAATTAGCACTAGCATTATCTTGAATAAAATCTAGCATTCCTTATGTTCAATACAAGCTAAAGTGAAGATATAAAGATATGATCATTTAATTAATCAATTTATTAATTAACTGATTTTTAATAATTAAGATAATTAAAATTGTATTCAAATTTTCAAAAGCATGACAATATGATTTGAATTTTTTAATATGATTATCGACACAACTTGGCAATATAATGTCACTCAAAATTGTGTTGATTTTACTCCCGAACTCCAGATTGAAGATTGCGGATTGCAAATGGTTTCATATAAATTTTCCAGCCAGCTAGAAGAGCCTCGAATCAAATTCTTTACCTACACTCAGGCAAATTATCCTAGCTTTCAGAACTTGAAAGTTGCACCTACTGAAGAGTCGCTATTAATAAAAGTAAGAAAGAGGAATCACCTCAGTTCACTTGCAGAAACTAAAACCTTATGATCCATAAAACGTGTGAGAAAAAGAAGCCAGTCGGTCAAAACTTGCATACTTCAAAGACAAAGCATTTCAAAGTTCAGTGATTTGACTGCACACACAAAAGGCTTATCGAATCATGGACAGAGAGGAAATCATCCGCTAGATGCAGAAGGCGAAGACATGAGCTGATGACATGTATGCAAAGAGGAACATTGATGGTTTTAGACATGATCCAAAATCGTGTTTTGATCGTACAACTCGAAGCATGCACGGCGTGGTGTGCATAGGCAGCAGAGATGTGGTTCGAGCACATGCAATAAGGGTGTGAATCAACGTGCATCTAGGAATTCACGGTTCATATCAGCATGGAACAAAGGCATGGCAAGGGCTGATTGCATATTACAAGATTCACAAATCTATTTCCAGGACTGTAGTTGGCGGCTGCATGCATGACTGAGGTGCGAATTAACACGTGGTTTGTTCAATCCGTAGGACTTTTATGGGACTTAGGGGAGTCTCAATGTGAGCACTTCATTCATTTCTTTTTATCCAAAAAAACTAGCTAGATCTGTGCAGTGAGCTATTCTAGTAGGCTTATGAAGGCGACTTCTAATATTTTGACAGTTGTGATTATTGTTTACCAAGTGATTAGAGATACTAGAGAGCATTATTCTGAGACATAAATTTATTGTGATGATTACATTGTACTTGAGAGACTTGATAATGTAAGAAGTTAATATAATATAATTCTTAACAGATTATTTTTGTGATGGATTTTTATTATTGCTTAGTTTATTCAATTTTGTTGTGATGTCGTTTATCCTAATAAGGTGTTTTGGGTTTTGGCATGCTCAAAATGACCATCATCATTAAGACTTGTTTTTTTATGATAATTATAATGAGTCGTCACAATATATGTATTATTTTATTTATGGGAAATTTAAATTTGCATCTATCGAATAGGTATCAGACATTGCATTTACCCTAGATTCATTATATTTATATGTTTAGAGAGAGATTAACATATATATCAACTTTTGCACAAAATTGAATTATAAATCAACAATTAGCATAGAGCAACACCATATATGAATAAATTTAATTTATGTAAAATAACGAGTGGTATTAAATTTCTTAATAATTATAAGATTAAAAGTGAAATGTCACTTTGCCTATCTATTCTTTTACTTGTCATCAAAGGGAGATTATTAATATTAGATAATTAGCCTGAGACATTACTAATAAACTCATACATATCAGACTCATATTTTGATGATAAATTATTAATGTTTGATTTAAGTACTTTAAAATGTAGCATTGAAAAATAGTTTGAAAATTAAGCATGAGAGAAAAGATCAACAAATGACCACAAGAGGATAAACCAACTTATTAACAATGGAAGATTTGAAAAACAAGACGGCAGGTTAAATGACTATAAACATGATCGGAATGAAAGCTCAATAAGGAGTATGACAATATCAACAGTTGCATAGATAAAATGTTGCTCATTATTTAAATGGGACAATCCATCTAATAAAGCACTTAAATAACTCCATACTACATTTAACCTTAACTTGGAAAAGCCAGGTTCACTTGGCAATCTAGAATACTTTGCTTACCAAACATTATCAAATGAGCAAATTTGGAGCAATAATTAATGAATCCTTCACTGATGCTCACTATCATGTCTATGCTTAACAATTCATCTTGTAAACTCAATAATTATATACCCATTAAACTTTCTTATTATATATTTATAGTCATTAGATAAATGTTGGAGATTCGTCCAAAGATCCAAATGAGGTCGCTCAACATTATGCCAAAAGTAATCCTTGAGCCTTTTTGTTATATCAAACTAGTCATTGAACCTTTCTTTATTGTACAATACCCTGAGATATTGAGGCCATCATTCAATAATCCCATTGCCCGTCATTTAAGTTAATTCAAGAATCTTTTTGTAATACTTTAGCTCTCAATCCTAATATTTTCTCTAATCATCTTGGTGCTCTATTACCACATTCTAAACTAAAAGAAAAAGAGCTTGAACAGATCAAAAGGTAGAATAACTAAAATTTTTGGAAATTTTGTGGAGCTAAAAATTATAAGATTATTTCAAATTTACTTCTATACTTTGAGTTTTTATATTCTCGTGCTTTTAAGAAAACAAATACTTTTTCCCTTAGCCAATTTCAACATAGCGACGGACATAGGCTAGAGTGTCGATTAGCTTTTGTCATTCATTTTTATTAGTAGGCCTTTGTGAGAGCATTCTAAATTGAAGGTGATTTAGGTGGTGGATGTATGTATGAGCCAAACCACCTAAAAATTCAGCAATTTTCTTGTTATTTACTCTAATCCTTTTATGTATGCAAAATAAATTTTATTTTAACATAAATTTAAATAGATAAATCACCTAGGACTATGTAGCAACTGAATCAAATATGATGGTCAAACCACCCTAAATTTTAATGTAAGAGTTCCAACTCTAAAGTATAATAATTTATAAGGTCATAGGCCCAACTACCGTTATTACAACAATACATTAATCTTCTTCTACATACAAATTTAAAAAATTTATCATGATGCTACATATATGGCTAATGTGGTTCATAAAATTTAATAACTTATATTATACATGCTTATGATTCAATTTACTTTAACAATATAAATTGAGTATTAAAAATCTCTTTAAAATAAGGAATATTCAACTAGCACTCCCAATAAGATACTTACTAATACATAGGATAAATTAGCTAAACAACAAATTGTAATATAAATAATAAAGTATGGGTGATATTTTTATACAAAAAGATGATTTCAAAAAATAATTTTAACATAAAATTTTATGTTTATCCATTAATAATTAAAAGTTATCTACCTGGAGACATAGGAAAGAAAAATGTCAAACTCATCCAAGAATTTTATGGTGTCAGTTACCCCTACTATCTCCCAAAGGTGCCAAAATAAAATCATTAGATAAAAATAAATACTAAGCGACTTTGAGATTACCCAAATGCTTCCTAAGTGGGATAGCAATGATCAACAATTAGATAAGAAAACTAACATTTATTTATTTGAAATTATTTTAATAAATTTAAAAAATAAGCGGAGAAAAGGGAATAAGAAGGGGAGGAGGAAAAAGAAGAAAACGAAGACAGAAAATTTGGGGCTTATGAGTTAGTTGTAAGGGAAGAGAAACGATTCATAAAAGTATAATTTAAAGAGGCAAAGGTGAGCTGTTATTTGTAGGTAAGGCCTGCAAACGAGGATGTGTCATTTGAGTCAAGAGTGAGAGAGAAAAACAATAAAAAATAAACCCAAATGCTTAAGTCAACAAAGAGATGGGCAAATCAGAGACAAGTAATGCATCCAAAAGGCTAAGAGTAGAGATTGGCCAAATGAAGAAGGGAAGGATCGAGCTAATGTGCTGGGATATCTCATGAAGCAATGTTGAGTGATACAACGCTCTCTCTTTTTATTGAACTGGCTCAGTTCATAAAGCAATGTTGAGCATGCCACACCTTAAAGTATGATGTGATTTTTATAGCTGCGATGGGGTTTAAGATGCACGAAGACCCCGAATCTCGCAAATGCACGAAGACACACAAAGTCGTAAATGACACGGAAGACAATTCCAAACCTCGCAAAAATCTCCAAAACGGAGCCGATAGAGTGATTCAACGCTGAAATGTTACCTGGATCGAAGTTGTCAATAAATTCAACTTCAAATAACCCTCAAATATTCTTAGCACACAGAAGTGGGCAAACAAAATTTAGGACCTAAATGCTACCTCAGTAATATCAAATTTTAGCTTAACAAGAATATCCAAGTTTCAGAGATTTCTGCGGTAAGTAACAATCGCAATAATATAAGACTGTGTTTGTGGAGAACATCTTGAAGGCAAAAAGAAAAAACTTCTAACTAACCAGGATGTCGATTCCGCCGCAATTGAGAACAACCCACTTAATGAAGGATTCAACGGATGCTTGATATGAAACATCGATCTGGTAAGATGTGACATTGAGGCCTTCATTCTGCAGAATCTCTGCTGCTTGGCGCCCACGCTCCGCATCCCTTGAGCCCAATACAACATGGAGGCCGTAGCCAGCTAACTGGCGAGCAATCTCGAGTCCAATCCCCCTATTGGCTCCTGTGACGACGGATACAGTCTCTGAAGACCACCATCTATCACGAAAGCGATAATTATGAGAAAAAAAAGAAGAAGAAGAACCTTATTGTGACGTTTTAACAAGCAGCTTGAGGGCAGGTACCTGTCGCACGGGGAGATGGGAACCTTTCGGAGTTGGGAGATTTCCTGCAATCGTTTTTCTCGTCTTTCTTTGGCCCTCTCTTTGCCCTTCTTTCCCATCGTCGTGCGTAGAAACGGAGAGGATTCGGTTATCTATAATAGAATTTTTAGCTAGCTTACTTAAAGATGGATGGAGGACATGCTTCTGCTAGATGAAGTTCATTAATATACTGTATTTGAGAACCATGATGTGGCTTATTAGTTATAATTCTTAAATTTAAGTTCTTTTATGTCAATCATTTAAATTTTAACAGTCACATTATTATATCATTGAAGCTAAAATTTAAGAGAAAGTTCTAATTGCTCAAATGCACTTTTCATGAATGCTTATAGGCAATGAACCAAAAATCGGGCTGGACCAGCCGGTTCGACTGGTACGACCACGAACTGACTGGATCCCTGGTTATGAAGGCATGGTTTAAATGGCTCGTGCAAAATCAGAAAAAAATGGTCGGTTTTACTGTTCGGTCAACGAACTGTAATATCGGGCCGGTTATGTTTAAACCACGCAGTTCGTAAAAACGTATGATCGACGATGCTATTTCATCAATCGAACATTTGAACCCTAAAACCTAAATGCCTTTTTGGCTTCCTTTCTGGCATGAACAAATTGAGCTTTCCATTTCTTATCCATTTGGAACTGAAAGTGTTCTTGGATGCAGGCAACAGCTTCAACCAGTTCAACGAAGTTTTGAAATGACGGGACACTAAATGTCTCTTGATGGAGTCTCAGAGTCCCTTCATCAACCTGTTGCATCTAGCGGCTTCTGACATAGCCAAATCATGAGTGAACTTTGATAGTCTTTGGAATTCCATCTCATATTTAGAAATGGACTTTCCTCCTTGAGTAAGTTGGAATAATTCTTCTTCCAGCATAGTCTGCGCCAACAAAGGAATGAATTCTTCCTTGAAGGCTTCAATGAACGATTCTCATGGGATGTCCTCCGTTTCGAAGTCTGTGAACTTAGTATTGCTCTCATTTTCCCACCAATATGCTGCCTCAGCGTGGAATAAGTGGGTGGTCAAATAGATGGCCTCTGAGTTCAGACACTTGATACTTGCTAAGTTCTTTTCTACCAGTTTTAGTTAGCTAATAGTATCCATGAGATTTAAGAACCCATTAAATGTCGGTGTTTTAATATGAGGAAGCTGTGGAGTATGCCATATGACGAGAAATGAGAAGCAGATGGGGCAACTACGTTGATTATTGGAGATTGCTGAGCAGCAAGGATTCTCTGAGTTTTTGGGCTTGATGGGCCTGACCTCGATCAGATCCTTCACCAACCCAACCAGGGAATTTATATCTTCAGATCCACTGCTTGAGGAGACTGTATTCTTAATCGAGGTAGTTATGGATGGATGTAAGGCGCCGCCCCGTCGCCGCGTGCAATAAATAAGTACAACCGGATCGGCGGCAAAGCGGCGCACTACTCGGGAGGAATATCCCGTCTTCCCGAAATAGTTGAAACCAAGCCCATATGAAGGGCTGCTGACTCAACCTCAAGGAGAGTTGAGAGTTAATACTTAAGATAAGAGTAGTATCCTTATCATAAATATTAGACCAATACATACATTGGATATAAAATAGATGATGAATCCAATATATATTTAAGATATCAGTATTTCCAGTATATTGATCACATCACAATATTAAGTATAAGTAGTGTATAAACAGAGTGCGGAAGCTAAAGCAATCATCCAGAAATATTCATCACAGAAGCTGAATAAAATATTCGTCTCAGAAAAGAAAAGAAAATACATCCAGAATTATTACAAACGATTTTCTAAAATACATAATAAATGCTAAGTACTGAACTGAATAAAATTAAGCAGAAAAGTAAGGTTGAAGAAGAGCCTACTAGTGCTTCATTGGCTCCTCATAAATCTCCTAGGTGTTCTCCTGACCTGACTCAATATAATGCTCAAGATCTAGCAAATTACTGAATCCCAAAAGTACCCCGTGTTAGACTTAACAAGTCTAACACATCGAAACTAATCTAAATAGTTCTAATTAATCATTTAACATTTACATAATATAAGTAAATCTGCAGAAAATTGTAAAGTAACTGAAAGTAGTAACTGTATAAAATTGTACAAAACTGAAGTAAAGTAAAATAAAACTGAACTGTAAACTGAATACTGAAAGTAAATTAAAAATAGTAATATATCTAAAATTGAGTAATAATATGTAAAAACATGCTGTATGTCACTGAAGTCATGCATCTATATATGCCACGATACAATATGCTACTAAAATTGTATATCTGAATATGCCAAAATACTATATGTACTGATTTGCAACTGAAATATCACTGAACGGGTATAAATCGTACAGTCCAATGTCTACATATACCCGGTTGGGAATCCAGTACTAGTCATCCTACAAATTCCCCGATTGATATATGTAATATTCCATAATTCATAAATCATCACTGATACTCATACGCAATGCTCATGTTCGTACTTATGCTCATGCTTATGTTCATGCTACATGTCTAAAAATTTAGAAATCCAAAAAATGCTTTTCAAAAATAAATTCAAGGTCTCCATTATGCAGAATCCTATTAAAATGAAGGATTCTAATTCCTATATTCTAGTTCGATAATTAGTTTAAGTTGAGAGTTTACTTAAAAATCATTAGTTGAGAAGGTTGTTGTAACAGCCCAAACTCTTAATACTAAGGTATTATCTATTTTGGTTTGAAAGGCCTCACAGTTTTGCTCTCAGAAGATAACTTCACAGCAAGTCACCCATCCTATGAGTGCTCTCACCTGAGCACGCTTAACTTTGGAGTTCTTATCAAGAACTCCACCATTATTTGAAAAGGTGCATTGATGTTTTATAGTTTCACTTATTACTACTTAAGTGGGTCTTTACAATCTACCCAACTTAAGTAACTGACGTCCTCATCAGTATCTACACACAAATCCAAGAACCATCCATTAGGTAAATAGGACTAGAGGTGACTCCTACAAGCTCAAGTGGAACCCACAACCATGTAGCACCTTAACCATCATAGGTTCAAGAGGCTGCTCACATGAAGTGGTACGCTTTCCTATATGGCACATAAATCCTATTTGACACCCTATGGCCTGCTCTGATATCATTTGTAACAGCCCAAACTCTTAACATCAAGGTATTGTCCGCTTTGGTTTGAAAGGCCTTACAATTTTGCCCTTATAAGATAACTTCCCAACAGGTCACCCATCCTGGGAGTTCTCCCACCTGAGCACCCTTAACTTTGGAATTCTTATCAGGAACTCCACCGTTATCTGAAAAGGCGCCTCGATATTTTAAAGTTTCACTTATTACTACTTAAGTGGGTATTTACAGTTGTATACACATATATCAATGGAATGGTCTTTCCGATACCTTTTCATTGACACTAAAATCAGCATAAACGGATCAGCCTAGCTATATAAATAGTGCTGATAAATTCCAGAGTATGCAGAATAGACGAAAAATAGAGCAATTTTTCTTCATGAAAATGTGATATTTTAAAGAGCCTTATGGCTTCCATACATGCTTATGGATTTCTAATGATACATTCAAGTATAATAGCAACTTGAATGAGACAAGGAAGAAGAGCAAATGGGTATCTTGGCCTTTAGGAGATGAAGAAGATGACTCTATTTTCTTCAAGATCTTGGAGAGGAGCATTCTTCTTCAGCACGAGATGCAACAATGGAAGGAGGGAGCTTTAGAGCTTTAACTTGACAGCAAAATCAAGAGGAAGGGCTGAGATTCCTTATTAAAGGAGAAGGAGGAAGGGAATGGGGGGGCATGGCCTATAGAAGCTAGGGGTGAGGGAAGAAGAGATGGCTCTCAGACATCTCTTGCGTGCAATGGAGGGAGGGGCACCGAATATGGGTATGGAGGGAGCCAGCAAAGCCAATTAAGAAAAACTAAATTTTCTTAATTAAATAATTTCTTTAATTATTTAAAATAAAATCGGATTTTAGAAACGCACTCTGAAAATTTTCAAAAATCCACCCCTAACTAATTTGGAGGTGAGGAATTCAACGACAAAGTCGGAATTCAATTCCGATAATTATTTAATTATTCCATTTTCCGGTGCATTTAATTATATTAAAATATTCGCAAAAATCTGACGACTTACAAATGCGTCCAAAACATCACCCTAGCTAATTTGAGGGTGACGATCGCAACGGTGAAATCGGATTTCGATTTCGAGGTCAAATTAAATACCTCAATTTTCTAATTAATTAAATATTAAAATAATCCAAAATATTGATCGAGCTCTGAATTGCTCCAAATTTTCAAGAATTGGGTCTATTGACTGGATGAACTTAATTAATTAAGCTGAGTAATAACCTTGGATTATTACAATGGAGAACCATGATTCATAATTGAAAGTTTAAGAATATAAATCTTAGAAGATAAAACATGAGCTTTATTCTCATTAATACTTTTAAATGAGAAATTACATGAAATATGTGAATAATACGAGAAAAAGAAATGCAAGTGAAGATCATAACTAAGATTAAGGAAATATCATAATCATTTGCAGAATTCAGCTACAAAATAGTCTTATAGAAGTCATCATAAGTGACATCATATTGCCCTCTCTTGCGCTTCCTTCCTAGCCTTCGATGTACTTTGGCCCACCATTCTTTAGCTTTTCCACAAAGTAGTGTACCAAGGATCTGGAGATGATAGTCATATAGACATGTTGTATCACAAAATATAATTGGATCAATAAAATTTATATAAATTGTAGAATTATAGTTAGATAGATCAAATAACGTACCAAGACTATGGGTGTATTACATAAATTCATTACAATAAATTTATTTAGTCTAACATATTCATATAAACATCTAGTTACAGGACATCTATCATGACATTCAATTGATTTCTATTTTTAATGCAAGTATATATATTAATATTAACAAGCTTTATACATAAAATTCTAAGTTTCTCGTATACATCTTAATTATTTGATATGGTTTGTTAATGGGATTTGAAGTATTAATAGTTCATCTATACGAACTCTATCTTATATTAAAAGAATCGACAAAATGAAGGATTTGTACCTTATAGCTCGGTCAAGCACATGTAAAGACCAAGCAGAAATAATAATTTGGAAGAAGAAGAAGGATCGTGCGGATCTTTGATGCAGTGCGGATCTCTGAAATAATAATTAGCACCATACATTTAAGAATCATGATAGGTTTTGAGCACTTGATAAAAATGATAAAGTTTCCAACTTAATTTTAACATAGAATTTTATGAAATACTCAATTTTAATTAAAATAGGTTCAAATTTGATATAATTCAGTCCCACTTAGGGTCCTATAGACCTTAAAATGCAAAAATAGTGAAGTTTTGGCAATTTCAGCCAATTTTGAGCAATTTTCAGGAAATTCTGGGCATTTTACAATTTTGGGCAGCGCGATGTGGCCTTTTTAGCGTTGCGGCACGCTTGGCGCACTATGACGCTTTTAGCACTGCGGCCCGCTGTGGCGCGCTATGGCGCGTTGCAGCGGTCCAATTTGCGAAAATACTGTTCAATTAATTTATTTTTCATATTTCTTATAGTTTTTCCCGAAATTTCACTGCAGCCCGCTACAGTGCGCTGCAGCAGTCCATTTATGATTTTTGCTGTTCAATTAGTCATTTAATTAACTTCCTAAGATTTTCTTGAAATGCCGCTGCAGCCCGCTATGGCGCCCTGCAGCGCCAAACGGTAATTTCGCCAAGTGCGAAACCCGTAAGGGCCTACTTTCGAGCTCAAATACTCTCAATCTAAAGCATTCCATGAGCGATGTCGTATATCAATCAATATGATGTTTTTATGTTTCAATAACAGTATGATGCATATTAAAAACCTTATACATTATTTTAGATACTTAATTAATTGATTTGATATTTATCAACAATTAAACTTTAAAGAATCTTAAAAAAGAGCTTAACTAAGTCAACAATTGAATTAATTTTAAATTAGATATCAATAATGGACAATAAACTCACTAATTTTATTATTGACCAATTACTAAGTAAATAATCATAGTTTGGCCAAGTTATGAGTTAAATTCTGACTTGGTTAGACTGAGGCATAACTCTTAATAAATTTGATTAAGATACTTGATTTGTACACTAAGAACTTACATAAACTCCAACAATAATTATTGATTTGCCATTTGATCTTAAATTATCAAATTAGAAGAATTTAGATTTATAATAAACTCATATGAATAATCACATAAATCTAATATTTAGATCTTTGATTTTATTTTAAGAAAGATTATTAGTATAAACTAAATTGTAAAATGATGATAATTTATAAATGATCAATTCTTAATAAATTATGTGATTATATCCCATAATTATAGTATAAGTTGAGATCATATGAGTTTTACCCATCTGATTTGTATAACCAAATTCAATATATTAAGGCTTTTAGGTTTAATATAATCCTTTTAGCTTGAATTATTATACATTTTCATGCTTAAATCTTAAGGTTGAAATCTAGTAATTTAAATCAATGTGCTAGAATTTATTAATAGTTAAACTCTTGATAAAGGAAAAGCTTATTGTCAAACCTTGAGGTAAAAGCTTAGATGAACCCTTAATATTTTTAGATTCTAATCTTAGACCATTGTGGTAGAGTAACTTAAAATTTTAGAAAGAGTTTCTTCCTTGTGGTAGTATCATAAGTTGAGTAACTTATATGTCACACCCATGAAACCCTTATGTATGATTCACCACAATGAAGTGGGGATTCATTAGATTGTACTCCTTGATAAATATACAAATAGAATTATTAGAACAATAATTAGTAGAATTATTAGTTGGAGATGATAATGTATATCCATAATACTGATTTATTTTAACATAAATTAGAGTTAGTTGATTTGTCCTAAATAGAACTATAAGGTTTTGATCTTATCTTAGGTAATTAGATAAGTATAGTTCAGTTTAGGATAAACATTCAAGTTCAAGAGCGTTATAAGTTGGGTACTTAGCGACTTAGATTGAGAGAATAAAATGTGGCAGAGTTCTGCCCCTTATCGTTATGTGTTTCAATACGTGTAGTTTAACAAACTAAGTGCTTCAAGTTATCTTTCTTAGGACACTATAAATATGCTTGTAATTAGGGTATTTAATTGCTTAATTTGAGAGAATAAACTATGACAAGGTTTTGCCCCTTAACATCATGCATTTTGATAAGTGCAGTTAAACAAACTAAGTGTTAAATTCACCTTTATTAGAAATATACTAACTATGTATATGCAACCCTTTCAGTTTATAAGTTTATGAATAATCTTAGTGATATCATTCAGTGGATTAGAACTATGAGTCATAATTTATTTCGGTGAATTATGCACAATGGAGATACAACACAATCAGTGGTATATAATTTTAATTCTATGGTTTATGAATAAATTTAATTTATTTTAGTGGCATACAGTTCTGTGATATGTTCAGATACATAAGCATTAAATCAGTGGTATACAACACAATTTTAATTTATTATTTACTCAGTTTCAATTTTTTTACTGCTTCATCTACTTTCAGTACTCAGTTTTTAGTCTCAATTTTACTTCATTTTTAGTGTTGTATTATTTTAGATTCTTTTTAGTTATTTTAATACTTTTTGTAGTTTTATTTGAATACTTAAATATCAAATATTAGATAACTATAACTGTTTAGAATAACTTTCAAAATGTTAGACTTATTGTCTAACACGTGGTACTTTTGAGATCCGAAAATTTGCTAAATCTAGAGTATCTTGTGGAGCTAGTTCAAGAAATATATCAGGAGATCTAGGAGAAGTTCGTGGAGCATTAGAGGACTCCACATCAGCATCCACATTTTTGCATTAGTTTACTTTCAGTTCAGTCACTAGAGTATTTACTGTATTTTCATTCAAGTAAACTGTTTGTAATAACTTTGAATGTATTTTCTTTTCTTTTCTGGGGTGAATGCTTTACTTAGCTTCTCTGATGAATATTTATGGATGTATGCTTTAGCTTTCGTATTATATGTTTACTACTACTTATACTTAATATTGTGATATAATCAGCATATTGGAAATGTTGTTATACTTATATATATTGGATTTTTCATATTCCACTCATAATTCAATATATATACTATATTTTATAATACTTAAGATAAGGTTTTACGCTTTTCTTAAAGATTAATCTAGCAGCTCATTATTCAGCGTTTATTCGGGGAGGTCAGTAGTAATTCCCGAGTACCACGCCGTTCCGCCGCCAATTGTTTAGTAATTTAACTCATTTGTGCGCGGCGACGAGACGAGGCGCTACATCAATGTTCCTTCGTGCTTTTTAATTGAAACCATCGGTCGATTTTATTCCCGACTGTTTCTAAAAGGGTCGTCGGCTTTGATTGATTTCGAGCTTTAATGAGTTAGATAATGCTCAAGTAATTTGAGTATGGATTAATGAAAAATCTTAATTTTTATTTCAGTATTAATTGAGTTTGAAAACTTTCTCAATCAAGAATTGTAAAAATTTTTTTTTGACAAAAATGGAATTAGTTGGAGTTTTAACCGAAAACTAAAATTTGCGGGAAATAAACTGAATTCAGATATTGCGGGAAAAATAATACCTTCCTTATAATGACCTAGGATCATTACACACAGATTACTACATTTCAAGTAAGAAAAATGTTAAATTTCTTATAAAATTATCAAATATTATTATAGCAATAGATTATATGATTATATTATAATCAAATTTTATTGTAACTAAATTATTTTATACTCAAATTTCTTAAATTTTTTCATTGGAAACACTTATAATATAAATTTTATATTTTGGGTGATTAATTTGAGTTGAACGTTGAGACTCACATTTTTCTTATATCTCTTAAGTTTAAATTTTAAGTATTTTAATTGCAATATTTTAATTTTAAGGAGAAATGATGATAATTAATTAATAATATATGCGGTGTTATAATATTTAGCTCAACGCATTACCTAAAATACGTTGAATCGCTTTAATCAGTAGTGACTTTTCACATATTTTGGTATTTCGGTCAAGCATTGTATATTATATACTTTTACATTAAAATTGATTTAATTTAATTATTTATTGATTATAATAAATTTATTTATCAATATTACATTTCATTCCACTAGAGAATGAAACGTTATTTGACTATTAAATATTTTTTAAAAATAAATGATTAAAATTTTTAGTTAAAATATATATTTAATTATGATTTTTTTCTTAGAATTATTTAAGAAACTCTTTTTGAATTTACAAATTTTATTAGAAAAATGACACACTTTCACAAATCATATAATTATCACATTATTTTTATTTTTAATTATTCTTTCTTTCTATTAGTCGTGTATATGGGAGAATAATTTATCATTGTATTTTTTTCATAGTAATTCATGGTTCAAGCCCTCAAATTTATCCACAAAAAAAAAAAAAAAAAAAATCTCAAAAACTAAAATAAAAGGTGGATCACGTAATTATGGGTTGTAAAAGGGTGATTTGTATAAATATTGATTATGTCAATTATTTTTAGATAAAAAGGATATCCCATCAATCCAAAATTTTTATTTGGATATGAATGGATAAGGATTGCGGCTTCTTCATTTTTTCGAATCATTTTTAAATATAAAGTAAATGTGAGCTATTGCTAAGTTATGCTTAAAAAATAAAAAAGAAATATCAAAATTACAATTATACCCTTGAGTTTTGGTCTATGCAGATAAAAATTTTATTTCATTAATATTTATTTATTTATATTAAAATAATATAAATATTATTTTTAAAATTTATATTAAAATAATATATAAATTTTATTGAATAAGTTAGTCTAAATTAAATATTTTTTCATCTTTATTCTTTATTTAATCTCTGTAAGTGGGGAGAGGAGCATTAAATTCTGCCAAAAGCGGGCAGCAACCTCAGCCTCATTCCTTAAAACGGTTGGGATTTTCCATTACAGTCCTCACAGCTTTCATACGGATTTCTTTCCTTTCTCCTCTTTCCATTTAGTTTAATGGGGTTTGAGTTTGGCGAGAGAAGTAATAACGGGCATATCATCGTTTGCCTTTTCTGGCTTTTCGCGTTTGTGCATTGAGCCCTTTTTCCATGAAAGCTTGTTTTCTTACTCCAGCAGTCCAATTTCGGCCTCTTGAGATTTTCTAGGTAAAGCATCGCTTGTTTTTCTTTCTCGTTTGTTCATTTGAGTTTCTTGCTCCATCTTTATCTTACCTTCGTTCTGATCCCTCGCTTTTCTTTTATTCAGGCTGAATTTATAATTTTTTCTCGCTATTTCGCATCATGTCGTCTTGTCTGCAAGCTCGAACTGGGCGCGATCTGCAGCGATATGAGAATCACTTCAGGCTTGTTGCTGGGTATTGATTGTTTCATCAATTTATGCTTTTTTATGTTTTCTTGCTTATGGGTGTTCTGTGAAGAATATTGCTCTGTGGGCTGTACAAGGAACTAAGATGAAGTTTTCTTGAAAATTATCTAGGAGTAATTTCTATTGCATTCTAACCCAGTGTGATTGATTCAGGTGCATACCTTACAGAATCAAACAGCATGCTCAAACCTTGAAGGGTGATTTGTTGAGTAAGCTGGAGGTTCTTATGATCACTTCTCCAAATCGCCTTGACCTTGTTTTCCCCAAGGTAATTTCTTCTACTCTTACCAGTTGTACTTATGTTTTGCATGCTGTGATACATTAGAATGATTAAATATGCTGGGCTAGCTTGGAGTCGTTTGATTTGATTCTGGCTCAACTTGAACTCGAAGGTTCTAGTTTAGCTTGACTCGAAATAATTTGAATCGGATTTGAATTAACTCAAAAAATAAACATCTTATTGAAGAAGAGGGATTTAAACCCACAACCTCTCGTTCACAAATTATGATAAACCAACTCAACTATGCACTTGGCTTAGTTAAATAAAAATACGAAATATAATTGTTATTAATTTTTAGTGCAACTCAAAATATAATTGTTATTAATTTTTAGTGCAACTCAAAATATAATACAAAAAGTATCTTATGAAGGAGATGAGATTTTAACCCACAACTTCACCTCTCCTCTACGTATCCCACTCCAAACTAATTGCACTAAAATTACATTTTGATTATAAATACATAATAATTTTTTTTTAATTTTGAGTCAAATCAATTAGTAAAATGATTGAGTTGGCTTAGACTAGCAATCAACTTGAAAAACATGAGTCTAAGACTTGACTCTTGACTGCTTAGATTAAGCCTTTCGATCGAGCTTCGAGTAAAATTGCCAGCCCTACAAAGCTTTTGTTTACGGAGTTCATTGTTACTCTGGTGATGAACACTTATGCGAGGCAGAGATTGTTGAGTCATATGAAAAGTAATTAGATCACATCTTGAAACTAAATTAAAAGTACTATCTTTCATTAAGTTGAGTTAAAAATGGGTAGCTTTTGTTTATGGAGTTCATTGTTACTCTGGTGATGAACACTTGTGCGAGCTAGAGATTGTTGAGCCGTATGAAAGTGATTAGTTCACATCTTGAAACTGAAACGAAGGTACTATCTTTCATTAAGTTGAGTTAAAAATGGGTTTAGTTATTGCCCAATTGATTCAATCCCTAAAATTACATTATAGTATTGTAGCTTTAAATCCTTAATAAGTTTTAAAAATTCTTTTTATATGCAGGGAGGATGGGAGAATGATGAGGCCATGGATGAAGCAGCAAGTCGCGAAGCCTTGGAGGAAGCCGGAGTTTTAGGAATCATTCATGTGAGTACGGCTGGTCGGTCTTCTTGGAGAAATGCATTCATATTTATGCAAAGAAATTGATTCATTTTATGCATAATACACTAGAACTATTCGAACAGTTCAGGTCAAGTGGATCAATACCATGTTTCCAACTAATGTGAAATTTATATTATACTTTTTATATAGTGATTGTTGCTTTTAAACAAAAAAAGAAAGATGTGCCCATTTTTTAATTGCAATACTGTAAACATTGACTCAGGAAATTATGCCATGCCTTTAAATATTATGTGTATGCTTAGCAATAATTGCTTCTTCGTCATATTCAATATGCGTAAATTTTGTGCGCAATTAATTTTCATTGTTTTAGTTGATTGTAACCATCTACCATAAAAAATTCATATCCAATTAAATAATGATGTTTTTCTTTGTTTATGATGCTTATAGAGTTTAAAATTCCAATGTTTGAGAATTAATTGTTTCCTAATCTTACAGAAACTTAAACAAGTGTGAATTTTAATCTGTTTTTTCACATCAGGATACGCTATTGGGTGTTTGGGAATTCAGAAGCAAGAGTAAGCAGAAGCTTTGCGGCCAAGAAGGTGCTTGCAGGGGGTACATGTTTGCACTGGAGGTTACAGAGGAGCTTCAGTGTTGGCCAGAGCAATCTGCCCATGATAGGAAATGGGTATGTGCTTATTTAGTTGTAGAAGGCCTTTGTCAATTAACTGTTCAAACATTTGATAGTTGAGAGGAATCCTGAGCTTTAAGCTTTTTCCCTCTTTTTTCTTGATTTTTTTCACCTTCGCATTTGTTTATTTTACTGCTTTGATTGTGTTTTCTTTGGTTTTTACTTGCTCTCGTAAGACTTTGGTTTGTACATATTTCTATTAGTCAATATATTGGGCTCAGACTAACACAAATCTTCAAAAAATAATAACAGTTGAATGTATGGGAGGCATGGAAGCTCTGCCGATATGATTGGATGAGGGAGGCTCTGAACTCCATGGCAATGCTGATAGCTGGAAAGCCAGTGATAATGATTGCTGCGGTGCCTGAGATATCCTCTGAAGAAGAGTCTTCTTCTTCTTCTTCTTCGCTTTTCTTCCATGTGAAGCCCTCTGCGGCCGAGTGCACTATTGATAGTGCCATTAATGCGTTTTGCTGATGAGTTTTCTGAGTCTCTCTTAACGGCTAAGGAAAAGGTGAGGTTTTTAGTCCAGTAGTAGTCCTCTTATGTGTATTGAATTTTTTTCTTGGGGTCTATAAAAGAAAAAGAATACTATCTTTTGCAGAATGTGAAGTAGCACTTTTTATTGTATATTAGATTAAAGTGTGCTATAATTGATGACACGAAAGAGATAGATGTGAATTGTGCTAACAAAGAAGAATTAATATTTAAATGATTCTCTAATCTGATATTTAATGGCTACTTATTAGAGGTTTAAATCCATTGGTCACATTTTTTTTTCTGTGGGATATCATTATTTAAGAAAATAATTCTTTTTATAGTAAATGATGAATACTTTTTTATTCATTAGAATATTATATTTAAAAAAAAAGCTTTTTTGC
Organism: Gastrodia elata; assembly: GCA_016760335.1. Classification (NCBI taxonomy): domain Eukaryota; kingdom Viridiplantae; phylum Streptophyta; class Magnoliopsida; order Asparagales; family Orchidaceae; genus Gastrodia; species Gastrodia elata. The sequence continues at coordinate 22,684,007 of CM028678.1, forward strand.
ATCTATAACATCTAATTTTTAATATATATATATATATCAAATTAATCAAAGATATGAAGCATTTTTGATACATTTATATGTTTTGGTGGAAGTATATCATAAAAATTTGTGTATTAAGTATGTAAAAGTTTGAATTAAAATGTTAATAAAAGATGTGCATTAAATGGTGCATGTGCTAATTTTTTCTCCATCAAAGACATCTTTGTTAAGTCTAGCACAACCCAGGTGCATGCACGAAAAATACGCCTATCATGTGGATGAGATGCATGCATTAACCCAAATGTGTGCCCATACATGCAACAGCTCATGCGCTCTAACACGCAGTTAGGCCGCACCCTTTGGTTTGCACCGTTGGTTCTTTAATCAAGATTAATTAATTAACATTCATTGCTTAGGTGCTCAATATAGCACACTTGGGTGCGGGTGAGGCACATCATCTATTCAAGTCTCGGCCTTGAGTTGCTGGGTGCTAATTCAAACTATCCAGTAGATGGGTGAGTCTTTGGAGAAAGGAAGCCACGATGTTGTGATGCTTCAAAATTTATAGAATTGTCGAGTGACAAGTAGCTTTTTGGCTCTTAATTTCTGTGCTTTTCTTTTCTTTTCAATAGGAGGACACTAAGTTGTATTTGGAGATTTCTTTACATAGAGAAATATTTGGAAATAATTGTGTTTTTATAGAGAGGTTTTATAACGACCTGAAATTGGATTAAATGATTTAACATAATATTAGGTGTTATTATAATACTTAATATTAAATTATTAGTATTAATTCATAGTATTACTCAAACCAATAATCTAATGAAATAAGAAATAAATATATAAGTAGTAAATAGGAAAATATGCAAATTTATTTTCATTCATCACAAAAAAGAAAAGAAAATATCTATTACACAAAAAATATATAAATATTCATATAGTTTAAGTTATACAAATAGTCTAGTAAATTGCTCTCATAATCACTGAAAAAGAAAAGTAAATAAATAAATCTAACTTCAAGGTTGTTCTGACTCCACCTTCTGAATAATCTCTACCTCGCATCCTGAATCATTTTCAAGCTTCTAATCTATCGTATTGGTTTTTATAGGTATGACACAACCAAGAAAATAAAAATTTGATTAGACTTTTAAAGCTTAAGTAAATTTTAGGTACAATAAATTACTATTATGGGACATCACACCTATTTATTTATAATTTATTTTATAAGCACTAGAAAATATAGTATTAGGGATAAAGTAAATAAAATAAAAATAAATGGAAAAATAAAAGTACTAAACTTCCCACAAGTATGAGCTACAATGATCATGCAATCTGTCATCTAAAATCAGTGGATATATACAAGTGTATATGCAAAGAGAAATTACAAAAGTAAATATGCTCAACATGAATTCTATTAAGTAAACTGAAAAACACTATAAGTAAATATAACTACAATAAATAAATAAAAAATGAATTGTAAGAAGTACTATAAGTAAATGTAAGTAATGTGGATTTAGCCTCTAGGGCTGAAATAGATTATGAATCAGTCTTAAAGATTGTATAATCTATGTGATCTTGCACATTATGCACAAAATATGAAAGATAAATTCTATTTTGCTTATCTTATTTTAATATGTTATGCGGGCACACACAAAACAAACGAAGACATTTGCCCAACTTCATGTAGCGGAGTCTCCTGTAAAACTACACACTCCCTCTCTAAAATATGTGTAATGTAATGATCTCTCCATAATTTGCTCTGGTTCCAATGTTTGTACAGACTAATCCACTCAGAGTGAAACCCCTTATCTGTATTATTTTAAGGTTATTTATGCACAAATGTTTTAATGGGATGATTAAGAAATTTAGGCTCACTGCATTGCAACAACAAGGAGTTTTAATTATTAATTGTAAAACGTGTGATATCCTTTATTGTTTTAATTTGTTTTCTAATCTTAATGATTATGGCTAATTAAGTCCCCAATTAATTTAAGATATTAATTGAATGTCTTAATCCATTGGTATATATATATATATATATATATATATATATATATCAAAAATACTTGATTGATTTAGTAGTATTAAAGTATTTGATTTAGTAGGCTAAATTAGGATTTATCATAAAGCTTCTAACTAATATCAAGTTACTAGCATCATCTATGGTACCTTAATTTGTATCTAATCCTAATCTTACTACAAAATTATTAAGTCCTTATCCAATAAAAGCTCTTTAGTTCTCTAAATTTCTAATCTATAAATATTGATATTAAGCTAGTTATCTTTCTATCTTACCAAGCTAAAACTACACTATATTTTCTAATGCCTTTACTAAGGTCTAGAGTGTAAGGGGTTCTATACTCAATTGATCTACAACTTAATCCACTTAAACTTTAGGATTTGGCATATTCCTACCAATTCTCTATTATAATGATGTATTAATGGTCTATTATGAGCTAAACTAGTTCCTAAGCTATCTAGGGAGTTAAAGGGATCTAAGGGAGACTTAACTTAATTTTTGATTAAAATAATAATAAATTATTAAGGTTCTAAAATTGATATCAAAATAGTGTAATATTGGTATATTATGATTCTATATATTATAAGGAATTCAAAAATGTTAAATTTGTTGAAATTGGAGCTCCCTAAGCTCATAGATTTATTAATTATCCTTAATGGTAATTAAAAGGTCATTAGTAAAATTAATTATTAAAAATAAAATTTTATTTCATATTAATATTCTACACATTTTTCTGATCATTTTAGTATATAATATTAATATATTTGGATTTATAAAACTTATTTTATTTTATTAATTTATTTCAAATTAATTCCCCTAAGTTTCCATTTTAATTAAATGAGAATATTTTCGGTTCTTTTTAATTTAAATGGTGGATTCGGGCAGGTCTAGCCAGCGAATAGTATAATTAGAATATTCGCCGCATAGTGTCTCGTGGGTCGCAAGCTGACCCGCCTGACACTGTGCATCCCCGTTGATTCACGATAGGCAAACCAAGATACTTTAGGGTTTCAAATAAGCCATAAATTCTCAAGTTATAGTCAATCATTTTATGCATATAGTAAGTCAAGCATTCCTCAAGTTGATGGCTTTCCATTGACATAAAATCCCCAAATGAAATTAAACTAAATTGTTTTATCCTAATTCATAAATTATGTTTGATTAGGGTTTACTTACTGTGGAGGGGTGATGCTCCCTCTACAGTGGAATGTTTGGCTCCCTTAAGATTTCAACATGTTTCTTAAAGCAATCAAAGTCAATTGAATAGAAACGTGGTACATGTGTGATGACCCATGTTATGTTGGTAACAACTAATCTAATATCAAGTGCATCTTTCTGCAGAATCATATTAATAATTAAGTAAAATAGCTGTTAAACAATATTCATAGTCATTCAAGTATAAAAAAATGATGTTCATTCATTTTAAAATAAATAATATCTAGAATTATTACCTAAATGTCATCATACAATTGTTATATCCCTTGAAGGGCAACTAAAATTTATTATTATTTCACGTCATGCCTCTCTTTAACGTTTTTAAACTATATCAGCCTCCTCTAGCAGGATCTGGTTTGGCATTATAAAAATAATACCTTAGTGCATATTATAAGTACAAAAGATATTAAATAATATACTTTTAAGCAAAAAATAGAAGACAAAAATGAGATATGAGATAATAATCATTGCAAAAAAAATATGATAAAATGCAAATAAAATGATAATCATTACTCCTGCAGATAAACATTATCATATGCCAAATTTTCAAATAGTGATCACATAAAAATTCATGTTTATATTATGACTTGATATCATGAATCAACAATAATAGTTTTGATGGGCAAAGCCAGAACCTTGAGGCTGGGTTCAATAAATATATACAAGCATAACCTTCACCTGGGCCCTCTCAGAGGCTCCAGATGACACTCTTATGTCTCCCAAGGACTATTGTAATAACCCCAATATTTGATAGAAGATTAATCCAACATTGGGATATTACCTTAACATCTAATACATAATTAGAACAAAACTAATCAAACACTAGATACTAAGTGGCCAAGTTTCTTATGAGTAGTTGTCAAGTTAAAATGATTTATAATGGAAAGCAATTAAGGAGATATGCTGCATACATTAATAAGAAAAATTTAGGATGCAACAGTATCACAGTAAATTGTATTTCCTAATCGGATGAATGTAAACATTGGGTCGTATGACTCATAGTAGTTTGGTGATATTTCGATTACATATCAGTGGTATATAGCATCATGTTATATACAGACACATGATTTCAGTGGCATACAGCATAGTTTTACATATTATTTACTTAGTTTTGAATCATATACTATTTTTATTCTTTTTTAGTATTTAATATACTGTCAGCTTTACTTTACTTCAGTTTTATATAGTTTTAGATATTCAATTATTTTTACAGTTTTTTTGCTGCTCTATTTTACATTATTTAAATGTTAAGTAAATAATTAGAACTATTTAGATTGGTTTTAATGTGTTATAATTATTGTCTAACACGTGATACTTTTGGGATCCAGCAATTTGCTAGATCCTGAGCAACTTATTGAGCTAGGTTAGGAGAACGTTCAGAAGGTTCTAGAGCAGTTCATGGAGTCTTAGTGAATTTTTCTTTCAGCTTTATAGTTTTTGATTAGTTATTTTAATTCAGCACTTAGACTTTATTTCAGTAAATTATTTGTAATAATTTTTAGATGTATTTACTTTTCTGTTCTGAGATGAATATTTTCATTCAGTTTCTGTGATGTATGCTTAGCTTCCACACTTTATTTATATATTACTTATACTGAGTATTGTGATGTGATAAATGTATTAGAAATGCTGATATTATATATATATATATATATATATATATATATATATATTAGATTCTTCATATTATATTTTAAATTCAATGTATGTATTTATCTAATACTTAGGATAATGATATTATTCTTATCTTAAGTATTAGTTATTGACCCTCATTTGGGATTGAGTCAGCAGCTTTCAGTGTCATTCTTAGCTATTCAGGGAGATGAGAAATTCCTCCCCGAGTAGTGCGTCGCTCCACCGCCAATTGATTACCTCTTTTGCGCACGACGATGGGGCCGGGCGCTACGCATTGTGAGGAGCATGAGCTATTTATAGCTCGCGGAAAGGGATAGAAGGAACAGGTTCGAGGCTCTAGCTAGTGCCGAGGGTTCTCTCTCATGCTTCCACAATTGGGGCTACCCGGGCCACCAAGCTCGATTGGGGTGCCTTATCGCTAAGAGGAGGTAAGTAACGGCATACCTGGCGTGGAGCGGGAGTGGAGACGAGACTGACAGCAGTTTGTACGAAGAAATCCCTCTATCTGGGATGAGCAAGCTGGGGAAGACGCTGAGCAGGACGGGAGCATCTACGACCATCTGATGTGATTCGAGAAAACGAGCTACGATCGCGATTGGATCTATCCTAACAAATGATTGAGCAACATATTGCATCCGTTGGATTGTAGATGCGATCTGATGGCTGAGAGGCGATCCGAGCGAAAAAAGACGGGAACACATGATCTGGCTTAGGAAAGACGGAACAGTCAGGATCTGACAGGTAAAACAGTTGCCAACCGTTGGATTTAAATAAAAACAGATTTAATTAATTTAATTAATTCATTTAATTAACTAATTCAAATTAATTCTAAATTTAGCCTCAATGTCCTCCAAAAATATCTAAAATTTCACTCTCTGCTATTTTGGGATGATGAATTCAAAAATGTAATCGGATTTTAATTTGGAGATCAAATTAATTTTGCTAATTTTTAGGATCAAAAATTTGAAAAATAGCCATTTTGCTCAAATAAGCTCCTATTGATCATAAATATTTAGTGTAAAATTTAATTGACCACTTGAGTCTAACTGAATGGGAATTAATGCTTGTTTATCTTAGATTGGCTAGAATAACAAACCTTGAGTTGTTCACGTATAGAATCTCAACCAAGCTAGATCAGGCCTGGTTGAGATCGACAATCATCAGGTTGAACCCACGATGTGAATTAGACATATTGTGGGGCCTAATTGAGTAATCCTTCGATGGGATTGTCGTAATTTCTCAACAAATACATATTCAAAAAATCGACTTAATCCTAGTTATAAGATCGATCAATCGATCTGATTTCAATTTGATTTCAATCCTATAATCGTCTAATTTGATTTAACATTCATCACAAGCATTTCCATTGGCTAATTAAATTATTGGGGATCAAAGTGATTCATTTCAGGGGGTACCTGATGCTAGAGATTTCGAGAGCAAATACCGAGCGTCCAAAGGATACCGAGCTCCAATTGAGGTATTGATCTCTTATGGTCAAAGCATACTATTGGGTACTTGAACGATGAGCTTAACCCACTTAGCCACTGGGGAGATTCGATAGAGTGAGCTGATGTTTGTTAGCCTTAAGAGGAAGGGGCAGAAGTGTTGGGAGTGATTGTAGAGAAATTGAGAGTACTGAGAGCTTCTGGTTATCGTAAAGGAGCTCTCAGAGGTTTCAGGAAGGCTTTTATAGCCTAGGAAAGTTGGGGAGGTTGGGTCATGGTTACCTGGCCTGAGTCAAAGGGCCAGCTTTCCAGAGCCTATTTTGGGCTTCTCCGGGCATCTCTATCTACGAGGAGGTTCCATCCACTTAGGGTAATGACTTGACGATGTGGCACGAACATGGGGAGCAAGTCTGACACAGATTGGTATAGGGAATTTCTGGTGGTCGGGCGAGTGGGGTTGGAGACGAAGATAAATGATGCCAAGAGCTTCCAGCATCGTCTGATCCTCTATTGAAAATGCGGAACAATTTTGATCACCCGGATCGTAATAATCGACCGTGGATTAAACCGCAAATCGCTGGATCAGCGGCACGATCTAGCGACCATGATTTGAACGCAACAGGCGACAACGAGATGACTCAATCAGAGACATTTGATCCATTCCTAGAATGCAGAACCACTAAGATTCTCCAAATTTTGTGTTTCGTGTTTTGGCCCGCTAAATGAGATTCTTGTGGTTCCGAAAATAACATTTAAATAATTTTGTTAATTTGATTTAATAAATTAAACTCCTATACAAATTGTATTTTGTGCATTTTTTAAAAAATACAAGTTCAAAATTTATGAAACTTGTATCCCTAGCTTATTTTGATATGATGAATTCAAATTTGTTCTCAGATTTATGATTCGATGTCAATTTAATTTTTTTAATTTTCATGGTATTTAAAACAATAAAATAATCAATAATTATTCCATTAATCATTTTGATCACAAATTATTAGGGTTAGATCTCAAGGATATTTAGAATCTAATAATGATATGATTATAATTTGGTTGGTCCTGATTAAGCAAGGTAATAACTTTAGATTGTTACAACATATGACATTAATTGTTGACAAGAATGTATGAAAAATTAACATTCTAAATGAGGACTTATCCAAGTTTTTCTCCATGAAAGGCTTGCGGCATGCACGAAAATCATGGAAATGAAAATAACTCGATATTGTAGCAAAAGAATATTGTGATTAGATTCAACATGAGCGGAGCTAAGATAGTGAACACGCCACTTCGTGGAGTGTTTAATAAAATCGTTGGTTCATTAATCAAGACTAATTATTTAAATATCAATTTGTAGTTGGAATTGCTATTTTCACTATCCAACAACTAGTTGTTGAAGTCCTCAGTGAGTGAAAATAAAACCAACATTTAAAATTTTGGAGATTCATCATTGAATATTTTCAAGAGCAAATTGCATAATTTAAAAGAGCTTTGCTATGATGTAAAACAAAATTAAATATTATAAGACTTATTAATATTTAAATTAAATATTAAATATGCAATTATCGGTAAGAGTGAATTATTTGTCCGTTGAACTTTACCGTCGTTGGGTTTGAATAGAAAAGGATAGAGTAATGTCGGTTGGCAAATAGTCCCACATCGTTAGAATCTATAAGGATATGTCATGCTGTGTGCTATATAAGACCTACGCCTTTGTTATGTAAAATCACGGAGCTGCGTGATGGGCACAAAGCGAACTATTCTTTCGCCTTTTACTAAAGAATACCGTGTCCCCGTTACATTAAGCAGCATACGCTTATTTTTGGGAGGATTTCCTTTAAAGAGGTCCTAAAATTCAAAATAAGATTTTATGCCAGATGCTTTTCGTGGCATATTGCTGCGTTCATGGAAGAAAAGAAACGACTTTTATATTTGATTGTTCAGAATTCGTATTTATTTTTAGAATATGTTTTCGTATTTTAGATAGAAGAAGGCAATTGATTTCAAAGCTAAAATTAAAACATCAGAGCAAGCCATCATTAAGAGTGTATAATAGCTGTGTTCTTAAACTCTCCTAGATGATGTCAAAACCATTTTTGAACAACACTATTGAGCTAATGGAAAATTTATTTTCCTAAGATTATGTTTATGCGTATATTTGGACATTTTGTATGTTGATTTTGAACATTTCTTCTTCTTTTCCTTTCCATCCAACTCTTCAAATTCATTATCAAGTATCAATTCCTCATCGAAAATTGATTCATGCTCTATGTTTTAATTGGACTTCGAAGCATGCACGAATATATAAGGAGATTCACCCAAATCTTTCGGTTGAGATTCCTTTGAATAAGGATTGAGTCCCGATGCCGCCTCATTCCGCCAAACATTTTCTGCTTGGATTTCCACAACATGAAACTCACAACAAGGATGTGAAGCCATAACAGAAGGAGTGACATTTAATCCATCTATCGAATGGTCATCACGAGTTGAAGAAATGTTCAATACATTTCTCTTCATTAATACATCTTGAAATATATTCACCAAGTCTTATAGGACTCCAAATCAACCCTAACATCACAATCTGACACCTTCTCTTTCTCATTGATCTCCTTTGCAACAATCAGTGAGGTGATTTTATTTGGATCTGTATCATTATCATATCTATTAAAGTTATAGGATCAGTTTGCAGTTCCATTGAAATATTTGACATTTGCATATTTTGATTCCAACAAAATAAGTTCCACCAAATTTGATATTCTCCACGATAGCTGATGATTCAAGTATATTTATATCCCTTTCCAAGAATTACACTAACTGACAATGGTTGGAGTTCATCATGCTTTTCTAAGCTGTCGGTAGCTGTTGTATCAGTCGACCATTCAACCCCACAATTGGTTTTATACAATAGTAATTCTGAGACATCCATTATTGGGAGAAGATTCTATCGTATCTCTTTGATCCATATATTCTAATGAGATGTTCGTTTTTTGCACATAAACCATTTCTTCTTCTTAGGATTATCTTTTGGGGTAGAGGATATCATCAACTTAGGTTGCTTTTTAAGATGTTGAGTAGTTTAAAACACATTGCCAAATAATGATTAATCAAGCAATAATAAGAACGATACTTCAAAATGTGTTCGAAATTGTATTATTTAAAATAACTCCTCCCACCCTTTTCATGCTCGATTTGAATAACAAATTCAAAGTTTTATGTGCTATTGATGGTCACAGAGGATTGGCAGTAGGAAATTTACTTTGAGAGGATTCCCAAAGTAAGATTCTAATGAAAATAGGATTTAGTTAGTGATTAAGTGAATTCTAAGTAACAAGAAATTGATCCATGCTTTGCACAATTGGAGGTTCACTTTTCAAATCAAAAGATTCAATCCATTTCAAATATTTTATATAAAGATTCTCAATGAAGTAATAACCTCAAGGAAACTCCTTGTGTAATCAATCTCATTCGAGAGTTTGATTATATATATATATATATATATATATATATATATATATATATATATATAAGTTTATAATTTAATTTTAAGGGTAGATTAATTGAATCTAAGTATAGATTTGCATAGTATAGTCAATGGGTGAAAAACTAATGGAAAATTTAGAGAGTTTTCTACTGTTAATGTTAGCATATACATTTTAATTATAATAGTCAAGATTCATAACTTAACAAAATATATAAGAAAATCATCATTAATTCATCACAAGCAAATATTAAAGTAAATGGATCAAACTCTGATTATGAGAATTTCAGAAACCCTGGAAATTGACTTAATTGTTTTGATCGCAGATCGAATATCGGACTTCGTCATTGCCCCCACATTAGCTAGATGTGATGTTTTGGAGGCAATTGGAAATCGTCGAATGTTCGTCGAATATTTCAACATATATTTAAATATCTCGAAAATCAAGAAAATTAAATACTCGTTGGAATCGAAATCCGACTTAACCGTTGCGTTCCTCACCCCTCAATTAGCTAGGGGGGATATTTGGAAATTTTATGAATGCAATTAATCGATTAATTTTAATTAGAAAAATCATTAGAAATTAATTAAATATTATTACTTAATTATCCTAACTAACAGCGTCGTCCACCTCTGACTCGTCATTACTTCATCCGCCATCTGGATCAGATGGCAGATCTGAGCTGCCTGATTTGGGATCGGATTGTGTGCTTCTATCGTCCCACCCTACCTTCCGCGTGTCATACCGCGGGAGGTCACTGCTGCGGTTGCCTCTCACCGTGCGAGGGAGTCCCTCGTTGAGTCCGTCGGGACTTTGATAACCACCTAGCCCCATCCTATCATGCTCATTCGGAACCGTAGCACGAAATCGAGAGTCCACCTGGCATAGTAAGAACTAGACGATCCTTCGAGCCCTCAGATCCGTTCAAACTACAGGTACTAGATCTCACCCCCTCTGCAGTCAATTATTGCATCCTCTTTTCAAAAATTAATTTCATGCCTTAGATCGAGCATCTATCAGTGCTGATCGAACTCTAGCAAGTTTGATCAATCCAATTTTGTGCTAAACCTACAGTGATGCACAGTTCCGCCCTGTTTGACCGTAGTGGGTTAGTTAGGGTTTGAGATCACCGATGATCCGTGAGGTCTCAATCTTTGTCCCGCACATCGTTGGCTAGCCCATGGCGTGCTCTTCCTAAACCCATGCGGTCTGGACCTAGCTGCCACAAGAAATGTTGATTTTTCCTGTGCCCTAGGCTCCACTACTCGGACTACTTGCGGGAATGAAGAAAGAACTTCAGGTCGACCTAAGCCCAACCCGCAAGCCTGGGGCGGCCTGGGTGTCATGGTGGGGCCCATGCGTTCTGTAGCTCCCCGCCCGTTGCCGCGTGCAAAGAGTAATTTGACGGCGGAACGGTGCACTACTCGAGGAGGAAAGAATTGTAGCGCCCCGCCCCGTTGTGGCGCGCAAAAGAATTAAGTACAATCATATCGGCGGCGGAGCGGTGCGCCACTCGGGGAGGAATACCCCGTCTTCTCGAAATGGATGAAAAACTAGCCCATCAAAAGGGGCTGCTGACTCAACCTCAAGTAGAGTTGAGAGTTAATACTTAAGATAAGAGTAGTATCCTTATCCTAAGTATTAGGCAAATGCGTACATTGGATTCAACATACAACAAGAACCCAATATATGCATAAAATATCAGCATTTCTAGTATACTGATCACATCACAATACTAAGTATAAGTAGTGTAGTACAGAGTGCGAAAGCTTAAAGCATACATCCAGATATATTCATCATAGAAATAGTATAAAAATATTCATCTCAGGAAAGAAAGGAAAGTACATCTAGAATTATTACAAACATTTACTGAATAACAGACATAAAACTAAATACTGAACTGAAAGTAACTGAGCAGAAAATAAAGCTGAAGAAGAGTCTACTAAAGCTCCACGGGCTCGTATTGGATCTCCTGGATGTCCTCATGACCTGGCTCAATATACTGCTCGGGATCTAGCAAATTGCCGGATCCCAAAAGTACATCGTGTTAGACTTGACAATAAGTCTAACACATCGAAACTAATCTAACAGTTCTAATTATTCATTTAACATTTACATAATACGAGCAAAAATCTGCAAAAAAACTGTAAAGGTAACAGAAAGTACAAATCTGTCTAAAATTGTACAAAATTAAAGCGGTGTAAAATAAAATTGAACTGTAACTGAATACTGAAAATAAATCAAAATAGTACTGAATCTGAAATTGAGTAATCATATGTATAACTATGTTGTATGTCACTGAAACTGTGCATCTGAATATGCCACAATACGGTATGCTACTGATATGCTACCAAAATATCACTGAACTATTATAAGCAGTACGGTCCAATATTTACATACACCCTGTTGGGAATACGATTTATTGATAACACTGATGCATCCAAAAATTCCCCTGTCAATATATGCAACATTCTGTAACTCATAGATCATCACTGATATTTATACATCATTCTGATTCTCATACATCATTCTGTTATTCACACATCATGCTTATGCTCATGCTCATGCTTCTAAACTACATGAGATAAATCTGAAAATCCTATAAATGCTTGGAAAATTGATAATGAATCCAAGGTCTCCATTGTGCAGAATCCTGCTAAAAGGATTCTGACTCCTGAATTTTAATCTCAATAATTAGTTAAGGTTGAGAGTTTACTTAAAATCATTAGCTGGGGAGACTGTATACACATATTTGGCATATTTGCAAGAAAGGTAGATTTAACCCATAACTTGTTTAAACTGCGCTTATCGAAGTACATTACGATAGGAGGTAGAACCCGGTCACAGTTTACATCTCAAGCTAAGTCGTTAAATGCCCTAATTACAGGCATACTTAGTGGTCTACACAAAGTGACTTAAGATACTTAGTTTGCTTAAACTGCACTTATCGAAGCGCACTACGATAGGAGGCAGAACCCGGTCGTAATTTACATCTCAAACTAAAGATCTTGTTCACTAATTGTAACACTCTTAGTCTTGGAAGATTTACTCTCATGGGACTGTATTCGGCTAATCCCATAGGATAGCACCTGGTCATAAGTCCACATCAGAGTGAATCAACCAATCATGAATATTACTGAATTAATCCAGTAATATGGGTATACTCTACTATACCCAAATAATAATATGGGTTCAGTAGATTCTATTTAATCGACAAGGATTTATCAAATCTATTAATCCTTACTCTAAATAGGTGTGGCGACCCTCACCCTTAACTCTCAATAAGTTTAGATTAAGGGTGGAGTGTCACTCTGGTTAACCCCTCACTTAGCATTGGATTAGGATAAACCCCACAATCCACCTGATTAAAAAAAGGTTAACTCAGAATCAATCAAGCAGTCACTATATAAGTAAAAATACAGAGTGCGGAAGCGATAAATAAATGACATCCAAGCATCATAATGTATATAAGAAGAGAAATATAACTCAGAAAAGTAGCATAGTGAAATCTGAACACACAGTCATAGGTACCTGTATTATTACATCAATTAAAGTTTAACAAAATAAATGTTCAAAATCCACTCATCCTCACAGGCAGTAAATGACTAGATATCTTCTGGCCTCAACTGCTGTGCCTCCTATAAGTAAGGCTTCTCCTCGGGTGCAGGCTCCTCAAACTGCTCTAAGCCTGACATTGTCAGTTTCACAATGTAGGGCCCCAGCAAAAAAAGAGAAAATCTGGTTAGACAATTGTCTAAGTACATTTTAAGCTGAATTTTTAATAAGGTTCTATAATATCACCATTTTACCATTTACTTCTAAGCATGATGTGTAAATATAGGAGCAGTAAGCAACACAAGTAAAAAGGCAAACTATAGACTATGCTCTATAGTATAAACAAGGTAAAGAAAAGAGGCTGAAGCATGCCTCGCATAACAAGTAATCAAGGAAAGGCATATAAGTGTAAATATAACTGAATAAATGCTAGAAGAAAAATTCTACATCCTAAACATGCTGGTGATCAATAAAAATAATATGCTAATTAAAAAAAATGAATAACTCAGCAGTGATATATACATATAGCAGCAAGAATAGCAGTACAAAGAAATAACTGCCATACAGAAAAGGGCTACTCCTAATATATATAAAGCAGTACAAAGAAATAGCTGACTGAAAAAGAATATACTAAAATAACCACAACTGCATATAAAACTATAATACATCAACTGCCATACAGAAAAGAGCTACACTAGCTCGCCAAACGAAACTGAAAATCTTAGCACCAGTACGGCTAGGGCTACTCCTAGCTCGATACGACTAAGCCAACAATAGTTGCACATATGGCTCTAACATAATACGACTAGGGCTACTCCTAGCTCGATACGATTAGGTCACCAACTATCATACCGAAATATCTTGGTATAGTACGGCTAGGGCAACTCCTAGCACGATACGGTTAGGGCAACATTCGGTATGATCAAAAGAACACTGAAAGGCAGCTCAATCACATCAATTCATTATCATTTCACTTATTTACTTTAATATTTTTATAAGGAATCTAAGGAGTCTCCATAATTTTCTAACATTTTATTTATGCATCAAATGTCTTATATGATATGTTCAAAGAAAATATAAGGCATAAAAACACAAGGTATGCGTAGCAACAAATAACAAGTAAGCAAGAGACTCGACTACACATGGTGATATCATTTGTTTTCTACTTAACCATTCTAACTATTCCAAATTACACAAGTTCAGGATCACCATTTTCCTACTTTCGAGTGTAATTTAGAAACTCGTCCTTATAAGTTTAAAGGATTAGAACTGATCAGGTTCTAATCTAGATCAATCAGATAGATGACTATGAATTAAACAAATAAATCGTACGTCCTAATTTTGTGAATTTAGACGTTCTAACTAAGATCTGATCAAGATCTTCTACACCTATAGATTATGGATTAAACACTACGAGATTTTAGGTTTAATCACATAATCCAAACTGGATAAGACATAAGTTCTAAGTTTTATACTATAAGTGATCTACTAGTTAAGGCAAATCCTATTAAGTAATCAAACTTAATATGATGAATCTCCTATCTTAAATCTAAAGTTAAAAAGATAAACTAATCAGAATGGGTTGTAAAATAAAATAATATCTAGAAACTACCAAAACCAAGGTTTCATCTATAGGGTGACCCAATTTTACCCAATGAATAAATTATAACTTAGGATCTAGTCCTAATCTCAGGAAAGGTCCATAAGGTGGGGTGCTTAAGACTTAAGAAAAATTATTGGAATTCAATTTAATAACTTATTTTATTTACTTATATGGCACTAATATGATTACATTATTAATCCTAGTATCCTAAAAATTTAATAAAGGGCTAAAATTGCGCATTTCCAATTTTAAGGTAAAATGATTATTTTGCCCCTACTTTAAGGGTCAAAAAGTCAACTTTTGATTTAGGGGTCCAAACTGAGTTTTCTCTTCTCCAACTAATTTCTTACTGTCTAATTTGAAGATAGACAGTAAGTACGTCCAATTTGGACAAGAAACGACCGAGTTATGGCTAAAATAAGGCTAGGGGTATTTTGGTCAATTCCCTAAATTTTAGGGTTCAAATCCTAAATATTATTTCTGTGAAAATGATGACATTGAAATTATAAACTAGGTAGCTTCTTGAATTTTTGGATTTGGAATTAAATTGACCAAGTTATGGCCATTTGAAGTCCAAGGGCATTTTGGTCATTTTTCACTAAAGTCAACTCTAAATTCTAGAGTTGACTTTTTGTCCTGATGTTCAAATGAGAAAACTAATACTACCACGGTGATGGGGCTGCTCTCCTGAGCATTTTAAGACTCATATTGACTATGTTTCGATAATCGGGTAAAAAGTTATGGGGTCTTAAAGAGGCCCCAAAACGCTACCTCATTATGCGTACCCCGAAACAAAATTTTACATCACGTTATTTGACCCTAAATATTTTTTTGAGTATTTTAAGACCCATATTGACTATGTTTAGATTATCCTACAAAAAGTTATTAAACTTTTAAGTTTTACTATTCAAAAATACAATTTGAATTATTTTACTATTCATTTATTCAAATTGTATTATTTTATTGTTCATTCCTAAAGTTTAAATTTAATATTTTTGATTTTTATATCATTTACTGTAGCAAAGTAATTAGTGCTAATTACTTTTTAATTAGTCATAATTATTTATTAATTATGAATTAATTTAATTATATTTTACTGTTCAAAAGTAATTAAGCTAATTACTATTTAATTAATTATCCTAATTACTGTTTAATACTAATTAACTTATAATTATATTTAATTAATCAAATATACTGTTCAAAACTAATTAACACTAATCCTGGGTTAATTAATACTAACTGTAGTTAATTAGGGCTAATTAACACTAATAGTAACTTAATTAATTTCTAATTAATCAACAGTGGACCCCACTGACACGTGGCACCTTTAGAGGCTGCCACATGGCACAGTAGACCCCACGGGCTGCTGACTCAGCATGGCTGACTGGTCAGTGGGCCCCACCAAACACGTGGCACTGCCAGAGGCTGCCACGTGGCACTATGGGTCCCACGGCTGCTGACTCAGCTCGGGTGACGGGGCTGTGGGCCCACTTGACACGTGGCAGTGCCAGCGGCTGCCATGTGGCACTGTGGCCCCATTGGGAGGCGAACCGCTGCGGGTAAACCCGGGCAGTGGGCCCCACTGCCACGTGGCGGGCCCAGAGGCTACCACGTGGCTCGGTGGGCCCCACTGGGGAAGCCGAACCGACGCGGGCTAAGGCTGTGGGCCCCACGTGACACGTGGCGTGTCCAGAGGCTGCCACGTGGCACTAGTGGGCCTCACGGCCGAAGCCGAAGCGACGCGGGCTCGGCGTGCGGGCCCCACGTGACACATGGCGGGCCCGTAGGCTGCCACATGGCTGGGTGGCCCCACCCGCGCTGACGCGGACCCGACCCGAGCGGGTCGGGCGCGGGTCGACCCGGCCCGGCCCGAAGGCGCGGCTGTTCGTCTTCCGAGGGTTCGGCGGACCGAACCCCGCCTGCTTCGGGGGTCTGGTGCGCCCGATCGGGGGGGGGGGGGGTTTGAGCCCGATCGGAACGGTGGATATGTAGATGACATCCTAATCTACCTATCCTACAATTATTGCAACGATCGAACGGTAAACGAGGGAGATCGGGGTACCTGAAGGTCGGATCGGCGAAGGGATTTGGCGGAAAATCTGGGCTGACTTCGGGGCTTAATTTCGGCTCGATCCGGGCTCCGATTTTTGCAAACTCGAAGCCTATGGGTCGGCCAAGGTCTTATAGACCGGACGGCGACCTCGCCGAGGTCTGGATGTGGCCGGATTGGCCAGCATCCGCGACGGGCCGCCGCGTGTCACGCGGGCGGAGTCGTCGAGGAAGACGACTCCGCAGCCGTTGGATCTAGGCCGATCCAACGGTTCGGATGGCGCCGTTTGGATAGACGGCACCGTTAGCTACAGTTGACGGAAGTTTAAATAGTTAACGGCACGCCGTTAGCTACAGTAAAAATAAAAAATTTTTTTTTTTTGAATAATTTTCAGAAAAATTTTTGAACATATTTTTCCTAGCTAAATTGGGGTCAAGGAATCCAATGGCGCAGTCGGATTTTTGATCCGACGAGTATTTTGATACCTCGATTTCCGTGATATTTTTATTATTAAAATATTCGTCGAAATTTCGACGACTTCCGATTGACACGAAAACTTCACCCCAAGCTAATTTGGGGTCAAGGAACGCAATGGTGGTGTCCGTTTTTTGATCGGAGGTCAATTTAAATAGGTCAATTTCTAGGGTTTTCTAGATTTCTAAAAATCAGGATCTTCCAAATTGACTCCTAATTTGGGCTGGGTTTAGGAGGTTGACTTCATTGACCTAATTAGCACATCTAATTATGTTTAAGGCTTAGGATTAATCCTAATTATCTAAAGTAATAACATGGGTTGTTACAATAGGTGTATCCTATACAAGGCTCCAAGGATGTGATTCAAAGATTACTCAACATAGGTTGCTACCACAAGGGATGAGCCACACTCTAAGTACTTTAGGTAATTCCTACCACAAGGTGTTAAGTTCAACTTCTAAAGTTATGAATGGTCAACTAGCTTTCTACCTCAATAAGTTACAAAAGTCATTCTTACCTCAATGTTTCATTAGTTAAGGTCTTCAATCATTTCAATGATGAATCCTATAACAAGACCCTTAATATCTCACTTTTTGACTTCTTAAAGTTTACTTGTTATACTTAAGTTAAGATGATTAGATCAAATAATTAAAATTCATTTGATCCTTTCCTATTCTATAATCATGGGATAAAATCAAAGATCTTATTAGATTTATATCATTGCATAAATCATTACAATTTTATTTCCATCTTATGCTAATTGTCTTATATAAGAGAAAATCAAAGATCTAAAGTTTGGATTCAGATAGTTCAATTACACATATTCAATATTATCCTTAGCACTTCTAATTTGATAATTTAAGATCAATACTCAATCAAACACATTATTAGAATAATGTAAATCAGATTCTCTTACAATAAAGTAGATTGATTAAATAATTAAGATTTAGATCTTAATCAAGATAAGTTAGGGTTTAATCCCTAACCCTTCTATCATTAAGACCAATGGTTAATTTAAAGGTCAATGGCAAATCAATGTATTATTAGCATATTATTGATGTCAACTTAGGTTTGGATCAAGTATCATCTACTTAATCAAGTTATAAAGATTCTCATGTTCAAGTGATCACATTTAAGTGTCCAAATAAGTGTTAAGGTTCTCTAATATACATCCTAAGTTCATGAACACATATAGATGAAAAGGTAACATAAAATAAAAAGGTGATTGTTGCTAATCAAAATCTAAATTAAATAAAAGAGATTAACACTTAATCACAATTCTAAAAGATCTAAGTTTCATGTCATTTATATTATTAAGGTATACATAATTGATACAAGCAATTAAAACTCCAGTACTTAGCATATTGTTACTATGGCGTAACATGTATTTAAGATACATAAGTTTTGAGCACTTAATGAAATTGAGAAAGTTTCAAATTCAATTTTAAAGTAGAATTTTATACAGTGTTTAATTTTAACTAAAATAGGTTCAAATTTAGTATAACTCAACCCCGCTAGGGTTCTAGGGGTATTAAAACACCAAAACAGTTGAGTTTTGGCCATTTCAGCCAAAACTGGGCAGTTTTACAAAATCTGGGTAGTTTTCTGAGAATTCTGGAAAATTTGCAAGTTTGGGCGCTGCAGCGCGCTGGAGCACTTTCCGCGCGATAGCGCACGGTAGCGCCTTTGCGATGCGGCTTGCTGCGGTTCGCTGCAATCTACTGCAATCCGCTGTGACTCGCTGCAGCGCGCTATGACGCGCTGGAGCGGTTCATTTTGCAAAACTACTGTTCAATTAATTTATTTTGTCATTTCCTAAGATCTAAAATATTTCTGCTAAGGTCTATTACAACGCATTACAGCGTGCTGTAGCGTCCCGTTTTGCAAGTTACTGTTCAATTAATTTTTATGGCCGTTTCCTAAGTTTCGTGAAATGCCGTTGCAGCGCGCTATGCTATAGCGCGCTACAGCAGTTCATTTCGCAATTTTACTGTTCAATTAGTTACTGTGCATTTTCCCTAAGTTTTTCTGTCCGCTGCAGCCTGTGGCAATCCACTGCAGCCCGCGGCAATCCGCTGCAGCGGCAGAGGGTGATTTCACCAGGTGCGAAACCCGTGAGAGTCATTTTTTGAGCTTAATTACTCTCAATCCAGAGAGTTTCATGAGTGGTGCCATATATCAATGGAAAGGTATTTCCGATACCTTTCCATCGACACTAAAATCAGCACGAACGGAGCATCCTAGATATAATAAAAATGATGATAAATACAAGGGTATGCAAAATGAACGAAAACAGAGCAGTTTTTTGTGCAGCTTCTAAGAGCCATTATGGTTTTCATACATGCTTATGAACTTCCAAATATGCATTCCAACATTATGTCAACATGAGAAAGACAAGGAGAGGGGCAAAGGGTACCTTTATATCTTGCAAGAGAGGGAGGAAGGAGACTTGGAAGGCTTGGTGGAGGAGCTTCTCATTCTTCTTCTTCAGCCCAAGGTATAGCAACGGAGGAGAGGATGATGAATTTTTCAGCAAGCAATAGAAGGAGGGCTGAGCTCTCCTTTTAAAGGAGGAGAGAAGAGGGGAGGCCTCATCATGGCTAGAGGGGGAGTGATGGCCTTAGCATTTAATACAAAGGGAGGAAGGAGGAATGGCCAGCCGAAAGGCATGGGGATGGCCAGCCGAAAAACATTTTGAAATAAATGAGGAAATTGCAAATAGGGGATCCAAAGATTGCTTATATATTTTCTTATTTTCCCTAATTATTTAAAAATTTTGATTTTTTTGAAATGTGCTCCGAAAATTCCCAAAAATTCAACGGCGAAGTCGGAATTTGATTCCGATGATTATTTAATTTTCCTATTTTTCGACGCATTTAATTACGTTAAAATATTCGCGAAAATTCGACGAATTCCAAATGCGTCCAAAGCATCACCCCTAGCTAATTTGGGGGTGACGATCGCAATGACGAAGTCGGATTTCAATTTCGAGGTCAAAATAAATACCTCAATTTCTAATTAATTAAATATTAAAATAATCCAAAATATTGGATTAAGCTCCGAATTGCTCCAAACCATCAGCATTTGGTCCCAATGACCAGATGAACTTGATGGAATGATAATCACAACACGATTAGGCTAAAATTAAGCTGGGTAATAACCTTGGGTTGTTACACGTTCGCTCACTCGATTAGTCTAGAAACATGCCTCATTAAAGTGTTAAATCCACATTTCTTAGAAACATGCCAACTATGTAAATGCAATCTCTTCAGTTGATAAGTTTATGAGTAATCTTAGTGATATCATTCGATGGATTAGAATTAAGAGTCAGAATTCATTTAGGTGAATTATGTGCAATGGAGATAAATAGAATTATTATTTGATATTGAATTGATTTTTGGGTTTTGATAATTTAAAGCATTTCTCGTTAAAGCTTTGGCATATCATAAATACATAAGTTATGTCAGCATTAGCAGAGTGCTTGGCTCACCTAAGGACTTTGTTAGCGGAGTGTTTGCTCACCTAGGATCTGTGGGGTGTCATGTGACACTAAGTAAGCATATCAATGGCATACAGTTCTGTGGTATATTCAGATGCATAGATATAAATCCAGTGGCATACAATACAGTTTAAATGCATTATTTACTCAATTTCAGTTACCTTACTATTTTCCTTATTTTCAGTACTCAATTTTCAGCCTTGTTTTACTTTACTTTCAGTTCTGCACAATTTTATTTTCAATTATTTCACTTACAATTTTGTATTGTTTTTCCATCTATTTTAATACTTTTCTATGGTTTTGCTTAATCATTTAAATATTAAACATTAAATAATTATAGCTATTTAGAATAGCTTTCGATGTGTTAGACTTATTATCTAATATGTGGTACTTTTGGGATCCGACAATTTGTTAGATTTAGAGAAGCTTGTTGAGCTAGTTCGGAATGGTATCACAAGAGATCTAGGAGGAGTTCGTGGAATGCTAGAGGACTCTATATTAGCATATACTTTTTTACATTAGTTTATTTTTAGTTCAGTCACTAGACTATTTATTGTATTTTTATTTAA
Source organism: Gastrodia elata (assembly GCA_016760335.1). Classification (NCBI taxonomy): domain Eukaryota; kingdom Viridiplantae; phylum Streptophyta; class Magnoliopsida; order Asparagales; family Orchidaceae; genus Gastrodia; species Gastrodia elata. The sequence goes on from CM028678.1 coordinate 22,705,527, forward strand.
GTAAATTATTTGTAATAATTCTGGATATATATATATATATTTTTTGAGATGAATGATTTACTATCTTCTGTGATGAATGATCTAGATGTATACTTTAGCTTCAGCACTCTGTGTTTACTACTACTTATACTTAGTATTGTGATGTGATCAGCATACTGAAAATATTGTTATACTTATATATATTGGATTACTCATTTTCCACTCATAATCCAATATATATACTATATTGTCTAATACTTAAGATAAGGTTTTACGCTTATCTTAACGATTATTTTCCACTCATATTTCAGCAGTTATTCGAGGAGGTTCAACAGTCATTCTTGAGTTGCGCATCGTTCCGCCGCCAACTATTAACTCCTTTGTGCGCGACGACGGGATGTGGCGCTACAGATGGTATCAAGAAGTATCATAAAGTAACCATACCAAAAATCAATTAAATTTGACAGTTGGATTAAAATTTATCATAACAACAACATAGTAATGAAAAATTCTAAAATCTATTAAAAAATTATTTTATGAATTTCAATGGGTGTTTGCTAATATTTGAGTGCCTAAATGGTGACCTTAAAGTCCAAATAGATTGGTAAGGTTTTATGTGAAATTGTTCATGAAACATAGGAGAGTAATAAGCAAAGTTACAACACTCAGATCATAGTGGTTAAAAAGTTACAGCTTTCCAAATTGACAAAAAAAAATATAAATTTCTATAAAATGTTTAAATAAAAATATAATTATTTTCTTAATTTTGAGGTTATTTTTGAACATCTTAAAGGAAAAACTAAGGTGTAGTGTCTTCTAATGATTTATTAACAATACATATGAGAAAATGCGTGCAAAATTACATCAACTAATTTTGAGTAAAATAAGAATTATGATAACACGAAGTAGGGATGAAAAATTCAAAAATATTTGAATAAATCTAAGAATTTTTTTCTTGGAATATTATGAATCTACACATATAAATTATTCAAATTAAAATATCATTATGGATGTGCTTAGAACTTATTAATATTACAATAATCATTTATTTGACTAATATATATATTCAGACATGAAGTATATTTGGTAATAGAGGAAAATAATGAGAGAATCAAAGAAGAGATTATCTTGAAATAAAGAAATTTTGATAAAGCCTAGATCTTCTTCTTATCATGGGAAGAATGAGATAGTGCAGCATAGATCTCCTTCTTTATTGTGGTTTAGAGCTTTCAAGATCTTCTCATTGTTGTAGGATTTGCTTAGGGATGAAATCCTTAGGGTTTGGAGAGGAGGAGAAGAGAGAGGGGAAGAGGGTTTGATAAATATTTTTAAATAGAGGTAAGAAGTAAATGGAGGCTGGATTTTAGATTTTTAATTAGGGTTAGAAGGTCTAGGAGTTTCTATAAGGCTTGAGCAAAGATTTAATGGTGTAGGATTGATCAAGGTAAAATTTGAAAAGCTCAAAAATAATTTATCTTAAATTCATCCTTAATTGAGAATAATTTATGTGGAATTTCAATTGGTGCCTTTAATTGTGATTTAAATGCAAAACCCCAAAAAATTATAGCATAATATTGCCTAATTTGGCTAAAAATAAAAATTTTAGTATTTCTCAAAATTAATAAAATATATGTCTCCAAATTTTAAATTTAAGGTTCCAAAATATAGTTCTCATTGAGAGCAATCAATAGTCACCAAATTTGTCCAATTTGGCCAAGTGGTTGTTCCGGGATCTGAGTTCGAAGTTGGTCAAGATCGGGTTTGCCGAAATTGTAACTGCTTTAAGACATTTTTTTTTTTTAATTTTGGAGATTACAGAAGGTTAGTCATAAGCACTTAAGTAATGAAAATAAATACATTTGTAAGAGGAACATTGCTCAAATAATAAAATGAATATCTAAAGTTCTTCTATAAAGTTTAATTACCATATTTTAAGTATTTAATTAAATGTATGAGGTGATGGTTCTTAAAGGCTCGATAGATTCAAATGAGGTTTCAAGTGAAGCCCATCCCAAGTTCAAGTTATGAAAAGGTTTCACTACTAATCAAAAATGGTTTTAAGACTCCTATAGTAATTGTTTAACCTAAATTAAGAGCCAAGTTCAGGATATAGTAAATTTGACCACATATTGCTAAAAGGTTAAATATAGGAACTAGGGTTTTTACCTAACTTATTTTTGGGTTTTAAAAAAACATAAAATGTTCTGAGGGATTTACATTATGCTAAGGAAGGCTTAGAACATGCTTAGATGTGATTCACCACCCATAAATAGAGGGAGAAAAAGGTGAGCGAAAAGCTTCCAAAATGTTTTTAAGTTCTGATTAAATTCATGTTAAATTGGGTTATAAAGACATGCACGGAGGCTAATACAGCCTATTTAGGCTCTAAAACCATACAAATAGAGAGAGAAAAGTTAGAGAGAGAAATATACAAAATGGAGGGTTCTCAAAGAGGGGAAGAAGAGGATCTAGGTTGATCCAATGGTTCTAGAACATCAAGTGAAATCTCCAAAGGTAAAGGAGATGATTAGGGTAAAAGTTCAAAGGCTAGAATGTCCTTTGAGCCAAGTAAGGCATCGAGCTAGGAAGATGAGTGGTTCCAAAGCTTTTTAGTAGAGATGCTCTAGACTTCAAGTAGCATAAAATTAGTTCCTATGAGTTCTATCAAATTTAAAATTATGACAAGCAGTTACTAGAATCATATGGACATGTCGGCCATCAAAACTAATTTGTGTGGTTAAGCAATTTCATACCCATTTAAGCTAACTACTATAATTTGGCTTAATTAAGTTCTAGAAGCAATTAATGTGACCTAAGGAATGTGTAAGGTTGATCAAATTGCAATTTGAAGCCCTGGCATTTTAATGGCAGATAAAAGTTTTATTTGGTTAAGCTTTTAGTTAAATTATCTAATAAAAATTAGGTTTTAAATTGAGAACATGCATATTCTTTATTCGATCATAACTGGTTTGAAGTGGTTTTGCTGTAAAATTTGGAACCTATGAATTAACGCATTGTAAAGATTATTATGCGAGGAAGACAACCCTTGAGCAGTTGAATTGGGTCGATCTATATAGTTATCATGTCATATATAATTAATAGTTGTCCACATAAGAGAATCAATTATTAGATTTATAGTAGGCAAGATCCAAGGGTCAAGATTCAATTTCGTGTTTTATTAAAAAAAGGCAAATAAATAATTTAAATAAAAATAATTTATTTTTTTAAATAAGGTGAGCTTTAATTAAGAAACAAATATGTGGCTGGAGGGGCTTCAACCCATGATATGGGACAACAAATTCAGAGCCTTAACAACTTAGGCTTTAACATCATTCGTATGAGTCTTCTAATGCTCCAAAGCCTTAGTCAAGCTATTAATATAATCCTAAAGTGTTGTGGATAGATATCCTTCGATTGATAGAAGGTTCAAAGTGGATGGTTTGGTTATAGGAAAATCATCCTGAGCCATCTTTATATTGAGAGGCAGACTAATCCTTCACAAATTACCCTCCCACCCCCAACCCATCATATGTTTTTTATCTCAAGATTCAAAGTGTTGAGTAACTTATGACTAAGGAATTTGGATGGACTTTAGTATTAATGAAAACACCAAATTCTCACATTATATGTAAATCAACTTGTATTTTAAGAGATAAAAGAAGATTTAGAAAAGAAAAGAGACAGTTGAAGACCAATGTTTATAATGGATTAGCTCAGTTAAAAAGAAGCCACATCCACTCGATGGGTGTGAACTCCTATTTTCATAATATATTCATATAAGACATAGTGTGTGATCTTCACTTAGGGGGCTAATAGCCAAATTGTAGAAAGTAATAAGTATATAAATGCAAGAGAAGAAGTTTCTACCATATATGTAGTTTAAACCTTAGTTATTTTGTTGAACCTCCAAGGGCATCGAAAACAACATAAATTTGAGAGTAATTCCTTCAATAAATGGAATAAATCTTGAACTTGGAGTGAAAAACACAAAGTATGAATCTTATTTTTAGGATAGAAATGGTATTTATATGACAATTTGAAAGAACAAGTGATTGAACCTTGGTTGATACACCGCCATCTTGTTGGACCGTAGAAGTATGTTCTCTATCATGGACATAGCACATAGAGGCCATCTATAAAGTACACTATCAATTTGTGCTAGTCAAGATTGCTAGCCACCATAGAATATTCACATGTTAATTTTTCCAAAAGACACAAGGAACTTGGAAATCAACACTAATTATAGAGATCTCAGGAGAACTTTGCAGAGGTATTGTTGAGTTGGTAAGATTTGTAGTTAGCTAAGTGAACTAACCAAAGCAACAAAAAAGATATTAATACTAGCGAGAAAGGAGCAAATAAATTATTAAAGAAAAAGAAAAGGGTAATATCTACAATCTTTGGATAAGTGGATGTCTCGGATTGAGCATGATAGTCATGCATAGTAGCTTCTATTTTTTTTCCATTAATATTTTCATGATTTTCAAAAAATATGAGCTTTGCTAGAAAGTAAATAAAGAAAATTTCTCCCTTTGCATTTATACATTACTTTATAATCATATTTAATTGTTAACAAGTGGAATAACTTTGATACTTGATAATTGACACACATAAAGATGATGCCTATGACTCAGATATTTGCATAAAGCTCAACTAAAAGTTTAGCATAGTCATGTTATGCTGTATATATTTTTCTTAGCATTGTCATGTTAACATGTTGTGTTTATATATTTTGATTGTATTGTTTTGATCCATTTTTATATTGCCATTCTGCTATTTTTAGTGAATTAACTCAACATGAATATATTTAAAAATTTGTATATCTTTATCAAGATCTGTAAATTGAGGAATGATAAGATATATTTCATCAAATAAAAGTAATTACTCTTTTTTCATATAGGAACTACCATTAAAATTCCAATTTTGTACATCATCTTTTTTCTATATTTTTAGTTTAATAAATTTTACAAAATTCTCAAAAAAATAAGACTTTGAAGCAAAACATCAAATCACCCATCTTTATTTAACTATTCCATTCAACTCTATCACAACAGGAATAAGTTTGACCATGTTTCCTTGTTAGTCTATACAAAGCACAGAATGCTTCAGTTATTCACATTCTCAGATATACAAAGAAAATCCCAATGGAAAGGAATATGCTATTATAACAATAAGCATCAGAAGACTGAAGTTTTCTTCCACTTCAGCAACCTGCACAACACTGAAATCTTCACTCGTAGAATTATGCCTTGAATTCTCATCGTTTGTGATCCGCCAGTTCAGTCGATGTAGGATGCTCCAAATAGAGCTGCACAACAAGAGGCTCGCTGCTCATCGACTTTATCGGAGTAATGCGAGGAGGCTGAAGCCACTGCTTAGTGTCGGTGGGAACCCACATTTGCGCCTCCTTGTCTTTGTTGTCTTCGGGAAGGGTGCGAAAGTAAGCGGTGATCTCCCAGCTGCTTCCTGTTTTTGAAGCAGTAGATCCTTGGAATGAAAGTTCGATGTTAGTACGATGAAATTTTTGAGAGATGGTACCGGAAGGAAGGGACTTTGTGAGTGGCTCAGCAACTGTTAACTTGATTAGGAATGCTCGCAAAGCGAATTCGAGATTCTTCTCTTCAACCGCAGTGCTGTAGGATTGGCTCACTGTAAGCTTGAACACAAATCGTTCCACTGGGATTTTATCTTTATCGTAGAATATAACTGTAACCCTCTCAACAAGTCCCTGTCATCAAGGAGGAGCGTCACAAGAGGCCGGATGAAAAATAATGGAAATATAAACAACAAAACTCAAGTGGGTCTTGTCTTCTAAAGCTGAATCATTGCGCCCACAGCATTCGAAAGCAAAAAAAATTCAGCAAAATCAATGGAAATTTTTATAATGTATTGCAACTAGAATCAGATGTTCATTGGTAAATAAGAAGCTTTTGGTGTTAGAAAGATGTTTAAAAGTATTATGTATGTAAAGATTATTTTTTTTTCAAGTAACTATGGTTTTTTTAGGGGCTGTTTGGCACGAAGTAAAACTGGTGTTAGTAATTTTATTTCGGGGAATTCAGGAATACCGGCGTTTGGCATGCAGTAAAACGGGTAAAAATTTTATCTTGTATTAACATTTTACACTACTATAAAAAGGACTTGAGTCGAAGCTTTCGGCCAAATTGGCCAAAATCGCACTTTACTCGAAGAAAAGTAGCGCGCGTGGAGAGTTCAGCTTCGTTCACGTCGTTGACGTTCGCCTCCTTAAACCATGCTAGAAGTCTGTGGTGACGGTCGACGTCGAGCGTGATTTGAAAGTTGCCGACCATTCTTAATTGTTGTTCAAAATTGTTCTAATCGAATGAAATCATTCGAATCAAACGTAAATCGTTACAAATGGTTCAAATCGAACGTGAATCAAACATAAATAATTCGAAATCGTTTGATTTCATTCGAAGCGAGCATAATCATTCAAATTGAACGTGACTCGTTCAAAATCATTCGATTTTGTTCGAATTAAGTAAATTATGTGCAAATTTATCTTCGGCGAAAATCCTAAAAAAATTTTTTTAAAAAATTGGGAGGTAATTTTACCCCCATACTACTCGAAATACAACGCCCTCGGATTACTTCATTCCAAATAAAAAAAAAAGCTTAAGTTTCCTAACAACTATCAAATAGTTATAAAGTAATCAGAATATATTGTAATCAGATTACTTTACACTCAACGAGTTCGAATTGGACTCAACTCAAAAATTTTGAGTTCAAGTATGAGCTGACTCAACCGAGCTCATATCGAATCCATTCCTAAACCAATTGGCAATGAGTATGAAACCAATAATGTGTATGCACATAACTTTTCACACAAAGTTAATATTATTTTTATTTTATTTTACTTTTATAATAATGTTATTATTTGATGCAACATTTTTAGAAAATAATAGCTAGTTCTAAGCTTTTATCATTTTTTAAATTTACACAATCAAAATGGCAATACCAAGTTGCAACTTAATTTAATATGAAATTGAAGCTCTAAATCTCAATTTTAGATATTCATTAAATTGCCATTTTATATTAATTCGTATCTGAAATCTCACACTTGAACTACTAAAAAAAAAAACCTCAAGTGAGTATTACTTTTTTATTTATTAAGTTTAATTAAAGTAAATACAAAAAAATTGAATGAAATGTAAGAATTATCCCACGAGGAAACAACAATGTCTTATGAAGCATATAATTAAAAGGCAACGAATTTAAATTTATTGCAATTGTTGAATTAATGATAATATGTGATATACATTCTAGATGTCATTAACTTTATCTTAAGTATATGTGATTAAACTTATTATGACCCAAAATAATGTGTATTTTATGTCCTTACTGATAATTTTACTGTTTTTTACAAACAATGTTATGTATGTATATATTTGAAATATCTGAGAAGTTTAACCTATCTATTTTCCCCCAATTTACAATGTTTGGGCCTTTTGTTTATATTAAGCAAAGATTTGTAAGTTTACATATTTTAGGCTAAAATCTCAAAATTTTACATATTCAACCATTCTTCATAGTTTTATCTAAAAAATAATACAAACTTTAACTAAAAATTATAAGTGATATTTTTATTAAAAAATAATATAAACAAATATAAATAAATAATAATAAATAATAATATACAAAATATTCAAATTATTATAGTTTATGCATAAAGCTGTCAGCACAACAGAAGTTATCAAAACTCGTTGTCGACATTTGTAATACTCAAATAATCAAAAGTTAAAAGGTGAGCAGAAATGAAACCAATAATGAAAATGTATAACTTTATTTCATCTCATATATTACAATATTTTATAATTTCAACGATATCCATAAGTTCAAAATCACTATATCAAAGCATCTTAATACTGAAATAATTCTACAGATACAATATTCATAAAACTATACTATTCTATTAGAATCAATAGCTCACATAAAGACCAAAAACCTTAAATAGTAATATCTCAATATCATAATATAGGTATAATGTATAATTGCATGCTAATCATAATTCCACATAATTTAAAATTCCTCATTCGCAAGCTCCAAACAAAGATGTTATTTTAATATATCATATTAACAATATAATTAGACAAGCAAAATTTAAAGCACAGTTAATAAATAGTATTTCTATAAAAAAAGAGATATTAATTGATAAGGAATCTATATAGAGCAAAAAAGTGTCAGAACCAAAATTATTGATAATAATTAATAAATATATGCATATTTATAGAAACATATAAACCTCATATATATAGTTTAAGAATTCCATTTCTCAAAATAAAAATAATTAACCTATCCTCAAAGTTAAATAGGTAAATTCTACTCTAGTCGAAGTGGTACTAATATACTCCTTACCCAAGATACACAATTATTCTCAGGACAGATTACCCAAACTATTCACCAGTAATAATTTAAACTTGTATAAGAAAATTCGAGAATCTAACCTATATGCAATGGAGTTTAAAATAGCTTGAGGCATTATGCCCAATGGTATAACATTGTAAACAGAAATAAGGTAAGTTCTCAAAGCTTACTTTTTGAAGATAACCATTATTTTCTCCACTGATCCAAATTTCATTTTCAAAATCCTTGGTTAAGTCAATTTCTACAATGGCCTAGGCAACAGACGGCCTGAGTAGATTTACAATTGCAAAATCTACTTTGAAAGATTTCTCAAAGTACGAACCCAGAGAGAAAAGAATTGCATGGTTGATCAAATGCACCTTTAGTTTTGAGAAAGAGACCTAGGAAGGAGCAATAGGAAGTTCACTACTGGGATCAAATGAAGGCATCCATTTAAAGATTTTCATGTGAAAATTCAAAATGAAATACAATCCTCTCGAGAAAAGTCTTGCATAATCTTCTTCATTTGTGCCTTTGATGAGGATATGTCGAAAATCAATCAATCCAATGTTGTAGGGAGCTAACAATCCTAGGTCACTGAAAATTTTTTGGATAGAGAGCAAAGAAGGCTTCTTATTAAGAAAATTTCCAACCAAGGAAAACTCAAACGACATTGCAAGAATCCCCACCTCTTCCTCCGTTAGGATAAGTGCGGGTTCACCTCTTAGCACCGAAATAGGCTTGATTACCAAGAAGACCAATGAGATTTGAGTTGTAAGTCAAAGCTTCAATGAAATACTTGGGGGTCAAAGGAGGATAATATTTGATGTGAAGGTTTGGTGGAGCCAGTGGATCCCGTGACTCCACTAGCACGAAACCTTCAGGGACAGAGATGGAGACCCCTCCCCCAATCGGAGAGGGGGATGGCAACGATGCAGCAGCTCCACCAAGGCAAAGATGTCTAGCACGGAAGCCAATGCAAGCCATCTCTGACACTCAATGGTTGGAGCACCGCAGGATCGCACCTGACGAGTTGCTAGAGAAGCCGCTTCGTTCAGATTCCCAATGTACATGTATTCTTTTTTAAATCTATAAATTCAACAAATTTCCCAATGTACATGTATAATGTTAAATTTATAGATTTAAAAAAAGGATACAATATACATGTTTGGTGACCTCCAATAAATAAAATACAATAAACTAATATAAAAGAAAGGAAAAATAACTAAATATCAAACAATCACCAAGCCACCATAAAGAGATTTACAAAAAAAAATCTCAATAGACAAATAAAATTAAGTAAACAAATGATATCCAAACAGGTGAAAAGAAAAACAATAAATGTTTGTTTCTTTTACTTAGGTTGTAACTTGTTTTTTTATTGAGGATTTAGACACATTCTTCCTTTTTCCTTTTTGTTCTTTTTTCCTCATAAAATTATCAATATCTTCGAATTCATTCTCTGAATCCATTATATTTCCATTTGCGTTAAAATCAAAGATCACTTCTTCATTAGCTCCACCGGCGGTGCAGTTTGAAGCCTCCCATAAACAATTGACAAAAATTCATTGGCGCACGGATTGAGTCCCGATTTCACCCCGCTCATTCTCCAAAAAGGGGTCCCTTCTCACAATGGTCCGCCCAAGGCGAGGAGGGGACTTGCTCATTAATGTTGGGGAACAAAGCATCCTCCATCATATTACATCTGCTAAGGATTAATAGAATTTCATCAATCTATTGATGAACCATATCCAACGGGCTCCAATCAACTTCCTAACCCAATAAGAATGAGAACAAGATGGTCCATCCTCCCCCACAACTCTTAGCCTCAATATCTCTTGAGCTGCCAAAAATACGTTGGATAAATCATCATTAGTTTCCTCATCACAATTGGATGAAGCAATGGCCGATGGGCTCATCATCTCCAACAGAATCCCATCCAAGTTAGAAAAACTAAATTTACACATACAATCATTATCTTCAATGAACCCTTGGACCTCCATGAATGGCCTAGAATCTAAGTCATCCAGCAAACCACTAAGCCTGTCCACAACTTACCACAATTTGTAAGAATGCCGCAGATTGCATCCAATCCACAAAAAGATCTCCAAAGGAAACGTTGGCCATGTCATTTCATTTGGCACAATCATCGACCACTAATAGAGGAATCACGTTAACGTGTCATACATTAAAACTTTGGAAGAGAGTAATTAAATATAAATTACAAATAATACTTATATTTCTAAAAATCAAATTGATTTAATGCCAAATAAATCTACTATTAAAGCCAAAGTTAGATGAAGAAATAAAAGAGGCAAGAAAATCTTCATAAAAAAAGGATAGGGGTTAAAATGAGAGAGAAAAAGAGTGAGGAAGAGAAAAAGAAAGAGGAAGAGAGAAATGGAGAGTAAGAAAAAGAGAAGGGAAAAAGAGAAGGGAAAAAGAGAAGGGAAAAAGAATAAGAAGAAAAAGATGAGGAAGAGGGAGAGGGAGAGAGCAAAAAAAGAGAAAATAGAGAAAAATACCTTTAGGTGAGCTCGTCAATTGCTAAGGTTGATGGTCATTAGTAGCAGCCATCAGAGAGGAAAAGGGATAGAGTGGGAGAGAGGCCAAGACTGAGGGAAAGAACGGGTTGAGGGCCCTTAAACTTAGTATCCACAATTTTCATGTGGTTGTTAAAACTAGTAGAGATATTTTTCACTCATTGTCCTACTGTTTAAAGGTTGCTTTCTCCGTTGTACATTTGTTTCACTTAATTTTGATTATAAGGTTCTATTTGCTTCTTAATTTTTATATATGATAATCTAAATTTTTTTCAAATTTTATATAGATTATATATGGTCATAAAACAATTCCTACAGGATATTATAAATATCTACTAAGAGAAAATATTTTAAATATAATGAGTACAAAACACTTAAATTGATAATAAACTTAACCAATAAGTTGAACGATCATCTTTGGAGAGTACCTCATAAGGTCCTATGTACAAAGACAACTTTCTAATATTTTAAATTGCTTACCCCATTAGTATAATTACTAATATTGCATCATAGCCGACCTTGTTTCTTGGTAGTCCATGATGAAGTCATCAATATGTCGATCAACTTCCATTCTGGGATTATTAGTGGCTAAAAGTAGTCCACCCGCCTTCTAATGTTTTACTTTAACTAATCGCATACTTCAACTTAAAGGACAAATTTGCCTATCCTTTTCTTCAACAGTGGCCATAAAAATAAGCCTTCAAGTCTTAGTACTTTTTATCACTACATGAGTGTATTGTAGTTTGAACATATTGGCTTCTTAAGAGATTACTTGGCTTAGTCCTTTGGCAGTAATCAAATTTGCTTTCCAATAAATAGTTTGCTCATTTGAATTATTTGTGTACCATATTTTGTGCTTTCTTTGATAAATAATTTTAGCAAGCAATGTTATCTCAACAAATTAATTTAAAATTAAATTAAAAGGTTTCATTATAATTATCATGATTTCATCCTTCATTCTTGTTGTAGCTCAAAATTGAAAGTAATTTTGTTTGCAATAATTAAAATTTTTCTACTCAATGTATCAGTAATTACATTCACTTTTGTGAATGGTGTTGTGTCTAATGATTGAGGTTCTAAATTTGTTAGCTTATGTGATGGGTTCAATTCCCACTTGTCACACATTTTCTTCTTATTTGAAGCCCACTTTCTTCCCAAAAAAAAGATTGTCATCTTTGATTAATTTTAACCATCCTTGTAGTCTAAAATTTAACTTTTATAGATAACAATATACTTTAAACTCTTGTGGTCAATGAAAACTTTGCAATAAATCCCATATAAATAGTACTCATATTTTAATGCAAAACTTACAGCTATTAGTTTTAATTCGTGGATCATATAATTTATGAGACAAATGCAATTACTTTTTGTTCTTACATTAATGCAAATCATAACCCATTTTGAAAAACAATCAGTGCAGCTGATAACTTTTAAGATATTAGGAGACTTGCTCACACATATCATACTAACTGAAAGGGGTAGATTTTTGGAATAAATTTTTATAATACCCACGTAGTTATAAAAATCTCTTGCATTAATAAAGTTGGTAGATGTCGGCCATTTCATTAATATACTAATCTTTTTAGAAATAAGCAAATGCATTATTTACTGAGCACAAGTCCCAAGATTGACAATTTGTAACCAAAGCTCACATTCTAACACCTTTATATGCATATGTTCCTTTCTTATATATTAAAATAATATTTAAATGCTTCGCATGATCTAGGAATAAATCAAAATATTATCAATAAACACAATGGAAAATTTGTTCGTATATAATTTTAATACTTTGCATTAATTTCATATTATCAACAATTTATAATATTCATACTTTGTGGTAAAGGTTGTCTAAAAGATATCTTTCTCTTTTATTTTTAGTTGTTAATATCCCATTCTGAAATCAATTTTTAAGAAGATAAAGGCCACTGTTAATTGATCAAATCGATAATCGAGTGTGTATTCATTTTTCACATTGTCATTATTAAATTTCTTATAATCAACACACATTTTAAATGTGTCGTATTTCCTTTTGACCGACAAAACTAATATTTCCCATGGCAAAGTTCTATTATAAATCTACAATCTAGTACCTCTTATAAATGTTCTTAAAGCATTTATTGGATTTTTTGAATCCTTTCCAGAGCTCCTAACAAGTAACTAAAAGTGCTTGGTCACCATTCTATATTACTTTTGCCTTTATAAAATCAAAGATTAAACTTAATAAAATTCCTTAATATCCAACAAAAGTTTATCTATTTCCAATTGTATTACTATCATCTTTTCGAAACAATCAATGAAACAATTATTGATTGTACCATTTCATACCTATAATAACATCAAATGTTTCTATTGATAATAAGATTAGATTGGCTGAGAATTTTCTTTGATTAATCTCAACTTTATAAGTGCTAAATTTTATTACATCTAATTCATCCCCAAAAGGTAATTCTATGTTTACTGAGTTTGAAAAATTCCTTGTAGGGGGTCCTATTAATATGGCTACTTTTTCAGATATGAAGTAACTGGCACCCAAAGCAAATAATATTATACAATGAATTAAATATAGTAAGAAAATCAGTTAGTATTTCATATCTTCACAAGCTTCCATAAAAGTTATGTTAATATCATTGTTATTGTGAATGCTATGGAGGTATTCTTCTTTTGTTATAGTAATGGAGGGGGTATTCTTTTTTCTTCTTCCATAATAATGAGTCTACCATCTATGGTCATTTTGCATGACATTTCTGATAATGGTGGTTCGCTCTTTCACATTTAAAACACTTGAAGTATTTCTTAAGGTGATTTCCCTCACAACTTGGACAATAAGGAAAACTAGAAAAATTACTACAAGAGGGTGGTAGTATGTCGCATGCTGAAATATTGAAATTTTTTAGTAGGGTTTCTTGTTAGAAGATTCATCCATAATTGGTCCCACTGGCCTTCTTAGTAAGAAATTCTCCTATATTAACAAGTTATCCTCATTTTCCATCAACTTTACTCTTTCAAATAAGCTGATAAAATTATTTAGGAAGAATTAGGTAAAATAGAACCAAATTTCCTCTATAATTGCCTTATAAATTGAATAGAGTTTACCTACAACTATCTATTGGGGAACTAACCAATGTAGATAAATGCAAAAACTAGACAATGCACAGATAAACATAATTGCATATCAAAGCTACATGCATTGTGCAAATGTATTTCACATGTCAAATTTTATTTACATTATTCCAACATATTTGTATTCTAACTCGTTACATTTTCACACTATAAAAACTTTCTTTAGCACACTTAAATCCTGAATGATTACAACCATATTTTGTTAGGTCCGCAATAGGTCCACAACCATCGATGAATCTCAAACAGCTGGGACTTCCACATCTTTGGTTTTTTTGACATATGGGGTGGTATTCTTGCCATGAATGTTCGTGACAACCCTTTTACATGAATAAAATATTTGAGAAGTAAAGGGTGTAGCTTAACAATAAAGGGCTTGGCCTCAGAGCTCCCAAAAAGCTTTGATCCCTCATTGGAAGACAACTTCATCTAGAGATCATCTTGGAGAAATCAAAAGGCTTGAAAGCCTCTAGATCTTACCTGGTCTCCTCCACCAATGAGTTTTCTCCTAAGCAAGACTCTTGGCTCCAGGATCTTGAACCTATATCCCGACGTGCCTTCTAGGAGTATTGAATTCATCTGGAAACCATCCTATTGTTGGATCTTGTTCTACCCAAACGCCAAGGTAAACCCCCTATACTACTCTTGATTTCCATGGCACTTGTAAATTAAGAATGCTTATGCATTAATTTTGAAAGCTTATGTTTAAATCCAAGAAGAGAAAATTTAAAGGCATTCTTATTGACTTGGCAAGACTTGCATTACTATTCAAGAATTTGCTAAATCACCTCCCTCCAACTTGTGCCATGCAAGTTTAAGATTTAATCATAGCTTTGGTTTGCAATTAAAAATTGTAATTAAGACAAAAACCAAAAAAATTATGATTGATATCTAGTCTTTAATGATGGGAGGTGGCATTTCTAAACCTTCTTAATCTTGTCTCAACTCACCAAGACACTCATAATTAGTTTCTCCAAACAATAAATTAAATCAATTAAGGATACATGAGGGTTAATCTTACTGATTTGAAACCTTATTAGAGGCTCAAATCAATGATTGGAAATGTGGTTTTGGCTTAGATCTTTATTTAGTGGCTAGGAACCATATCTTGAAACCTAAAATCTTATATGTGTCCTTCATCCTTCCCATTTAGATTGACCATTTGTACAAAGCTTGATTGAGATAATACTGATTTAGACTTAATCTTAAACCTAAAACAATGAGAAGAAGGCTTAGGTTGGTTTAGACTAGTTGGTAGTATAAACCAAACCTTAGAACCATAAACTATGCTTTGTCCATTCCTTCTACCCATTTGGCCTAACCATCGAACCAATGATAAATAGATTTGAACACTGATTTTAAAACCATACTTAGAACCTTAAAATAAAAACCTAATGATTGGTTTGAACTTTAGGGCAATCAATGTGATCCTCATCATGTAGATAGGTCCAAGGTATCAAGTGAACCACCCTTAAAAGACCTTAAAACCCATGAATACATGAGTATGATTAATATTTTGAATGGATTTAAGGATATGTTTTTATAAGAAAATAGAATAATATACTTATGACCAATCTTGTGTGATGAATGAATAACTTGGAACTTAACTGGTATGCTGTTAGCACAAAAAAAAGGAATAAGGAGAAATCATGTATACAAGAGGAAAGAGCTAATGATTCATTTTGTGTTTAGAACTTACCAGATGTATTAGTATATGTATAATGGCAACTACCAACGGGCAATTAAATACCTTCCTAAATGCATATGAACTAGTTTCCTAATGAAACTGCGAGTAGAAGTCCCAATGCATTTTGGTTGAGTATTAATCATAGTTATTTCTACCTACAATTTTATAGTTAATTTACTATTTACATTTATATGCTCATATTTTGCACATATTTGCTGCTTACAATTCAGGTGCTAAAATTTCTTAGGAGCGAATGCTAGCTTCTTCTACTCTAGGAGTGAATGATAGCTTCTTCTAGTTTGGGAGAGTTACTTCTGGTGTGCTCAGACAATTCAAACAGATTCTTTGACAGCTTTTAATTTATGCACCTTAAACTTTACTTTCAGTTCATTTATATAGGGCCTGTTTTTTATAAATTGTGTTTTAATTTGTAAACATTTTCTAATGTTTCTGGATTAGATAATATTTTGTTTTAGTTGGCTCTATGGAATGCTTGAATGTTAAATTATTTGTTTAGATTTCAAATATAATTTAAGTGACGAGATTTTAATTAATTGATAATTATTTATTTTTAATTGATTCTCAAGATTTTATGATAAATCCATAGTGAATAGAGTGCCTATGAAAAAATATGCCAAGACCATTAATTTAAAATGCCAAGGTGATGCCAAGACCCCACCTTCATATATAAGAATATGTTTGAATAGTTGACGGAACCAATCTAGAAATGATAATACAATATACAAACTCTTTTCAATCTAGAGCTGTCTGTTTATTAGGTAAAAATTGAAGTGCATCACAGTTAAGTAGAAATTTTTTCCACCATAAACAGTACCCTAGTTAACCCTAGTTAAAGTTTCTTGCAATGAATGTTCATTCTTCCAATGAGCTTAAAATAGGCTTATCATAGATCATGGATCAACACTCAATTCGAGGGCAGCCAATCAAATTCTACATGTCTCCAATCTTTCAGAATTATATAATGGAATATTATAAATAATGTCCTTTTATTTAGTTTTGAAAACACCATCTTTTCCTAATAAATTGTTTCCACTCTCCCCCTAGCTATTATGTTTCAATGTCTCAAGCATATTTGCTTCAACATTGTAATACCTCAAATATTTTTAATAATTAACATGCAAAATCTCTAGTATTTTAAATGAAATAATTTACAAAGCTCTGTCTTGGTTCAAATAAAAAAACATATTTAGTAAGACAAGTAACCTAAATCATTCTAACTTTCTGATAGACAGTAATGTAAAACCATATAATCCACACTTCACTTCAAACTGCTTCACTCTGATACTATAATCGGAAGGGTGCAGGCTCAACAGAATGGTAGATGAGAGAAGAGACTGAGAACAAAATAGAGTGAATTCCCTCACCATAGTCATGAAGAAAGAGCATAATTTCTCTCGATTGCAAATTACATTTTTGGAAGTGGACTTTGGGAAGTTCAATTTAAATCTGAATAAAAAGAAAATAAACATATTTAAAATGAAATGAAATACAAGTTAAATGAATTGGCAATTAATAGATGCCACAACACTGGCCTGTATTAAACCGATCTGCCAATCAAGTATTCCAATTACCAATAAAATTAAGAGTTTTAGTTATTCTTTCTACAAGTTTTGTAATTTTGAAAATTTTGTATGGTCTCCTGAACTTTATAATCTTTGTAGAAAAAACAGTTATTTTGGTACTTTAAGATTTTGATATATAATAAAATTAACAATATGTGAGGCAAAGTGCAGTGCATTAATATACATTTGTTAAAAATTGCAAAATGAACTCCAACATCATACATCAGTATTTTCTACTCGTTAAATTCTTGCAGATTTTCCCATCAGTTCAAAAATAGAATAGGTCAATTTTCAATTGATCACAACATTTTTACTCTCTTATTCATCTATGCATTATGCACATACTTCAAGCAGATAGGGGAGCTACTATGTTGCTTATGATCAGATTGAGGTAAACTGAAAATTAAAAGGCAAAAGGCTGCTTTTATTATCAAGTTTGTTTTAGGCTAATGCCATTTATAAAGCGTCGCACTCCTTATTTGCACACATCTTTTATTCTAAATGTAAATTATACTGGTGTTAAAAATAAATGAGTGCCATTGCACCCTAAAGTTGATTATGTTAAGAGAAAAAGAAGATTAAAATGTTGGATATATAATCAAATGTTGTTGCATAATCAAATACTAGAAAATTGTTGACCCAATTCCCTAGCTAGCTCATAGCAACTCTTGACTTGATGATTAAAGTTAAATGTTGTGATGATAATTTTAAGGTTCACTGAATGTTAAGTACAAATAAAATTTTATGATCACACAACTAGTAATGCATTCACCAAGCAAAAGGCCATGCAAGTAGCACTTCAATACTACTTAAAAGTGGTAAAAAAACGATCAAGGTTGTCCTAGCTTCTCCCACCTCATGTACGCAGATGACCTGATACTGTTTGCCCCAGCTTCTGAGGCAGCAAGGAGAGAGGTACAACAAAATTTGACAGATTATGATAACTGAACTGGACAATATGTGAACTCGCGCAAATCACAGGTTGTCTTTAGCCGACAGACCCCTGCATATCGCCAGCATAGGATTGAGATCCAGCTGGGTTTCCGGAGAGGGTCGTCGCTCCAATACTTGGGAGTCACGGTCACTCCGATACTTGGGAGTCACGGTCACTGGTTGACCTCTGCAAAGAAAAGATTTTGCAACAATTATTGAGCATGTTTGAGCTAGGATGTGCTCATGGAGCAGCCGCTATCTTTGTGCTTGATCAAATCCGTGCTCACCATGATCCCCAGCTATCTAATGTTGGTTACCCCGATTCCGGACTCCTGCCTCTCAGACATCGAGGCTATTCCCCATAAGTTCATTTGGGAAGGAGCGGAGGGCAGTAGTTTGCACTACGTGAGAAGGCGGGAGGTCTGTCAACCGCTTGAGGCTGGTGGACTCAAAATCAGAGATTTGAGGCTGTGGAGGACTATTCTTGTAGCCTGCCACACATTCAGCTACGTGAGCAGGGAGGATCTACTATGGGTGAGAGCTATGGAGTTCCTCTACCACTGCCGGAGTGAGGACTTTGTTGTTTGGTGTTCTGATTCTGCAGTTTGAAGGATACTGGGGTATGGGCGGGCGATCGTCTAGCACCACACTATGACAATAGAGGAGAGTTTGCAGTGGCAGGTTGGCGCTTTCACAGAGAGTCGGGCTAGCCAGATTTACAGAGCGTAGATGGGTGACGGCCTTGGCAGTTTGCGGCCATGTGGGTGATGGTTCTAGGCCCCAGGGAGGCTTGTTTCCTGTGGCAGTTACTTAGTGATGCCATCCTGACGGGATGTTGGCTGTTCAAGAGGGGACTCACTCAATTAGCGGCTTGTGTCTGGAGTTGTGAAACTGATGAGGACAGGGAGCACTTCTTGGCCCACTGTAGTTATACGAGGGCCATAATAGAGACTTTTGTGCATTGGGGCTTGCTGCCGACCACTCTGACCTCCTGGGACCAGTTTACTGCTTCGTATTCGACGGCTACTGCATCTCGCAACTGCCGTTTCAGCTGTCAGGTTGTGGCCTACTCTCTCTAGGACTAAGCGTTCTCACGGTAGTCTGAAACCCGACTTCGTTGATTTGTGCGGGTTCGATTCTCTCGGCGATTGTCAGTGCTGGTCTGCATGATGGGTGGGTGTCTAATTCCTGGGGTTCCACGGCCCGCCAGGGCCGGAGGGTGGGTGACGTCCTTGGCAGTTTGCGACCATGTGGGCGATGGCTCTAGACCCTAGGGAAGCTTGTTTCCTGTGGTGATTACTCAGTGATACTATCTTGACGGGGTGTTGGCTGTTCAGGAGGAGGCTCACTCAGTCAGCGCTTGTGTTTGGGGTTGTGATACTGATGAGGACTGGGAGCACTTCGTGGCCCACTCTAGTTATACGAGGGTCATACTAGAGATTTTTGTGCATCGGGGCTTGCTGTCGGCCACTCCGACCTCCTAGGACCAGTTTACTGCGTTGCATTCAACGGCTATTGCGTCGCAACCGCCTTTTCAGCTGGCAGGTTGTGGCCTAATCTCTCTACCAGGCTTGGCAAAGTAGGACTAAGCGTTCTCACGGCATTCCGTACCCGACTCTATTGATTTGTGCGGGTTTGATTCTATCGGCGATTGTCAGTGCTGGTATGCATGACGGGTCTGATTCTTGGGGTTCCATGTCCTGTCAGGGCCCCTCCACCTCCTTGAGAAGGTGCCCCCAACTTGTTGGCTAAAGGCCAACATTGATGCTTCCTATAGATACGGAAAGCGTGCTACTTTCGGTGGAGTTGTGGTCCGCGACTTAGGAGGTCATTTGCTTGCTGCTGCTGGAGCCCGTTTACAGGCCTTGGCTCCTCTCCAAGTTGAGATGCAGGCGATTACTATTCTACGACAGGCCCTCCTGCTCAGAGACGCTGACACTGAATGAGTCATCATGGAGGGCGACTGTCTTGGAGCGATACGGAGGCTCCAACGTCATTGGGAAATGGCTCTTCGTTCACGAGGCAGAGAGCGCCACACTGATCACCTTACTTTCATGCTGGACTTTCCTCGTGTAATTTTTGTTCACCATTCACGTGATGCAAATCGCGATGCGAACTATTGTTCTATGTTAGCCCGACAGGGCGATTTTTCTTTTGCCATGGGAGATATGCTCCCTGGGAGGCTCTTAGATCTCATCGTTGAAGAGGCTTTTAAACCTCCTCATTGAGGACACCGTGGAGTTTGATCTCAATTGATGATGTACTGATGTTTTTAGTTATTTATGCTTAGGGTACGGCTATTTTTCTAAATAAAAAAAATGGTCAAAACTGATTAAAGAAAGTATAAATGCCTTGGGACTATACAACAACTTTACAGTATAAAAGTTCAAGAAAGTTATAATTTCCATTAAAATTTAACCTTCTCTCTAAAATTAACTTCAGTTTCCAACAATAAAATTTTTAGTGAAAAATCTGATGTTTCATAAAAAACTTATTTTAACTAACAAAAAGAGTCTGCTATTCTCTCCCCCTCTATACAACAATTGCAATTACAAAATTGCCAAATTTGGCTTATGATTGCCTAGTCATTCAAAGTAAAACAGCAAAGATTTTTTAACATCTCTTTGACTAAATCTAGAGAGACTAGTAAAGATTTAACTCTATGTATATATATAAGTTATTATTCATATAAACAAGAAAGAAGATATTCAATCTAAGTTTTTCAAGAAAAATTCTCAACAAGTTTCAAAAGGACCATGTTGCAATTACTTTTTTGTGTGCACTATAAAGGGTGTTTGGTTTGGGGAAATTAGATAGTAAGAAAGTTGGAATACCATTAATTTCTAAATTTGTATTCGGTTGGATGGAATTTCACTATAACATAATTTTGGGGGGAATTGAATTCCCCCACAAGGGAATTATTTTGGTGTAAGCCAAATCTGCTAGATCAATTCCATTTAAGCTAATTAATGCATTTGTAAAGTAAACACAGAGGCCATTGGCTAACAACTGGACTGCCTACCATTGACCGACCACTGGACAGCCTTCCAAAACCTCTGTTGACCACATGTTGGCCTTTGTCGACCTTCGTCGATCATCAATTGGTCTTGAAATGCATTCATAGAAGATCCATGATGAATAAGGCGGCTACAAACCTTCACCGAATATTGCAAGCCATCGCTAGCTGTTCAAAGCCCTAAATGACTTTGGTCAAGCTTCAACAGCTACTTGTTGGCAATCGACAAACTATTATAGGATTTTTTCCCTTTTTTAAAATTGTTTTACTTTTCACCCGTACAAACAGCAAAATTCAATTACACTGCAAAAGCTCCAAACATTCAAATTCAAGTTGTGTTGCATTTATTTAGCATGATTTTGATTTACACAATTAATGATTTACTCAAAGAATTCCTTCACCTTAAACTATTAGCCATATGTCCTTAGTTTTTTAGAAAAAGACCAAGTGGATAACAAGGTTACCTTATATGTTTCCTTTTTTGTTAATAGTAAATTTAAATTGTATATTTATCTTGTAACTTATCCTTTTCTTGCCAAAATTTAAATGAGGATTGAAAAGAGAACTAATATGTGCTTGAAAAAAGCAATGCAAGGCATGCCATTGTATCTAGGATAGTATATGGAAGAAGATTTAATCCAAGTTAGTCATTAGATGGTAAAGTAAGGTTCAATCGAAACACATAAAAAACAAAAGTATCCTTATGCTTAATCATCATGCTTTAGTTTTGCACTCTACTTCTTTGAAAACTTGCTAGCCCCTCCTGATCTTGCTATGTAAAAAACAATTAAAAAAAAAAATGAAGTTAACACTAGAAATTGTGTAAGGAGATCCTTTTTAATATTGGCGTATGTTGTAAGCACTCATACATACATCATAAGCAAATACATAACATATATTGTTATCATGTGCTCTTGATGAAGAAGATTCACTTAGTATTTGTTTGTGTAGAAGAATAGATCAGCATATACTTAAAGTTCAAACTTATAACATACTCATTTTTACAAGCTAAAATCTAATTTACTTATCTTGAACTACATTTGATCATATGCTCATAATTGTTGTTTGGTTTTACTTATGCATCATACAAGTTTTATTTTGCTAAATTATTGAAAACACAAAGTTCACTCTACCCTCTCTTGTGAGTCATCACTAAAATCTAAAGCTTCTTGATTATAAAAATCTATGAAGAATTTGTGTTTTCCCTTGATAGACTACATGTAAAGTTGCTTCATAGCTTATGTTTGTTATGACACTATTCACCTAAATCTTGAGTAGTTTTCTTACAATTGACTACAAAGATATCAAATGGCTAGCAGCATCCTCTTATTTATTACAAAGTTGCAAGAACTCAACGCCCATTGCCTTATCAAAATGAAACTCAAATGATTTAAGGGATAGTTCGGTTGCATCCTCCCCCATGACTGACCAAAATATTCACAGAAGAAAGTTTTGCAAGAACCAAAAAATGACGTTAAATAGAAATGAAAACAAACAGTTCTTTAAATGCTAATTTTTCTACTTTATTAACTAATTTATTAATTTTCAGTTATGCTGTAATATGTGTAGATTTTTTTATGTATTTAGCAGCCATCCATAGTTGTCAAGATGTAAATGGAAATTTTTATGGAACATTTTTGTTTAAGTTTGATTAAATTACAAGTCATGAAAGTAAAATGGCATTTTTTCTATAGGCTCCAATTAAGAAAGTAAAATGTCCTTTCGATGAAATGAAACAAGGTCAAACTCCTCTTTAATTTGAAATAATAGCTTCCCCCTTCCTTGTGGGGTGCATAAGAGTGTGTGCCTCCTCTTTGAAGCATGTGCTTTCTTTTGATCATCGCTACGCAATTGCATTAACCCACATATTATAAGCAGAGTTTCATATAATGAGGTTTATTCAATCTCCTCTACGTTTTTCACTTCATAGATAGCATCTCCATCTTCTTATTGTTTTTCATTATCATCGCCTCTATAGTTTATTGAAATTCTATTCTTATTCTCCTAATAAATTTCCTGTTTTCTCCCATCTATCTACCTCCCTTTTGCTTCAACATTCCCATTTGACATAGCATGCTGAAAAATAAAGCACTCCTTTATTTTATCATTCTCTCAAACTCCCTGGCATTTTACAAAGCTTACAGAACCATATTTGTCTGATACCTCATGAGTTCCAAACTTTCTACTATCTTTTCCATTAATAGTGCATTAAAATTAATAGGAAATTCTTAGCAAGGGGCTACATTTATTGATTCATTTTCGTGAACATAAATATTGAGAACAGAAAAGGACAATGACAGAACCTTTTGTATAAACGGAAGTAAACCAAAAGTAGCAGAGTGGATATAATCGGCCAACTGCGGGTGCAAAGCCTTGTGAACAACCACGTTCATATACCGCCTCCTCGCAAAAGCCCCTATAAAACAAATGAAAAGATGGGGAAAATACCTGAGATTTGAATGTTTGGGAGATAAAGTGGAGAGGGAGGAAAACAGCTACTTCATTAATGCTATTTACAAACTTTCTGGATAAAACCCTTTCAGGAAAACAATGCAGTTGACAGCCACTTCAAGAAATTCCACCAATATTTGAGCTGTTTGTCCTTAGAAAATGTGATAGACAAGAAGATATGGGATTATTATCAACAAAGAAAATGAGATAAGGCGTTCATGGCAAACTCTTTCACCTTGAGGAGTTGGCCTTCTTCGATCCATCCCCGCACCGCAGTCCGTTGCAAAGGGCACTTTCCCCGCACAGCAGGAATGCTTCGGTCGACTGCTCGATTGTCTAAACGCAGGCACCAAATCTGGCTAAATTTATTATAAGTTAAGATTTTTCTTCAAATATAAATCACAAATAAAATACAAAATATTTTTTATCTAATAAATAATCATAATTAAATATATTTTTATGATATATTCTATTAAAAATATACAGTTTAATAAAAAATTTAATAGTTTATTATTTTTGAGAGCTATTTAACTTTATTCTTTTTCTTATTTATTTGTTTTAGACTTTTTTCGTATAGTGAAGATATTTGACAATAAAACTAAAACAAAAACAATTATGAAAATTAACCACTTATCATCAATAGTAACAAAGATGAAAAAGATGAAACAACTTTGACTTACAAAATATAGTACTCTCTTATTGTACAGGAGAAAAGCAATAATGCAGTAAAAAGTGTTGTGGTGCGTCGTTTGATTGGATCAGCACCTACGATATTGTCAGAATTATGGTAAGGTTCGACACGATGCGTTATTAGACTGGCAGTGAGTCAGGCACTTAGGCAAGCTTCAGGGCATGCCACAGGGCGCACCCCCGCACCCTGGAAGCCTTAACCCGATGCTTGGGCGCCCGAGCATGCCCCAATGCCTAACACAGTAAACTCAAAACCTGGGTGTCATGCGGTTATAACTCATAGTGATGCATCCCTTGGGCGGTTTAGTGCAGTTTAAGATGAGGGTTTTGTCCCATTTAAAGCACGTTTTGGGTGTGGTGTAAGATATGTGTGCAAAGCATTAGCAGAAAGCTAAAGCGTATGGCTGAAGTGGTGGTTGCATCCGCGGCTAAAGCGATGACTGTAACGACGTTACAGCGACTGCAGCTGTGGGCTGCAGCGATGGTTGCATCGGTTGGCTATGACAGTAATTACAGTGGAAATGCTGCAGTGGTGACTGCATTGGGGACTGCTGAGTGGTAATAGGTGTTGTTGTGGAAATTCATACAACAAGGAAAAAGATTGATTGGTGAAAAGGAGAGAAGTATAAAGGGTTTGAGTGAATGAAAAAGCCTCAGACTGAATGAGTTTTATTCTTCTTCCTCAAGAGCCAAGTGTTCTGTAAGCGATGCTTGTTTGTTGCTGTATAATCAAAAGTTGAGTATAGAATCACGGAAATGTCATAGAGAGAATGAGGCTAAAGTTTGTGTGCTTCCTTGACAGTTGTAATTTTCTTCTTCTTCTAAGGGTTGGGTTCACAGGAATAACTCTGTAATCTCTTTAGCTATTCTCATAGTGAATTTTCTTAGTGGCATGATGTGATGGCCCCTAACAATCATTAGATTAGTACTTTTACTAATCCAATTACAATTATGTGGTTGATCACTAGTATAATTTGTTATTCGAATACTAAGTATAGTAGCATATATATGTAAAGACAACAAAATGTGAAAGCAAAAAGAAAATCATCCATACATACATTCATCTAGAAATAATAGAAAACATACATTTCAGAAAAAACACAAAAAATGCATCCATAATAGTGAAGTTATTATAAACCAAATTTAAATGTACATAAAATAAATTCTCTCATAAAAACACAAAAATCGAAAAGAACTAAGCAATATGATCCTTCTCAAGCACTTGCACCTCCTCGATGACTGACTCCTCGGAAAGCTCCAAGTCTAACATGTCAATTTCACATGCCAAGGCCCAAAAAAAAAAATGTGTTAGATAATTGTCTAAGCATATTTTATGCTACTACATAATTTTCATTATGTTTAAGAATATCATATTTTTAACAATTAAGTAAAGGCACAATAGAGCTAAATATAAAAAAACAGGTAAAGCTATAACTCAATCAAGTTATAACTTAAGCAACTAAGGTAAGCTAAGCACATACCTCTCAACCAGAAGCTACAACAAAGTTAAGCATAAATACTTACATAATAAGTTGAAAAGAAATTGAAATGAATATGAAAAAAAATATATATGATAAATAGATTATACTGTAAATAAGTGCTGATACAAGCATGATGAAATGTTATAATAGAAATCATAGTCGAAAATAATAATAATGACAATAAATATTGAAAGAAACTATCGAAGTAAAAATAAAAGCTAAAAAAACTAGTACTATCTGATTGGCTAATGAAGCCAAGATTGAACTGTAATTATTAGATATCTAGCTACTCATAACTAGGCATGAACTGTACTAAACTGAACTGAATTGAATATGTAGTAATACAAATGTATTGTTTATTTTAACTATTTTACTTCGCTACTATCGGCACGTGCAGAAGCGGCTGAGAAGTCAAGTACGTCTACAAAACTAAATGTGGGTTCTCGAACTTAACATAATTCTCCCCAATAAATACGTGTAAGTATCCTTATTACACCTTACAACATGCTTATTGGTCATAAAGTGCATACAAAATCACCCTTCTGAATTAAACCTAATGTCAAATATTTTCCTAAATTACTAAATTTATTTTTATGCATAAATTTTTTATATGGCATGCTACAAGGAATTGGTCCAAATGGAAGACAATAATTAAGGTTATTTCAAAGTAATTCAACTAAAAATTCTGTGATACATTATTATCTAATTATTTGTTCTAATTATTATAAAAATATATAAGCTTAAGATCTTCAATACCCCACTATTTAATATATTCTCAAATTTTACGCTCTTACTATTAAAATATTAAAACTAAATATAGCTTTAACTTAAATCAAATTGATTTGCCTACCTAAGTCAACTTATCAAATCATATGTCATAATATTTAATTCAACACCTTTGCTAAGCTTTATTACCATTTATAACACCTAGTGGCTATGAGTTTAAGCATTGATCAAAGAGTTTAGATCTCTTAGCTTAAGATTTTATTTCATAGGTTTTTCTTAGATCTAAACTACTCAAAGTTAGACTCTAAGTGAGGTTTAGAGTTAATGAATTCCTTAAATGGTATTAGACATTATATGTTAGCAAATCTCTAAAGGTACTGATTTATAGATTTTAATAATGTGAATAGGGAGTTTAAAGCTGAAAACTAATTATTTTCTCAATTTCAGGAATTAAAATATTATCATTTTAGGATAAAAAATTTGACTTAGAGAATTACGCTTCCATTTATTAATATCTGTGAATCTAAGGGAAGCTTATTAACATGGGGTCAAATGACACTTTAATCATTAAACTTGGGTAACTAGGGGTCATAATATGCCATAATTATGGTTAATTACACTTAGAGAGTGACTAAAAAAATGACTCATTAAATCCTAAATTATATTCTATATTTAAATTTCTCATATTTACTAATCAAAATAGTATATAATTTTTCATATTTTGGATTTATATTCATCAAATTATTCCATTAATACATTATGTATTAATTTCCTAAAGTCTTGATTTAATTAAATTAATCGCACCATTACTCAAAAATGGAATATTCTCAGAATATTCTATTTCTGTTATTGGTTTTAGGTGTGGGTTGATGGAAAGCCTGATGGGTAGGAATATTCGACGGATATTCACTCCGTCGAATGACGTGGGTCATGGGCTGACCCGACCCGAGACTGTACATTGTCCTGGCAGATCGACTGAATTATGGCTAATTTTAGCCACTAATTCCTGTTAATTCTGGCCATCATAGAGGATGAATTACATATCAAAATGATCAGTTGGATCAACCGCATTGATTGGCACTGAAAGTTTCTTGACTTGTGCCATCAATCGCCAGGACCTTATGTAACAACCCTTGGTTGTTATTTAGGCTAAACCTAGACTAATCCGTCTTAAATCACTTCCATTAGTCTTTAATCATCATTAGAAGCGAACCCCGAAGTTTTAGTTCAATTTGGAAATCAATCGGACCAAATCATAATTTTGGCTAATTAAATAATTAAGAAAAATAAGATAATTATTTTGAACTCCAAATTAAAATTTGACTTCACCATTAAATTCCCCATCCCCAAATTTGGCCATCAATCCACATGACCTTTGTAAATTTTTGGAAGCCGCTCATATTTCTTTGAATATTTTAATATAATTAAATACCTTGAAAAATAGATTAATTAAATAGTTATCGAAATTGAAATCTAACTTCATCGTTGCGTTCCTTACCCTTGAATTAGCTAAGGGTGAATTTTCATAATTTTTTAAGCTCATTTATTCATTCAATTTTAATTAGAGAAATGTGTTAATTAAAATTAGAAGTTAATTAATTTTTTAAATCCTTTATTTTCTCTTTTGTGCTGAGCCCCACTCCCATTTTCTTTATTTCCTATGTACGCCCCCCCTTTTAGTGCATGCAAGGAGCCCCCTCTTCTTCCCCATACTGCTGCTAGGAGAGGATTTGCTCCTTCCCCCTGCCCATGCGACTACTCTCCTTGTTGAAGCCATCCTACTCCTTCCCTTATATAGCTCCCTCAGTTCTCCAATCTCCCCATTTGCTCAGTTGTTGAAGGAAGAAGCTCTTAAGCTCTTGAAGAACCCCCAGCCCTCCTCTTCATTTTTGTAGCTGAAGCTTTATCCCTACATCCTTGAAGAAATTTATATTTTTATAAGCTAAGGTACTTCCCTGATACTTCCTTTGTACCATTCCTTTCCCATATTGGGCTGATCCAATGACTATTTTATTTTGTTTGTGTACTTATTTCACATCTTTAAGACCCTACATTTGAGTAATCGAGCTCAATAGAGCTCGATCAAAATTTAACTTTGAGAAAAAGGAGAATAGAGTTGCATGATAGAAAAATGAACTAGGGATATAGGTCATCATTGTTTGTAGTGCTAAAAATATCTTTTTGTGTTGATTTTGGTACCAATGGGAAGGTCTTGGAAAGACCTATCCATCGATATATGGCACTATACTTTAGGTGTCATAAATCGGAAAGACATCCCATTTTTGTACAGGTAAAATGTTCGTCAAGCGCTACAATGCACCGTAGAGTCTGGATCTCGGCTAAGTAAGCGCTACTGTGTGCGCACCTTGAGAAATCTGGCGCTACAGCGCGCCGTAGCACCTGACTTTCAGCTAGGAGGGTGCTACAGCGTGCCGCAGCACCGAAATCCGCCATAGCGCCTGAAAGCACTACAACGCGCCCCATTGCAAAAACACGCCATAGCGCGCCATAGTGCATGGCTCTCGGCCAGGCAAGGGCTACATCGTGCCGTAGCGCGTAGAACTGTCTAGTTTTGCTTAAATTTCATATTTTCGTATATTGATGACTCCAGAACCTTAATAATGTAAAAATATACTTAAATAAAAATTGGTTACAATGAAATAATACATTGTGTAATTATAGAGGTAATTTTTAAATATGAAATTCATCTCTTATTCAATTGACATGTTAGGTAACAACTTTTTCTTGCTCAAATGTTTCATTTAGAGTCTCTAGTTGCTCATTACGATATGAAGAATTTATTCACTATATTTGATTTAAGCTTCTGTAATTTATTGCTTTAGACTTCTGGCATAAGTCATGAACCATAACTTATTATTGTAGCATCAATATTTTCTTAAGCTTCCTAGTACTTATCCAATTGGATTGTGAACCCCTTTATAACGATCCAAGTCGTTACTAGGATAATTAAGACTAAACCTAACTCAAAAATTAAAATATTGATTGATTTCAAAATTAGGGCAAACTAAAAATATCATTAGATAGACTATATTCTTATGATCGTAATGCCAAAATTTGAGAGCAATTTGGATAATAGATGCTTCTGAATTATTTAAATTAGAAAAATTAAATACAAGTCTAAATTTAACGATTTTAGTGTCATTAGATTAAGAATATTATAAAAATGCTACAGAAAAAGTTTTGTCAAATCTAGAGCTCCGAATTGACCAGAATTAATTTTTGAAGTATTTATTTTCAAAAATTAAAAAAAAATAAAATATTGCTTTAAAGTGAAAAAAATTTATGCGAATATATATTTTTCATCAAGATACACATTCGTGTCAAGTTTTATTATTTTCTGAAAAAAGAATGGAAGAGAGAGAAAGTGAAGAATGAATGAAGGGATAAGAATGAGGAGGAGAAAGTTAAATCAAACACTCATGCATTTAAGTGAAAAAGGTCAAAAATTTTATCGTGGATGAGAGAGAGAATAATTAATTAATTAATTAAAAACAAATTTTAAATACACCCCCATCCCCCATCTTCCTCATTTCCCACACCCTCACTTCCTTCTCCTCCCTCACTTCCCTCCCCCACTCCTCTTCTCCCCTTTACTTCCTCCCTCTCTTTCTCGGCCATCATCGATTCCCCCACCGACTTTCAGTAAAGTCTCATCAATGCCAATATAGGGTAAAAATTGAGAAAGAAATTAAATATTTTCTATTCTTTAGATTGTTATTTCTTCTTTTAATAATAATAAAAATGTTATTATTATTATTATTATTAATATTATTAATATTATATTTTCATTTCTATCATTTTTTAAACTAAATATGTATATATTTCATAATTTCTGTAACTTCCATTTCTATCATTTTCTTTTTTTTTCTATATATATATATATATATACATATATTCTAATTTTTGCAACTTCATTTCTGTCATTTTTCCTTTTTCTATATATGTATAAATTTTCTAATTTTTGCGATTTTCATTTCAGTCATTTTCTTTTTTTTTTCTCTATATATGTATATATATCCTAATTTATGCAACTTTCATTTCTGTCATTTTTTTTCTATATATTATATATATATTCTAATTTTTGCAACTTTTATTTCTATTATTTTTTTATTTTCTATATATATATATATATATTTAATTTCCACAACTTTCATTTCTATTATTTTCTTTTTATATATATATATATATATATATATTCTAATTTCTGCAACTTTAATTTTTATCATTTTCTTTTTTTTTATATTTGTATATATTTTTTAATTTTAGTAACTTTCATTTTTGTCATTTTTTTTTTAATATATGTATATATTTCCTAATTTCTGTAATTTTCATTTTTGCCATTTTTCTTTTTTTTATATGTATATATTTATTACTTATGATAATAATAAAAAATAAATAAATTATTATTTTTAATATATAAAAATAAAAAAAACCAAGATAACATTAATATTGATATTCTTACTAAAATAAAATGAAGAATATTATTCTTTTTATTTAATTATTTTATTTGCAGCATTTGCATCGCTATTAAGCTTTGACCCACTTTGATATATTTATATGAGATTTTGTGCTCAGAACTTGAAATAAGTAATCAAAAATCAGTATCATGAGTTCATTCAAGTTGATCTCAGGTATGTACAGACAATACGCTAGGCTAGGATAAGTTGATATCTGAAAAAATAAAAAAACTGCACATAGCCTTTGAGGGGGAATGTGTAGTCAGTTAGGAACCCACATCTCAAATAATTATATAGACATATCTAACTCCTCAATTATTCTGTAACTTTATCCAACAGAATAAATATTATATATTATTTTATTTTCTTTCAGAATGAGCACATATCTTAAATATGTATATTGCATTCATAATCGTAAGCATATCATACTTAAATATATCATTTTATTTGTATATACTTCTCATGCAGAATCATGCCACTTAAATGCAAATTTTGATATCCTAAAACCTACTTAGACCTTTGTGTCTAATTAAATATTTTCTTTTCTTTTCTTTTTTGGTTCGCATAGTCATATATATATGGCAGTTCATGAACAATCTCTGGATCAAGCCTTTGAAAAAGTGCTGATGCATGATTGAGCAACTTATACGCTGATTTTTTTATAGTTTTAAATTCTTACTTAGTGTGTAACAGATTTTGTTAAACAATTATTATATTTGTAATGAATATATTTCTTTTATTATTCTAGTATTTTTGAATGTTATAATGAAAGCAGAAGTGTGTATTTTATATACCTCTAAATATATTACTATACTAAACCTCGATATGATCTGGGAGAGTGAGCACATAATACTAGATTAACTATGCTGACCCAACAGTAGATCGCCACACCCTTCCCCTGATCAAGATATTGTTTATGGCTTGTGTGGGTAGTCTTTAGTAATCTTTATAACCTTTTATTGTTAAGTCATATAATGTGACTTGATGCCTTAGCTTTCCTCATGCTTTTAAAGGTTAAGTATCCAAATTGGGTATTTACCTTTATTGTATTAGGAGAATCCTTTAGCAAGAAATGAATATCTCTTTAGTGGTAGAAACCTTAGAATGGATTAATTTTACTGTTAGTTCATTCAAATCCCTCCTTATAGTGAGATTACACATAGTTAAATGGAGATGACATTTAAGTGTGATTTTATGTATAGAGTGTAGTAGCAAATCCCATGGCTTCATTATTAGACTTAGTCTAATAATGGTGCTTTAGCTAATCTTCTAGCTTAGATCCTAATTATTTAAGTGGTCAAAGAATATTAGTTCTTTGATGCTAAGCCTCTGAATTCTAATTCATTGAATTAGAAGTGTTAGTTATTCTTAGCCTTGGTTAAATCTTATAGTAACTTAACTAGTTAGCCTAAGCCTCCTTAAGTGATGAATATCACTTAAGTGTAGAACCTTTAGGATCCTCGATCCTTAGCTAGCTTATGCTTAGTGTGTGATATTACATGCTAAGTAGTAGTTTTCTTTATCCTTATAATCCTTAAGTGCTACGTCATATATTATGACTTAGGAGTTAACCTTTAATCCTTTAAGGTTACATTAAAACTTAGCTGAATGTTGGTACTCTTTCCTTGGTTGCCCTTCTTATTAAGTGATGATGTTCACTTAGTTTAGTTAGCTTCTTAGTAAAGCTTAGTTTTACGGTTAGAATTCTCTAACAATAGTCCTTAAGGTAAAATTATGAAGACTTATTCTTAAACCTTAGGTTTGATTATTTGGATTCTATCTTAAAATCCTTGAGCCTTTTAGTATCCTTAAACCTTAACTCTTTGCTTAGTTAGAATCCTAAATTGTGGATTAGATCTTAAGCTATTCCTTAAAAGCTTAAGGTAGTTCTAAGAATAGATTAATAAGAACTTAGTTTAGGTTTGATTTTATAACAACTCTAGGTTGTTACCATGCAAAATATAGATTTTCCTAATCAATTTTTAGTATAACTACCTTTAGAACATTAATTTAAGCCTATCAAGGAGATTTGAAGTCCATTGGACTTCTCTAGGTCAAATCTGTAATTTGATCAATCTAGATGCCTTAATCTAGACCCAAAATAATTTGACCTCAGAATTAAAATCTGATTGCATTTTTGGATTCCTCACCCCTAAATTAGCTAAGGGTGAAATTTTGATGCAATTTGGAGTTCATTTGGGCCATAATTCAATTTAAATTAAATTGGCTCATTTGCACATAAGGGTTCCTATTAAATTATAATTTCAAATATATCCTTATACCTAAATAAACGGCCGGGATCCGCTGTGCGGACCGCGGGCGATCCGCTGCGGAGCCCGGGTCACTCGACCGCGGCATCCCGTGAAATCCAGCTGTTCTGCCTTTTAATCTACGGTCAGGATTCGATCCCGCGGGACCGCTGATCTGTCGTTGGATCTGTCCTATGGATCCTACGGCCAGGATCGCTCCCGCGATCGACCGTTAGGATCCGAGCGATCCCAGTCATAGCGGCTTTTGATCAATCGATCAGACGGCATCCGCGGGGTCTGGCACTGTGGATCATCGTCTCCGCCAGATTCCCTCGCCCGACAGGAATTTTTCCCGTACTGCCAGCTGGCCATCCGGTCTGCCACTCCCCTCTCCAGCTCAGCAGACCATTGCGGAGCTTCCCTTAATGGCTAAGGGACCCCAATTGGGCCCCGTGGCCCGGCCGAGCTCGAATTGGAAATTAGAAAGCTCGGCCATGGCCCGAACCCTCCGACCCACCTCAGCCCAATTCAAGGCTCTGGAAGGTTCACAGCTCTTCCCTGAGGCTATAAATAGCCTCAGATCTCCTCCATTTGATCCTTGCTGATCAATTGGAGTCGAGCTTCCTTCTCCGCCATTGCCGATTGCTGAAGCTTCTTCCAGGCGCTCCCAAGCTCGTGTACCACTGATAGGAGAGTCTCTTGGAGTTCAGGAACTCTCAGAGAGATCTAGGGCAGCTCGGCGAGCTAGGAGGAGACCTCTTCCCCTTCCGCAAGCTTCTGGACACATCCAGGTATCCCAGTTGCAGGTTCTGAGCTAATAAGGCTCAGACCTTATTCCATTTGATGCGGTTTTGTACTTATTGTCGATTCGAACTCAGCTATATCGTAATTAGGGTCTAGGTTAGCCCTGATCGATCGAATCGATCGATCGGGTTCAGTTTCTTCTGGATCACCTAGGTCGAGTAAGGACCCAGCGATCCAGGCCACCCCAGACCAGAGGGCTTCGATCCACCTCACCTCCCTGATGGTGTAGGGATCGAGCCCGAGGTCTGGCATAGCCTCTGTGGGGAGAATTATCTCCCCACAATAACTCAAATGGTAGAATCCTTGGGTGAGTAAGGTCTGGCTGATCCAAACCGCCTCACAAGGGGCTTCGAGTCCCATTCGATGCGTCCAACTTCGGTGATGGAGTAACGATCGATTGCTAGCCGAGCCGTCGTCCCCATTCCTCCGTCCCACACAGGTTCCCTATTAGGCCCTACCCGTCGGGACGGAGGAATGGGGACGACGGCACTGTGTGGGCCGGGTCGACCCACGACCCGCACGGTGTGACAGTGCCGGGTCTCCCGGGCCCCGGTCGACCCGCACGTTTTCGAATACGGGCCGAGCCATTTTATTTAAATAGAATTAATGGAATTATTTTCCTTATGGAAAATAATTCAATTAATCAAATCATAGGATTTTGATTAATTAAAAATACAAAATGTATTATTTAAATAACTTCTAATCCACTGGTCCAAATCCTATAATATCATATATGAAAATGATCAGAAAAATCTCAGGAACCTAAATATAAAATAAAATCATGCATTTGATGGTTAGATCTTTAATTATTGCCTAATTACAGTGGATATTAATAAGGGCAGATTAGTAAATTTACTTATCCAAATTGTATGTTTAGGGTGCCATTAGTTTACTGATGATAATTAGATTGTATGTGCCAAGTAGAATATTTTTCTAAGTTTTGTAATCTTAGTTATGCTCTAATCTTGTTAATCTTGATTTATAAATTTTAGGGTTTATACTCACTGGATCTTAGCAAATTTAGGCTCTAATTTCTTGTTTGATTAAGTAAAACTTACATGCCAAATTTCATGTGATTTGAATGGTTGGATTTATACTTATGTGATAATCCTTTTTGATTGGAATTAGGGTTTGATTAGCACTAAGTAACCCTTATTTTAGAACTTGAATTATCAGTTTGGTTTATAACAGCAAGCAAATGAACTGAATTCATTCTTACAAACTTATTAAGTCTGCTTGAATAAATTCAAAGATATAGAATTTTAATTATCTTAATTAACTTAAGAAATTTTAAGATTTGGATCAAGCTTCTAAGACTTGATCTAGGTCTGAGATTGCCACCAATAATACATAATCAATCCACTAATTTGACATTGATCCTAAATGAATAACTTGATTTTTCTTAAGGCATGAGAAGGGATCAAACCCTAATCTACTTAAGGAGAGTCCAAAATCTTAAGAAACCAAACTTAATTGATATTGATTTTAAGATTTGGAACTAAACATCCTCCAATAATACATCTGATTCATTATTGATTCTAAACATTAAATTAGACAAATTAGGGTTAATGATAATCCTATGTGACTTCTTGATCTGAATCAAACCTTAAGATTCCCGATTTTCTCCTAAAGTAAGATGACTAACATATGAAGATTAATAAAATCATATTGATTAATTAAGCAATTTAAGTCTTAAAAATATTCTTGATTTAGATCCCATGATCTTAGATTGAGAGTGATCAGATGACCTAATCATCTGATCTAACCATTCTAAACCTAAATATGAATCAGAACCTAATAGCTTAATGTTAATATTTAGAGGAGAGAACCTTAAAGTTTTTCTTCATAAGATCATCTTGAATTATTTAAAAGACCTAAATTCATATATTATGAGGTAGGAGGCCTTGTATGAATCCTTGAGGTAGAAGTATAGAAAATTCCATCACCTTAGAGATTGATCTATTCTTTTTGTGGTAGTAATCACTTAAGATATTAGAAGAGATACATCTCCTTATGGTAGAAT
The DNA here is from genome assembly GCA_016760335.1 of Gastrodia elata. Lineage (NCBI taxonomy): Eukaryota > Viridiplantae > Streptophyta > Magnoliopsida > Asparagales > Orchidaceae > Gastrodia > Gastrodia elata. The sequence goes on from CM028678.1 coordinate 22,741,651, forward strand.
CCATATTGAGTGATCTTGGATCATATTCACTTGATGAAACTTTGTATAGGGCTTACCTATTAGTTTAAGACTTGTAGTTTTGATAAATCCTTATTTTATTAAATAGATTTGATTGAACTTGGATTATTGGATAGTGTAGTATAGTATACCCATATTACCGGTCCCCAGTAATATTCGGGATTAGTTGAGTCACTCTAAGTAAGATTTATCTTTGTTGCTATCCTACGGGCTTAGGCGGATATAACCTCGCTTAGAGTAAATCAATCAATTCTAAGAATGTATTAAACGGGTACCCATTCCTTAGTTTAATTGAAAGACAAATTGACATCGGGCAATGCCTTCTAGCGAAGATCGCTTCAATAGGTTTGGCTCAAATAAACTAAGTAATGGGATTCACCTTCCTTAAGATGCTAAGTATGACTGTGAGTTTAGTGACTTAATGCTTAGTTTGAGATACAAAATCATCATCGGTTGGTGCCTCCTAATGAAGATCGCTTCCTTAGGGTGGCGTAATCAAACTAAATGTTGTGAGTTCTACCCTTGCATCATATTCAATATGTGTATACAATCACCCCACAGAGTGGTCCTTAAGTAACTAAGCAATTTTAACCAAATATCGATCTAGAAAATTGGAGTCAGGATCCTTCTAGCAGGATTCTGCACAGTGGAGACTTGGGATTCAATACTGTTTCTTACAATATTCTTAATGGATTTCGGGATTTCTCATTCATTAACATAGTGGCATAAGCATAAGCATAAATATGAGTTGAACTCATTCTTTTTGTTATGACACATGGGTATCAGTGATACAGTATGAGATATGGAATATTATATACACAGACTGGGGAATTTTAGGGTGCATTTACGTCACCATACTGACTTCCTAAATGTTGTGCTTACATTGGACCGTACTACTCATAAACCTTCAGTGATAGTTCTATGATATACCGTGGCATATCATACTTGTGAGCATTATTTCAGTGGCATATAGTGCAGCTTATAGCATCCTTCTCAGCATTTGACATTTCTTTCACATTGGTTTATGAGCATCTGACATTTTTATTTACTTTCAGTATTTAGTTTTGATGCAGTTTTACATTGCTTAGTTCTTATAGTTCAGTTATTTGATGTCTTTACAGTTTTTCCTGCACTTTTACTTTACGTTCTTGCATATTTGTTATGTTTAGTTTAGCTTGTATAGCTAGCTTCGATGTGTTAGACTTCTTGTCTAACACGGGGTACTTTTGGGATCCGGCAAATTGCTAGACCCCGAGCAATTGTTGGAGGCAGGTCAGGAGGACGTCCTAGAGACTCAGGAGGAGTAATTGGAGCTGTAGGGGATTGAGCACCTACTCTTACTCTCTAGTTCTTTCCAGTATTCTAGCTAGACTCTTTATATTTCTGCATTTTAATGGCTTGTAATAAACTCTGGATGTATTTTTACTTTCTTTTCTGAGACGAACATTTACTATTGCTTGAGATGAATGTATTCTGGATGTTTTGCTTTTAGCTTCCGTACTCTGTTATACTGCTATACATAGTATTGTGATGTGATCAGCGTACTAGGAATGCTGATGTATTTTATAACGTACATGGGTTCTTTCTCGCTCTCTTGAACCTTATGTACGTGCCAGTCTAATACCTAAGATAAGTATTTTGTTCTTATCTTAGATATGGACTCTCGAACCTACTCATAGGGTTCGATTCAGCGGTCTTCAGTATGGCTCTGTCTTTTTAGCCTATTCGGGACGATAGGTTTTACTTGTATGGCCCACCGCTCCCGAGTAGCGCACCATTCTGCCGCTGAACCATAAAATGATACTTGTCTTTGCGCATGGCAATGGAATGAGGCATTATAGTTGGTATCAGAGAGGTATTATAAAGTGTGAGATAAGGAGCTTGTTCCTATCTACTTTATAACCTGTTCTCTCTGCGTTATGACAAGATCACAATTACTATGTGTAGTGCAAAGCAATCATCCAAAAGGTTCATTAAGCTGTCTCAGAAATAGAAAGGGAGATTATGTCTATAATACTGACACCCTAGGAATTAAACGCACGTAAAAAGATTACTTAAAATGATATCTTAGGATTTGAACAAATTTTGAAAGAAATAAATGAATGAAATATTTATGGGTTGAACTATTTTAGGGGATGGAATTGTAACAACCCGAGTTATTACCATAGTTGATTAGGACTAACCCTGAGTCTTAAACACAATTATAAGTGCTAATTAGGTCAAGTGGAGTCAATCTCTGAGACCTAGTCCAAATCAGGAGTCAAACGGATCGAATCCTGATTTCTGGAAATCTAGAAACCCTAGAAAATTGACCTATTTAAATTGATTCCTGATCGAAAAACGGACACCGCCATTACGTTCCTTGACCCCAAATTAGCTTGGGGTGAAGTTTTCGTGTCAATCAGAAGACGTCGAAATTTCGACGAATATTTTAATAATAAAAAATACCCCGGAAATCGAGGTATCAAAATACTCGTCGGATCGAAAATCCAACTTTGCCATTGAATTTCTTGACCCCAAATTAGCTAGGAAAAATATGTTCAAATTTTTCTGGAAAAAAAAATATTATTTTAATACTTAACGACGTGCTGTTAAGTATTTAAAGTTACCGTCAACTGTAGCTAACGGCACCGTTAGATCGGACGACGCCATCACAGCCATTGGATCTGATCCAGATCCAATGACTACGGGGCCAACTCCCTCGGCCCCGTCGCCCACGCGTGACATGTGGCGGGCCGCCGCCGTTTCCGGCCAATCTTGGCCTTCCCCGACCTCGGCGAGGTTGCCGGCGGGTCTATAAGACCTCGGCCGACCTCTGGGCTCTGGGTTTGCGAAAATCCGAGCCCAGATCAAGCCAGATCAGAGCCCTGAAGTCCAGCCACCCGCAGTCGTCGACTTCAGGTACCCCCGATCTCCCTCTCCCGTTCTCCTTTCGCCGTCGCCTAACCTTAGAATTGTAGGTTATGACTTAGATCGACAATCAACCGGACCTGATCGGCCTCGATCAGGTCCGGCTAGCTCAGATCAAGGCTTGAAGCCTCTGGCCAATTTTCTAAGGTATTAGTTTTTCATTCAGACATCAGGACAAAAAGTTAACCCTAGAACTTAGAGTTAACTTTAGTGAAAAATGACCATAATGCCCTTGGAATTCAAAAGACCATAACTTGGTCAAATCAACTCCAAATTCAAAAATTCAAGAAGCTATCTAACCTAGAATTCAAATGTCATCAACATGCTAAAATAATATTTAGGATTTCAATCCTAAAAATTTAGGTAAATGACCAAATTACCCCTAACCTTATTTTAGTCACAACTTGACTGTTTGAGGTCCAATTTGGACGTACTTACTGTCTATCTTCAAGTTAGATAGTAAGAAATTAGTTGGAAAAGAGAAACCTCAGTTTTAACCCCAAATCAAAAGTTGACTTTTTGACCCTTAAAGTAGGGGCAAAATGGTCTTTTTGTCCTAAGATTGGATTAAGCACCCATAACCTCTAATATAACATTCCAAAACATTAAAACTAATATTATAATCATATTAGTAACATTCAAGTGAGTGAAATCAACTATTAAGTCAGATTCCAAAAATCTCTTTAAGTCTTTAACACTACACTTTAAGGACCTTTCCTGAGACTAGGACTAGATCATAGGTTAGAGTTCATTCATTGGGTAAATTGGGTTACCTAATGGGTAACCTTAGTTTTATTAGTTTCTAGACTTTCTTTTATTTTACAACTTGTTCTGATTATTTTGTCTTTTAACTTTAGATTTAGGATATGAGATTCATCCTATTAAGTTTGATTACTTAATATGATTTGCCTTAACTAGTAGATCACTTATAGAGTAAAACCTAGAACTTAGGTCTTATCCTCTTTGGATTATGTGATTAAACCTAAATCTCATAGTGTTTAATCCATAATCCATAGGTTTAGAAGATCTTGATCAGATCTTAGTTAGAACATCTAAATTCACAAAATTAGGACGTATGATTTATTGATTTAACTCGTAGTCGTCTATCTGATTGAACTAGATTAGAACCTGATGAGTTTTAATCCTTTTTAACTTATAAGGATGAGTTTCTGAATTACACTCGATAGTAGGAAAATGGTGATCCTGAACTTGTGTAACTTGAAATAGTTTGAAGGTTAAGTAGAAAACAAATGATATCACCATGTTTAGTAGAGTCCCTTGCTTCTATTTGATACTTTGTTGCTTACGCATTCCTTGATTTTTGTGCCATATTTCCTTGAGCATATCATACAAGATTTTTGATGCATAAATAAAATATTAGGAAAATATGGAGACTCCTTAGATTCCTTGTAAAAATATTAAAGTAATTAATGAGAAGATAATGACTTGATGTGTTTGAGCTGTCTCTCAGTGTTCTTTTGCTCATATCGATTATTGCCCTAGCCGTATCGTGCTAGGAACCGCCCTAGCCGTACTGTGCTAGGATATTTCGGGTATGACTGTGGGTGACCTAACCGTATCGTGCTAGGAACTGCCCTAGCCATACTGTGTTAGGGCCTTCTATGTTGACTGTTGTTGCCTTAGCCATATCATGCTAGGAACCGCCCTAGTCGTACTGGTGCTAAGATCTTCAGCCCTGTTTGGTGAGCTTGTGTAGCTCTTTTCTGTATGGCAGATTGTGCACCTATGGTTTTATATGCAGTTGTTGTTGTTTGCTTTTCAGTATTCTTTTTCAACCAGCTATTTTCTTGTACTGCTTGATATACCTATTTAGGATGTTAGAATCTTGCTGCTATATGTACTTACCACTATTGAGTTGTTTATTTTTAATTAGCATATTTCTATTGATCACCAGCATATTTAGGATATAGTACTTTTCTTACAGCACATGTTTAGTTATGTATATTATATGCCCCTCCTTGTTTAGTTTGTGCCTTAGCCTCTTTCCTTTTTCTTTGCTTAAGTTATAAATGATGATTTATAGCTTTCCTGTTTCCTTTGTATTGCTTGCTGCTCCTTTCATATATATATGTTGCTTAGATGTTGTCAAATGGTGATATTACTTAACACTTATAATAATTCATCAGCTTAAAATGTACTTAGACAATTGTCTAACTAGAATTTTCTTTTCTTTGGCTGGGACCCTACATTGTGAAACCGACAATGGCAGACTCCTTTCAGTTAGACGAGCAGGAGTTAGGTGTGGAGCCTTACCCAGAGGAGGAGCCCGTGGAAGAAGCTGCCGTCTAGTTCCCTTATATTTCAAGTGAGGATGAGTGATTTTCATTATATTTAAACATTTTAAATCATGTAATAATACAGGTACTATTGACTGTGATTTTTGGATTATATACTTATATTCTGAGTTCTATTTTTCTTTCTTATTTGTCTTGTGATACTTGGATGGTTTACATTTCCTTAAATTGCTTCCGCACTCTGTTTGTTTATTTATACAGTGTCTGTTAGTTTGATTCTGTGTTAGTCCTTCTCTAATCAGGTGGATTACGAAGTCTATCCTAATCCAATGATAAGTGAGGGGTTAGCTAGAGTGACACCCCACCCTTAACCTAATCCTTCGGCGGAATTAAGGGTGCGGGGCGCCACAGTTGGTATCAGAGAATTCCATAAGGTGTCAGATTAAGAATTTGCATTCTTATCTACCTAATGGATGATTCTTCTGCCATATCAGTCACTATATCAGAAAACATTGGAGTCACATCCAAGAACATCACAATATCAAGGCTTAGAATAATAAGCGTATAGAAATCAAAAATGCTATCACGGTACCAGAACTTAATCAGTAGAAATTTAAGATAAATGAGTAACTAAGTAACCTAAATAAATCTTATAGGATCAAACCTAAGTATAATATGTAACCAGCTAATTCAAATCAAAACCTTTATGAGATCAAGGACTTAAGATGGTAGGTCATAACTTTCATACCAAGGCGTATGAATCCCTATAAGACTTTAAACCAACAAATAGGTCTTGGAACATTTTTAAGTAGTTACCTTCTACTTTTTAAATATTGTCTCCTTAGGAATAATAACGGCAAAAATCTACTTCTAGAATCATTAAGGTTAACCATATCTCTCTAAAGAGTTTAAAACTGGTTAAAATATTAGGACATAGGCTAAAGTGAAAGCACGAGATTGAGAGACTATCCCTTGTATCAAGTCACTACTAGCATGTGTGACTCCTAGTTCACTAATGCCTTCCATCCCACGACTCGAGGTAGAAACTCAACATAATACGCTATAAGAAAGAGAACCTCGTAATAATACCTACGGTCACTTTTTGTCTCTAATAATAGATGGTTGCCACTGTACCTCTGTCACCAATCATTTTATCAATAAATACAATCTTATTTAATTCCTCTTGGATTCTAATACCATTTTTTCATCATTTAAGTTTTACAGTCATTTCATTGTTAATCCTTATTCTTAGTCATCCTCAAATCTTACTTGTACTATACTAGGGTGTTACATTGGACAATTACTTATGCCTAGCGTAGGTAGTCAAACATTAAGATCTAATTCATGCTTTCGTGACTCATAGCGATAATTTCTCTGTCGAATAGCAACTTACCCAGCTAAGTAAATGATCTCTCACTCTTTAGATTAAACTGAATGATAGAATATATTAATTAGACGAGCCATAATTGTAGCTCAAAATGCCAATTTAGCATCTTGTTAGGTCTCCAATCCATTACCTCATTGAAGTAAGCAGTCAAAAAGCTCAAGTCTTTGATGCCAAATAGTATCTTGACTTTTCTTAATTCGGGATAGGTCTTGTAAATGACTTATTCACCCTTGCTTAGGCGCTTAAGTGGGGAATATCATCTATGTATAGAACCACAAGGATCCTTGACCCTTAAATTATTTTTAATAGGAGGTACCATCTGCTAAGTGATAATCCTATCCCATAGTACCAAGTCTTGTGATATGAATAAGTAGTTGATCTGTAATCTTGAAAAGCCACGTCCAACCCAATTAAATGTCAACTTACCTCTCTTTATTTCCATCAATTAAAATTCTCTCCAATCTTAGCGGTGAGATTGAATTTCGAAGGTCTAACTTTAAATCTTAAGTCCTAGGACCCTAAATGGTAAACCCTAGTACTTTCTAATTCCTTGCTTCTGCTTTGTCCCAAACCACTACTGCCTTATTCTTTTCACTTGAGTGATGTCGAGGACGACATCATTTTTAAGTGGGGGAGTCTGTAACAACCCAGGTTGTTACCTAGGTCAATTAGGACTAATCTTAGTCTTAAGTGCTAATTAGGTCAATTAGAGTCAACCTCTGAGACCTAGTCCAAATCAGGAGTCAAATGGATTGAATCCTGATTTTTGGAAATTCAGAAACCCTAGAAATTGACCTATTTAAATTGATCTCCAATCGAAAAACGGACACCGCCATTGCGTTCCTTGACCCCAAATTAGCTTGGGGTGAAATTTTTGTGTCAATCGGAAGTCGTCGAAATTTCGATGAATATAATAAAAATATCATGAAAATCGAGGTATCAAAATACTCATCGGATAGAAAATCCGACTGCGCCATTGAATTCCTTGACCCCAATTTAGCTAGGAAAAACATGTTCAAAATTTTTTGGAAATTTTTCAAAAATATATATATATATATATTTTAATACTTAACGGACCCGTCCTGTAGCTGACGGCGCCGTCAATCTGGACGGCGCCATCTCAGCCGTTGGATCGGCCCAGATCCAACGGCTGCGGAGTCGTCTTCCTCGACGACTCCGCCCGCATGACACGCGGCGGCCCGTCGCGGATGCTGGCCAATCCGGCCGCATCCAGACCTCGGCGAGGTTGCGGTCCGGTCTATAAGACCTCGGCCGACCCTTAGGCTCCAAGTTTGCACAAATCGGAGCCCGGATCGAACCGAAATCAAGCCCCGAGTTAGCCCTATTTTTCCGCCGATTTCCTTCGCCGATCCGACTTCAGGTACCCCGATCTCCCTCGTTTACCGTTCGATCATTACAATAATTGTAGGATACGTAGATTAGGATGTCATCTACACATCCACCGTTCCGATCGGGCTCGAACCAACCCGATCGGGCGCACCAGACCCGCGAAGGGGTCGGGGTTCGGTCCGCCGAACCCTCGGAAGACGAACATACGCGACTTCGGGCCGGGCCGGGTCGACTCGAGCCCGACCCGCCCGGGTCGGGTCCACGTTAGCGCGGGTGGGGCTTACTAGGCCACGTAGCAGCCCACGGGCCCGCCACGTGTCAAGTGGGGCCCACAGCCCAGTCACCCGAGCTGAGTCAGCAGCCCGTGGGGCCCACAGTGCCACGTGGCAGCCTCTGGCAGTGCCATGTGTCAGGTGGGGCCCACAGCCCAGTCACCCGAGCTGAGCCAGCAGCCCGTGGGGCCCACAATGCCACGTGGCAGCCTCTGGCAGTGCCACGTGTCAAGTGGGGCCCACAGCCCAGTCACCCGAGCTGAGTCAGCAGCCCGTGAGGCCCATAGTGCCATGTGGTAGCCTCTGGCAGTGCCACATGTCAGGTGGGGGCCCACTGACCAGTTAGCCGAGCTGAGTCAGCAGCCCGTGGGGTCCACAATGCCATATGACAGTCTCTAGATGTGCCATGTGTTAGTGGGGCCCACTGTTGGTTAATTAAAATTTAATTACTGTTAGTTACTGTTTATCCCTAATTAATTACTATTAGTGGTTAATTAAATTAGGACTAGTACTAATTACTTTTGAATAGTAACCATAATTAAATAATTATAATTAGAGATTAATTAAGGATTAATTAATTTTTAATTTAATCCTAAATAGTAATTAGGATAATTAATTACTTTTGAACAATAAAACTTAATTAATTAAATTTAATTTAATATTAACAGATAATTAAGACTAATTAAAAATTAATTAGCACTAATTACTTTGCTACAGTAAAAATATTAATAAATATAATTAAATTAATTAAATAATTTTTTTTAATGTTAATTAGTAATTAAGCATAATTAATCACAGATTAATTAAAGATTAATGATTTCAGAAATTTTATATAAAAACTTTAGGAATGAACAGTAAAATAATATAATTTGAATAAATGAATAGTAAAATAATTCAAATTATATTTTTGAATAGTGAATCTTAAAAGTTTAATAATTTTTTATAGGATGATCCAAACATAGCCAATATAGGTCTTAAAATACTCAGAAAAATGTAAGGATTCAAATAATGTAATATAAAAATTTATTTCGGGGTACGTATAATGAGGTAACATTTTAGGACCTCTTTAGAGCCTTATAACTTTTTACCTGATTATCGAAACATAGTCAATATGGGTCTTAAAATGCTCAGGAGAGCGACCCCATCACCGCAGTAGTATTAGTTTTTTTATTCGGACATCAGGATAAAAAGTCAACCCTAGAATTTAGAGTTGACTTTAATGAAAAATGACCAAAATGCCCCTAGACTTCAAACGACCATAAATTAGTCAAATCAACTCCGAATTGGAAAATTCAAGATGCTAACCAGCCTAGAATTTCAATGTCATCATTATAACAAAATAATATTTAGGATTTGAACCCTGAAAATTTAGGTAAATGACCAAATTACCCCTAGCCTTATTTTAGTCATAACTTGACCGTTTCTCGCCCGATTTAGGCGTACTTACTGTCTATTTTTAAGTTAGACAGTAAGGAATCAATTGGAACTAAGAGAAATCAATTCTGACCACTAAGTCAAAAGTTGACTTTTTGACTCTTAAAGTAGGGGCAAAATGGTCATTTTGCCCTAAGATTGAGTTAAGTGTCCCTACCCCCTTTAGATAACATTCCAGAACCCTAATCAAATATTAAAATCTATTTAATATCAATCAAGTGAGTAAAATCAACCCTTAAATTAGATTCTAATAATCTCTGTTAAGTCTTAAGCACTACACCTTAAGGACCTTTCCTGAGACTAGGACTAGATCATATGTTAGTGTTCATTCATTAAGTAAATTGGGTTACCCTATGGGTGAAACCTTGGTTTTAATAGTTTCTAGATATTATTTTGTTTTACAACCCATTCTGATTAGTTTATCTTTTAACTTTAGATTTAAAATAGGAGATTCATCCTATTAAGTTTGATTAAAAACTTAATAGGATTTGCCTTAACTAGTAGATTACTTATAGTATAAAACCTAAAACTTATGTCTTATTCAGTTTGGATTATGTGATTAAACCTAAAATCCCGTATTGTTTAATCCATAATCTATAGGTGTAGAAGATCTTGATCAGATCTTAGTTAGAACGTCTAAATTTACAAAATTAAGACGTATGATTTATTTGTTTAATTCGTAGTCGTCTATCTGATTGAACTAGATTAGAACCTGATCAGTTCTAGTCCTTTTTAACTTATAAGGATGAGTTTCTGAGTTACACTTGATAGTAGGAAAATGGTGATCCTGAACTTGTGTAACTTGGAATAGTTAGAAGGTTAAGTAGAAAACAAATGATATCACCATGTTTAGTAGAGTCCCTTGCTTCTATTTGATACTTTATTGCTTATATATTCCTTGATTTTTGTGCCATATTTCCTTAAGTATATAATACAAGATTTTTGATGCATAAATAAAATGTTATGAAAATATGGAGACTCCTTAGATTCCTTGTGAAAATATTAAAGTAATTAATGAGAAGATAATGACTTGATGTGTTTGAGCTGCCTCTAAGTGTTCTTTTGCTCATACCGATTGTTGCCCTAGCCGTATTGTGCTAAGAACTGCCCTAGCCGTACTGTGCTATGATATTTTGGGTATGACTGTGGGTGACCTAACTGTATCGTGCTAGGAACCGCCCTAGCCATACTGTGTTAGGGCCTTCTAGTTGGCGACCTAACCGTATTGTACTAGGAACCGCCCTAGCCGTACTATGTTAGGGCCTTCTATGTTGACTGTTGTTGCGTTAGCCATATCATGCTAGGAACCGCCCTAGTCGTACTGGTGCTAAGATCTTCAGCCATGTTTGGTGAGCTTGTGTAGCTCTTTTCTGTATGGCAGATTGTGCTCCTATGGTTTTATATGCAGTTGTTGTTGTTCGCTTTTCAGTATTCTTTTTCAGCCAGTTATTTTCTTGTACTGCTAGATATACCTATTTAGGATGTTAGAATCTTGCTGCTATATGTACTTACCACTGCTGAGTTGTTTATTTTTAATTAGCATATTTCTATTGATCACCAGCATGTATAGGATGTAGTACTTTTCTTACAGCACATGTTTAGTTATGTATATTATATGCCCCTCATTGTTTAGTTTGTATGCGAGGCATGCCTTAGCCTCTTTCCTTTTTCTTTGCTTAAGTTATAAATGATGATTTATAGCTTTCCTGTTTCCTTTGTATTGCTTGTTGCTCCTTTCATATATATATATATATATGTTGCTTAGATGTTGTCAAATGGTGATATTACTTAACACTTATAATAATTCATCAGCTTAAAATATACTTAGACATTTGTCTAACCAAATTTTTATTTTCTTTGGCTGGGGCCCTACATTGTGAAACTGACAATGGCAGACTCCTTTTAGTTAGACGAGCAGGAGTTAGGTGTGGAGCCTTACCTAGAGAAGGAGCCCGTGGAAGAAGCTGCCGTCTAGTTCCCTTATATTTCAAGTGAGGATGAGTGATTTTCATTATATTTAAACATTTTAAATTATGTAATAATACAGGTACTATTGACTGTGATTTTTGGATTGTATACTTATATTCTGAGTTATATTTTTCTTTTCTATTTGTCTTGTGATACTTGGATGGTTTACATTTCCTTAAATTACTTCCGCACTCTGTTTGTTTACTTATACAGTGACTGTTAGTTTGATTCTGTGTTAATCCTTCCCTAATCAGGTGGATTACGGAGTCTATCCTAATTCAATGATAAGTGAGGGGTTAGCCAGAGTGACACCCCACCCTTAACCTAATCCTTCGGCAGAATTAAGGGTGCGGGGCGCCACAGATGATTAGGCTAAGACTTGTTGAGGCCTTAGTATCAGGAATGGCTATTCTGATTTAGGTTAAATAGACAACAAAAAGGGATATTATTTTTTATGATTTTTGCTTTCAATTACAGATAATATTTAGTACATACTTAATGATTATATTATGTGATTCATGCATATTTTGGATAGCATATCATGAATAAGTATGCCATGATTGATCAGGTACCAAGTGGGCACAATTCTGCTGAATTCAGAAGCATATAATGAATTAGTGAGAAATTCAAGTTAATGATAAGTTCTAGAGTAGAATAGAACTCAGTGGTGAAGTTAGTTTTGTGAGTTTATAATTAATTTTACTAGTCACTCATTAATCACCATAAACCCTAATTTGGATCTAGCTTAGTCAAATGAAATCCAAATTAGGTGAACTCATAGTCATTGTACTCAGTTTGATATAAAGAATATATAGCCATTAAGTTTGTTAAATTTGGATATCAAATAAAGAATTTAGCTTTTTGGACTTATCCCTTAATCTCTTAAATTACAAATTTATACCCTAAGCTTGTTTTGGCCATAACTTGGCCAAATGATCTCAAAATTTAATCATCTTGAACTTTATGGAATCCTTAAGTAGTAAATATCATAAGTAAAGCAAAAATTTCATATTGCCTTAAGTAGTATTAAAAATCAACCCCTAATAAGCTAAGACTCTAATTTGAGCTCATTAGTCTTAATCCTTAGCCAATTTAGGTGTACTTACAGTCTATCTTTATATTAGACAATAAATAACCATTTGGCATTGAGAAATTTTAGTTTGGAACCATAATTCAAAGAGTTATATTTAGACTCTTAAGTAGGGACAAAATAGTCATTTTTCCTAAAATTAAGTTTAAGCATTCTTAAGCCTTAGAAATAAAAAATATTTATTAAAATTAGTGAATTAAGTGATTATAAATTATTTCTAAATCATTTTGAACTTATTAAATTGAACTTTATGTAAAATCCTAATTTTCACCTAAAATATTCCTAAGTGATTTATAAATTTCAAAATATGAGATGAATCTCATATTATGTCATCCCTAAGTTCTCTAAATTAGTATATAAGTATAACTGAGAGTTGAATAACCTTAATGCTTAATAATTTAATTATTTCTTGTGAAATTTTTAAGTATATTTTCCTTTTTAAAAATCTCTTCCTTAGGGATTAGTAATATATTTAAGTTAGAATTCATTCATTGAGTAAATGAGTTATTCAATGGATGAAATATTAGTTTTACTAGTTTTTAGATTTTATATTTTAATTGTGATTATTTTATCATTTAACCTTACATTAAGATTACAGTTCCATCTTATTAAGTTTTTATTATACCTAACAGAATTTGCTTTAATCTTTAGTCCGTGAGAAGTTGGGTCTAGCCTTAGAATCTTAGATGTTGCACCTTATGTTTTAGAGATTAAATCCCATATTTCAAGTTTAATTCTAAAATCTCTAAATCTTGATTATTTCAATCAAGATTGTTTGTGTTATTTTTAAAATCATTAATTAGATCGAATGATTATTTATTTAATTTATGTAGGCGCCAATGATTAAATTGCTTTAAACTTTATAAAGTTGTGAATTTGGGTTTATATTGGATAGTAGGATATTGAAGATCCTGAGCTTGTATAAACTTAGAGTAGTTAAAATAAATAAATTAGACATTCATAAATATCATATGTATTTTTGTAACAACCCGAATTGTTACTTTAGATAATTAGGGTTAACCCTAAGTTTTAAACATAATTAGATGTGCTAATTAGGTCAATAGAGTCAACCTCCTAAACCTAGTACAAATCAGGAGTCAATTGGATTAAATCCTGATTTTTAGAAAATCCGGAAAACCCTAGAAAGACCTATTTAAATTGACCTCCGATCGAAAAATGGACACCGCCATTGCGTTCCTTGACCCCAAATTAGCTTGGGGTGAAGTTTTCGTGTCAATCGGAAGTCGTCGAAATTTCAACGAATATTTTAATAATAAAAATATCACGGAAATCGAGGTATCAAAATACTCCTCGGATCAAAAATCCGACTGCGTCATTGAATTCCTTGACCCCAAATTAGCTTGGGGTGAAGTTTTCGTGTCAATCGGAAGTCGTCGAAATTTCAACGAATATTTTAATAATAAAAATATCATGGAAATCGAGGTATCAAAATACTCGTCGGATCAAAAATCCGACTGCGCCATTGAATTCCTTGACCCCAAATTAGCTAGGAAAAACATGTTCAAAATTTTCTGAAATTTTTTCAAAAAAAAAAAAAAACAAAAAAAAAATTATTTTTTTTACTGTAGCTAACGGCGTGCCGTTAAGTACTTAACGGACCCGTCACTGTAGCTGACGGCGCCGTCAATCTGGACGGCGCTATCTCAGCCGTTGGATCGGCCCAGATCCAACGGCTGCGGAGTCGTCTTCCTCGACGACTCCGCCCGCGTGACACACGGCGGCCTGTCGCCATTTCTGGCCAATCCGGCCGCATCCAGGCCTCGGCGAGGTCGCCGTCCGGTCTATAAGACCTCGGCCTACCCCTAGGCTCTGAGTTTTCACCGATCGGAGCCCGGATCGAGCCGGAATCAAGCCCGGAAGTCAGCCTTTCTTTTCTGCCGAATCCTTCGCCGATCCGAACTTCGACGTTATCCTGGGTATGAATTGGCTGAGCCAACATGAGGCCACTATCAACTTCCAGAAGAAAAAGATCACATTAGGCAGTGGCAAGCATGCGAAATCTTTTGTGGGGAATTTCAGTACCAAGACTTCCCTAGTCAATGCTATCCAAGCAAGGAGACTGGTAAGCAAAGGCTGTAAGGCCTTCCTAGTGACTATACTAGGTGAAAGGAAGAAGGAAGTTCCCCTCTCTCAAAATCCTATAGTCTGCGAGTTCATCGATGTCTTCCCTGAAGACCTTCCAGGTCTTCCACCTGCCCGAGAAGTTGAGTTCGCCATTGATGTGGTTCCCGAAACTCAGCCTATCTCAAAGGCGCCGTACAGAATGGCACCCAAGGAGCTGCAGGAGCTACATAAACAATTACAGGAATTGCTGGAGAAAGGTCTTATAAGGCCAAGCTCATCTCCGTGGGGAGCTCCAGTTCTGTTTGTAAAGAAGAAGGATGGGTCAATGAGAATGTTCATTGACTACAGAGAGCTGAATAAGGTCACAATTAAGAATAAATATCCGCTACCTCGCATTGATGACCTGTTCAATCAACTGGCCGGAGCAAAGGTGTTCTCAAAAATCGATCTACGTTCAGGATACCACCAGCTCCAGGTGAAAGACTCGAATATTGCAAAGACGGCATTCCGAACTAGATATGGTCACTATGAATTCCTAGTGATGTCCTTCGGATTAACTAATGCACCTTCCATATTCATGGATTTGATGCAACGAATCTTGAAGCCGTATCTAGATAAATTTGTCATCGTGTTCATAGATGACATTCTAATATACTCCAAAACCAAGAGTGAACACGAGGGACACCTCCGTATAGTATTGGAAGAACTGAGAAACCACCAATTGTATGTCAAATACTCTAAATACGAATTCTGGCTAGAATCTGTCGCATTCCTAGGCCACATTGTGGACGCTCAAGGGATAAGGGTGGATCTGAATAAAATCCATGCAATCTAGGAATGGGCTCAGCCCAAGACGGTGACAGAAGTCCGGAGTTTTCTGAGATTAGCAGGGTACTATAGGAAGTTTGTGAAGGGGTTCTCCCAGATTGCCTCCCCGATCACTAAACTCACTCAGAAAGGAGTACCGCTGGAATGGTCACCAGCATGTGAAGAGGCCTTCCAAGCGCTGAAAGATGCACTTACTTCTGCTCCTGTATTGGTCCTTCCAAAGGAGGGAGTAAACTTTCAAGTGTACACTGATGCCTCAGGCATAGGCCTTGGAGCCGTTCTGATGCAAGAAGGGAAGGTCATAACTTATGCCTCGCGACAGTTAAAGGTTCACGAGAAGAATTACGCCGTCCATGACCTTGAGCTAGCTGCCGTTGTGTTTGCTTTAAAAATATGGCGACACTATCTTTACGGAGTTCAGTGTTCAATTTTTACCGACCACCAAAGTCTGAAATATATATTCACCCAGCGTGAACTAAACTGCAGACAGAGAAGGTGGCTAGAGCTGATTAGTGACTACGACCTGGATATCCAATATCATCCGGGGAAAGCCAACGTGGTGGCCGATGCCCTTAGTCGTCAAGCATCTTTAAGTGCCTTAATAGCAGAAGGCCCACTGATAGGAGAATTTTGCAAGATGGGTATCCAACCTATCAGCGGGGACAAGCTTAGCTTAACCCTGTCAAATATCAACGTGGAACCCACTTTCCACAGAGATGTGTCAATTACTCAAACCAAGGATGATGAGTACCTAAACTTCAAGCAGGCAATTGAAAGTAAGCGCCGTACCGACCTTCGATTTCATAAGGGCGCTATTTATCTAGGGGATCGCTTATGGATCCCTAAATCTATGCATCAAGAAGTGCTAATTGAGGGACACAACTCCGGATACCAAATCCATCCGGGGAGTTCCAAAATGTACCAAGACTTGAAGCAGTCATACTGGTGGCCAGGAATGAAGAAGAGCATAGCTGAATTTGTTGCAAAATGCCATGCTTGCAACTTAGTCAAAGCAGAGCACCAAAGACCTGGAGATTTACTCCAACCACTTGAAATTCCAGAATGGAAGTGGATAGATATATCGATGGATTTTATTATAGGTTTGCCTCGCACCAGATCTGGAGCCAATGCTATCTGGGTTATAGTGGACCGATTGACTAAGTCCGCGCACTTCATCCCCATCCGGCAGACGGACTCAGTAGAGAGACTTGCGAAAGTATACATCAAAGAGATTATTAGACTCCATGGGATTCCCAAGACTATAGTGTCTGACAGAGACAGTCGATTTACCTCCAAGTTCTGGCAAGCCGTGCATCAGGATCTAGGCACAACTCTAGCAATGAGTACAGCCTTTCACCCTCAGACAGATGGCCAAACAGAGCGTATAAATCAAGTTCTTGAAGATCTGCTCAGGCTATGCATTCTTGACTTTGTTGGGTCTTGGGAAGATCACCTCCCACTAGTGGAGTTCGCCTACAATAATAGTTTCCAGGCGAGTATAAAAATGGCTCCGTACGAAGCCCTGTACAGTAGAAAGTGCAGTACACCCTTGGCCTGGTCAGAAACTGGCAGTGTTCAGTTGTATGGATCTGAGTTAGTGGAGGAAACGAATAGAAAGATCCAGTTAATTCAACAACGAATCCGTACAGCTCAGGATCGTCAGAGTAAATACCATGACCTTCGTCACCGTCCTCTGGAATTTAGCATTGGAGACTTGCATACTTAAAAGTCAGTCCCATGAAAGGAGTTCAGCATTTCGAAGTTGCCAGTAAACTCAGTCCAAGGTATGTTGGACCCTTTAAGATACTTAAGAAAATTGGGTCAGCCGCCTACCGATTGGAATTGCCAAAATATTTCACTGTAGTGCATAGCGTGTTCCATGTGTCCTCCTTAAGAAAGTGCCTGCGGAACCCATCTCATCTCATACAGCTCCCAGGAGTTCAAATCCAGCCCGACCTATCATTTGCTGAAGAACCGATTAGGATCCTGGCTCGCGATCGCAAGCAACTCAGGAACCGTGCGATCGACATGATTAAAGTCCAATGGAGGAACCATTCCTGCAATGAAGCCACCTGGGAAAAGGAGTCCGACATGCGACTCAAACACCCTAAACTCTTCGAAAACCCAGGTACGACCATTCCTTAGTATTCTAAACTCTCTAAATTTTCGATTTGCAAGTCCTTGCTTAGTTCCACTTGAGTGATGTCGAGGGCGACATCGTTCTTAAGTGGGGGAGTCTGTAACAACCCGAGTTATTACTTTAGATAATTAGGGTTAACCCTAAGTCTTAAACATAATTAGAAGTGCTAATTAGGTCAATGGAGAAAACCTCCTAAACCTAGCACAAATCAGGAGTCAATTGGATTGAATCCTGATTTTTAGAAAATCCAGAAAACCCTAGAAAGACCTATTTAAATTGACCTCCGATCGAAAAATGGACACCGCCATTGCGTTCATTGACCCCAAATTAGCTTGGGGTGAAGTTTTCGTGTCAATCGGAAGTCGTCGAAATTTCAACGAATATTTTAATAATAAAAATATCACGGAAATCGAGGTATCAAAATACTCGTCGGATCAAAAATCCGACTGCGTCATTGAATTCCTTGACCCCAAATTAGCTTGGGGTGAAGTTTTCGTGTCAATCGGAAGTCGTCGAAATTTCAACGAATATTTTAATAATAAAAATATCACGGAAATCGAGGTATCAAAATACTCGTCGGATCAAAAATCCGATTGCGCCATTGAATTCCTTGACCCCAAATTAGCTAGGAAAAACATGTTCAAAATTTTCTGAAATTTTTTCAAAAAAAAAAAAAAAAAAAATTTTTTTTTTTTACTGTAGCTAACGGCATGCCGTTAAGTACTTAACGGACCCGTCACTGTAGCTGACGGCGCCGTCAATCTGGACGGCGCCATCTCAGCCGTTGGATCGGCCCAGATCCAACGGCTGCGGAGTCGTCTTCCTCGACGACTCCGCCCGCGTGACACGCGGCGGCCCGTCACCATTTCTGGCCAATCCGGCCGCATCCAGGCCTCGGCGAGGTCGTCGTCCGGTCTATAAGACATCGGCCTACCCCTAGGCTCCGAGTTTTCACCGTTCGGAGCCCGGATCGAGCCGGAATCAAGCCCGGAAGTCAGCCTTTCTTTTCCGCCGAATCCTTCGCCGATCCGAACTTCAGGTACCCCGATCTCCCTCGTTTACCGTTCGATCGTTGCAAAAATTGTAGGATAGGTAGATCAACATGTCCTCTTCACATCCACCGTTCCGATCGGGCTAAAACCCACCCGATCGGGCGCACCAAGTCCCCGAAGTGGACTGGGTTCGGTCCGCCGAATCCCCGGAAGGCGAAGGGTCACGCCTTCGGGTCGGGTCGGGCCGACCCGAGCCCCACCCGACCGGGTCGGGTCCGCGCCAGCGCGGGTGGGGCCCACCCGGCCACGTGGCGGCCTACGGGCCCGCCACGTGTCAAGTGGGGGGGGCCCACAGCCCCGTCAGCCAGGCTGAGTCAGCAGCCGTGGGACCCACAGTGCCACGTGGCGCCTCTGGCAGTGCCACGTGTCAGGTGGGCCCACTGTCCAGTCAACCGGGCTGAGTCAGCAGCCCGTGGGACCCACAGTGCCACGTGGCAGCCTCTGGCAGTGCCACGTGTCAGGTGGGCACACTGTCCAGTCAGCCGGGCTGAGTCAGCAGCCCGTGGGACCCACAGTGCCACGTGGCAGCCTCCGGCAGTGCCACGTGTCAGGTGGGCCCACTGTCCAGTCAGCCGGGCTGAGTCAGCAGCCTGTGGGACCCACTGTGCCACGTGGCAGCCTCTGGAAGTGCCACGTGTCAGTGGGGCCCACTGTCAGTTAATTAGAAATTAATTAAATTAATGTTAGTGTTAATTAATTACTGTTTAGCCCTAATTAATTACTGTTAGTGGTTAATTAAGTTAGGGTTAGTACTAATTACTTTTAAACAGTAACTTTAATTAAATAATTATAATTAAAGATTAATTAACTGCTAATTAAATCTTAAACAATAATTAGGATAATTAATTACTTTTGAACAGTAAATTTAAATAATTAAATTTAATTAGAGATTAATTAATATTAATTAAACAATAATTAGCACTAATTACTTTACTACAGTAAAATTATTTAATTAATTAATTAATAATTAAACAGTGATTAATTAAATAAAAACTTTAGGAATGAACAGTAAATTTAAATAATTAAATATAATTAGAGATTAATTAAGATTAATTAAACAGTAATTAGCACTAATTACTTTACTACAATAAAATTAATTAATTAATTAATTAATAATTAAACAGTGATTAATTAAATAAAAACTTTAGGAATGAACAGTAAAATTATTCAATTTGAATAAATGAATAGTAAATTAATTCAAATTGTATTTTTGAATAGTAAATCTTAAAAGTTTAATAACTTTTTGTAGGATGATCCAAACATAGCCAATATGGGTCTTAAAATACTCAGAAAAATATTTAGGATCAAATGGCATTATGTAAAATTTCGTTTCGGGGTACGCATAATGAGGTAGCATTTTAGAGCCTCTTTAAGACACCATAACTTTTTACCCGATTATCGAAACATAGTCAATATGGGTCTTAAAATGCTCAGGAGAGCGGCCCCATCACTGTGGTAGTATTAGTTTTCTAATTTGGACACGAGGACAAAAAGTCAACTCTAGAATTTAGAGTTGACTGTAGTGAAAAATGACCAAAATGCCCTTGGACTTCAAATGGCCATAACTTGGTCAATTTAACTCCAAATCCAAAAATTCAAGAAGCTACCTAGTTTAGAATTTCAATGTCATTATTTTCACAGAAATAATATTTAGGATTTGAACCCTAAAATTTAGGGAAATGACCAAAATACCCCTAGCCTTATTTTAGCCATAACTCGACCGTTTCTCGTCCAAATTGGACGTACTTACTGTCTATCTTCAAGTTTGACAGTAAGCAATTAGTTGGAGAAGATAAAACTCAGTTTGGACCCCTAAATTAAAAGTTGATTGACCTGTAAAATAGGGGCAAAATAGTCATTTTACCTTAAAATTGGAAATGCGCAACCTTAGTCCTTAATTAAAATCTTAGAATACTAGGATTAATAAAGTAATCATATTAGTACCATATAAGTAAATAAAACAAGTCATTAAATTGAATTCCAATAATTTTTCCTAAGTCTCAAGCATCCCACCTTAAGGACCTTTCCTGAGATTAGGACTAGATCCTAGGTTAGAGTTCATTCATTGGGTAAATTGGGTTACCCTAAGGGTGAAACCTTGGTTTTAGTAGTTTCTAGATATTATTTTGTTTTACAACCCATTTTGATTAGTTTATCTTTTAACTTTAGATTTAAGATAGAAGATTCATCCTATTAAGTTTGATTACTTAATAGGATCTGCCTTAACTAGTAGATCACTTATAGTATAAAACCTAGAACTTAGGTCTTATCCAGTTGGAATTATATGATTAAACCTAAAACCTCGTAGTGTTTAATCCATAATTTATAGGTGTAGAAGATCTTGATCAGATCTTAGTTAGAACGTCTAAATTCACAAAAATTAGGACGTATGATTTATTCGTTTAATTCGTAGTCGTCTATCTGATTGAACTAGATTGGAACCTAATTAGTTCCAATCCTTTTTAACTCATAAGGATGAATTTTTGAGTTACACTCGATAGTAGGAAAATGGTGATCCTAAACTTGTGTAACTTGGAATAGTTAGCTGGTTAAGTAGAAAACAAATGATATCACCATATTTAGTCGAGTCTCTTGCTTACTTGTTATTTGTTGCTACGCATACCTTATAATTTTGTGCCTTATATTTTCTTTGAACATATCATATAAGACATTTGATGCATAAATAAAATGTTAGGAAATTATGGAGACTCCTTAGATTCCTTATGAAAATATTAAAGTAAATAAGTGAAATGATAATGAATTGATGTGATTGAGCTGCCTCTCAGTGTTCTTTTGATCATACCGAATGTTGCCCTAGCCGTATCATGCTAGGAGTTACCCTAGCCGTACTGTGCTAGGATATTTCGGTATGATAGTTGGTGACCTAACCGTATCGAGCTAGGAGTAGCCCTAGTTGTTGTGTTAGGGCCATATATGTGACTGTTGTTGGCTTAGTCGTATCGAGCTAGGAGTAGCCCTAGTCGTATCGTGCTAAGATCTTCAGTTTTTTTTGGTGAGCTAGTGTAGCTCTTTTCTGTATGGCAGTTGATGTATTATAGTTTTATATGCAGTTGTGGTTGTTTCAGTATATTCTTTTTCAGTCAGCTATTTTCTTGTACTGCTTTATATATATCTAGGATGTAGAATCTTGCTGCTATATGTATATATCACTGCTGAGTTATTCATTTTTAATTAGCATGTTATTTTTATTGATCACTAGCATATTTAGGATGTAGAATTTTTCTTCCAGCATTTATTCAATTATATTTACACTTATATGCCTTTCCTTGATTACTTGTTATGCGAGGCATGCTTCAGCCTCATTTCTTTGCCTTGTTTATACTATAGAGCATAGTCTATAGTTTGCCTTTTTACTTGTGTTGCTTACTGCTCCTGTATTTACACATCATGCTTAGAAGTAAATGGTAAAATGGTGATATTATATAACCTTATTAAAAATTCAGCTTAAAATGTACTTAGACAATTGTCTAACCAGATTTTCTTTTTTTTGGCTGGGGCCCTACATTGTGAAACCGACAATGTCAGGCTTAGAGCAGTTTGAGGAGCCTGCACCCGAGGAGGAGCCTTACTTAGAGGAGGTGCAGCAGTTGGGGCCAGAAGATATCTAGTCATTTACTACTTGTGAGGATGAGTGGATTTTGAATATTTATTTTGTTAAATTTTAATTAATGTAATAATACAGGTACCTGTGACTATGTGTTCAGATTTCACTATGCTACTTTTCTGAGTTATATTTCTCTTCTTATATACATTATGATGCTTGGATGTCATTTATTTATCGCTTTCACACTCTGTATTTTTACTTATATAGTGACTGCTTGATTGATTCTTAGTTAACCTTTCTCTAATCAGGTGGATTGTGGAGTTTATCCTAATCTAATGCTAAGTGAGGGGTTAACCAGAGTGACACTCCACCCTTAATCTAAACCTATTGAGGGTTAAGGGTGAGGGTCGCCACAATTTTAATAGAGTCTCTTGCTTACTATTGAACTTTGTTGCTTTACATTCCTTGTTTTTTAGCTTTTTGCCATGAGCATATTACATAAGGTAATTTTGGTGCATGAAATAAAAACATAGAAAATTAGGATAACACTTTCATTGGATTCATTTCTGAATAGGTGATTGTGTATACACATTACTGCTAATGAACAGACAATAAAGAGAAATAAGGATTACTTTATACATACTCATTGAAGAGAGTTGTGCTTAAGTTTGGGAACTCATGTAACGACCAAAATCATTACTAGGATAATTAGGACTAAACCTAACTAAAAAATCTAGATTTCGAGTAACTTTAAAATTATGGTAAACTAAAAAAACTATTGGATAAAGTATATTTTTGTAATCATAATGCCGAAGTTTGGGAGCAATCTGGATAACATATACTCTTATATTAATTTCTAAATTATTTAAATTTAGTAAATAGGGAAAATTAAATATGAGTAGAAATTCAACGATTTTAATGTCATTGGATTAATACACAAAAAGTTTCGTCAAAATTTGAGCACCGTATTTATTATAATTAATTTTGAAATTTTTATCTTCAAAAATTAATAAAAAATAAAATATTACTCCAAATAAAAAAAAATTACATGAGCATATTTTTCTCATCAAGTTATATCTCTATGTCAATTTTTATTATTTTTTAAAAAACAAATGAAAGAGAGAGAAAGAGGAGAGAAAGAGTAGACAAAAAGGAGGAAGAGAAAGCTAAATTAAACACTCAAAATATTTATGAAGAATATGACAAATTTATTCTAATCCAAATAATGGAAGAGCAACAAATTTGAATTAATAAATAATATAATTAATTAATTAACTTTAAGAAAATTTATGTAAATTCCCCTTACTTTTCTCCTCATCCTCCCTCGCTCCCATCCTTCTCCATCTTCTCCCCCCCCCCTCCACTCATCCCTCTCTCTTTCTTGGTCACCACCGATTCCCCCCATCCCCCGTCCCCGTCGACCTCCAATAAAGCCTCATTAACACTAATATAGGGTAAGAAATGAGAAAGAGATGAAATATCATCTATTATTTTCATTTCTTCTTCTTCTTTTAATAATAATAATAATAATAATAATAATAATAATAATAATAATAATAATAATATTACTATTATTATTATTATTAATGTTAATATTATTATTATAATTATTATATATTTATTTATACAAATTTTCTTTTTTTTTATATATGCATATATAATTCTAATTTTTGAAACTATCATTTATGTCAAATTTTTTTTCTATATATGTATATATTTCTTAATTTATGTAAATTTAATTTCTGTCATTTTATTTTTTTTACTATATATGTATATATTTCTTAATTTTTGTAATTTTTATTTCTATTATTTTCATTTTTTCTATATAAATATAAATTTTTTAATTTATGTAACTTTCATTTTTGTCATTTTTTTTTCTATACATATATATATTTCCTAATTTCTGCAACTTTCATTTTTATTATTTTTTTTTTTTTCTGTATATATATATTTTTTTTTTTCTAATTTATGCAATTTTTATTTCTGTTATTTTTTTTTTATATATATGTACATATTTCATAATTTCTGCAACTTCAATTTTTGTCATTTTCTTTTTTTTCTATATATGTATATATTTTCTAATTTATGTAACTTTTATTTCTATCATTTTTATATATATATATATATTTCCTATTTTCTGTAACTTTTATTTCAGTCATTTTGTTTTTCTATATATGTATATATTTTCTAATTTTTGTAACTTTTATTTCAGTCATTTTCTTTATATAAATAAATAAATAAATATATATATATATTAATTCCTGTAACTTTCATTTCAATTATTTTATATATATATATATATGTATATATTTTCTAATTTCTGCAATTTTTATTTCAGTCATTATATATATATATATATATTTAAATTTTAAAAACTTTCAATTCAGTAATTTTTATTTCATTTAATATATAAAGATAAATAACCAAGATAATATTAATATTGACATTTTTATTAGAATAAAATGAAGAATATTATTTTTTCATTTAATTCTTTCATTTGTAGCTTTTGCATTGCTATTAAGCCTTAAGCCACTTTGATATATTTATATGAGATTTTGTGTTCAAAACTTAAAATAAATAATCAAAAATCAGTATCATGGGTTTATTTAGGTTGATCTCAAGCATATACAAGCAATACGTTAGGCCAAGACAGGCTGATATATGAAAAAATAAGGAAATTGCACATAACCTTTAAGGGTGAATGTGTAATTAGTCAAGAACCCACATCTCAGATAATTAGATAAACGTATATAATTCCTCGATTATTCTGTAACTTTTGTCAAACATAATAAATATTATTTGTTATTGTATTTTCTTTAGAATAAGCACATATCTTAAATATGTATATTGCCTTCATAATCGTGATAATTTTACAAGCATATCATATTTAAATATCACGTTTTATTTGTATATGCTTCTCATATTTCTCATGCTGCTTAAATGTAAATTTTAATATCTTACAAACCTTACTTAGATATTTATGTCTAATTAAATATATTTTTTTCTATTCTTTTTCTTGGTTCACCTTATCATAAATATATATATATGGCAGTTTAGAAACAATTTTTGGATCAAGTCTTTAAGGAGGAGATGATGCATGATGGAGCAACTTAGATATTGATTTTCTTAAAGTTTTAAATTTTTGCTTAGTATGTAATAGATTTTGTAAAATAATTATTATCTTTGTAATGAATATATTTTCTTTATTATTCTAATAGTTTTGAATTAGTAATGAATATCAAAATGTGTATTTTATACAACTCTAAATACACTGTTGTACAAAATCCTTATATGATTTTAGGGAGTGAGCACCTAACGGTGGATTAGTTATACTGACCCAGCGACAGGTCGCCATAGTTGATATCAAAGCAGGATGAGAGAAAATTTGTATAAAAGTGTATAAGCTATTATTCATGCAATTGGAACCCCTTAATAAATAAAAGAAAAACATAAAAAGTAAGAATTTTCAAAACCTATATAAATTAAAAACAAAAAAAAGTTATAATACCTAGCTAAAATAATATACTTTTACTTATTTCCTATTTTATTTTCTAGCTAATAAAGATACTTTTATTTACATCTAGTTTTTGATAATGATACTTATATAAATATACTTTAATAAAAGTATAATAATAAAATCTTATTTTTGAGATGAATCTTGAAGATTCTCCTTTGATTGTCGGAACACACTTAAAAGATCCGATATACACCAATACTTTCATGGACCGTCTAGACAAGTTGTTTGATATTATGAATGCTCTATTGGAGCATCTTGATACACAAAATTAAACATGTTTAAAGCTTCAAACACAATAAACACCTCATATAAATAATCATACTTCTATACTATCAGCTACCTATTTTTTAAATATCGAGATAGATGGACTACTTCAAGCCTTCTTAAAAATCTAACCACTAATATTCAATAAAAGTGCTAATCTAATGGATGTTGAAAATTGGGTAAATAAGATAAGAAAAATACTAACTAGCATGAAATACCCATTAATAGATGTAATTAAATTAACCATCTTTAAATTGGAAGGAGAAGCATAATGCTGATGGGAAACCACTACAAGTTTACAATACATAGGCATAGATAATGAGAATATCCAATATGAAGAATTTGTCAAAGCCTTCAGAGCCAAATATATTCCTCCTTTTGCTCAAGACATTATGGAAATTATGTTCATGAAGTTATGTCAAAGCAACCGTAGTATTGCTGAATATGAAATTGAATTTTAAATACTATCCAATTATGCACTATTACTAGTAAGCACTGAGTCTGCTCGATGCAGCCAATTTTTATAAGGATTAAAACCTTCTATCAAAAAAATTATTATAACTTTTCAAAAATTCAAATTCTCAGACATGCTTGAAATTACAAAAATATTAGAATATTTGGAACAATAAGAAGTAGAAGAGCAAAGAAAAAGACTCCCATTTATACATGTACAATAAATTCAATACAAGAGCCCAAGACCACCTCAAGCTAGGGTTTATTAAATAGTTTAGCTAACAGCTACTGGGAAATGCAATCAACTGCATCCTTACGGTAATTGTTACCACAGGAGCAGAATATGTTATACATATGGACGACCTGGTCACAACTTTTGGCAATGTCAAGCAACATGTACAGGGGACAATCAGTGGATCACCTATCTTTCTCAGATGCAACGACAAGCACCCATACCACCTGGAAAGAAAGAACTCACACAAGCAGCCAAAATAGCTTATGCACCTAAAACTGCTCCAATGCAAAGGAGAGGTCCACCCATTGCTCATAAATCACCAGGTGCTAATCAAACGGGAAGACCAATTTTTCTCCAGTAAGTTGCACATGCGAGGATCTATTCCCTCACCCTAGTTATAGCCTCAAAAGATAACAAAGTGGTATCATGTACCACATTCTTTCTTTTTATAAATATCTTTTACATTATAATTAAATAAAGCATGAAGTACCTTTCATTTTAAACACTAGGCACCTTACCTTTCAATGACAAATCTTGTGGCACATTATTTAACACTGGTGCAAGCCACTCATTCATTTTAGAAATATTTTCCAAAACTCTTGAACTACCATATTAAAACTTAGCTAAAGCCTTAAATGTCAGGTTACCATTTGGTGCCCTCACAAGTACACAAAAATATTGTAACTGTAACATACCAATTAATGGTAATACATATGAAGCAAACCTAATAGTGCATCATATAGTAAATTTTGAAATAATTCTAAGAATGAATTAGGTTAGCAAGCATAAAGTTATGATTGATTGTCAAAGAAAAAAGTCATTATCAAGGGTGAGAGTAAGCTTGAAGTATTTATGGAAAAGTTATGCATTTCAGCATCTTTAATCAACACTTCGCAAGCAAGGAAATGGATTTGAAAGTGATATAATGCATACTTAGTAACAATGATGGGAGAAAAGACAGAAGAGATTCCATTAGTAGACACTCAAATTATAAAGGAGTTTGAAGATGTATTGTGATAACCCCAATATTAAAAATCACTTAACTCAACATTGATACGTCAACACAATACCTAATACTAGATTAGAAGGAAGCTAATCCAAATTATTAGATATTATGTTTGGCTAAGGATTTAGAAGAGGGTCTTAAGTTAAGATGGGTAGGATTTTATGAAAAATGTTATGTGTAATACATATGAAGATGCAATTCATGAAAGAACATATGAGATTGTAATTTAAAAGTAATTTATGTGAGTACTTAGAATTCTAGATATTTAATAAGTGAAACATGAGCTTACAACTTATAATAAAATTTCTAAGTCCTTAAATTCTTAAAACTTTTGGTATATTTTCTAATGTAATTTGGTTAAAGAAACACTTGCAAAGTAGACATACAAATCTTCCATTCCAATGAAAGATATAATTGAAAGAAAAATAACCTAAATATAACATGGAATCAATTCGTTACATAGGATTGATTAGTTCCAGTTCTAATATAGAGCTGATCTATTACATAAGATTTGTTCATTTATAATTCTAATATAAAGTCAATCCATTATATTGGATTGCTTATTTCCAATTCTAAAGTAAAGTCAATCAATTACATGGGATTACTTATTTCTAGTTCTAAAAGTTTAAAGTGAGAAAATACATGTGTAATAATTATCTACCCTAAGGTATGCTCAATTTGCAGCATTTAATACATATATGAAGATAAGAAGAGATTTTTCAACATAGATATATAACTATTTTCTAATTCTATAAGCAATTTAGTATACAACTAATTCCAATTAACATACAAGATAAATATGCAACTAATAATTTAGTTAATATTCATTTACATGCATTCATTTACATCCATCTATTCATCACATCTCAAGCATTTAAATATAAAACTAATCTCTAACACAAGTATAGTGAAAATAAAGTAAATAACATTAATTACAAACTAATAGTAAACTTAAATAAAAGTAAGAAATTAAAAGCTCACTTGCAAAAATTTATAAGTTATATATTTTACTATAATATAAGCGGAAGCAGCTAGCTTTTAGCACTTGGTCCAGCTTCACTAGCCTTCAAATGCACCTGATTTATCATATTTTGGCATTTAAATGTGATAGGGCAAATCCAAGAAATAAAAAATCTAGTTAGACTAAACAGTATAAGTACATTTTAAGATCGGCTAAGCATATTATTGTTTAATTGGATATCACTACTAGTTACAATATAAGCACAAGCATGGGTGCAAAAATGTAAGCATATAAGTATGGAAAAATGAAAGTAAATAAAAGACAATGTGAGTTAGAATACTCATAAAAATATATATCCTAACCTACAAATAAAATAAGGGTAAAAGCATCCTAAATAGGTTAGAAAGAAACTAAAGTGCATATAAAATTAAATGGAGTAAAGCATGTATATGTTCAAAAGAACTTATGCTAAGTAAGAAAAAGAGACAATAAAGTATTTAAATATAATTTTAACAACATTCATTGTAATCTAAGTAAACTGTAAATAAGTAAAGTACATTACTAAAATAGAGAAAATGTGTAGTATAGAAATTGAAAGAAAATCTTAGACTATTAGTCTAAGATTCACATAGTCTAGAACTATGGAAAGTAATGTAGCTTAAAGCTACAATGAGTCTTAACAATTTATAAGATTGAAGAAGATCTCATATGTTAATTAATTAAAGTTATTTTAAACCATACTCATTCTGTGGGCATATACAAAATGAAAAGAGGAGTTAAATATGTCTGTTTAATAACTAAAGAAAAGTGGGGTCAAAACTAAAACACTCACATTCACCATCTGAGAATGTGAGGTCTCCTTATTACTCCTTTTTAGCCTGTCCTTGGCTGATCCATCAATATAAACCCCTATTAATTTTAATGTGTAAATTTTATTCATGCACAATGTCTTATATGAATAATTCAAATGAATAAGGCTCAAAGCTAAGCAAGCATTCAAGAAAAATTCAATAATTATAACTAAGTGATATCCAAAGTTATTTAACTTTAATGATCTACTTAATGATTGGAGCTAATTGAGCTCCCAATTAACTTTGAGATATTGATCTCAAGTTAATTGTAAATATAGTAGTAATTGAGATTTTGAAAATAGTAATTTCAATACAATTAATATGATAAAATAATTTATAATTATAATTGATACAATTAAAAACTAGTTCTTATTCACATCATAAACTATAAGATTCAATTAAGATAGCTAAATCAAAGCTTAGGTGACTAGTAGGAAAGGGTTGAGATTAAGAAAATATTAAACTCAAGGAATTTGGAAGTTAAGATTAATTCACTAAAGTTCACTAACTATATTATAGTTTGAAGGATCTAACCAATCAAGTACTAAACTAGCTAGATTATAATAAAGTGAAAGGTTTAAAATAAGCAAGTGATAGGATTTAAGAACTACAGATTCTAAGTATTCTAATAGCTAAAGTTTAAGGAATTCAATAAGATTCTTAAACTACTCTAAGAAAAAGAAAAGGAATTTTTATAACTAGCTCTTAAAAGATTCAAGAGAAGGCTTTAGGGATTATGATGAATGAACTAATTTCTAATCTAGTCACTAAAGGCTAGATCTAGTTGATTCAATTATCTACAATTATAAAGGCATTAAGACTAACTACTCTTAATGGGTGTAACTAATAGATCTATGGATCAACTATAATTCAAATTATAAATTAATCATATGGTTTCTACCTTAGGATTAAAAGATGAATCAAGTAATATACAATTGATTCATATAATTAGAAAATAAGAACTGAGCTCAAACATAAGTAATATAATTTAACATGGAAGATAATAAATGTGATATATTAGCTATCTTAGGGTTTTATAATATCTAAAACATGCCATCTATGAAATTAAAATTTATCATAATAACATTAATTAAGAGTCAACAACCTAAAATCATTAAATATTGTCCAGTGGAAATGATTTACATAATATTAAAATTCTTATATTATAAGGAGAAAAATGACACTAAGTATATCAAATTTGGATAACATTTGAATTTTAGGGTTTCCTAGACTCCTAATTAGGGTTAAAAAATGATTAAGAAAATTAGGGTTCAAATATTAAATTTGATTTCGCATTTTTGTTCCTCACATTTTTGTGAGTGAAATGGACTATTTTATCATTTAATTTGAACATTAAATGATCAAATTAGGTCACATCAAATGATGGAATTAATTTGTAATTAATTAATTAATCTTAAATATTGACTATATAAAATATTTATCAAAACAAAAATTAAATTACATAACAATAATCTACTCATTTTTATGATCAAAATGGTATATAATATTGTATTAATTGGATTAATATTTTTAAAGTTACATTTAAATGAAATTTATACTAATTAATCATTAATTATTTATGCCAAATCATTTAATCATTTCAACGCAAAAACTAAGACAGGATGTAGAAATTTAGAGCACGGAATACAGGGAAGATGGTGGCACTGATTACTGAGTAGCGCTGATACCAGCGCTACACTTAAATCCATGCAGACGCAGCGGTCTCCTGGATCGACACGCGTCTTCATCGTCTACGGAAAACGACGCAGTCAAACTGGGAACGAACCGGTCCCAGTCCAGCTAAAATACAAATCCTTAAAAGGAGCAGGACCGAACCATTTTATCCCTGTTAAGAACTTGCAGATGGAAGGAAATTAGGGTTTCGCTTGGAATTTGACTCCGATGGCTCCTTAGGACGATTCACATACCAGTGAGAAGATCTCTTCGAGATGAATCGTCCTAGATGAATATCGAAGCCAATGGACCTAGGGACCATCAATAAAATCGATGCCCTAATTCTTATTCCCCGAACCCTAAAATGCCATAAGGGTTCTAAATCTTCTCGGGTCGATTCGAACATGTCTATGTTTGATCAACCCTTAAGATACGATTGATTTTAAGCGTTGGCAATTAGAAAATAGGCATTTACACTAGGGATTATAGGTTTGGTGTGCACCTGATCGATCGAGCTTGATAGCTAGAAAAAGGGGAAGGATAAGATTACAGAACTCATGATTTCACCTCCACAGCAATTAGCTCATGCAATAAGCTTTGAGTGAGGCTCCGAAAAATGGGAATGGGGAGAATAGAAGTAAATTGCAAAAGGAGAAGGCCATCATGCGCTCATACCTCCATTCCTTTTTTACCAAAAGCACAATCGCCGCATCAGAGGGAGACGTACAGGGAAAGAAGATCGGCCGTTGAATCTGAAGTCTAATACAACGACTAGATCATACCAGCGCTCGACGGCCGTCTGATGTGCCTTAAATCAAGATCAATAGATATGCCGTGCAGCTGTCCAGTGCGTTGGACTCACGTTCAGGATCCGCGCGGTCCAAATTTTTGCTGTTAGAATTAATTAAAAATATATATTATATATATTAATTTATTTACTTTATTTAATTAATTAATTACACACATTTTAATAATTAAAAATTGAATAACTAAATGCATTTCGAAAAATCTCAAAAATTCACCCGTACCTAATTAAAGTGTGGGGAACTCAAAAATGAAATCAGATTTTCGATCAGAGGTCAATTTAATTATCTTAATTTTTGAGTATTTAAATATTATTAAAATATTCAGGAAAAATTCGATGACTTCCAATCACTTCCAAAATACTACCCCTAGCTAATTTAAAGGATGAGAATCTAATGGTGGACTCTATTTTCAATTCTAAGATTTAAATAAATTAGGTATTCTCAGAATCATCAGAAAATTAGGAAATATTGGAAATTGCCAAACGATCTCCAAATTGCACGAAAATTGAAATAGAGATTCCTAATAATATCATAAGACTAATGGAAAAGGATTAGAATCAATTAAGTCACTAATTAACATGTAACAATACTAGGGTTGTTACATATATTCCCTGATGAATTACCTAGATTACCACCTGTAATAAAAAGTAAATTCTCAATTGAGTTAATTTTTGGCACTCAACCAATATCAAAGTCACCTTATCGCTTAGCACCCAAAGAACTGCAAAAGTTAAGCAAGCAATTGCAAGAGCTAATGAACAAAAAGTTTTACTCGATAAAGCATGTCACCATAGGGAGCCCATGTGCTCTTAGTAAAGAAGAAAGGCAGTTCAATGCAAATGTGCATCGATTATTATGAACTGAGCAAGATAACCATAAGAAATAAGTATCATCTACCACATATTGATGCTTTATTTAATTAATTAGCTATAGCTAAGATATTTTCAAAGATAGATTTAAGATCAGGCTATCATCAATTAAGAGTCAAAGATGAAGATATTCTAAAAACAATATTTAGAACTCACTATGGGCATTTTGAGTTTATGGCCATGTCATTTGATCTAACCAATGCTCTGTTGATCTTTATAGACTTGATGTAAGGAATTCTTAGATCGTAATTGGATAAGTTTGTAATAGTATTCATCGATGATATTCTAATTTATTTTGAGAGCAAGGAAAAACATGAAAAGCATCTAAGAGCCATTCGGGAAACTCTAAGGCATCATCAGCTATACGCCAAATATTATAAATGTAAGCTTTTACTGGATTCCGTAGCTTCCTTAGACCATGTAGTGGATGCCAAAGGAATCACGCTTGGTTAGAAAAAGATAAGCACTATTCAGGAATAGCACCAACCAAAGAACGAGATAGATATTCACAATTTTTTCAGTTTAGCTAGATATTATCAAAATTTTGTTAAGGGATTTTCACAAATAGCTGTACATTTCACCAAATTAACATAGAAAATAGTCATATTCATTTGGATCCAGCAATGCAATGAATCATTTCAACAGTTAAAATAAGCATTAAAAATTGCCTCAGTACTAACTCTATTTCAAGAGATACAAAATTATCAAGCTTATACTGACACGTCCATAATAGGGCTTGGATGTGTTATCATGCAAGAGAATAATATAGTAGCATATGCATCTAGGCAATTAAAGATTCATGAAAGAAACTACCCAATGTATTACTTAAAACTTGCAACAATAGTGTTTGCCTTAAAAATATGAAGGCACTACCTATATAGAGTGAGATGTGAACTTTTTACAGATCATTAAAGTTTAAAATATATTTTTATTCAGAAAGAGTTGAGCTGTCCTCAAAGGCGAAAGTTGGAATTGATTAGTGACTACAGCTTAGACATATAATATCATTCTAGTAAAGCTAATGTCGTAGCTGATGCCCTTAGCAGAAAAGTAAACTTAAATATTATAATGGCACGTCCATTAATTGAAGAATTTATAAAATTAGACATAAAACCTATTAATAGAAAGCAATTAAATAACTTACTTAAAATTAAGATTACAGAGCCTACATTCGTGCAGCGCATAAAAATTACCCAAGAGAATGATAAGGGATATTACAAACTAAAAGCAGATATCAAAAAATGGTCGCATAATATACTTACATATACAAATATGAGTTTATATTTATCATGGAAAAAGAATTTGAATTCCAAATAATTCATATATTCGAAATCAAATTCTAACTGAAGCTCACAATTCAGGGTACATAATTCACCATAGAAATAATAAAATGTATAGAGATTTGAAAGAGTTGTTTTGGTGGCCTAAACTAAATAAAGATATAGCTAAATATGTCATTAAATATCATGTCTGTAGTTTAGTAAATGCAAAACATTAAAGGCCATGTGAAGTATTATATCAATTAGATATCCTATAGTGGAAATATTAGATAATTTTATGAACTTTGTGATGAGATTACTCAAAAGCAGTACTGAAATAGATTCAATTTGGGTAATTATAGATTGTCTAACAAAATCAACATAATTTCTTTCAATTAAGTAAACAGATTTTGTAGAAAAGTTGGCCAAATTATATTTTAAAGAAATAATCAAACTTCATAGAATCCTTAAAACTATTATCTCGAATCATGATGATAGATTTAACTCTCATTTTTGGAAAGTAGTATACCAAGATTTGGGGATAGTATTGTTATGAGTACAACCTTTCACCCTCAAACAGATAGTCAGATAGAGAGAGCAAATCATGTACCTGAAGATCTTCTTCATTTAAGCATATTTGACTTTGGCGGTAGTTGGGAAGATTGCCTTCCATTAATAGAGTTTGCATACAATAATAGCTATTAGTGCTATATTGGAATGACCCCTTATGTAGCTCTATATAGTAGAAAGTGTAGCATGCCATTGGCCTGGGCTGAAGTAGGAGAAGTTCAGTTATATGGATCTGATCTAATTGAGAACACTAATAAGAAAATTCATCTAATAAGGAGCAGGATTGTTACAGCTCAAGATCAGAAAAATACATATCATGATGCTAAATATCAAATGCTAGAATTTCAAAATGGAGAAATGCGTATCTAAAAATGAGCCCAATGAAAGGCATATATCATTTTGGCATGGCTGGTAAGTTAACTTTGATATATGTTGAACCATTTGAAGTATTAGAGGAAATTGAAAATTTAGCATACGTTAAAACTTTCTGAAGATTTGGCGGTAGTATTCAATGTATTCCATGTATCTTCCATCCGTAGATGTTTACAAAAAACATCACAACAACTGTCTATACATTCCGTTGAAATTTAACCAGATTTTGTCATTCATAGAAGAACTTATCAATATTATAGGTCATGACAACCGTCAACTTAAAAATCAAAGTATACCCATGATAAAGATACATTGGAAAAATCATAGTGTCAAAGAAGCTACTTTAGAAAGAGAGATAGTATGCAGGAAAATATCTTAATATATTTAAGAACCCAGGTGAATTCGAACTCCTTATTTTTCTTTCAAACTTTAAATTATATTGTGCTGTCGAGGACGATATCATTTTTAAATAGGATAGTATGTAACGACCCAAGTCATTACAATGATAATTATGACTAAATCAGACTAAAAAATCAAGATCCCGAGTGACTTTAAGATTAGAGTAACTTAAAAATATCATTAGATATAGTATATATTTTGTGATCATAATGCTCAAGTTTGAGAATAATCTGGATAACAGATACTTCTGAACTATTTAAATTTAGTAAATTGGGAAAATTAAATACAAGCCCAAATTTAACAATTTTAGTGCAATTGGATTAAGAATATTATAAAAAGGCAACACAAAAAGTTTTGTCAAATTTTGAGCTTCGGATTTATAATAATTAATTTTTGAAGTTTTTATCTTAAAAAATTAATAAAAAATAAAATATTGCTCTAAATCAAAAAAAAATTCTGCGAGTGTATTTTTCTCATTAAGTTACATCTGTGTCAAGTTTCATTATTTTCTGGGAAAATAATGGAAGTGAGAGAAAGAGGAGAGCGAAAAATGAGAGAGAAAAAAAGGATAAAATAGTGGAAGAGAAAGTCAAATTAAACACTCAAAGTATTTATGAAGAAATGACAAATTTGTTCTCATCTAAATAATGGAGGAAAGAGAAAATAAAATAAAATAATTAATTAATAATAATAATAATAATGTTATTATTATTATTAATGTTAATATTATTACTATAATTATTATATTTCCATTTATGCAAATTTTTTTATATATATATGTATATAGTTTCTAATTTATACAACTTTTATGTCTATTATTTTTTTTATATATGTATATATTTCATAATTTCTATAACTTATATTTCTGTCATTTTTTTATATGTAAATATTTTTTAATTTCTGCAACTTTCATTTTTGTAATTTTATTTTTATATGTATATATTTCTTAATTTTTACAACTTTCATTTATGTTATTCTTTTTTCTGTATATGTATATATTTTCTAATTTTGCAATTTTCATTTCTGTCATTTTTTTTTTAATATATGTATATATTTCCTAATTTCTATAATATATATATATATATATATATATTCTAATTTATATAACTTTTATTTCAATCATTTTTCTTTTCTATATATGTATATATTTTCTAATTTATGCATTTTCATTTCAATCATTTTATATATATATATATATATTATTACTTATAATAGTAATAAAAATTATTATTTTTAATATATAAAGATAAATAACCAAGATAATATTAATATTAGTATTTTTACTTAAATAAAATAAATAATATTATTATTTTTATTTAATTATTTTATTTGCAGTTTTTGCATTGCTATTAAGCTTTGACCCACGTTTATATCTTTATATCAGATTTTGTGCTAAGAACTTGAAATTAATAATTAAAAATCAGTATCATGGGTTCATTCAAGCTAATCTCAAGTTTATACAGACAACACGTTAGGCTAGAATAGGCTGATATATGGAGAAATGAGAATACTGTACATATCCTTTGAGGGGGAATATGTAGTTAATCAGAAACTCACATCTCAGATAATTAGATAGACATATCTAACTCATCAATTATTTTGTAACATTATCCAACAAAATAAATATTATATATTATTGTATTTTCTTTCAGAATGAGCATATATCTTAAATATGTATATTATATTCATAATCATTATAATTTTATAAGTA
Organism: Gastrodia elata; assembly: GCA_016760335.1. Lineage (NCBI taxonomy): Eukaryota > Viridiplantae > Streptophyta > Magnoliopsida > Asparagales > Orchidaceae > Gastrodia > Gastrodia elata. The sequence continues at coordinate 22,778,952 of CM028678.1, forward strand.
TATTATACTTAAATATCACATTTTATTTGTATATGCTTTTTTTGTAAAATCATGCCGCTTAAATATAAATTTTGATATCATATAAACCTTACTTAAGCATTTGTGACTAATTAAATATATTTTTTTTCTTGATTTGCCTTATCATATACATATATGCAAACAAACAAACACACACACACACACACACACACACACACACACACACACACACACACACACACACACACACACACACACACACACACACACACACACACACACACATATATATATATATATATATATATATATATATATATCAATTCATGAATAATCTTTGGATCAAGTTCTTGAGGAGGAGCTGATGCATGATAGAACAATTTAGATGCTGATTTTTTTATAGTTTTAAATTTTTGCTTATAAATTTTGTAACACAATTATAATTTTTGAACAAATATATTTATTTTATTATTCTGATATTTTTTAATATTACAATGAATTTTGAAAGTGTGTATTTTATATGCCTCTAAATACATTATTATATTAAACCCTAATATGATCATGTGAAGTGAGTACCTAATGCTGGATTATGTATGCTGATCTAACGGTGGGTCACTACAACCCACCTCAGTCATGCAGACATGCTTGACTCTTCAGCTACTTCTGCATATATCCACTGAAGTAAAGCAAAATAACTAAGATTTACTGCATATGTATTTCTGCCACTTCAATTCAGTATAATTTTATGCTTTAGCTTTAAGAAGCTAAGTGATATAGCATGATACAGTTCGGATCAGTTATAGTTTAGTGGCTTATTTAGCCAATTCTTATAATATGACAATTTTACATGTTACTTTTTTGCTTTTTATTTACTTTTACTGCAATTCAACTTTTGTATAGTTCTTACTTATTTATATGTTAGGATGTTAGTTGTTGATTTAGTTTACTTATATGTATCATAATCTAGTTTACTTTCTGATAATCTGTTTAATTTCATATGATCATAAGCATGTTATGATGAGTTCTCTTTTCAGTGTTTATAGTTTATTATATATATATATATATATATATATATTGCCTAACAGTATTGTAACTTTTGGGTAGAGGTATGTCCTTTTATCTCATAAATTCATCCAGAATATTAAATTATTATAATACTGAATTAAAATTCAAAAGAAAGGAACACTCATCCTCACAACAGAAAATAAAAACTAGCTAAGCTTCAGCAATAGCAGAAAGGTCCTCCTCCTAACTAAGCTCCTCATCTGAAGTTACCTCCACGAATAGCGCTGAATCTAACATTGTCAGTATCACAATGCCAGGGGCTCAGCCAAGAAAAAAAAACTTGCATTAAATAATTGTCTAAGTACTTCTTAGCCTGATTTAATAAAATATATATATTTTAATATATCACATTAAATGAACTTTAATCAATTATGAAGTGCAACAAGAAATAAGAAAAAACTGGGTAACCTTAAAATAAAATATTTATAACTTAACAAAAATAAAGTATATAAAGGAGCATATCTCAACCTGAAGTTGCAACAAGATCAGGCAACATATGTATATGTGTAGCGCCCCACCCCATCGTCGCTCGCAAAGAGGGGTAATCGTAATCAATTCGGCGGCGGAGCGGCGCGCCACTCGGGGAGGAATTTCCCATCTCCCCGAACGGCTAAAATAAAACCCATCTGAAGGACTACTGACTCAACATCAAGGAGGGTTGAGAGCTAATGCTTAAGATAAGAGTAGTATCCTATCATATGTAATAGGCTAATACATATATTGGATTTAAAATATACATGATGAATCTAATATATGTATAAAGTATCAGTATTTCCAGTATACTGATCACATCACAATACTAAGTATAAGTAGTATATGAACAGAGTGCGAAAGCTAAAGCAAGCATCCAAAAATATTCATCACAAAAGCTAAATAGAACATTCGTTTCAAAAATGAAAAGAAAAACGCATCCATACTTATTACAAACGGTTTACTGAAATACAGACATAACAGCTAAGTACTGAACTGAAATAAGTTAAGCAGAAAAGTAAAGCAAAAGAAGACTCTACTAGTGCTCTATGAGCTCCTCCTGAATCTCCTGGGTGTCCTCCTAACCTGGCTTAATATACTGCTCAAGATCTAGCAAATTGCTAAATCCCAAAAGTACCTTGTGATAGACAATAAGTCTAACACATCGAAACCAATCTAAATATTTCTAAATAATCATTTAATATTTATATAATATAAGTAAATCTGTAGTAATACTGTAAAGATAACTAAAAGTATAAAACTGAAGTAAAGTAAAGCTGCATTAGAAACTGAATACTGAAAGTAAAAAAAATAGTAATGGATGTGAAACTAAGTAATAGCATGTAAAACTATGATGTATTCCACTAAAATTATGCATCTGAATATGCCATAATTCTGTATGATACTAATATGCAACCAAAATATCATTGAATAACTATGAGTCATACGGTCCAATATATACATACATCCAGTTGGGAACTACGATGCCGATGCATCCTAAAATTCCCCAGTCAATGTATACAACATTTTGTAACCCATAAATCATCATTGATACTCATACACAATTACTGATACTCAAATATCATGCTTATGCTCATGCTGATGCTTCTAAGCTACATGAGATAAATCCAGAAATCCTGAAAATACTTTAAAATTTGATAATGAATTCAAGGTCTCCATTATGCAGACTCCTACCAATAAGAAGGATTCTGACTCCTAGATTCAAATCTCAATAATTAGTTAAAGTTGAGAGTTTACAAAAAAATCATTAGATGGGAAGGTTGTATATACATATTAAGCATGTTTGCATGAAAGGGGGTTCGTAACACTTAGTTTGATTAAGCCACCCTAACGAAGTGATCTTCGATAGGAGGTATCACCTGATGGCAATTTATATCTCAAGCTAAGTCATTAAGATGCCCAACTCACAATCACACTTAGTGTCTTAAAGAGGGTGACTCGAATAACTTAGTTTGTTTAAGCCACACTTATTGAAGCGTTCTTTGTTAGGAGGCATCGCTCGATGGCGATTTGTATTTTAATCAAACTAAAGAATGAGTCCCTATTTATAGCATTATTAGGATTGATTGATTTACTCTAAGTGAGATTATATCCGCCTAATCTTGTAGGATAGTATAAAGATAAATCCTACTTAGAGTGACTCAACCATTCCTGAATACTACTAAAATAATCCAGTACTATGGGTATACCTTACTACACCCAACTAATAATCTGAGTTCAGACAACTCTATTTAATCAATAAGGATTTTTCAATACTATTAATATTTACTTCTAAATAGGTGAGTCCTACACAAGGCTCCAAGGATGTGATCCAAAAAGATCACTCAATATTGATTTCTACCGCAATGGAAAAGTTTCATTCTAACTGCTTTAAGTGATTCCTACCACGAGGTGTCAAGACCAACTTCTAAAGTTATGAATGATCATCTAAGTTTCTACCTCAATAAGTTATAAAAGTTATTTCTACCTCAATATATTAATATTTAAGGTCTTTAAGTATTTCAAGAACGATCTTATAGCAAGACCCTTGAGATCTTATTTTTTTATTTCTTAAGTTTAACATTCAAGGTTTACTTATTAGTCTTGGATTGAAATGATCATATCAAATGATTAAATCCACCTGATTATGCTCTATTCTACAATCATGGGATGAAATTAAAGATTTTATTAGAGTTAGATCATTTCATAATTTATTTCAATTTTATTATTTATCTTATACTAATAGTCTTATATAGGAGAACATTAAAGATCTAAAGTTTAGATTCAGATGGTTCAATCACACAGATTTCATATTAACATTAGCATTTATAATTCAATGATTTAAGATCAATGTCAAATCATATATATTATTAGAATCATGTCAATTAAATTATCTTTTAATCAAGGTTACTTGATTTAGGTGATTAAGGTTTATATCTTAATCAAGATAAGTTAGGGTTTAACCCCTAATCTTATCAAAATTAAGAACAATGGTTAATTTAAAGATTAATAACAAATCAATATATTATTGGTATATTCTTGATGTCAATTTTTAGATTTAGATTAAGTATCATTTACTTAATCAAATTATCAAGATTCTTATGTTCAATTATGTGGCGCCCCAGCACCCTTAATCCGCCAGATGATTAGGTTAAAGGTGGGGTGTCACTCTGGCTAACCCCTCACTTATCATTGGATTAGAATAGACTCCACAATCCACCTGATTAAGGAAGGATTAACACAGAATCAAACTAACAGTCACTGTATAAGTAAACAAACAGAGTGCGGAAGTAATTTAAGGAAATATAAATCATCCAAGTATCACAGTACAAATAGGAAAAAAATAGAACTCAGAACATAAGCATATAATCCAAATACATAGTCAATGGTACCTGTATTATTATATCATTTAAAATGTTTAAATAAAGATAGAATGAAAACCACTCATTCTCACTCGAAATATAAAGGAACTAGACGACAGCTTCTTCCACGGGTTCCTCCTCTGGGTAAGGCTCCACACCTAACTCCTGCTCGTCTAACTGAAAGGAGTCTGCCATTGTCAGTTTCACAATGTAGGGTCACAGCCAAAGAAAAGAAAAATCTGGTTAGACAATTGTCTAAGTACATTTTAAGCTGATGAATTATTATAAGTGTTAAGTAATATCACCATTTGACAACATCTAAGCAACATATATATATATATATATATATATATATATATGAAAGGAGCAGCAATTAATACAAAGAAACAGGGAAGCTATAAATCATCATTTATAACTTAAGCAAAGAAAAAGGGAAGAGGTTGAGACATGCCTCGCATACAAACTAAACAAGGAAGGGCATATAAATATACATAACTAAACAAGTGCAGTAAGAAAAATTCTACACCCTAAATATGCTGGTGATCAACAAAAAATATACTAATTAAAATAAATAACTCAGCAGTGGTACATATAAATAGCAGCAAGATTTTAACATCCTATATATATATATATATATAAAAGAAGTATAAGGAAATAGCTGACGGAATAAGAATAATGAAAAGTAAGCAACAACAACTGCATATAAAGCCACACGTGCATCGACTGCCATACAAAAAAGAGCTACTCAAGCCCATCGAATACCAAAGAAGCTTAGCACCATCACGGCTAAGACATAAAACTGTGTACTCCTAGCAACATAAGGAGGCTAAGCATATAAGCACACAAAGCAAGCGAAGGGTCTTAGCACCAGTACGATTAAGGCCCAACTGTATGTCCCTAGCAACATAAGGAGGCTAGTAAACTAAGCATACAAGGCAACCTTAACGCCAGTACGGCTAAGGCACCAACGGTGTACCCCTAGCGACATAAGGAGGCTAGTAAACTAGGCACACAACAAAAGTGGATCCTTCACCTAGTGACATAAAGAGGCTAGGCAATAATGATATAATTGAGAGGCAGTTCATAAAATCATTATCTTTTCATAAATCACTTTAATATTTTCACAAAGAATCTAAGGAGTCTCCATATTTTCCTAATAGTTTATTTATGCATCAAAAATCTTGAATGATATGCTTAAGGAAATATGGCACAAAAATCAAGGAACGCGTAAGCAACAATCATCAAAGTAAGCAAGGGACTCTACTAAATATGATGATATCATTTGTTTTCTACTTAACCATCTAACTATTCCAAGTTACACAAGTTCAGGATCACCATTTTCCTACTATCGAGTGTAACCCGGAAGTTCATCCTTATAAGTTAAAAAGGATTGGAACTGATCAGGTTCCAATCTAGCTCAATCAGATATATGACTACGAGTTAAATAAATAAATCATACGTCCTAGTTTTGTAAATTTAGACGTTCTAACTAAGATCTGATCAAGATCTTCTAAACCTATAGATTATGGATTAAACACTATGAGAATTAGGTTTAATCACATAATCCAAAGGATAAGATCTAAGTTTTAGGTTTTATTCTATAAGTGATCTATTAGTTATGGCAAATCCTATTAAGTAATCAAACTTAATAGGATGAATCTCCTACCTTAAATCTAAAGTTAAAAGACAAAATAATCAGAACGAATTGTAAAATAAAAGAAAGTCTAAAAACTAATAAACCAAGATTTCACCCGTTGGGTAACCTAATTTACCCAATGAATGAACTCTAACCTATGATCTCTCAGGAAATGTCCTTAAGGTGTAGTGCTTAAGACTTAGCAGAAATTATTGGAATCTAACTTAAGGGTTGATTTCACTTGCTCAAACATTACTAAGATGATTATAATATTAGTCTTGGCATTCTGGGATGTTATCCAAATGGTAAGGGTACTTAGTCCAATCTTAGGGCAAAATAACTATTTTGCCCCTACTTTAAGAGTCAAAAAGTCAACTTTTGATTTAATGGTCAGAATTGAATTCTCTTTAATCCAATTGATCCCTTACTGTCTAACTTGAAAATAGGCAGTAAGTACGCCTAAATCGGGCGAGAAACGATCAAGTTATGACTAAAATAAGGCTAGGGGTAATTTGGTCATTTACCTAAATTTCTAGGGTTCAGATCCTAAATATTATTTTGTTATAATGATGACATTGAAATTCTAGGCTGGTCAGCATCTTGAATTTTCCAATTTGGAGTTGATTTGACTAAGTTATGGCCGTTTGAAGTTTATGGATATTTTGGTCATTTTTCACTAAAGTCAACTCTAAGTTCTAGGGTTGACTTTTTATCCTAATGTCAGAATGAGAAAGCTAATACTACTGCGGTGATGGGGCCGCTCTCCTGAGCATTTTAAGACCCATATTGACTATGTTTCGATAATCGGGTAAAAAGTTATGAGGCTCTAAAGAGGTCCTAAAATGCTACCTCGTTATACGTACTCCGAAATAAATTTTTACATTATGTTATTTGAATCCTTACATTTTTTTGAGTATTTTAAGACCTATATTGGCTATGTTTGGATCATCCTATAAAAAGTTATTAAACTTTTAAGATTTAATGATCAAAAATACAATTTTAATTATTTTACTATTTATTTATTCAAATTATATTATTTTATTGTTCATTCCTAAAGTTTTTATATAAAATTTTTGAAATCATTAATCTTTAATTAATTTGTGATTAATTAGGCTTAATTACTAATTAACATTAATTAATCTATTATTTAATTAATTTAATTATATTTATTAATATTTTTACTATAGCAAAGTAATTAGTGCTAATCACTATTTAATTAGTCTTAATTACTCATTAATATCTAATTATGAATAATTAATTATACTTTACTGTTTAATAATAATCAATTATCTTAATTACTATTTAAAGTTTAATTAACCTTTAATTAACATTTAATTAATCTCTAATTATACTTAATTAACTAAGATTACTGCTCAAAAGTAATTAATACTAATCCTAACTTAATTAATCACTAACTGTAATTAATTAAGGCTAAATAGTAATTAACACTAACAGTAATTAAATTATTAATTAATTAATAGATAGTGGGCCCCACTGGACACGTGGCTCTGCCAGAGGCTGCCACATGGCACTGTGGGCCCCACCAGGGCTGAGTCAGCTGGGTGACTGGGCAGTGGGCCCCCTTGACACGTGGCACTGCCAGAGGCTGCCACATGGCACTGTGGGCCCCACGGGGAGCCGGACCGCCACGATTTGACTGGGCAGTGGGTCCCACTTGCCATGTGGCGGGCCCAGAGGCTGCCACGTGGCGCTGTGGCCCCCCACTTGCCACATGGCGTGCCCAGAGGCTGCCACGTGGCCTGGTGGGCCCCACTGGGGAGCCGAACCACCGCGCGAGCTCGGGCTGTGGGCCCCCCACTTGCCACGTGGCGTGCCCAGAGGCTGCCACGTGGCCTGGTGGGCCCCACGGCCGAAGCGTACGAGCCGCGAGGCTCAGCGTGTGGGCCCACGTGACACATGGCGGGCCCGAAGGCTGCCATGTGGCCTTGTGGTCCCCACCACGGCTTACGCGGACCCGACCCGGCCCTGCCCGAGGCCCGTGACCCTTCGCCTTCTGGGGTTCGGCGGACCGAACCCAGTTGCCTTTGGGGCCTCGATGCGCCCGATCGGGTGGTTATGAGCCCGATCGGAACGGTGGATGGGTAGAGGACAAGTTCACCTACCTATCCTACAATTTTTGCGATGATCGAACGGAAATCGGGGGAGATCGGGGTACCTGAAGTGCGGGTCGGTGGTATTTAGGATCGGCGGACGGTGGGCTGGCTTCGGGGCGCGATTCCGGCTCGATTTGGGCTCCGATTTTCGCAAACCCGGAGCCCGGAGGTCGGCCGAGGTCTTATAGACCTGCCGGCGACCTCGCCGAGGCCTGGGAGGGGCCGGATTGGCCAGCATCCGCGACGGGCCGCCGTGTGTCACGCGGGCGGAGTCGTTGAGGAAGACGACTCCGCAGCCGTTGGATCTAGGCCGATCCAACGGCTGAGATGGCGCCGTCCAGATTGACGGTGCCGTTAGCTACAGTGACGGGTCCGTTAAGTATTAAAACATATATTTTTTTTTTTTGAAAAATTCCCAGAAAATTTTGAACATGTTTTTCCTAGCTAAATTGGGGTCAAGGAATTCATTGGCGCAGTTGGATTTTCGATCCGACGAGTATTTTGATACCTCGATTTCCGGGGTGTTTTTATTATTAAAATATTCGTCAAAATTTCGATGACTTCCGATTGACACGAAAACTTCACCCCAAGCTAATTTGGGGTCAAGGAACGCAATGGTGGTGTCCATTTTTTGATCAGAGGTCAATTTAAATAAGTCAATTTCTAGGGTTTTTGGATTTTCAGAAATCAGGATTCGATTCATTTGACTCCTGATTTGGACTAGGTCTCAAAGGTTGACTCCACTTGACCTAATTAGTGCTTATAATTGTGTTTAAGACTTAGGGTTAGTCCTAATCAACCATGGTAACAACTCGGGTTGTTACAAATTATAATTTAATGTCAATTAAGCACAATTAGGTGTCCAAATAAATATCAAAGTTCTCTAACATGCATCATAATATGATGAAAGTATAAGAATATAAAGTGATATAAAATAGAAGACAATTAAGGCTAACCAAATTCTAAATTAAACCAAAAAGGTTAGCACTTGATTACAAATCTAAAAGACTTAAGTTTCATATAAGCTGGTTATTAAGATATACCTAATCAATACAAGCATTCAGAGATTCTATTATTTAGTACTTGGCACAAAACACTAAAGGCACGTGAGAGACTTTTGCACATGCCATAAAGGGGCAAACTTTTAAAGTTGATTATTACACAAAATTTTATGCAATGATCAATTTTAACTAAACTAGATTCAAATTTGATATAATTCAATCCACTAGTGTCATATGGACCTTAAAATGTGAAAAATGAGGAGTTTTGGCAATTTCAGCCAATTCTGTGCATTTTTAGAAAATTCTAGGAGCTACAGGGTGCTGCGGCGCTTTCAGACGCTGCGGCGGAAAATAATATTGTGGCGCGTTGCAGTGCATTTAGGCGCTGCGGTGCGCTATGGCAGAAGTTAGTGCGGTGGTGAGCTGCAGCACTTTCAGGCGCTACGGCGTGTTACGGTGCCCGATTTTCCGAGAGCTGGATGCTACGGCGCGCTGCAGTGCATTCAAGCGCTGCGGCACGCCGTAGCTGTCTAACTTTCAAAATTACTGTTCAATTAATTTATTTTCTGGTTTCATATAGTTTTCCAAAAAGGACATTGCAGACCGCTATGGCCTGATGTCGCGCACTGCAGCGGTTTAAATTTCGTGTGACAGTTCAATTAATTTTTTCCTCTTGATTTTCTATAGTGTTTTTTCGAAATGACGCTGCAGTCCGCTGCGGCGCGCTGTAGCGCACGACAGCATTTGCTTCCAGGCCCTTATTTTAGCTCCAAAGGCACTGTGGCGCACTGTAGTGCACCGCACTATGGTGGATTCAGTTCTAAACTCAGGCGCTACGGCGTGCTGTAGCACCCGACGATGATTTCGCTTGTGCGAAAACCGTAAATGATCACATTTCGAGCTCAAATACTCTCACTCCAAGGCATTCCATGAGCGGTACTATATATCAATGGAAAGATATTTCTGATACCTTTCCATCGATATTAAAATTGGCATAAATGGATTGTCCTAACTATACGAAACATGGAGTTAAAGGTTCAGGTATACAGAATGGATGAAAAACAGAGCATGAGATTTTCAAAATAATATGATGCCTTAATGAACCTCAATGGCTTCCAAATACAATAATGAATCTTCTAAGATACAAAATAGCATAATAGTAAATTGAAGTAGACAAAAAAGAGGAGCAAATGGGTACCTTAGCTTTGCAACAAGTGGAGGAAGAAGACTCAAAAAACTTGGAGGAGGAACTTCCTCTTCTTCTTCTTCTTCAGCACAAGACTTAGCAATAGAGGGGAAGGAGGGAGCTTCAGCTTTTTCCAAAATGGGGATGAAGAAGAGCTGAACTCCTTCTTAAAGGAGGAGAAGGATATAGGTGAAGGAGTGGGCATGGCTAGGATGTGAGAGTAGAGTGATGGCCTTAGCCATCAAATCTTGCAATTAAGGGGAGGAGAGGGGTTAGCAGAAAAAATAAAAGGGGGAGAAGGGTCAGCTGATCTTTCGGCTAGCTAGGAGTGAGAGGGGAAGGAAAAGGAAAAATGTAATTAAGGAATGAATTTAGGAATAAATAAATATTTATTCTATTAATTAATTAAAAATTCAGATTTTAGAAACGCGCTCCAAAAAACTCCAAAAATTCACCCCAAGCTAATTTGGGGGTGAGAAATTCAACGGCGAAGTCAGATTTCGATTCTGATGACTATTTAATTATCATATTTTTCTGGGTATTTAATTATATTAAAATATTCGCAAAAATCCGACGACTTCCAAACGTGTCCAAGACATCACCCATAGCTAATTTGGGGGTGACGATCGCAACGGTGAAGTCGAATTTCAATTTTGATGTCAAATTAAATAATTAATTAAATATTAAAATAATCTAAAATATTTGATTGAGCTCTGAATTGCTCCAAATCGTTAGGGTTTGGTTCTAATGAGTAGATGAACTTAACAGAATGATAATAGGATATGATTAAACTAAAATTAAATTGGGTAACAACCTTGGGTTGTTACAATATGAGACTAAAATATCTGAAAAAAAGTCTTAAATATGCATATGATCATCTGGATTATGCTAAATTAGCAGAAAGTAAATATGAATTAAAGTAAAACAAAAATGAGCATAATATGAATGTAAGACTAGCAACCTATAGGCATAAGTAAAAGGCCAGACTGAAACAGTAATAAAACGTGCTGAACATAAAGTAATAAGTAAATATGCCACAACAGAAAAGCTAGCGAACATCGCCACTAAAACTGTACTAAAACTGAATAATAAGAGAAATTTAGAAATGTGCTTAAGTTAGTACTGTCATAACATAAATTGCATAAGCAAAGCCACGGAACAGAAAAGTTAGCGAACATCGCCACTAAAACTGTACTAAAACTGAATAATAAGTGAAATTTAGAAATGTGCATAAGTTAGTACTGCCATAACATAAATTGCATAAGCAAAGCCACTGAACAGAAAATCTCACATGTATCATTTAGCCAACCACATAGCTAAATCTGAACCAGACTAAAGAATTAGACATGTATTATCTAGCTAGCCATAGAGCTTGACTCAGTCGATTCTAATGCAAAAGAACTGAATTGAAGATGCAAAATAACTAGGACACATTCTACTGAACTTATAATTGAAAATACTAAATGTGCTAATTAAGATTACTAATGTATATGCAATTCAAAATTGACATAGAATCCTAGTTGAGCATCATATATCAAACAGTATATGTCCAATGTATAAGGCTCAAATAAGGCGTACAAAACATCAAATGTAATCTAATTAAACACATATAATATATGTTATTATCTAATTTAATCGCTCTATCTATTCTGAGAGAATACAAGCTTAAGATCTTCAATATCTAACTATCAAGTAAAATCTCATATTCCACGGCCTTACAAAGTTAAACATTAGAACTTAACAAGTTCTAATTCAGAATCAAGAAGGGTCACCTACAAAGATTAAGAAATAAATTAATGATTTAATTGATGTATTTTAATAACACATAACCAATCTTGTCAAGAATATCAAGATTTAGGGATTTAATGCGACTTAATTTTTAAGTTTTTATTATGTTAAATTATTAACTTAACTTGTTAGTTTATTATTAAATACTTTACTTATTTATTTACTTAATGATGTTCATTTTGTATAGAGAAGAAGATAATATTATTTATGAGAAAATTTCTGAATTTATTTTTATAATCACTCAAAAAATAAAATTTATTTATTAAATTCATCATAAAATATCATAATTAGTTTTATTACATCAAATATATAATTTTGATTACACAAATACTTAATGTGGGATTTGAAACACCATTAGCGTAAGAATTCCAAATTTTTTGTTAATAATTTAAATATTTTTTTAATTTTCTGGTGTTCAAAAGGTGTTAAAAAAGTGTTTATTCTTTGAAGATTTAAAGACAATTTGTTCTTAAAATATCAATAAATATCCATATCAAAAATCACATTTAAACTCTTATATTTTGAAAGTTAGCATCATTTAAATTTATGAAAACTTTCTAAAATTTTCAGAATTTTTTCTTAAAATAAAATATAGTCTTTTAAGTGACTTTGAGCGCTTAATTGACTACTAAAACGATAAAATCAACCATAGTGATCAACATAAAATTTGTTCATCATACAACCAAGAATCAGCATGCAAAATATGAACATCCAGTTATGTCTAAAATGAAAATTACACTAAACTAAACATTGACAAAAAAAAACTCAGGAAAATCTTCTTATAATGAAATTTTAGATTTTTGCTAAAGTTTGAGCACCTAAATAAATATAGGACTTAGAGTGCTAAAGACTGAGAGATTTTCTATGAAATTCTTCCATATACATAAGAGAACAGATGCCAAATTTTAGATATTTATTTTAAATGGTTGCAAACTTCAAAAGTTCCAAAATTTTGTAAAAAGTTTGTAAAAATTTTGAAATTTTGAAAAATTCCTAAATTTTTCAAATGTAAAATTTCAATATTTTGATTGAACTTTAGAGTTAATTTTGACTATCTTAGAGACATAAAATGAGTCTTCTAAAAATTTGTAACTAATATAAAAGAAAATACTCAGAGTAAAATTTTATGCCCTAGAAATGAATAGTTACAAACTTATGATTGTTCAAATTTGACCAAAAACTCATATTTGACATCAAACTCTTTTTGGAAATGTAAAATATTAATTTCTATTTTTATTTAATAAAACTTGAATTCTTAATCATATAAAATAAATAGAAAAATTTGAATATCTTTCTTTAAAGCTTTGATCCTCTTTCTTTAGGTATTCGAAATTTCAATTACTCTTCTTTGATCCTCGAAATGTTAATGGATGAGAAGAGAGGATTTTTGGGATGAGAAGAGAGGATTTTCTTAGGGAGAGTTTCCAAATCGTTAACCAAAGGCTGAAATATCCTCATTTACAGCCTTCTAATGCACCATTAATAGATTAGATCACAAGTATGATCAAATCAAATGTCTTGATTTGATCAAGGGTGGATTAGGTGGCTTGGATTAAGAGGTGAAAACTTATCTTTTAATGGGCAAAATTTCTATTCTAAAGGATAAGAGTATTCATAAAAGTATTTTTGTAAAAGAAATATTTCAAAAAATTTACAAATTTGGTCCAATTTGGGATAAAAATAAAAATATACATTTCTTTCAAATTAGGTACCTAGATATCACAAAATTTCAAATTGAATGGCCATGATGATAGGTTTTTTTAGCGAGAGAACTCTAAAGACAATAAAATCTCTCAATTTGGTTAAGTGGTTGAGCCAAATTTGACTCCGAAAGTTGGCCAATTTCGGGTTTGTCGGCGCTTTTAATGGCGTCATTAACGCCGTTAGAGCCGCTCCACCTGCCGCTTTCACTTTTGTGAAAACTCACTTAAGTAGTCATAAGTGAAACTCTTAAACATCGAGGGGCCTTTTCAGATAACGGTGGAATCAGGAACTCCAAAGTTAAGCGTGCTCAGGTGGGAGCACTCCCAGGATGGGTGACCTGTTGGGAAGTTATCTTCTGTGGGCAAAACCGTAAGGCTTTTCAGGCCAAAGAGGACAATACCTCGGTGTTAAGAGTTTGGGCTGTTACAACTATTGACAAGGTTAGATCGCTAGCGCAGTCGGCGCTGTCTGCTTTAGTGTCAAAACAGCAGAATCCGTTGAAACAGTCGTTCAGATAGACGACGTCAAACGCCGTTAACAATGTCTGTCATTGCAGTTAACGATCGAGTTTTTTTTTTTAATTTATTTTTCTCCAAATTAGCTCAAAAATTATGAAAATTTCTCACATAGCTAATTTTAATGTTCTGAATCCAAAAATATCAAACTTTTTCAATTCCAACACCTGAATATGCTTATATAATTGTTTTAATTAAAATTTTCTTCTTAAAATAAATGAGAAAAATCTAATTGCCAATAAATTCTCAAAATTTATCAATATTATCTAAAACTATTCTTGAAAATCCTATATTTTTATGTTTCCATTTTATTTTGTCATTTGCTTAAATTAAAATATGAGATACATAAAAATTAAATTTTAATAAAAGCTTGGTATTTTACATTAGAACATGTTGCACACTCTTCAATTCTCTAACAGTAGCATTTTGCAAGCACACAAAACACTCATAATCTCAATAGTGTGACAGACATGGTTGTTACCCATCATCCAACTCCACTATCCAACACTTTATAAGTTTGGAACGTGAACAAATATGATAGGTAGCACCCATGTCCATAATCCAAAATGAGTCTTCTGTGTATAAGCAGTAGGACACAACTATAAGAGAAATATATGAGTCATCAACATTGGAATCCACGTGTGTAATACTTGCTACTGCGTCTAATCAATCATTCTTCTTTAATTTCGAACAATCCTTCCAATGATCGTTCTCCAGATAAAATGCAAATTGGCTGTACCCAAGATTTTGACCCCTAGATTTGTCCCACCTCTGGATACCACCACCATTCTTCTTGTCAGATTTTCTGCATTGGAGAATAAATGCTTTAGACACCTCTGACTTTGAAGACACTTTCTCTTCATCGAAGTTCATTATTCAATCACTTTATCATACCTCAAGGCTTCCTTCTCATGAATGAGCATCCTGATAAATTTTTTATACTCATCTGGGAGCAAATTCAATAAAAGAAGCACATTTTCTTCACCCTCCACTTTTTCATCCAAATTAAAAAGATCTAACAAACAATTTTAAGAAATGTAATGAAAAGTCCTCACCTCAAAACTTAAGCTTTATGTGCTATGCTTTCTAAAAGTCCTCAGAAGAATCTGCAAGATTCTTTGATTAATTTGATATTGATTCATGTGCTATGCTTTCTAAAAGTTCTCATCTCAACTTAAGCTTTGCTTAGTATGCTGTATAATTAATTCTATGTATTTGCTCCTGTGAACTGTGTATGCTGTATACTCTGTTAATTTTTTATTGTTCTGAACTATATGATTGAGCCTAGCCCTCTACAAGACATTTTCTGAGTTTTAATACAGCTATTCCAAGAATTTCCCTGTTTTGCGAGAGTCCAGATGGTTATAGAGCTTCAACCTTTGGCCAGAACGAACAAAAACACTGGTCGCTTGGAGTCCAAGGGTGGGTGCTCTATCTTCATCCTCGTCTTCCAAACAGAACTGGAAACAACTCTGTTTCTAATTACAGCTCTTCTTCTCTTTGCTGGCTGTTTTAATACTATCCGGTAGGCTTAGAGCTGCTTCTGCTGCAGGGTGCTATTGGAATGCTGCAGCTACTTCCACGAGCACGCTGCGCTTCTTTCTTGGAACTGTCATCCAGCAAGGATCAATTGAAGCAAATTCATGCTCAGATGATCATAAACGCTCTATTGCGAGATGCCCCGAACGTTGCCAAGCTAATGGAGAAGTACCAGGCCGAGGCGTCCAAAGATAGCAACAGCCATGCTCGACTTCTTCTCCAGCAGGCTGCGGAGGCGACTAAGGACCCGTATTTATGGAACGCCATGCTGAAATCTGCCTCACCAGAAGAATCACTAAGCCTCTTCTCCCGCGTGATGCTGGAGGCCGCTACGCCCGACCACACAACTTATGCCTGCGTTCTTCGCTCCTGCGCAATCATGCGCGCTGTAAGGGAAGGGAAGCAGGTTCATGCTACGGTTCTAAAGCGCGGACTGGACTCACAATTGGCGCTGGCAACGGCATGCATCCACTTCTACGCGTTGTGTCGAGACACAGAGGCTGCACGCCAGCTGTTTGATGTAATGACTGAAAGAACCTCGGTGAGCTGGAATGCTATGCTGACGGGCTATTGCACCAACGGACTAGCAAAGGAAGCATTGCTGTTATTTAAAGAGATGAGTCATAGTGAAGCGCTTCCAACAGATAGAACCACCCTGCTCCTGCTCTCTGCTTGCTCGCAGCTAGGCGATCTCGGGCTTGGAGCCACAGTTCATTCACTCGTGCTAAAGACCAATCCAGCTCCCCAGGACTGCCCCTTCACAGGAACCGCGCTGATCGACATGTACTCCAAGTGCGGGTCCCTCGGCAGCGCTTGTGCCTTGTTTGAGTCTATGAGGCGGAGGAATGTGATCGCTTGGAGCGCAATGGCGGCAGCCTTTGCTATTCACGGGCGCGGCAAAGAGGTGATTGAACTTGTTTATCTGATGGAGAGGGAAGGGAGGCGGCCAAACGCCATTACTGTCACTTCTTTGCTCTCGGCTTGCTGCCATGCCGGGCTAATTGAAGAGGGCCTGCACCTGTTCGATGAAATGCAGAGGCGTTTTAATGTTGCGCCCAGAATGCAGCACTACGGCTGCATCGTAGACCTCCTTGGGCGGGCCGGGATGGTGAAGGAAGCTCACGAGTTCGCTGAGAACATGCCCGTGAAGCCAGATGCTGTTGTCTGGAGGACGCTGCTCAGCGCTTGCATGATACACGGCGAAGCCAAGATCGGTGAAAGGGTCGGGAAGATACTCATCGGGCTCGAGCAGAAGCCGACGGACTGCGAAGACTTTGTTGCACTGTCAAATGTGTACGCTTTGTCTGAGAAGTGGGATGAAGTTTGCGTGGTTAGAACCACGATGAAGAAGAGAAGGATGCAGAATAAAGCGGGCTGGGCTGCTGTTCATAATATACAGGCTAGATTGGAATTGCAAACAAGCATTGACTACTAGTGCAGATTATGTTAAGGTTTGAAATCTGTGAACTCTCCTACAAAGTGCAAACCAAAGATTGCATTTTGGTTTTCTGAATTTGTAATGCAAGTAAAGGATTTCCGGAGATTGTGGTTTGTAGAGATTGCATTCAGATGTATCTCTGCTATGTTTTATATTCACGTTTGGAAAGGTAAAAAATACGCACACAATGTAGGCATAGAACATATGCATGAAAATAATGGAGTTTCAGCAAGTAGAAATGAACTATAAAATAATGTTAAAATAATTTATTATTATTTAATATTTAATTATGTTATGTGGGCTCATGTAGAACAAAAAAATGAGTTAGGTACGTCTACCCAACCATTTGTATCGGGGTCTCCTATATAACCACACATTTCTCTCAAGGATATGTGTGGTCTCCTGGTCACTCCATAGCTAGCCCTAGTTTAATGTCTGTGCAGACTAATCCACCTTGAGTGAAACACATTCTCTAATTATAATTATTATTATGCAATAATTTATGATCAATTGGTTAAGATTTCAAAGCATATCAGCATTCAAGATATAACATCACTATTTTCGGATTTGCGGTTAGCAAGATATTAAGCATTGAACATTTGCAATTATCTAATTATTAAATTAATTCCTTCATCAATCCACTGCGCATGCACCTTCACTCTCACGGTTGTGGACCGAAATAGCACACACGCGGAGAGCGAGACCCGGGAGCGAAGCCACGCAAGTTGGGTTCGCAATGTGGTTCTCCCCCGTTTGAGGTGACAGGGGAGTCGACCTAGGGCATCAATTTGCCCAACGATCAGTGGGTCCCAATGTAATGCCTCGTCCCGTTGCCGCGCACAACAGAAAGCTAATGACATCATAATTGATGGCGGAACGGTGCGTTACTCAGGAAGGCTGAACTTCCCTTAATCTGACTTTTACTGTCGGATACTAATTCTTAAGAAAAGTGGGATATTTTTCTCCTACGTATTAGTTAAGGTACTTATATACATTGACTTTAGAAATGATAATAATAAGATATCCAATGTATATGAGTACTCTATATGAGCTTCCTACTGATCACATCATAATACTAAGTCTAAGTAGTAGTGATAGCAGAGTGTAGATGCAAAGACCCACTTAAGTAGTAATAAGTGAAACTCTTAAACATTGAGACGTCTTTTCAGATAACGATGGAGTTCCTGATAAGAACTCCAAAATTAAGCACTCCCAGGATGGGTGATCTACTGGGATGTTATCTTTTGAGGGCAAAACTGTGAGGTCTTTCAAGCTAAAGCGGACAATATCTTGGTGCTTAAGTGTTTGGGATATTACAAATAGTATCAGAGCAAGCCATAGGGTGTCAGATAGGATCTAGGTACCATACAGGGCAAAGTACCACTTCATGTGAGCAGCTTTTAGAACCCATGATGGTTAAGATGCTATATAGTTATGGATACCTCTTGAGCCTGAAGGGGTCACCTCTAGTCCTATCTACCTAATGGATGGTTCTTGGATCTGTATGTGGATACTGACGAGGACGTCAGTTACTTAAGTTGAGGAGATTGTAAAGATTCACTTAAGTAGTAATAAGTGAAACTCTTACACATCGAGACGCCTTTTTAGTTAACGGTGGAGTTCCTGATAATAACTTCAAAGTTAAACGTGCTCAGGTGGGAGCACTTCCAGGATGAGTGACCTGCTGGGATGTTATCTTCTGAGGGCAAAACTGTGAGGCATTTCAGGATAAAATGGACAATACCTTGGTGCTTAAGAGTTTGGGCTATTACAGCAGAAGCTTAACATTCATCCATAATATTCATCACAGAAGCTAAGTAAAATATTCATCTCAGAAAAAAAAAAAAAAAATACATTCAGAGCTAATTATTACAAATTATAGCTTATAACAAAGTGAGCGGTAAAAGTATCTCATCTTACAACAAAAAAGTAAACTAAGTAAGAAAGTTGTACTGGTTACTACTATAACATCCCAAAGTTGTTACCTTATTAATTCTCAGCTTAATTAGGCATTAGTTCTAATCTTATTGCATTTAGAATATCAAGTTATGCTAACCCTAAAAATTTGAGGTCATTTGGACCTCTCCAAGTCAATTTAGCTTTTTGATCACTCTAGATGCCATAAATTAGACCCAAAATATTTTGATCTCAAAATTAAAATATGATTACATTTTTTAATTCTTCACCCTCAAATTAGCTTGTAGCGCCTCGCCCCATCACCGCGCGCAAAAGATAGGTATAATCAGATTAGCGGCGGAGCGGTGCGCCACTTAGGGAGGAATATCCCGTCTCCCCGAATAGCTGAAACAAAACCCCTCTGAAGAGCTGCTGACTCAACCTCAAGGAGTGTTGAGAGCTAACACTTACGATAAGAGTAGTATCCTTATCCCAAGTATTAGATCGATACATACATTGGATTTGAAACACACATAAGGAATCCAATGTATATATAAGATATCAGCATTTCCAGTATACTGATCACACCACAATACTAAGTATAAGTAGTATATAACAGAGTGTGAAAGCTAAGCAAACATCCAAAAACATTCATCACAGAGGCTGTATGAAAACATTCAACTCAAAAAAAAAAATACATCCAGAATTATTATAACATTTTACTGAAACAGACATAAAAGCTAGTACTGAACTGAACTAAGCGAAAAGTAAAGCTGAAGAAGAGTCCACTAGTGCTCCACTGGCTTCTCTAGAATCTGCTGGGTGTCCTCCTGACCTGGCTCAATATACTGCTCAGGATCTAGCAAATTGCCGGATCCCAAAAGTACCTCGTGTTAGACAATAAGTCTAACACATCGAGACTAAACTAAATAGTTCTAGTTATTCATTTAACATTTACATAACATAATTAAAATTATAGTAATACTGTAAAAATAGCTGAAAGTATAAAACTGTATAAAACTATACAAACTGAAGCAAAGTAAAGTAAAACTGAATACTGAAGGTAGACCAAAAATAGTAATGGATCTGAAAACTAAGTAATAATATGTAAAATTATGCTGTATTTCACTGAAACTATGCATCTGAATATGCCACAACACTGTATGCTACTGATATACAATTAAAATATCACTGAACTACTATGAGTAGTACGGTCCAATATATACATACATCTAATTGGAAATACCATTTACTGTGATGCTGATGCATCCTAAAATTCCCCAGTCAATGTATGTAATATTCCGTAAATCATAAATCATAAATCATCACGGATACTCATACATTATTCTGATACTCACACATCATGCTTATGCTCATGCTCATGTTTCTAAACTATATGAGGTAAATCCAAAAAAAATTCAAAAAATGCTTTGAAATTTGATAATGAATTCAATGTCCCCATTGTGCAGAATCCTATTAAGAAGATTCTGACTCCTAGGTTCTAGTTCGATAATTAATTAAAGTTGAGAGTTTACTTAAAATTATTAGTTCAAAATGTTATATACACATGGTTGTATATTTCCAAGAGAGATGGATTTAACCCTTAGCTTGTTTAAAATTGCACTTATCGAAGCGCATTACGATAGGAGGTAGAACGCGATCACAATTTATATATCAAGCTAAGCCGTTAAATGACTGAATTATAAGCATACTTAGTGGTCTACGCAAAGTGACTTAAGATACTTAATTTGCTTAAACTGCACTTATCGAAGCGCACTACGATATGAGGCAGAACCTGGTCACAGTTTATGTCTCAAACTAAGGATCTTGTTCACTAACTGTAACACTCTTAATACTAGAAGATTTACTCTAACGGGACTATATTCGTCTAATCCCTCGGGATAGCACCTGGTCGTAAGTCCACATTAGAGTGAATCAACCAATCCTAAATATTACTGAAATAATCCAATACTATATGTATACTATGCTACACTAACCAATAACCTGGGTTTAAATAATTCTATTTAATCAACAAGGATTTATCAAGATTATTATGCTAAATAGGTAAGTCCTATACAAGGCTCCAAGAAGAGGGTGATCAATGATCACTAAATATGGGTTCTACCACAAGAAAAAGTGTCATTCTAATATCTTAAGTGATTCCTACCACGAGGGGATAAAATTGAATCATCTAAACTTCTACCTCAATGAGTTATACAAAATTCGCCTACCTCAATGTAAATTTAAATTTAGGTCTTTAAAATATTTTAGAGGCCATCATATGCTGAGATACTTAAGATCTCATACCCTTAATTCTAAAGCTAACATATTAGGTTCCATTTAATAATTAGGTTTAGAGTGATCAGATCAAATGATTAAGTCATATGATCATATCCTATTCTAAGATTATGGGATTTAAATTAAGGATATTATTAGAGTTAGATCAATTATTAAATTAATTTAGTTCTATTATTTTTTTATGCTAGTAGTCTTATTTATGAGAAAATCAAGGATCTAAAGTTTAGATTCAGATTAATCAATCACACAGATTTATCAATAATCTTAACATGTCTAATTCAAATGCTTAAGATCAATACCAAATCAGATGCATTATTAGAATAATATCAATTTCCTTATCTTGTAATTAAGTCAATTTAATTAAGGATTTAAGAGTTTGGATCTTAATCAACTAGATTAGGGTTTGACCCCTTACTCATGCCCAATTAAGATTAAATGTTTATTTATAAATCAAATGTCAAATCAGTGAATTTGGGATGTATTATTGGTGGCAATCTTAGACCTCATGCCCAATTAAGATTAAATGTTTATTTATAAATCAAATGTCAAATCAGTGAATTTGGGATGTATTATTGGTGGCAATCTTAGACCTAGATCAAGTCTTATTAGCTTGATCAAAGTCTTAAGACTTCTTAAGTTAATTATGATGATTAAGTTCTCCATCTTTAATTTATTCAATTTATACATCCTAAATTTACATACATGATTTCAATACATCTCCCTTACTGTTATGAATCATATTATTAAAAAAATTTTAGAAAATAAAAAGTAATTAGTGTTAATTAAATCATAAATCAATCCAAAAAGATTAGCACATAACTACAAATCTAACCATCAAAATTCATATAATTTGGCTCATAAGTTCTATCTTATCATACAATTAATCAGAGACTAAGTTTGCTACAATCCAATGATTACAAACCCTAATTTTTATTAATTATGGTTTAACAAGATTAAGGCATAAATTGAAATATAGAGATCAAAAAAATAAATCACTTAGTACATTCATTCTACTCTGCATAAGGAAACTAATGGCACTCTAATCATGCAGTTTGGATAAAAAATGAGTCATATGGGTCCAAACTAAAGTTTTTGACCTAAGGAGCATTTTAGTAAATTACACCTAATAAAATCTAAATTTTTATGCAGTTTACTATTGGTTATTGTTCAAGAATTCTATAGAGTCTAAGAACACTAAATTCTAAAGTCTAATGAATTAATTATAGTCATTTCAATTTCTAAGGGCAATTTGGTAATTTTCTAAGCTAAGGGGGTCAAAAAGCTAACTTTTTCATTTGATATCCAAATTTAGAAAACTTAGTGGCTATAGCTTTCCTATATCACAATTAGTACTTTAACTAAAAGTAGACCCAAATTAGACTTCAATTGGTCAAATTATGACCTAATCAAGGTTAGATGTATTTTGGTTATTTTCTAATTTCTTAGAGTTCAGAACATAAATATTATTTTTGATTATTGTTGACACTGAAATTCTAAGCTATCTAGAACTTTAAATTTTTGTATTTGGAGTATAAATGACTAAGATATGGTCAAATGAATTTTCTGGAAGCTACAGCGCGCTGTAGCTCCCGACGGTGATTTCGCCTGTGTGAAAACCGTGATGGGTCACATTTCGAGCTCAAATACTCTCAATCCAGAGCATTCCATGAGTTATGCCATATATCAATGGAAATATTTTTCTAATATCTTTCCATTAACACCAAAATTGGCGTGAACGGATCATCTTAACTATATAAACAATGGTGATAAAGGCAGGGGTATGTATAATGGATGAAAAATAGAGCATAAGATATATTACTTTGAAGAACTATAATGGCTTCCATAATTAATCATGGATGTCTAAATATGAGAATAAGCATAATAGAGGAATGAAATGACCAAAGAAGAAGAACAAATGGGTACAAGGAGAGTAAACAAAAGGGTACCTTAGCCTTTGAGAGAGGAAGAAGAAACATTTGTTTTCCTCAAGACCTTTGAGGGAGGGAAGCTCCTTCGTCAGCACCAAGCTAAAAAATGGGAGAAATAGAGAATAAGCTTTTAGCTTGGCAGCAAACAAAATAAGAAGGGCTGAGATTTCTCTTTAAGGAAGAAGAAGGAAGGGGAAGGCCATGAGCTAGGGAGTTATGAGGTAAGGGGGGAGGGGGATGGCCTTAGCCATCAAGCATTGCAATTAAAAAGGGGGAGAAAAGGGAAGGCCTCAGCTTTTAATGTGCAATAGGAAGGTAAGGGGTCAGCCGAATGAAAGGGGATGGCTAGCTAAAATTTAGAAGAGATAAGGAAAGGGAAAAAGCAAATTAATGAATAATTAATTATTATTCCTAATTTTTAATTTATTAAAAATTCAGATTAAATAAACGTATTCCGAAAAATCCCAAAACTTCACCCCTAACTAATTTGGGGGTGAGGAATTCAACGGCAAAGTCAAAATTTGATTCTGACGATTATTTAATTATTCTATTTTCCAGTGCATTTAATTATATTAAAATATTCGCAAAAATTTGATGACTTCTAAACGCGTCCAAAACATCGCCCCTAGCTAATTTGGGGGTGACGATCGCAACGGCGAAGTCGGATTTTGATTTCGAGGTCAAAATAAATACCTCAATTTTCTAATTAATTAAATATTAAAATAATCCAAATATTGGATTTAGCTCCAATCGCGCTAAAGTTTTAGGGATTGATTATAATAGTTAGATGAAATTAACAGAATGATAATTAAAATATGATTAGGCTTAAATTAAGCAGAGTAACAACCTTAGGTTATTACAACCAATCAAGTAGGAGTATATAAAGTATCTAAAATTATTAATTTCTTGCATCCTATATAAGTTCTAAAAATAATGCAACAAAGTATGAGGAAAATATCATCATTAAAATTTGAAGGTTATGCTAATTTAAACAATAAGTAACTGGAAAAACTCAAATGGCTCAAAGAATTTTAATGCAAAATATAAATTGGCATGAATGAAAATAACTTAACATATATATAAATTGATATGAACGGAATAACTTAGCATATATATATATATATATATATATATATATATATATATATATATATATTGGCATGAACAGGAATAACTTAGCATATATATAAATTGGCATGAATGAGAATAACTTAGCATAAATTACTATGTGACATAAATATATCATTTTGGGCCTATGACACCCAAGCTTCACTAGGAGACCCAGATATTTGCATAAAAATTATTCTATGAAGGTATAGAATTACCCATCGGTAATTATTCACCTAAATATCATTTTAATGAGTCTTTCCTCTAGATATTCTGTCTCTTCCTAATGTATTCGATCCCTTCTTATTTCTTCATGGGTTGCTAGCAAATCCTGCCTGTATAGGTTCAATTTTATTCTAGCTCCAAAAACTCTCACCACATATATATATCACAAGCATTTATGGAAAGAAAAAATATAATTTAACTTAGCATAACACTGAGGTACATGCAATGGTTATATACATTCAAAGGAAGTAAGTGTAATGCCCCGTCCTGTCGCCGCACGCAAAAGAGTTAATAATTGGCGGTGGAACGATGCGTTACTCAGGAATGACTGCTGAACCTCCCCGAATATCTACTGAAATGAGCTGAATTACTGAGACTCAACCCCAAAGGAAAGAAAGTTGAGTACTAACCCTTAAGATAAGTATAGAATTCTTATCTTAAGTATTAGCTAGAGAACTTATCTACATTGGATTATAAGTGGAATAAAGATCCAATATACATAAGCATTAGCATTTCATATATGTTGTTCACATCAAGTATAAGTAGTAGTAAAAACAGAGTACGGAAGCCAAACCATGCATCCAAATCATTTATCACAGAAGCTAAGTGAATCATTCATCTCCAAAAAAGAAAATAAAATGCATCCAGAGTTATTATAAACATTCTACTCAAATGAATTAACAAAAAATAGTCTCATGCATAAACTGAAAGTAAACTAATACAAAAAGGTAAATGCTAATGTAGAGTCATCTAATGCTCCACGAATTCTTCTTGGATCTCCTATGATACCTCTTGAACTAGCTCCACATGTTTTTCTAGATCTGGAAAAAAATAATTTGCAAAGTACCACATGTTAGACAATAAGTCTAACACATCGAAAGTTACTATAAGCAATTATAATTATCTAAGGCTTAGCATTTAACAAATTAAACAAACTGTAAAAAAGTACTAAAATTGCTGAAAATTGTGAAACTGTACAAAACTGAAAATAGTAAAACAGTGGCAAAAAGACTAAGTACTAAAAATAGAAAATAATATAGAAGGTGAAACTGAATAAAAGCTGAAATAAAATTATGTTTTATATCACTGCATATGCATCTGATTATGCCACTAATTTATGTTATCATTATGCATTTGGCAACTCATGCACCCCAAGGAATCCTAATATCCATAATGCATGAGGTCCTACTTAAATTGATGCATGATATATCATGTAATTCACAATGTTTTTTGATGCTTATGCTTATGCAATTCATACCAAATGCTTTCAAATCAATATGCTTCTTGAATCATCAAAAATTAAGAAATAAACTAAAGTAGAATATAAAACTGTACATCCTGATTTGTCATAACAAGCACATTTTATTAAAGCTACTATAATTAGAAATTTGATCATGTGTTACCTTAACCCAGACTTGCCCAATTTAACTAAAAGCTTATAACTCTATAAGTTATCACATGATGAGAGTGCATATATATAATTAGTATATTCTCAAGGAAGGTAGCTTTAAATACTTAGTTTGTTTAACTGCACTTATCAATACACATAAAGATAAGAGGACGAAACCCTTTTTATAGTTTATTCTCTCAAACTAAGTTGTTTAATACTACAGTTAATACATGGCTAGTGTATATCCTAAGAAAGGTGGATTTGAACACTCAGTGTGTTTAACTTCACTTATCAATGGGCACAAAGATATGGGGACAAAACTCTTTTATAGTTCATTCACTCAAATTAAGATATTTAATTCCATAATATGCACATACTTAGAATTGGTATATTTTATCCTGAATTGAACTGCACTTATCGATGCGCATAAGGATAAGGGGATGAAACCCTTTTACAATCATATTTAAGACAAATCTACCAATTTTATACTCTATTAAATTAAATCAGTAATATGGATATGTACTACAATTTTCACATGATAAGCACTAAGGTTATTATTCTATGCTAACTACTTTAGAGCCCAAGGAAATTCAAAGTACTAAGCAATGGGGTTCCAAGGTGGTGACATAGAAGTCACTCAACATAGGTATTATGGGGACCCTCCTCATGCTGGATTGATATCAGAGGATCAGCCCCGCATGAGGTTCCCCTTGTAACAGCTCAAACTCTTAACACCAAAGTATTGTCAGCTTTGGCCTGAAAGGCCTCATAGTTTTGCCCTCAGAAGATAACTTCACAGTAGGTCACCCATTCTAGGAGTGCTCCCACCTGAGCACGCTTAACTTTGGAGTTCTTATCAGGAACTCCATCGTTATCTGAAAAGGCGCCTCGATGTTTAAGAGTTTCATTTCTTACTACTTAAGTGGGTCATCACAATCTCCCCAACTTAAGTAACTGACGTCCTCGTCAGTATCCACACACAGATCCAATAACCATCCATTGGGTAGATAGGACTAGAGGTGACCCCTACATGCGCAAGAGATACCCATAACCATGTAGCACCTTAATCGTCATGGGTTCAAGAGGCTGCTCATATGAAATAGTATTTTGCCCTGTATGGCACTTAGCTCCCATCTGACACCCTATGGTTTACTCTGATACCATTTGTAACAGACCAAACTCTTAACACCAAAGTACCATTTATAACTCTATAAGTTATCACATGATGAGAGTGCATATATATATAATTAGTATATTCTCAAGGAAAGTAGCTTTAAACACTTAGTTTGTTTAACTGCACTTATCAATACGCATAAAGATAAGAGGACGAAACTCTTTTTATAGTTTATTCTCTCAAACTAAGTTGTTTAATACTACAGTTAATATATGGCTAGTGTATATCCTAAGAAATGTGGATTTGAACACTCAGTGTGTTTAACTTCACTTATCAATGGGCACAAAGATAAGGAGACGAAACCCTTTTATAGTTCATTCTCTCAAATTAAGATATTTAATTCCCTAATATGCACATACTTGGAATTAGTATATTTTATCCTGAATTGAACTGCACTTATCGATGCGCACAAGAATAAGGGGATGAAACCCTTTTACAATCCTATTTAAGATAAATCTACCAATTTTATACTTTATTAAATTAAATCAGTAATATGGATATGTACTACACTTTTCACATGATAAGCACTAAGGTTATTATTCTATGCTAACTACTTTAGAGCCCAAGGAAATTCAAAGTACTAATCAATGGGGTTCCAAGGTGGTGATATAGAAGTCACTCAACATAGGTATTATGGGGACCCTCCTCATGCTGGATTGATATCAGAGGATCAGCCCCGCATGAGGTTCCCCTTGTAACAGCTCAAACTCTTAACACCAAAGTATTGTCCGCTTTAGCCTAAAAGGCCTCACGGTTTTGCCCTCAAAAGATAACTTCCCAGCAGGTCACCCATTCTGGGAGTGCTCCCACCTGAGCACGCTTAACTTTGGAGTTTTTATCAGGAACTCCATCGTTATCTGAAAAGGCATCTCGATGTTTAAGAGTTTCACTTCTTACTACTTAAGTGGGTCATCACAATCTCCCCAACTTAAGTAACTAACGTCCTCGTCAGTATCCACACACAGATCCAAGAACCATCCATTGAGTAGATAGGACTAGAGGTGACCCCTACAGGCGCAAGAGGTACCCATAATCATGTAGCACCTTAACCATCATGGGTTCAAGAGGCTGCTCACATGAAGTGGTACTTTGCCCTGTATGGCACTTAGCTCCTATCTGACACCCTATAGTTTGCTCTAATACTATTTGTAACAGCCCAAACTCTTAACACCAAAGTATTATCCGCTTTGGCCTGAAAGGCCTCACAATTTTGCCCTCAGAATATAACTTCCCAGCAGGTCACCCATCATGGGAGTGCTCCCACCTGAGCACGCTTAACTTTGGAGTTCTTATCTGGAATTCCACCATTATCTGAAAAGGCGCCTCGATGTTTAAGAGTTTCACTTATTACTACTTAAATGGGTCATCACAGGTATTCTACCATAATTAGATAGTATCAAACTAATGTCTCTTAGGTTATTTTATCATAAGGATATATGGTCAATTATCTAATATTTAAGGGATTCATCTAAAGGCCTATCTAAAAATAAGACAATCAAGGCATTTCCTATCTCAAAAGTAACCCTATTAAAGGTATAATATTTGCTTAAGCTTAAGACAACTTTTTTTTTGTACTTTAAAGATCTATAGCTACTAATCATCATAATTAAATCATATGCTAAATTGTAATTATTCAAGATAATGAGATCCCATATAGATTTAAAAGTTCAATCATAAGATTCAGATACAAAAGTCAAATATGCAATTCTCTTAATTCATAATTTAAATCAAGACATATTGATTGTGGGGTAAAATCACACCATTTATTGAGAATTGGTCATTTGCAAATCAAACATGTCTTATTAAGTTTAATTCATGCTAGTTATCTTGATTAGGAGAAAATCCAAGATCTTAAGATTAAGTTAAGATTATAAATCACATGCATTAAGAACTTATGGTCTACTAGTCTAGAATCAAATGTGAAATCAGCAAGAGAAATGAATTCATGCAGATTATATAATGCCAAATCAAGATGTTCAATTCATGTTTACTTTCCTTTGAGTGTAATTAAAAAAAATTAAGGTTGAAATCAATGTTGACTTAATAAATCTAGATCATATGATAAATTGGTAACGCTGATTAGAAAATGAATGTTAACCTTCACTGAATATAATCTAAAGTAGATAATACTTAATTAGCAATCCAAAATTCAAAATTAACTTCTAAGCATCCAAATAACTTGTCATAGTATTTTAAGTCTAATGTCCCAAATTTCAAGCAACAAAATGAAACAATTTAATTGCCACTGCTATCTTAGGTTCTAATAAACAATAATATATTGATTCAACCAAAATAAAAGGCATACAAGTGCAAGTTTATCATATAAGCATAGGTTCAAAATATATGAGCATCTTAAGTATGGATTTCATATTTAAAAATCACATCTATATTTATTCAATACATGATTTTATTAAAAATCATATGCTATCTTAGGTTCTAATAAATAGTATTATATTTAAAAATCATCTCTATCGTAATATTTTAAGTCTAATGTCCCAATTTTTATGTTGGTATATTTTTACATTATTAGGGTTCTTGAGTCATCAAAATACAAAAAATATGCAATTTGGAAAAAACTAGGCAGATATGATCAATATGGCGCGTTGTAGCACTTGCCTGACCGAGACCAAGTCGCTACGGTGCGGTGTTGCATGACATTGCGCTGCGGCACGCAGCAGCGCTTTATGGTGCTACGACAGATTTTTCCGCGATGGTGTGCAGTAGCGCTTTCGGGCGCTACGACGCTAAATATCTCGAGGTGCGGGCGCTATGGTGCCAGATTTTCAAAACGTAGGTGCTACGACACCAAATTTTTTAAAACACGAACGTCGCGGCGCACTGTAGCGCCTCTTGGTTGAGTGCCAAGTGCTACAGCGCACTACGATGCCAGATTACCCGTGACACGGGAGCTGCAGCGCGCTGTAGCGCTCCCTGGCCGAAAGCCATAGCACTCCCTGGCCGAAAGTCAGGCGCTACGGTGCGCTGTAGCGCCCGACGGTGATTTTTCTTGGGCAAAAATAGAACATGTCCCATTTTGCACTCAAATACTCTTGATTAGGGCACCTCGAGTGATGTCATATACAAATGGAAAGGTCTTTTCGAGACCTTTCCATTGATACAAAAATTGACATGGAAAGTTTATTTTAATACTGCAAATAATGATACCCTAGCTACCTATGCAAAATTTCTTTTACACTACATTATTCATCTTCCTCTTAGAATGGAATATAATCAGGCTCTATTGAGCTCAATTGCTCAAATGCAATTTTCAGAGGTACAATATTAAGCATGCACATGAATGAAGTAGCCATTGGATCACTCAATAGGGGAAAGAGAAGGCACAAGGAAGGATACAAGAAGAGTACCTAAGCTTACAAATTAAAGTAAATAAAGTTCTTCAAGAGCTTGGGAGGAGAAGGAACTTCTTCTTCTTTAACAGCTATCAAGAGGAAGAAAAAAATTGAGGTTTCTTTAGGAGCTTGGGGAGGAGGAGTTTCAACTGATAACCAAATAAATGAAGGAGAGTTGAGGGAGCTGGTTATAAGGAGAAGAGAGTCATGGGCTGGGAGAGGGAGCAAGTCCTCTCCCATCCATAGCATGGAGGAGAAGGGGAGCTGAGCTCCTTCCATGTGCAAGCAAAAAAAAAAAAAAAAAAAAGGTGGCCCCGAATAGGAGAAGAGAGTGGGCTTTAGTGCAGAGGGAAAAGAAGAAATGGAGATTAAATAATATTTTCTAATTTTTAATTCATGCAATAAAAATTAGATTTTATAAACGTACTCCAAATAATCTCAAAAATTTACCACTAGCTAATTTGAGGATATGAGGAACTCAATGGCAAAGTCAAATTTTAATTTGTAGGTCAATTCAATTATCCTAATTTTTAGAGTATTTAAATACATTAAAATATTAAAGAAAATACAACGACCTCCTAACACTTCCAAAATCTGACAGTTTTAAGCTAATTTGGGGGTGATGAGCACAATGGCGAAGTCAGAATTCAATTTTGAGGTCAAATTAAATATCTAAATTTTTTAATTAGGCTAAGTAATAACTTAATATTATTATAGTAAGCTCTAATAATGCTAAAAATAATACAATTATAATAACTCTACGTACCTGATTCAATCATTTACTCTATGAAATTTTTCTTATATAAATCAATTAAAATATAATTCTTATACATTAATCTGCTATTTAAGAACCTAGAAAATTATAAAATAAAAGTTTTGAGTCAATTTTATAAAGTTTGGGTGAAAACTATAAAATTGGTTAGATGACGTGATTATGGTTTTTAGTGAATTATGAACACCTAAATGAAAGTATAAATGATATTTTTAGCTACTAATATATAAATGAAAGTTGTTTGTAATTGATAAAAGATTAAGCATGCCAAATTTCATCTATTAGTTCAAAATATTATAAGAGTTATGAATGTGCAAAGTTTAGAAAAAATGTTGACTGTTTCTAAAGTTTTCTAAAAAACAGTCACATTGTCTTCTGAACTTTGAATCTAAATATAAGACCTAAATGGAAAAAATAGGCTATGTGTTCAATCGTGAAGTTTTTCCTAACATAATAGAGAGTAACCATGCCAAAAATTAGTTAAATCTGACAGTTAGATTAAAAGTTAGACAATAGCAACATAGCAAGAAAATTTCTAAAATCTATTTAAAAAATATTTTATGGATTTCAATGGGTGTTTGCTGATATTTGAGTGCCTAAATGGTGGCCTTAAAGTTCAAATGGATCGGTAAGGTCTTCTGTGAAATTGTTCATGAAACATAGGAGAGTAATTATGCAAAATTACAACACTCAAATTATAGTGGTTAAAAAGTTACAACTCTTCAAAGTTAACAAAAAAATAAAAAAATAATTCTTTTCTCAACTTTGGGGTAACTTTTGAACATTTTGAGGGAAAAAATAAAGTGTACTATCTTCTAGTAATTTATTAACAATACATATGAGAATATGTGTGCAAAATTACAATAACTAATTTTTAGTAAAATAAGAGTTATGATAACACGAATAATGGATGAAAATTTCCAAATATTTGAATAAATCTAAGAATTATTTTCTTAGAATACAATGAATCTACATATATGAATTATGCAAACTAAAATATTATTATGGATGTGCCTAGAACCTACTAATATTGTAACAATCATTTATTTGATCACTATATATATTCAAACATAAAATATATTTATTAAAGGAGGGAAATAATAAGATAATCAATGAAGAGATTACCTTAAGATATAAAAATTATGTTGAAGCCTAGATCTTCTCATTGTCATGAAAAGAATGAGATAGTGCAGCTTAAATCTTTTTCTTTAGGTGGTTTAGAGCTTTCAAGATCTTCTCATAGCCATGGGATTTGCTTAGGGATGAAGGCCTTAGGGTTTACAGAACATGAGAAGCCAAAAGGAAAGAGAGTTTGACAAATGTTTTCAAATTAAGGTAAGAAATAAATGGAGACATGATTTTAGGTTTCTAATTAGGGTTAGAAGATTTATGAGTTTCTACAAGGCTTGAGCAAAGATCCAATAAGGTAGGTTCAATCAATGTATAATTTGAAAAGCTTAAAATATGATCTTAAATTTGACCTTAATTGAGAATAATTTATGTAGAATATTAATTGGTGCATTTAATTAGATGATTTAATGGTAAATCCCCCAAAAATTATGGCATAATATTGCCTAATTTGGTTAAAAATGAAGTTTTAGTACTTTTCAAAATTAATAATAAAAAATATATCACCAAATTTTAAATTTAAGGTTCCAAAATATAGATCTAATTGAAAAGAATCCATATTTATCAAAATTATCTAATTTGGCCAAGTGATTTTTCCAAAATCTGAGTTTGAAGTTGGCCAAGATAGGGTTTGCCGAAACCGTAAGGGCCGAAACATTTTTTATTAATTCAAAATGTATTTTTATCATAACTTATTCATTTTAGCTCCAAAAATTATGAAATTTTTGTTGCTAGATAATTTAATAGTGTAGAATTCAAAATTTTAAAAATGTTTCAATTTTGAGACCCAAAAATTTTCTATAATTATTTTGATTCAAATCCATCATAAAGTAACCGAAAAAAATTCTCTTATAAAAAAATTCACAAATATTTTCCAAAATTCTCAAAAATTATTCTTAACAACCTGATATTTTTTTTTTTTGCAAATATTACTAATAGATTACTCAAATTAACTAAAAATAAAAAACAAATTTATTAACTCAAAATTTTGGAATTTTACACATTACATTCATCCAAAAAAAAAAATAGTCATCTTAGATTTAATAAATATTATAGTCCATACAACTTGAAATTTATAATATTTATAATACATGAAAGAAAACTCTCTCACCTCACCAAATTGAAAACAGAGTAAAGTGACTCTAAAGATCTACAAATCTTCTCATAAATCTCCAGCTCCTCTCCTAACTCACCAGCTATCTCCTCTCCTGGCTAGCCAGCTAGCTCCATTCTAGGCTCCTGATCTACCATATTTAATTTGTAATACAATAAGGCACATCCAATAAAAAAACTAAGTTATTAGACTTATAAAGTCTAAGCATATTTTAAGGTATCTAACTATTTTTAATTTTAAGGATATCACAATTTTAGTTAAGCAATTTAAAGAGCACAATGCAGTATAAGTAAGAAAATAAATGTAAGATTATAAGTAAATGATAATAAAAGAAAGGAAAGTAAATAAGCTAAGGAACACTAAGCTTTTACTACAAAACTAACCTATATGCAAGGATAGTAAAGCAAACAAAACTAACCTATATTAAGTAGAAATGAACTGTAAAATAATGTTAATGCAATTTATTATTATTTAATATTTAACTATGTTTAATGGGCTCATGCAGTACAAAAAGAAGAGTTAGGTACGTTACCCAACTATTTATATCAGAATCTCTTGTATAACTACACATTCCTCCTCAAGGATATGTGTGAACTCCTGATCACTCCATAGCCAACCCTGGCTCAATTTTTGTGCAAACTAATCCACCCTGAGTGAACCCCTTCTTTAATTACAATTATTATTATACAATAATTTATGATCAATTGGTTAGGGTTTCAAATCATAATAGCATTCAAGGAAAATTGCCAATGAAATTAACTAAGCAAGTGATATTCCCTTATTGTCTAATTTTAATTATCTGCCTTAATGATTGGGGTCAATTGAACACCCAATTAACTTAAGACATAAGTTTTAAATCAATTGATAAGTATATATATATATATATATATATATATATATATAATCTAGTTTTATAGTTTTGAAAATAAAATTTATAAGTATTACTTATGACTCTCTACCCTAATCCATTCTTAGATTATAATGATCTAACCTAAAATTCCAACCTAAATTTTAAGGTTTAGTCTACCTCAAAGAAGTTCTAATGTCTATACCACACATGCAATTCATCTAAGCTATGTAAACCTTAATTAAGATGTTGCTCTTTGAGTTTAATAATTTATCAAAAGTTTAGTATAAGTTTGAGCTAAAGATTCCAATATTATCAAACATAAAAATTCTTATCTAAATATCTTAGCTATCCACTGATCAATCAAATTCACTTACCAATATATAAACTATCTTATATAAATCTCAGTTCATCCATACATGACCTATTCTTTTAAACACCCCCAATCTACTATGTTCCTAAATCACCCAAATAATAATAATAATAATAATAATAATAATAAAATTAACTTAATAATATGAATAAAAAATGATAGTAACAGGAAAATACAATAATAATAGTAATAATAATAATAATAATAATAATAATAGTACTAATAATAATAATAATAATAATAATAAATAATAATTCTTGATGTAATTTAAATGACAAAGAAAATAATAGAAATATAAATTGCAAATAATAATAATAATAATAATAAGAGCAATAATAATATTGATATAAATAAAATGACATAATTAAAATGATAAAAATGAAAATAGTAGAAAATAGTAATAATAATTATTATTATAGTAATAATAAAAGAAATGACTAAATAAATAAAAAAAGTTAAAATTACATAAATAAAATAAATATAAAAAACTGAGATAATTAATATTGACATAATACCGTTAATATCAATAATATTATCTATGATAATAATATTAATGAAAATATTATTGTAAAAATTAATATGAATAAGATTAATAACAATAATTATTATTATTATTTATCATGAAATAAAAAATTAAAAAGAAAGAAAGAAAAAAGTAAATTAAATTCCTCACCCTCTCTCTATCCCTGTTTATTCTTATCTCTCTCTCTCTCCCTCTTTATCAGTTAAGGAGTGTTTTCCAATTTTCCAGCTGACTAAGGTGGTCGGAGGAGTAAGCCAGTGGCCAGCAAAGAGGGAGGAAGGGAGAGAAGGGGTTTGAATGTGTGAGGAGAACTGGAGGGGTAAGGGGCTCTTTATAGGAGAGGAAGAGGAGGGGGGGGGCTCGATCTGGTCGTGTCGGTCGTCCAGTGGCCGTGAGGCCCACCAGCAATGAGGCGCCATGCGTCACATGATGCGAGCGGTTAGCTATTTCCACGCGTGCCCTATGGCACGCGGGCTGCGTACGGGGGAAGGTGTCGTGTAGCGTAGGGAAGATAGGAAAGCGAGGAGAGAGAAAATGAAAGAGGAAAATTAAATAATTAATTTAAATTATATTTTGCACATTTTTCCTTCGTATGATCTCTAAAATTAGCAAAACTCGACCTAGAGGTGTATATCGACGAGATGAACACACCCGCACTAAAATTTCTAAGATTGGAGCTGCATTTTATTTTATAATAATTTTTGAAGATTAAAATTTCAAAAATTAATTGCAATTAATACAAAGCGCAAAATTTGACGAAACTTTTTGTATGCATTTTCCTAATATTTTTAATCCAATAAAGCTAAAATAACTAAATTTGCACTTGTATTTAATTTTTCAAATTTTTTGAATTTTATATATTTAAAAATTAATTCAAGAGTATTTATTATCGAGATTGCTCCCAAGCCTATGTATTATGATTACAAAAATATTCTCTATTCAAATGTATATTTAGTTTGGTCTAATTTTAAATTAACCCAGGAGCCTGATTTTTGCTTAGTCATATATCTTAATGCCTAACTATCACACTCTCCCCAATTTGAAAAAGATGTCACAATATCATAATTATTTTTATAGTATATATGAAAAATGTTTTAATGAAAACATATCTATTTGGAGAAAAGTTGATTATAAAGTTTCTTTATGTTGGATTTTTCCTCCCAAGTTGCTTCTCCTTTTCGAAAATCTTTCCATCGTACCTTTACCATAGGAATGGTTTTGCTTCACAATTTTTCTAACGTCATGGTATAAAAATTTTTATAGTTTTACAGTGTATGTAATATTTAGTTGAATGCTTATTTCTTCATTTTGTACTCTCATGGTTGCTAAAAAATATATTTTTTAAGGATGAGATGTGAAATAAATCATGAATTGAATTTAGGTGTAGCATAAATTTAAATTTATACCACACATATCCAGCTCGATTCAAAATTTCAAATGGACCTATATGAAACTTCAAATCTAGTAATTCATTTGAGTGGACTGACCTTCAAGTATAGGAAATCTCTTATTGGGAATTCCATATGATGGTGAATCATAATATTGTTTTTACCTATCATGTGCCACATTTATTTGATATTGAATTACTTTTATTCTTTATAACTTAAGGAATTAAATATAATGCGAGCAACTGACTATCTCCTACTTCAGTCTAAGAAAGTGGTGTGTTACATCTTCTTTCATAGAGAGCTTCATAAGAAGCAATTCCAATGATAGTTTGGAAACTATTATTGTAAGCAAATTCTACTAATCAAAGGTGATTTTCCCAACTTCCTCCATAATCTAGCATGCAAAGTCATAGAATATCTTCTAAGATTTGGTTGACTCTTTTTCTTTGTCCGCTAGTTAGTGGGTGAAAAGGTCATGCTTATACAGAGTTGCGAACCAAGATCATTTTGGACACTTTTCCAAAAATTTGATGTGAAACAATTGTCTCTATCAGAAATAATAGTTCTTGGAGTGCCATAAAGTTTTACAATTTCTTTGAGGCATAGCTTTGCTAACTTATCATCTGTATCTGTCTGACGAATGGGTATGAAATGTGCAAATTTTTTAACCCTATCAATAATTACCCTTATAGAATCAAAATCTGATCTGGTGTGAGGAAAACTAACTATGAAATTCATGGAAATATCCTGCCATTTCCATTCAAGAATAGATAATGATTGGAGTAATCATCCAGGTCTTTGATGTTCCGCTATAAGCAGATTACAAGCTTCACATTTAGCCACAAATTATGCAATGTTTTTCTTCATTTCTAGCCACCAAAAATGAGTTTTCAAATCTTGATACATTTTATTATTTCCTAGAAGAAGAACATAGTTTGCATGATGAGCATCCTTTAAAATATTGGATCTAAATTTTGGCTCATTTGGTACCCATAATCTAGATCCACTCTTTATACAGCTATCTGCATCCAAACTTAATTCAAGTTGTTTCCCTCATTATATGAGTGCAACTAATTGAAAATATTCTTCATCACTCTTTTGTGCAAATTTAGTTTGAGTGATCAATGGGATTCTATACACATTTGATATATCTTAATATATGTATGCAAAAAACTTTCAAGTTGCACTTTTTCCATTTCTTGTAGTGATGAATGTAAAGGTTATCATATTCAATTTTAAAGTTATTTTCAGGTCAGAGCATCTGCTACAATATTGGCCTTTCCTGGGTGACCATCTTCATTTTTTGAGTTTAATTTCTTTTGAGTAATGATGTACTTCAAACTTTGGTGATCTGTAAGGATTTCGCACCTTGCTCCATATAAGTAGTGTCTCCAAATTTTTAGCACAAAAACTATAGCCGCTAATTTTAAATCGTGAACTAGATAATTCAGAATAGGAAGAAAGAGATTTGACACGACCATCTTGCATAAGTACGCAGCTTAGGCCATTTAGAGAAGCATCATTATATATATGTGATAGTCTTTACCTTCAGTAGGTAAAATTAGAATAGGAATTGTAGTTAAGCATTCCTTAAGTTTATAAAAAGCATTCTTACATGATTAATCCCATATATAAAGTACATCCTTCTGTGTAAGGTAAGTGATAGGAACTGCTATATGAGAAGTTCTTTATAAATTTGTGATCATATCCAGCCAAGCCTAAGAAACCACGATTTTCTATTACAGATGTAAGTTATGGCCAATCCTGGAGATCACTAACTTTATTTGGATCCACTTATATATCATCCTTATTATATGTCCCAAGAATATTATTGACTGAAGCCAAAATTCATATTTGGAAAACTTTGCATATAACTGGTGTTGTCTTAATAGGTTTAAAATAGTTCTAAGATGTTCTTAGTATTATGCACTATTCTTGGAGTATATTAAGATATCATCAACGAATGCAATTACACATGTGTCCAAGTATAGCTTCATTATTATGTGCATTAAGTCCATAAAATATGATGGAGCATTCATTAGTCCAATAGGCATGACTAGAAACTCATAGTGTCTGTATCGAGTTCTAAAAATAGACTTTGGAACATATTCTAATTGAATACGAAGTTGATGATAACAAGATCTCAAATATATTTTGGAAAATATTGAAGCACCTTTCAGTTGAACAAAAAGTTTATCAATTCATGGCAGTGGATACCGATTCTTGATGGACACTTTATTAAGCTCTCGGTAATCTATGCATAATCATATGCTTCCATCTTTCTTTTTAACAAATAATATTGGAACTCCCCAAAGTGAGCTACCGGGTTGTATGAAGCCACTTTCTGTTAGCTCCTGTAGTTGCTCC
Source organism: Gastrodia elata (assembly GCA_016760335.1). NCBI lineage: Eukaryota > Viridiplantae > Streptophyta > Magnoliopsida > Asparagales > Orchidaceae > Gastrodia > Gastrodia elata. The sequence goes on from CM028678.1 coordinate 22,818,129, forward strand.
TTGAGTTCTAATAATTCTTTTGGTGTCATTCTATAAAGAGCTTTTGATATAGGTGTCATTCCAAGTATTAATTCATTATTAAATTTGACTTATCTTTATGGAGGAAAATCGGGAAATTCTTCAGGAAATATGTTTGCAAAATCAGGAACTATCATGATTTCTTCGTGTGTTGTTTATTTATTCTCTGAATTTAAAAGTACTGTTAAAAAAATGGGATACCCTTATTTTATCATTTTTTCAATTTTATTGGCAAGAATGAGGTTGTTCAAAACACTTCTGTCCAATGAATATTATTTTCTTATCTCCATGATGTAAGAATATTCTCTTTTTATATTCTCTTTTTCGTACAATTTATAATTGCACCATTTTGTCCCATTCAGTCCATTCAAATGATAATGTTAGACATGGTTATATGTACGATGGTTAATCTAGCTTTTCATTTTTCCATCATTAAATTATAATTCACATATATATTGTGTAATGGCTTTTAAAAAAAAATCACCATAAGGTAGAGTTACTAAATCTTCTACAGGTTGCTACATCTTCTACAGGTATTGAAATATTCTAAGCTATTCTTGATGCAATAAAAGAATATGTAGCTCCAGAATAAAAAAGAATTAAACAAAGATGTTGAAGTAATAATATTGTACATGTTGCTACATTTGATTCTTCTCGTACTTTTGATTGAGACAAACAAAAAAGCTTTAGTGGGGCTTTTCCTAGCTACATTATTCGAAGCAATATTATTTATCCTTTTGATTGGAGCTTGGTTAGGACATTATGGAACTTTTATGTTATTATTTGGAAGTCAATATTCATTTATAGTGTAGTAAACATAACAATCTTTAATAATGTGATTATTTATTCCACTATGGTGGCATTTCCTTACTCCAGTAAAATACATTTTAAGAGAATGATTTCCACCACAAGATCTACAAGCAATACCAATGGCTAGTGGAATACTACTTTGAATATTATAAAGTCTTCATTGTGGTTTAAAAAAGTGTGGTTTCTTATGTTGTAGTGGGAGGAGTTCTAACAACTCAGGTTATTACCTTAGTCAATTATGACTAATCTCAGTCTTAATCTTGATCCTAAGTATTAATCAAGTTATTATGAGTCATCCACTAAAACATAGTCCAAATCAAGAGTCAATTAGATCAAATCCTAATTTTTGGAATATCCAGAAACCCTAAAATTTGACATATCTAAATAGACCTCAGATTGGAAAATAGACTTTGTCATTACGCTCATTGCCTCCAAAATAGTTATTGGTGATGTTTTCGTGTCAATCGGAAATCATCAAAATTTTAACAAATATTTTAATAATATTTAAATACCCCGAAAATTGAGAAATTAAAATACTCGTCAAATCAAAAATCTGACCTCGCTATTGCGTTCATCACCCCTCAATTAGCTAGGGGTAAATGGTTGGGAATTTTTTGAGTGCAATTAATCATTTAGATTTAATTATGAAAATTAATTAAAATTAATTAAATAATAATATAATTATTATTCCTATTAATGGTGTCGTCCCACGCCGTTTCCCCGCCTAAACTTCCTATCTGATTGCCGTCTAATCAGACGGAAGCTGGTGACCGTCCCATCGAGCGATTGGACGGTCCTGAGCCATCGTCCCGAGCACCCGACGCCCGTGAGACGCGCGTCCCTCAGCCGCAGGTCGCGGCCAATCAGGTCCCTTGGCAACCTCGCGAACTCCGTCCGAAGTCCTTTAAGCACCTCCTCGGCATTGCCGGCCACGGGGGATGCGTCATGTAAGCTTCGGGTGATCTCAAGGTCAACTGCTGCAACCCCTACCCTTCGATCGCGACCGCTCACTGAGGTACTATCTTCCTTACTCCTACGTGCTTAACTTAATATTCCATTTGCGTCCTGTATACTCGAAAATGCTATGCACGATACCACAATTTTTCCTTAACCCTAAGTCGCAACCCCGTCGGACCAATGATGGAGGAGACGAAGCGCCGTTTTGGGTCGGGTCGAAGCAGGTGACCCTACCCATCCGTTCGCTCGGGCCACCGCGTGCCTCCACGCGATTCGTAGTGTGGGTCTCGCACACGGGAGTTCGTGCCGCGGGCTGTGTGGGCTAAATGCGGGCCCCGCATTCGTGAGCTGTCAGACTCAGAGTGCAACACGTGGCGCGTCGAGTGACGCGTTCGTGGGTCCCACCTATCGTCTGCCGAGCGGTCATCCGCGAACCCCACCACCTGACCGAGCCAATGTCTGCGCCAATCCCCTTCTGCCACGCGTCTCTGTGGGTCCCGCAGCATTGATGACATGCAGAATCAGTAATTAATATATATATATATATATATATATATATATATATATATATATATATATCTATAATGAATCATATATTTATATAAATAAATATATAGCTATTAGTAATAGAATGATTAGATTAATTTAGGACAGTTAATTAATAATTTAATTAAAATAGAAAATCATTGAGATGAATAAATATATATATATATATATATATATATATATATATACATATTTGGATAAGGATAAAAATGTGTATTTGCATAATTAGATATATTTATACAAATAATTATACCCACTATGAGTTTGGAATTAACTAGTATTATTAATATGTAGTTAGTAAAGAGCTAAATAACGGTAAGATTGATCCTTAATAATTATTAACATTTGTTATATTATTTATATTAATAATGACTAATTAAGGCACTAAATTGAGTAGTTAAATTAATTAATTTAATTAATTTAACAGAAATTTAATAATTTAATCAATTTAATATTCAATTAAATTATTTAGATTGCTAAAATCATTTAATTTGAATAAATGAATACTAAATTAATTAAAATTAAATTAAATTAAATTAAACCTTAAAGCTTATTAACTTTTTATGCAATGATCTAAACATAGCAAATATATGTCTCATTTTACTCAGAAAAATAAAAGGAATCAAATGGTGTATTTCAAAATTTTGATTCGGGGTATATTTAACCTAGCGATATTTTAGGTCCTAAACAAACCTGTCAACTCTTAATCTAGTTGTTCAAATATATGCAATATGGGTCTTCAAATACTCAAGAGAATAGCCCCATCACTATAGAAGTATTAGTTTCCCAATTTAGAGCTAGTGACATTTAGGACCATAGCCTAAAAATGACCAAAATACTCTTAGAATTCAATTAACAATAACTTGGTCAATTCAACTCCAAATTCAGAAATTCAAAGTGCTAACTAGCCTAGAATTTTAGTGTCATCAATAAATTGAAAATAATATTTAGGATTTAAATCCTAAAAAATCAAATATGACCAAAATATCCCTAACCCTAGTTAGGCCATAACTTGACTATTTAAAATCCAAATTAAGTTTACTCCTTGTCAAAATACTCAGTATACTATAAGTAAGCTATAAAAACTGAGTTTGTAAAAATTGAACTTCAAATGGAAAAGTTTAGTTTTTGTCCCCATTGACCGTTAGAAATTACCGAATTGCCCTTAGAAATTGAAATAGCTATAACTTAGTCATTTGACCTCAAAATGCAGTATTCTTGGACTCTATAGAATCCTTGAATAGCAACCAACAGTAAACTGCAAAAAAATAGATCCCAATAAGTGTAAATTACTAAAATGCCCCTTATGTCAAAATCCTTAGTTTGGACTTATAGATCTCATTTCTTATTCAAATTGAGTGTACTTACTGTCTATATTCATGTTAGATAATAATGAATCATTTGGCAGTAAGAAATTTTAATTTGTAACCCTAATTCAAAAAGTAGCTTTTTTTGGACCCTAAAGTAGGGGCAAAATAATATTTTTGTCCAAAATTTAGGTTAAGCATCTTTAACTCTTAAATTATCTTCTAAGTCAATAAAACAAGTATTAGAATTCTCTAAGTGAGTAAAATCAACTATTAGGTCAAATTTGTAAATTTTCTCTAAGTTTTTTCTTAGGATTTCAACACCTCACATTAGTATTGTTCCTAAGATTAAGGTTAGATCATATGATAGATTTTATTCATTGAATAACGAGGTTATTCAATGAATGAATCCTTGGTTTTATTAGTTTCTAGATTTATAATTTAAATCTATGGTTCACATTTAGATTTAACCTTAGATCTTAAGTCTTACCTTTGAGATTATGTGATTAAGCCCATGCTCATGGTGTTTAATCCATGATCTCTAGCTTAGTATATTTTGGTTAGCTAGTCTAAACTCATTAACTAGGTCATGATGATTTCTTATAGTCGACATTGATTAATCATATTAGGGCCTAGCTAGTCCTAATATTTTGTAACTTATAAGGACGTACTTCTAAGTCACACTCGATAGTAGGAATTAGAGATTCTGAACTTGTGTAACTTAGAATAATTAAAATGGTTAAATTAGAAAACAAATGATATCACCATATTTAGTAGAGTCTTTTGCTTACTACTTGATTTTATGCTACGCATTCCTTGAACTTTGTGCTTATTTTCCTTAAAAATATCATATAAGAAAAAATGTTGTTGCATGAAAATGAAAACTTAGAATATTAGAAAAATATTAGCATTTGGGTTCAGTTCATAGTGAATTATGGTGCACATTACTTCAATGAACATGGGTAAAGAGAGATCAAGATGCTTAATATTACTTATTGAGGAGTGTGTGTTAAGCTAGGAACCCGTTCAGTCCTACAAATATGCTTGACTCCTCAGCTATTTTTGAAATTGTTCATAGAAACAAAAGTAAATAACTAAGAGATATTTTGTAACAGCCCAGGTTATTACCTGGCTCAATTAAGACTAATATAAGTCTTAATTAAGGTTCTAAGTCACTAATTAGGTAATTTAGAAGTCATCTCTCAAACCTAGGTCAAACCAGAAGTCAACTGAGTCAAATCAGAAATTCTAGAAAATCCCAAACCCTAGAAATTGACTTTTTATCTAGACCTCAGATTGAAAATCTAACTTCACCATTGCATTCAGAACACCCAAATTAGCTAGGGGTGAAATTTTGGAGGCATTTGGAAGTCGTTGGATTTTCGTCGAATATTTTAATAATATTTAATTACCTGAAAATTCAAATAAATAAATACTGGTCGAAACGAAAATCCGAGTGCACCGTTGCGTTCAGCACCCCTCAATTAGCTATGGGTGATTATTTGGAAATTTTTAGAATATTCCTAATAAATTATGTTAATTAATTAAATGTATAAAATTTTATTTAAATATTAATATTAATTAATTCAAATTAACGGCGCCGTCCATTTGACCCTAACGTCGTCGCTTGTTTATCTCCTGCGCCGTCTATTTTGACGACGCCCTCTGCGCCGTCTGATCGCAGGATCAGACGGCTGAGGCCTGTCTTCCCCGCACAGCTCGCCGCGTGGGCTCGAAAGCTCGGCACGCGTCAATGGCAGAGGCATATGGCCATCCGCACCGACGAAGAGCCCCTTTAAGTCCCCGTTTCCTTTGCCTCACTCAGTTTTTCACATGTTCTGGGTTAGAGCAAAGGCGGGCTAAATCAAAGAAATCGACCAAACCCTAATTTCTCCTTCGACGACACTAAGGTGCTTTTTCTTCCCAAATCTTCTTATACGTCTTCGATCTATACTTTGATATGCAATCATTGAATGGATTTTATTGTTTACGATACTCGATTCGCCGTATTTCGCCTCTGCGAAATTTTAGGGTTCGCTAGATGCTCAAACCCTCGGGAGACGAAGAGTCTCCCGTGTCGAGCCGAAACGTCGGGCCCGACCCGTCGCTTTGCCACGTAACGCTTACGTGGCAAGCGATTTTTCTGTAGCTGCGTAGCTGGCGCCAATCGAGGCAAGCCACGTCGCGCTAATGACGCGTCTGCAGTAGTGGGACCCACTCGCGTCGCTTCGCCCGTGCAGCGGAAGCAGGTGGGCCCCACTTTCATTCCAGCGGCGTATCGTAGAGTGCCATGTGGCCTGCGCTTCTGCCATCTGAATCCGTGGGGCCCGCTGTTTTCATCTCAGCCAATAAAGGCCCGACGCGTGTACCTGCAGATGTTATATATAAACGTTTATATATTTATAACGTTTAATTAATTTAAAGCAAAATTATATATATAAATAAGAATCAGATTAATTAAAATATTAAACAGAATTATTTTAAATAATTAAATCAAATCTTTAAACCCTAATATCTTGCAAAATATAAGTCCAATCATAGCAAATAAATATATCAAATTGATCAAAAAAATATGAGGAATTTATTGATGCTAATAATTTTGCTATAGGACCAGTATTTATCAAAGTGATATTTAGGGTATTATTATGTTGAAAAAAAATAATGTTACAAAACTCAATTAGCCCATAACTTTGCTCCCAATAATCTAAACCTATTGAATATGGGTCTTAAAATGATCAGAAAACCCTAAGGATTAATTTGGTAGTATTTATTTTGCTGTTTGGATTAGTATTTGCCTAATCACTTTTAGGTCCTAACCCTAATTACCCTAATTAGACCTAGAACTTCAATTGACCATAACTTGGTCAATTGCACTTCAAATTGAATGATCCAAAGATCCATTTAGATCAAAAAAGCTTAATTAACAGTAATATGTAAAAATATTTTAGATCCAACTGTTAGATTTGCTAATCACTCTTAATTACTCTAAATCTTGATTAGTGAATATTAACAAATCTAGTAATCCAAATTAAGTAATTTAAGTTTCAGAGGACTCCTAGAACCACTTAGAATCTATCTGTGAAGTTTGATTAGTGTTTGAGTGCTTAATTTTGCTAATCACTCACTAATCACCCTAAACCCTAATTAGGTCTTAACTTAGTCAAATTAGATCCAAATTGAGCCTACCACATGTCATTATGATCAGTGGACTAATTGTAAACCATAGCCACTAATTTTGCTCAATTTGGACACTAATTAACAAAGTTAGGATTTTTGACCCATAATTAAGAATTCCTTAATCACCTTTTAACCCTAAATCTTGTATTGGTCATAACTTGGCCAATACTTATCAGAATTTAGCAAATTTAGATTTTATGGAAAGCTTAGACAGTAAAGAACAATAGTCTGAAAGAAAATTTAACTTTCACCTAATCAAATTACTAATTTGCCCTTATGAATCAAATTCACTAATTTGATCTCATATGGCTTAATAATAACCCAAAATTAATTTAGTTGCTGTCTAATCTTACATTAGATAGTAAGAATCACTTTCCAAGAGAAAATTTCAGAATTTAAGCCTTAGATCAAAGTTTGATCTTTTGAACCCTTAAGTAGGGGCAAAATGGTCATTTTGCCCAAATTTAGGGTTTAGCCTTTAAAAGCCCTAAATTCAGTTTCTAATCACTAAAATCAGTAAATAGAATGATTTAGAACTGAAATTAATCAAATCCAAGTCTAAATTAGATTTTGATTAAAATCTCAAAATTTGCTCCTTAAGGAAAATTTCCTAAGTCTTAAGTGAGTGATTTCTCCTTCTTTAATCATTCTTAAACCCATCCTTAGGTCTTATAACATTAGTTAGGATGTGTGTCTTGAGAGATACTCTTAGTAATTAAGAGCCTTAATTCTTAAGATTAGGAATAGATCTTAAGTTAGAATTCATCTATTGAGTAAATTGGGTTACTCAATAGGTGAAATCTTGAGTTTTCTAGTTTATAAATTTTCTTAGTTTATTAAATGATTATTTGATCTTTAAACCCTAGAATTAAGAATAGAGATCTATCCTAATGAATTGATTTATCATTAGGACTTACCTTAACCTAATCTGTGAGATTTGGGTTCTAAACTTAGACCCTTAGATTATACCTTTATATTAAGTGATTAGACCCCATCATCTGGAGTCTAATTCTTAATCTTTTCATCTTGATTTGGCTAATCAAGATGAGGTTGGGATGAATTAAAATACAAAATTAGGTCGATGATTTGTTCATTTTAACCAAATAGTCGTCTTTTGATTAAGTTATAATTAGGACTTGGCCAGTTCTAATTATCTTCAACAAGTAGGATTCATAATTCTAAGTTACAGAATGTGTAAGAATTGATGATTCTGAAACTTATGTAACTTAGAGTAGATAGAACGAATAAAGTAGATAACAACGGACATCACCTGTGTTTTAGATAGAGTTTTTTGCTCACTTTGATTTTGATGCTTCGCATTCCTTGACTTTGAGTTTTATACCTTAAACAAGTATTATGTACTTAAGATATTTGATAAATATCTTATGTCAATTTTGAACATTCATAAATAGCATTGTGTTTCACAAGTGGTTTGTAAGGTGTAGCTTGATTAGTATACCTCTTCGATCAACTCATTCGGGGTTGGCTTCTTGTTGGGGGTTTCAGTCCGATAGTCTATGCCATGCCTAGTCCGTGGGATAGGATGGATAGACTCTTGTCCTACTGACTATAGAGTCAGGATTTTGATATGATTATACTAATTCAAGTACACTTACATTCAGTTCTGTCTTAGCTCATCAGGCTAAGAGTTTTCAGTGATGTTCAGTTCAGAGTTTCTTAGCTCATCAGGCTAAGATTTGCTGAGTTCGTGTTCAGTTCAGGTGACTTATATAGTCACTGTAGTTTCAGTTTACAGTTACTGTTTTACTTATATATATTCTGCATTGTAGCACTATTTTACTTACAGATTTCCTGCACTATATAGGATGCTAGTTCTACTTGCTGTTTTCATATGCTCACATAGGATATTAGTGTTTTCAATTTTTCACTGTTTAAATTTTGCATGTCACTTAGCATGTTCTGTTTGATCATAAGCATGTTTAGGTTGTACTTTTCTTACAGTTTTGTTTAGCCGTTTGCTTACCTGTCTTTGTTGTAGTTGCTTGTATGAGGTATGTATTACTTCCTATTTGCTTAGTTATAAACTGTTTATTTATATTATTACTGTTCTTTTGTACGCTTATTATGCACCTATTTTGCTCAGTTCTGTTTTTATGGTAATATCTATTTAACTTAATAAAATTGTTTGCCCTAAAATGTGCTTAGACAATAGTCTAACCAGTTTTTCTTTTGTTGGCTGGGGTCCTACCATTATGAAACTGATAATGGTAGACTCTGAGTTTGTTGGAGCAGCAGATCCAGTGGAGAGCTTACCATTAGAGGAGGAGCCCGTTCTTGAAGATTTATAGCTTTAGTTTTCTTTCGACCCCTCCACCGTAATCATGTTAACTTAAGGGTTAACAGGACCACGGCGGGGCAGGGCCGCCACATATTTGCATAGTATTATTTGCATCTTCAGTTTTGCTTTACTGTTCTATTCTGTATGCCCTAGCCAAAAAGGCTATGGAAATTTCTATCTGCCCTAGCCTAGAAAGGTTATAGGAATCTATTGGGCCGAATTGACCAATTCTTTTTAATATGGCAATTATACATTCTTTTCAATTTTTAGCTTACTGTTTATTATATTGATGATGCATGTTATTTCAATTAGCTGTATTTTTTCTATCTTACTTGCTTACTTGCGTAGATGCATGTATATGATGCTAGACTTTAATGCTTACTATATGTACCACCTTAAGATTTTTGTTTTAAATTAGCATATATCATATGATCATCAGCATGTCTAGATTTAAACTTTTCTTTCAGTACTTTTACTTACTGTATTACATATGCATGCCCTACCTTGTTTAGTTTACTTGAGGTGTGCTTTTGCCTCAATTCTTGCTTAGTTATAAATAATATATTTATAACTTATCATATCTTCCTTTTATGCTTACTTGCTCCCATGCTAGATAAATATTTTATTTTATTTAGAGTAAAATAGTGATATTAATAAATGCTTAATAAATTTTCTGCCAAAAATATAATTAGATAATTTATCTAATAATATTTTCTTTTATTGGCTGGGTCCCTGGCATTGTGAAACTGATAATATCATATTTTGATCAGTTTGAGGAGCCAGTGCCTGAGGAGGAGCCTTACATAGAGGAGGCGCGGTAGCTCGGAGCAGAGGATACTTAGCTATTTTTTTATTCTTGTGAGAATGAGAGTTATTTTTATTTCATTTCTAAACTTTAATTAAAATATTATAGTAATACAGGTATATATGACTGTGTTTACCTTTCTGCACATTATTATTTTCTGAGCTATATTATTATTTCCTACTTGATGTATGGTGAATGGATGTAATGTTTACTTTATATTACTTCCGCACTCTATATGTATGATAGACTTAGTGAATGATCCTTGTGTTCATTCAGTGCACATCCTTCCCTTAGTAATGGATGGTGGATCTTACCCAATCCAATGATAAGTGAGGAATTTGCCAGAAGTGGCACACCACCCCTCGGGTCAAGTCTTGCGGATCAGAGAGAGGGGCACCATTTGAGTGTTCCTGGCCTCTTATAAAATTTCTAGGAGTATCCTTCTTGCTCTTCCATTTGTTTTGCCTTTTCAATTAGATGAGAGAACTTAGATATTTGAAAGGGAATTAAACTATGTTGATAAAAAAATTTCAATCCATTAAGAAATAGGTGGCATTGTATTTCTTAAGTAATCACCTTTTCTAGTGCAAAATTTGCCAAATAGGTAAATATTCTTCATATTCTGATATAGTACGGCTTCTGTTTTTTAGATGGAGTAACTCCTTACTCATTGTCTGTCATGCAGATTGTGGTACAAACTTGTTTAAAAAAAACTTTTACAAACTATGCACATATAATGTCTTCTTCAGATTTTCCCAAGAAAAGTAGTGACAATTTCTACTTTCCACCATTTTTTTGCTGCTTTGGTGAAGAGGTATGTAGCTTGAGTTACCTTTTGTTCTTCTGAACTTTTAGGGCATCTAAATTCTTTTCCAATTTTTTGTATCCATTCTTTTGCATGAAAAGGGGTAGCCACTCCATTAAACATAAGAGGTATAAGCTTGAGAATATTTTGTAGATGTTTCTTTGATATAACAATTAGAACTGGTGTAGGTGGTGGAGCTTAAGGCTATTAGTTGTTGATGAACTGTGCCATCATATTCATAAATTGTAACATTTGATTTGCTTCATTGTTAAAGTGATATACTGCTTCTATGGGGTTATTGATACTTCAGTTAGTTTGGTGACCTCCTTCTTCTTGAGAAGAGCTATTGTTTTGAACTTGACTATCCATCTTCTTCTTTGAAAACAAAAATTAAATCTACTAGTAAGCAACTTACACTCTCCAACTTGTGACTTTACTTTACTGCTAGCATAATCAAATGGCATTATTTAAATTATCGCATGAATTTTCTAAGTCTTTGCTCTAATACCAATCTATGACGGTTGCGGGTCAAGGTTGAGAATTTCCAAGCAAAAATTTCAATTAAACAACATCAAATGATAATTTTAGTTATTGAACAAAATTCATCATTTACATAGACAAAATAATATATATATTTATATTCTAAAAGTGGATCCCAAAATTTTATAATAGAAACCAAGTTTTCATTTTGAGATTCGTCTCATCTCTTTGCTGACATTCTTGTGTAGCATATCCTCTTACTTGTTTTCTGTCCTTGAAAAATGCCTTTAGCAATTACGATAGGAGTACATAGAAGCCCAATAAAAAATACATTCTAGCATTATGTGAAGTATAAAATAAATAATAATATTATTCAATAAAGTTTTAATCATATGAAAATGAATAATTGCTCAACTTTGCAATAATAAATATCATCAAAATGCGTTGTATAATTTATTGAAAATAACAAGAATGAAATTTTATATTTTATCTTATATTACTAGCTCTGTATGGCAGGCTCTTAATCAAGCTGACTCTCTCAATATAACCATACATTTCTATTGTTGTTGGACATTAAAAGCCCCAACCTATCTAGTATTTCCCAAATCATATGCTATTCTATTAAGGTATCAACTACCCATCGATAATTGTACTTAAAGTCTTGGAATTCGGTGAGCCTTTTCTCTTGATCTATAGCCTCTTTCTAGTGGGCTAGATCCCTCTTTGTTTTGTTCTGACTTACTAGTAAATCTCATTTGTTAACAAGTCAATTTCAAATTTCCTTCAAATACTTTTATCATAGACATGCGTCATAAGTTGTTTAGACAAAAAATTGTAAGCGGTTGATGCGTAATAACATCATAAAAAAAATGTAGGCTCAAGCATAATAGCTTTGATGTAACACCTTTTAAAATCTATGTACCTACAACTGTGCAATGCCTAAGTTAGCTTTCTTACTGACATGATTTTGTGTAGATTTTTGTGCTTCAAAAATTTGATGACATAATTTTTATTAAAGAAGAGTAATTAAAGTTTGTTTTACAATTATAATAATTTAATAATAAGAAAAAAAATACTAATAATAATAATTATGATAAATAAAAATAAACATAACGATAATAATAATAGTAATAATAATAGTAATAGTATTAGAAATGAAATTGACTTAAAATAAATGAATAAAAGAAAATTGATAGTAAAAAGAAAGAGAAGTAATAACAATAATAATAGTAATAATAAAAATAATAATAATTAATATAAATAGAATTAACTTAATTAAATGAATAAAATAAAATGACAGTAAAAGAAAAATGTAGTAATAACAATAATATTAGTAATAGTAATAATATTAATAATAATTGTTGTTGTGAGCACGTGGCGGAAGAAATTTTTGACAGCTCGAGTACCGGGGTTACGTTGACGGTTACAAAATAATAGATAAAATCAACCAAGCAAGAAATTAAAGCACATCATAATCACATGCATAAACCACAAGCATCCAAAACACAATAATTTTTATGTGGAAAATCCAATAACGGAAAAAATCACGGGCCATACCACACAAAAATTTTCACTATGAATCAAAAAGATTACAAAGTTACAGAGCTTTAACCTTTACAAGAATATGAAAGATCTATCGCTTACACAGCCTCCTAATGTATTACTTCTTCTATAGAAAATACCAGCTTTTACTCCAGGTCGAAGAAGAGGAGTAGCAGCCACCACCTGATTAGAATTTTTTCTAACATGCAAAAGCCCTTCACTAATTACAACCAACACTCCATAATATTCTCTTAAGTACTTAGGCATTATTCGAACCCCAAATGATCCAAAATACCCCCCAAAGAGCTTAGGGCAGCGCCTAAATCTGGAGTTGAAACCCGTCTGGCACTACGACACGTCGTAGCGCCCTGATTTATGGTGGCTATGAGTCAGGGAGCACTGTAGTGCCAAGTCTTTAATGGCTAGGAACTGGAGTGCGCTATAGAGCCCCAATCTCTAGAATGGTTGGCATCATGGCGTGATGTAGCACCCCAATCTCTTGACTGCTTGGTGCAAGGGAGCGTTGTAGCACCCGTCTCTGGATTGACTTGTAATAACCTAAGGTGATTATCCTAGTCAATCAGGACTTAGTCATGCCCTGATCTTGGTGCTAGCACCTTTAATAAGCCACTAAGATCATATCATAAAATTATGGTCCAAATCATATGTCAAATGGATCAAATCTTAATTCTAGGAATTTCAGGAATCCTGGAAATTGACCTATTTAAGTTAACCTCAAAATGAAATCGAACTTTTCCATTGCGCTCATCACCCCCAAAATAGTTATGGGTGATATTTTGGAGGCAATTGGAAGTCGTTGAATTTTCGGCGAATATTTTAATGTATTTAAATACCATGAAAAAAAATTAAATACTCGTCAAAATCAAAATTTGAATTTTGTCATTACGTTCATCACCCTTCAATTAGGTAGGGGTAAATTGTTGAAAAATTTTAGAAGCATTTAATCATGTAATTTTAATTAAGAAATAAGGAATTTAAAATTAATATATAATAAATTAATATCCCTGAAGGCGCCGTCCCAAATTCTCTCCGCACCGTCTGCTGTTCGAACAGCGCCGCCAGATTAGACTTCGCCCATTCAACCGTCTGATCGACGCGCAGGCTGGATTAAACGGCTGGGGCACTGGGTCCCCAGCCCAGGCTCCGCGTACCGCAGCGCCGTGGCACGCGACCAATCGCCGTGTGCAAGATCCGCCGAGGCTCTCATTAACCTCCCCTCTTCGATCTTACGTCGTTTCACGCAATCTAAGGACTGTATGGAGCGTTCGATAGCTTATCTTCTGCTACTCAAAGCGTTCAGACGTCCAACTTCAGGTATCTTTATACTTCGACCTATGCATTTGATTCATGATTCCCCATTTCAAAAACTTAATGCATGCAACGGATTATACTTCTATCGGCTTCGATCGAGATTGATCGAGCCCAATCAAGCCAATCTGGCCAAGTACAAGAAGTAGTTCACAGTATCATCCCGGGTGCGACTTTCGCCCGTGCGTAGGGAATTAGGGTTGGCTGCTGCCGACGTTTCTGGCCACTTCAGCCGCCGATTCAACCTCCGACTGGAAGGTCTCGTCAGCATCTGTCCAACGTCGTATGGGTCGGGACCTTATATCTCTGAAAAGGCGCCATTTTTGTCTACCTTAGTTAGGTAGTCTCAGGCTTGCGGCGAAGAAGAAAGAACTCTGGGTCGGGCGGGTCGACCCAGGCCCGACCCGCGTGCTGAGGGTACTACCACGCAGTAGCCTACAGAGCCGTGGTGGGGCCCACAATCTTTTTGCTGCCAAGTCTTAGTGTCGTGGGGCCCACTCGTCCCGACCAACGGATTAGCTGAGGGTCCCGTCTCTACTGATGGCGCTTTAGGTGGGGCCCACCGTGATTAACCTGCAATTTGATTTAATTAATTTAAGGGATTAAATCAACCTAATGAATTAACCTAAAGTTTAGTTAGATAATTTCAGAACTTTAAACCCTCATAACTTTTAATCCACTAACCCAAATATATTAAATATATATGTTATTTCAATCAGCAAAATTCATGGAATATTATGGCAGTATCAAATCTCTATTTAAAAGAGTATTTAGCATAATAACATTTTAGGACCCTTTATTTAACCCTAAACTCTAGAAAACTTCAAATAGACATAACTTTGTAGCCCTAGCTCCAATCATAGCCATTATAGCTCTCATTTTAATCAGAAAATTATCATGAATGTTCTAGTAATATTAGTTTCTCTGTTTGAATTGTATTTAGATTAATGACTTTTGGGACCCTTCCCTAATTACCTTATTTAACTTAGTAATTCATTAGGCTATAACTTAGCCATTTTAGCTCCAAATTAGGACATCAAATATATCATATTGATTAGAAATACCTAAGGATCAGTAAACTGCAAGAGTATTTAAGTTTTAATAATTAGATTTTCTAATTTGCCCTAAACACCCTAAAACTTGATTAGCACATAACTTAATCAAATAGTCTAATTTGGGTCTACTCCCAGTCATAGTACTCAGTGTGCTATAAAGAAGCTATAGTCACTGAGTTTGCTGAATTTGGATATTATTTGAAAAAATTAGTTTTTTGATCATTTTCTAAAACTCATTAATTACCCATTTAGACCCTAATATTTTTTTGGCCATAACTTGGCCAAATGACCACAGAATTTAGCAATCTTAGACTCTATAGAATCCTTAAACAGTAAACAACAGAAGTATAACTAAATTTTTGTATTTTCCTAAGTAAATTTACTAAATTGCCCCTAATGAGTGAAAACCTTAATTTGAGCTTATGAGACTTAATCATTGTCCAATTTGGGTGTACTTACTATCTCTCTTCATATTAGATGATAAGTAACTATTTGGCATTAATAAAATTCAATTTGAAACCTTAAATCAAAAAATTACTTTTAATACCCATAAGTAGGGGCAAAATTATCATTTTGCCCAAAATTAGGTTTAAGCATTCTTAAGCCTTATAAACCTGAATTAGTTA
Organism: Gastrodia elata; assembly: GCA_016760335.1. Taxonomy (NCBI): domain Eukaryota; kingdom Viridiplantae; phylum Streptophyta; class Magnoliopsida; order Asparagales; family Orchidaceae; genus Gastrodia; species Gastrodia elata. Next base: position 22,833,885 of record CM028678.1, read on the forward strand.
GTAAAATCAGTAATATAAGTAATTTGGAATCATTATTAACTTATTTAAGCTCATTAAACTATGTTTCTAATGAAACTCATAATTTTTCCCGGGTTAGAATTTTTCCTCAAATCTTAGAAGCTTTCCTTAACATTTAGAGGTAGATTTAGGTTATAGTTCATTCATTGAGTAAATAGATTACTCAATGGGTGAAACATTGATTTTATTAGTTTCTAGTTTTCATTCTTAATTATGATTATTTTGTATTTAAAATTTAGTCTAAGTTGAAAGATAATACTTACCTATGATATTGCACATCAAAGAGAGTTCCCTAGGGATCCGAGGTGTCCCCTAAAGTCGTTGGGTGACCAGCAATGGCTAGGGAAATCGTCAGGAAGGAGGGGAGAGACCATAAAGGATGGGAATATTCAAAGAAAGATAAAAGCTCATGTGACTTAGAATTGATATAAGGAAGAACCGAGGGGTATAGGGGTTAAATAGAAATCGTGGGAACCACAGGTTTTCCATCGGATCGAGAATCGTTAGTAGCTCATCCATTGGTTTGTGCTTCATCCACGCGACTGGAGGGAGTTTCAATACCATTAAATTGCATAGAATGCTTCATCAAGTCGCGTGAAGTAGTTTGGCATTTAATTGGGAGTCTAAGGGCCAAAGGGAAAACACATTTATGACACGACGTCCGCCGCATCGAGAAAGAGAAGGTGAACAGTGTCGAATTTTTTATCCAACAACAAAAGAACTCCCACAGTTATTAATTATTCCAACCGCCAAATCTAAGTAATAAATACGACGGTTCAAATTCGATCCGACGTAATGTTTTATGCGAATTTAGATTGGGCTTCCGTGGATATGAGTTATCAAATTTAAATAATAATATTGATTGTTTGGATTTAGTCCACCGTAATGGTTCTACAAGTTGTCTGATCATAGCCCAGATCCAACACGGGAAGCTTTTCGCTTTCTTGCAATTAGATCTAACGGCAGTTGATTCACTAGTTTCAATTAAATCGTGGCCGTCGGATCTGATCTTGCATTTGACGACTATGATGGTTTTCGTTGTTTAATGTGTATAATCAGTCGATTTTCAATAAAATTAAATCTTATATTTTTAATAACTTACTGCATATTTAGCTCATTTTATCTTCAAAAATTATAAAATCTTCTCACTTGTATATTAAAATGTGAGCAATCCAAATACATGAAATTTATAGGTTTTGCTAAACATTTTATTTTAGATTATTATTTTAATTTCATTTATTGTTTAATATTAAAAAAAATTATTTTGCTTTAAAGAAATTTCTAAAAAATTTCCCATTCATTCGTATGCATAAGCTCAATGTCTTAGACATTTTTCTCCCTTCATTTGAACTCATTTTGATACAGTTTCCTTAAACATAGGAATTTGAATAAATCTTAATTTAGTATCATTAAATTAGCTCTTAATTACATAGTAATAACCTAGGACTATTATAGTTCATGATTGTTTCTTAAATCTTATTGGCTTTCTCTACCAATTGAGAAATTTATGAAATCTAATGAGCTACAAGGTTCTATTGGTAGAAGCTTCTAAGTCCTTCCAAAAATAGCTAACAGAGAACCTCCTCGATAGAGACAAGCTCAATTATGCCTAGGAAGGTAATATCCAAGACTATCTTCCACCAGTGCTCTATGGAGTCTAAGAAAAGGTAGGTTGTTAAAGCTACCTTTAGGTTACCTGGGCTCTTAATAAACTCTTTCTTGATGTAATGGATCCATGCATCTTTCTGACTGGGTGTCATCACCCATTGAACCTTGGTGGTTGAAGTTTGAGAAATGCTTGTATAATTGTATCATATGCAATGTCTAAGTTGCATGTGCTACTAGAGTTGCTTGTTGTTTTAGTTAATTATTCACCATTTGAGCCATCATGTTCATTAACTGAAGTATAGTATTATTCCCGCCTTCACCTCATTCACGATATAAATGGCATCTAGAGAGGGAGAGTTCAAATCATTATGGTTAGCAGTGGTTTGACTCCCCACTCCATAAGATGAATTGTGATTGTTGTCGATGCTATGACTATCTATTTCCTGAGATGACATACAATTGTTAGTCATTGTATTAAAGGAAAGAGTCTAAATACTAGTTATACTCATCAACTTAAAGCACTACCCACTCTCTCAATTTAAAATATATTGGCTCTATTTTAGTTACTATTTCTATAACTTTGTTTTGATATATCCATTATAACATTCAAGAATTCAGAACAAGGAAGATAGATAACAATTAAAATTAAGAAAAATAAACATGGACTGCCATCACTAACACGCTCGGTTATAAGCAGTCATGATAGATAGAATAATTGTGGGAAAATGTGCAATTAAAACAATAGTGGCAACTAAATATGATATATACAAATTAGCATCAAAAGTAGGAAAGACTAATAAATTTACATGCCAGAAGTCCAACAAAGAAAATAGTAACACCCACTATGGCAAAGTTATAATCTGTATAAATTAAATTATATTAAGAAAATTTAAAATTTGTTAAGTTGAACAAAAAGTATAATATTTTATGGGGTAGTTTAATACTTAATGATATTAATACCATATATTATTTAACAACAATTATAAAATATTAATATTTTATCATATTAATACCAAAGTTAATATTTATTCTTTAGAGTTAATCCTATTGTTCTTTAAATCCAATTATAGAATAATGATCTATCCTCTAGAGTAGATTCCAATTATAATTTGTTTATGTATTTACTCAAAAGAGTTACCATTAACTAGGTTACAAATAATATTTTTGACCTTTGTAGTATGCAATTATGGTGATAAAGTTTTCAAATCCTATACATTAACTAAACCTAATATAAAATTCTAAGCCTAATATAAAATTCCCTTAGAATTTTTCATTAGGTTTGGTAATAAATCTTTAGGCTAGAAGATTCCTTGAGGATTTAAAGCTAGCTCCAAGGGTTTCTCGTGGTCGTAAGTTAATGTTATTATCTTCAAGTTCAATTCTAAGGGATTTAATCATATGTATAATTATCAGATAATATTCATAATTCATTTTATGTATGTACTAGAGATAATGGACCTTATTAGACCAATAGTTGGACTTTCTAGGTTTCCCCAATTGCTATGGATCTTTAATGAGGTTCTCACATGCTAGTAATAAGCTTAGTAAGGTCTTAATCCTATGGATTTAATGATTATAAGTTTCTTTAAATTCAACCCTTAAATAGATTAAAAGCAAATGCCCTAACCATTCTCTTAAGGGTTAAGGTTTAATAGGTTTGGTCCTAGATCCACAATCAACCTAGGATGAAGTCGTTCTACCATATAATAATCAAGAGATAATACTTATTAAGGATTCACTAAACAAGATTTTCTTAATCATGTTATGCTTATGTACTTTATAGTGCATATGAGATTAAATCATTATATACTATGGAAGAATTTACAACAACATTTTGATTTAATAAATGAGCATATAAACAATATATGGAAAGCACTAAAGATCTAGCCATAGTCTTCTATGCAAGTATTAAGAATAGAGAAAAAAAAGGCTCCTCTTCTAACTTATGGAGGTCCTGTAAGAGGTTTCCAATGAGTACTTGCCCCCAAGGGTTGGAAATTTGACCCGAAGCTCGAAATTTGAATTCGATTCAACTCGAACTTAAGATATTATTACTCGGCTCGAAAATTTTTGAGTTGAGTTCGAGTCATACATCTTGACTCGAATTCGACACGAAATTGACTTGAACTCAGAACTCAGAATAAGTTTAAAAAAGTGGAATGAAGCCCACTTGACCCACTGAACAGGCTCAGTAATGCAGAATAGTTATTTCTGTAAAAATAGCTCTCAAGTCACCGATTGCTCTAGTTAAAAAATATTTTTCCAATTCTAAAATTATTTATTTTATAAAATTTTTTAAAAATTCTATCTTCCATTATTTACTAAAAATCATTTATAAGACGATAAATTACAAAAAATTTCACAAATTTTCTATTAAATTATACTTTTATTTCAAAATTTAATTGACAAAATTTGAAATTATTCAAACATTTTATTTTCCAAGAATATTTAATTTTCTTAGTTAAAATAATTTTTCATTTAATCTTTATTCTTAAAATTATGCTTCCTTAATTTAAATGGGATGTTATTACAATGAAGTCTTACTAGTATCGAGTCGGTTCGGGTTAACACGTACTTTTATTAAACCTGTTACACAGCTTTAAAATATGCAATTGCATCGTAACATTTGGCAGTTGGACAGTTAGGGGACTATAATTTTTATAGGTATTTTACTTAATTGATACAAATAAAAACAAATTAGGGACTAAAAGTATATGAACTAAAAGAATTAGACACCCAAGCACGCCGTGATTGCCCCCAAAAGTCCTATCTAAACGCACCTAGACGGGTGGTTCGACCCGGATTGGACCATGGATTGCTAATCCGCACACCAAGGCACACAGGGCCTTGTAAGTAACCAAGGGCACCAACTCACACAAGCTTGCCTTACCGACCCCCTCATCTCACCTATTAACAAGAGGTGTTAGTTCCCAGACTTGCAACGTACCTCTAATAGGTATGTTGTAAGTGTACAAGTTTCTTTTATTTCTTACTCTACACTACTTGTAGGTAGTGCAGGAGAGTTTGTGAAGAATGAATAAAAAAAAGCTCCACCTGATCACTGCTTTAAGGAGGGAAGAATCCGCAGCTCAAAAGAGTGTGAAAGAGGGATCGAGAAGCTTCATCTCGAGACTACAGGGGAGGGAGCTTCTGCAATTTCAAAATCAAAGCGTATAAAGAAATGATTGTAAGAGCATCTCTGCCCGGTGAGGTATTAGTGATGGAGTGACTCAGTAAATTTCTGAAACCTCTGAATATTAGATACAGTGTCTAATTTGTTTGTGTTTTATATATTTTTCGTTAAAAATTCAATTCAATCATCATATGTAGTGCTTACTTATCCCTAAAGCCAAAAGTACATGCAAATATTCAAATATAACCCAAATGAAAATTAATGCTTGAATAACAACATCCCTAAGCTACATTGAGGAATTCCAAAGTGGTGACCCGAAAAGAATGTTACCAAATGAAGTGTTTGAAAAAATATTTTTGATGATGGCATGCTGAACTAAATACTCTTTACTTGTAAATTTCATGACTAAAAAATAAACACTATTTTACTAGATTAACCAACACACTTTTTATTCACTAATTTGTTCTTCTAGGCACCACAGCACCTCACTTCCACCATACCTATATGGTGTGCAACAAACCAATCGTAAACTACAACTGACCACAACGTACACCCACATTAGAAGTTTTAAGAACGTGTGTGAGGCCTAAAGATGGTTGACTTTTGAAGTATTCTTGACATGACCAATGGTTTTGTTGTTTTAGCAAATATTTTTCAAATACTGCTCATCAAACTCCAAAAGAATTCAAGCCGCTGAATGTCAAGCTAACCTTTGGGCTAGCTCATTAAGGTTTAATGACTTATCAAGCTGTCACCTATATTTCCATAATTATATTAAAATTATCATTTTACTGAGCATTTTCTAATCATTCAAAATAGAGAAAGGAACACGATTCGGTAATAGTTATATAAAAATCAAGATTTTAATCTTGGATATATAAATACACAGATTTTGCATGTAAAATAAATAAACATACAAAATAAAAAAGCATGTACCTATGAAGTGCCATTGGGAAGCTTTTCTCGATCGACGGCCATGGCCTGGGTATCTTGTGTTATCTCCCAGCTGCCCTTGGGATCTAGGGAACCGGCGGAGGGCTGCGGCTGGGCAGCGCGCCTTTCCGAGCCTCGGATGCTATCGATTTGGCTCTGAATGTCATCAAGCTCCTCCTCGGCAACAGCCTGCCTCTTCGCCCCCATCTCCACGTCCACGCTCATTTTCGGCATCTCCGAGCTGATGAGACCGGCCGAGCGAGACGAGGCGAAGAGGCCCGAATCCTTCACTCGGGCGCGAAAGTTGTTCTTCGAACTCGGAACCCTTGAGAATAAGATATCCCTCACATTTCGGGCGCACCCGAGATTGTGGGGGTTTGTTTTCTTATCATATCGGTACCGAAAGTTCTCGTATGTCGTCTGCAACTCAGTTATACAAACTTCAATAATGTTTACAATCAAAGGAAAATGGATTATGAAGATCTCGGATAATATCTCATCTCACCTGATTAGTACAGATTAAGTAGAGGTGGAAAGCTGTCAGGCCTCCCACAAACCAAACGGCTATGAATGTATATATGATGAGAATTCCTGAAATGGGCGATTTAAGGAAGGCTCTCCAGAGATTGCATTCACGAGAAACCATTATCTTCTTCAGATTAACCCAGCAGAATGTGAAGACATATGCGCAGAGAAGGGAGGTAGACAGCACAAACATGAAGAAGAATCTGTAGTTTCTCTGCGTAGCAGGGAGAAACAAATCATGTTTTTCATAGGTAGTAATAATCTTCCTTCTTCATATATCTAGAACCTAATTATATATACATCCTGTATGAAATCTATGCTATTTTTGAGGGACACGAAATGATAATGATGATATTTTAACAAAAGCTGAAAGCTTGGATGCAGGAGATGTAAATAAAAAAATCTAGTGCTACGTATATGCCAAAAGTAAAACAAAAAAATCCTCTTTTTGAGCAACCTTAATAATGCTATCTGATTGGTTCGATCCTGGAAACATTTAATTGTTGGGAAAATTTTCACAATAATCCTTATATGTAGAAATATTTTACTTCAATCCATAACTTCAAAAATCAAATGTTAAGCTACTCTAAGAATATCTCAATTTTTCTGAAAATATGAGAGAATATTAAATAAAAAAAGAAGCAAATATGGGGGTACACACGAATACATGACTTTTTTTTTTACACATAACAGTGATTACTTTTCTTCTTTTTTTTGAGGAAAAATTATGGCACTGTAACACTGCTCAACTTCAAATATAACAAACAAGTTTTATTATATGTATTTAGTCCACTACGGATTACAACTATGATGGTTGGGCTCTTTATTAGCACCCAAATATTTAAATCTTTACAATTCACATATTAAGTCTCAAACCTTAATTTTTACAAATAAACATTTCCGTCTCATTCATTCAAGTTCTTTTATTAACAAGCATACGGGATTGTATACAACCTAATATAGATGAGATGGAAGTGATTTATATGTAAAAATTGATATATTTAAGCTTTTTATGTTAATTTTAACAAATTTGGGTGCTACACATGCACATATCCCAACCACATGCATATATACTTTGTATTAGTGCAGATGTCTTCTTCCCAAAACAAAGAGTTGATAACATTATAATAAAGCATATACAATCATACTACCAATGCGAAGAATTTAAAGAGAGAAGAAGGTTTTAATAGCATACCTTGCCAATGCACTGTCCAACCCAGGGGCAATGATGGTCAAATCGCTCCACGCAATTATTGCAAATAGAGCAGTGAGAGCAGCGTGGGGGGCGATAAAGCATGCATGTGTGGCAATACTTGACCTTGATTATGACATTATTTACGACCACGTCCCTGGTGGGTGGCAAAGTCGAGGGGCCGCTCTGGGTCCCTGCCAATGTGTCATTAGAGGCATCCGCCTCATCATCTGGATCAGGGGGATGCGCACTGCGAGGGATGATACCTGGATCCTTCCCAGATGTGAGAAAGAGAAGAATAATTATCTGCACTCCATCAGTGAAAAGTAGTGAGGATTAGAGCCGAGTGAAGTCTTACAAATACAATGCATAAATCTGCAATTTATTGCATGCTATACTAGAATCTCAAGAATTCATATTAAGTGATGTGCCTAACTAAATAACAGAGATAGTAATAAAGGAAAATTTGATCAAGAAATTTGCCTTAATCCACTATTGGTCTGGTGAGAGCTAAGAAGAATATCTGAAAATAAGAGCAATACTCAAAAAACACTGCACAAATTACGGAACCCATGAATTTCTTCACAAGCAAAACACATAGCAATCGAATTTAACTTTTTAGGTGATCATATCATAGCATCTGAATATTTATGTCATATATCAAGCAATCAAATTTTGATATCTATAAAACATTCATTTAACCTTAACAATGCGTGAAATCTCAACATTATATAACGAGATTAATTAATGCTTCTTATTTACAACAACCACTCCCTTTGAGAGGGGCAGTTAGTCTTAGATGCAAATTATAAAACATACCATTGATTTTTATATTACTATCATCAAATTCAAGATCAAAATTCCATATGTCAAATCATTCATCTCAAACTTAAAATCAAGGAGAAGAGAATTCCTATGATAGCCAGCAGGATTAAGCAAAAATCAAGACTCGGGCTAGTTCAAAATTAGGTTAAACCAAATATATCGTTAGATAGAGTATATTTTTATGATCGTAATGTCTAGGTTTGAAGCAATCTAGATAATGAATACTCCTAAATTAATTTTTGAATACTTAAAATACAAAAAATTGAGAAAATTAAATACAAACCCAAATTCAGTGATTTTAGTATCGTTGGATTAAGAATATTAGAAAAAAATTATACAAAAAATTTCATCAAATTTGGAGCTCTTGATTGACCGTAATTAATTTTTGAAATTTTAATATTATATATATATATATATATATTATCATTAATATTGTTATTATTAATATTAATTTTAATATTATTATTAATTAATCATCATCATTATTATTATTATATTATTGCAATTTACTTACATCATTGCCTTTCCTATTATCTCCATTTCAATCAATTATTATTATTATTATTATTATTATTTCTATTTTTTGCAAGTTATCATTTTGATTCTATCAATATTATTAATATTATTATTTTTTTATTAATGCAATTTATATTTCTGTCATTTTATTTCTGTCAATATTATTATTATTATTATTATTAGAATTACTATTTTGTACAATTTCAATTTCTGTCATTTTAATTCTGTCATTTTATTTCTGTCAATATTATTATTATTATTACTATTCTTATATTAAAATTATTATTATTATTATTATTATTATTATTACTATTTTTATTTTTTCCAATTATATTACTATTATTATTATTACTATTATTTTATTTATGTCATTACCAATTAAAGCAACTTCATTTATGTCAATTGTTATTATTATTATTATTATTGCAAGTTCCTTTTCTATTATTTTTTTGTCATTTTAATTACAACAATTATTATTATTATTAGTAGCAGTAGAGTATTATTACTGCAGTTCCTTTTTACTATCATTTTCTTTTATTTTATTTATTTAATTAAGTCAATTTTATTTCAATTATTATTATTATTATTACTATTATTACTATTATTATTATTATTACTATTATTATTATTATTATTATATCTACTTATTATTATTATTATTATGTTCATTTTTTAATTTAACATAATTATTATTAGTATTTTCATTTTTCTTATTATTAAATAAATATAATCGTAAGACAACTTTAATTACCCTTCTTAAATTAAATTGTGTAACCAGACTTTTGAAGTACAAAAGCCAACACAAAATCAATCCAGCAGAAGTGCTAACTTAGGTATTGCACAGTTGTAGGTACATCAATTTTTGAAAGTTATACATCAAAGTTACTATGCTTGAACATACATTTATTTTTCTGATGATGGCATTAATATGCATCAACCGCTATAAAAAATTATAAATCCTTATAATGACAGTTTGTGACATATGTCTATGGTGAAAATCTTTGAAGGAAGTTTGAAATTGACTATTAGCATGGGAGGTTTATTGGTAATCCAGACCAAAATAAGGAGGGATCTAGCTCACTAGAAAAGAGTTATAGATCCAGATGAATGACTCACCAAATTCCAAGAGTTTAAGTACAATTACCAACAAGTAATTGATACCTTCCTATGATCTGAGAAATACTAGGGAGGTTGGGGCTTTTAATGCATAATATTAATAGAAATGCATGGTTGTATCGGGAGAGTCAGCCTAATTAAGGCCTGTCACACAAAGCCAATGATATAAGAAAAATATAAAACTTCATTAATGCACTTTTTCATTAATTTATGCAAAGCGTTTTGATGATATTTATTATTGCAAAGTTGAGAATTTTTTTTTTTCATTTGATTCAAACTTCATTGAACAATATTGTTATTTATTTTATACCTCGTAGGATGCTAGAATATATTTTTTATTGATCTTCTATATACTCCAACTTTAAATTGGTAAAAGCATTTTTCAAGAATTGAAAACGAGTAAGAAGAGATGCTGCATAGAACATCAGCAAAGAAGTGAAGCCCAAAATAAAATTTTGATTTTTTGTATATAAAATTTTGAAATCCACTTTTAGAATATAAATACATGTTATTTTGGCTCTGTAAATGATGAATTTTATTCAATAAATAAAATTATTATTTGTTGTTTAATTAAAAATTATTGCTTGAAACTTCTCGACCTTGATATGCGGCCATCACAATTACCGTCAACTCTTCTTCTTAGGGTAGGATAAAACTAAAAAAAGAACAAGCATAAAAAAAATATCACAAGCACTTGTTCCAATTTCTTGATATTTGAAGATAAGATTGAAAGTGGGACCTCCACATCAGATTTGTGCATTAGCAAGGTCACAACAATTGGGCCCAGATCGTGCCTTTCCTACAAAGTCTCAAATCTACCAAATAACTGATACTTAGTAGTTCAGTAATAATTTCTATCCATGGAGCACCAAAAATGTTCTACTCAGCATGATGAGAAAAACAAGTCTTCGGAAAAAATGATACTATTTCCTAGATCTCACAAAACTCTCATAATACACTCTTCTGTGATCACGTCTTTTTTATTCATGAAGGTAAATTACACGGCAATTTCCCTCCATGATCTTAAAAAATGCATAGAAACAAGTCTAATCTCTGGTTTAATGTGCCTCCGCAAAGGGTTAAATGGCCGTCGCGAAAAGTCCAGGCCACAGAACTCCTTTTAGTGTTTTGGCGGAACATGGTCATATGTTTAGCAGTTAGAAGTTAGCATTAACAACACGTCACTGGCCCGAATCCATGGATTGGCTTGGTTTTAACTTCTGGTGGTTTATAATGAGTTCAAGTGACCTTTCCCCTATGCTTCCAATTTGGCCTTGGACATGTTGCTGCTAGCCTTAACAATACATCGCTAAGCCCCCAATCCAGGGTTAGCTTGGCTTTGGCCTCTTGTTGCTTATTGTGATTTTTACTTGCCAATTACTGCTTTAAAGCAGGCCTTTTAATGACATGCTACTAACCCAATTCAGGGATTGGCTTGCATTCAGCCTCTGATGTTTTGTCAAAATCCTACTGACACTAGCTGTTTGAAAACTTCTAGTGACCTCCTGACACTTACTGTTTCAAATCTGGCTATCAAAATCCTACTCTACATATTAAAACATAGTTCATAAGCCTAGCAATCTCTCACTTAAAGATTGCTCTACCAATCAATGAAAATCTCTCTTTATCTTTTGTTGGCATGTGGTCACTATATTTTATTGCGGTGCCTCCACTAAATATTCCAGAAGCCATCTGAGACCATGCAGAATCTCAATTTTTAGATGACAACAATCATAATCACCAAATACATTGGAGACTCTATGCCAAGAATCTTCTCTATCTAAAGAGTTCCTTTATCAACCAGATCTCTAAGATGGTGATACCTCAGCTATTTGAACTCACCCATGTTTAGAATACCAGATTACTTCCACGATGAAAGACACTATGGCTGTAATTGAGCAAGACATTATTAGCTTATTCCTCGCACAATTCTTTTTTATGCCAAAATTGCCCATTTCTTAAATTTTCACGTACTCAATTGAAGTATTCAACAGAGAGATAGTCTTTAATAATCTTGGCAGTCAACTCATAATTATTTCTTTAAGCATAAACACATACATACATATGATTGTTTGTTAATGACTACAAGCAAGCTAGAATGTTACTCTGCACGCAAACATTATTCAAACACCTAACAGTCTCACTTAGAGATTGTTCTACAAAAAAGCAAATAAAAATCTCTTTATCTTCAACTAGCATATGGGGATCATTATCTTCCACTATATCAATGCACTCTAGAAATAAACTCAACCAACTGAGATATCTGATAGACCTCACATTTAGATGATATACCAATCTTAGCATATCTGTTGGATTCTTTGTGCCAAAAAATCTTATTTACTTGAGGAGTTCCTTCATCAACTAGATATCTGATATAATGATCCATAGTTATCCGCACTTCATCCTCATGTGAAAGGCTATTTTATTTCCAAAATAAATGGCTCTATTCAGTTAATGATCAAGACACTACTAGCTTATTCCTTGCACAAACTCCAACATAAAGTTTTTTAGATACACGTCTTTATCCACTTCTCAAATTGTCATATATTCAGTTTCAATGAGAAACACTTTAATAATTCAATACACGATAAGTCCATAAGTATAAGGCTGGATTCAATTCGATTCTAATCGAGTTAGGACAGATTCGAACTAAAAATTTTTGGGTTGAGTACAACTCGAACTCGAATCAAATTTGAGTCGAGCCAATTTCAATTCAAAAAGGATCGAGTTCGAGCTTACTAAAATTTAATTTGAGTCAGCTTAAAAATAAGAAAAACACAGAGGCGGAGAAAATCGATAGGAGTTCGAGTGAAGAAAAAAAGACAGCATTACCACTGTGCTGGTAAAATTGCCAACCCTAATTAAGCATAAATTCATACTTAAATCTAAGTTTTCATCCAAAATAGTATTTGATTATCCATTTATAATCTGCTTACTCTGTTTAAGCAAAGAGCTAACATCACACAATCCACCAAACAAGATACCTTTACCAAAAAGGTTATTTCAATATATTACACAATTAGGTAGATAAATGGGATGTTATTAATCTCCAACTGCTTTTACGTTACACTGAACTAAGAAAAATTACTTGCATGGTAACAAAATTATTATAGTTTAAACATCAAGCAAACAATTCTTTATATTTATAGACTACCAGTGAATCTTAAGAATGCGTGAAATATCTCACTTGATATTGATTACAAAAATAAAGAATACTTCCAATAAAAAAAGGTGATCAATTCATGTTCTTTGTTTCAATTGATCACTCCCTTTTAGAGAGCTTATCACCTTATATGACATTATTTATCATTCTGCTAATTTTCTATGTTACTATCATTAAATGCAAGATCAAACTTATTGATGTCAAATCATTGATCTCCAACTTATGAACATATTTGGGAAGAGGGTATCTCCATTAAATCTTCTGACAACAGGATTGAATTAACAAGAGAACAAAAACGAAAATCACAAATAAGAGATGTTACATAGTCTAACAATGATTTATCTCAAGTCATTGTGCACCCAAAAATTTTTATTCAACAAAAACAAGAGAGAAAAATAGTCCTTGAATAAGAAGTTAAATTCTAAATCTCACATAACTCTCATATTACACCCTTAATTGCATCAAATATTAATTATAGAAAATTACATAGATATTTCCCTCCAAGATCCCCAAAATATACATAGGAATAGTTCAGGCTGTCAGCTAAACTCCACAAAGGGTTAAAAGGTCACTGCTATCAGCCTAAGCCACCCAAGTAGGGGTGGCAATTTTACCCGAAACTCGAAACTCGCTCGAATTTTGAGTCGAATCGAACTCGACTCGAAATTTTCGAGTCGATTATCGAGTTGAATATTTGGACTCGAACCCAATTCGAGTCGAGTTCGAGTTAGGATTGACTCGACTCGAATTGGGTTCGAGTCAACTCAAAATATACTTCCGATTAATACATAAGTATCTAAAGCAGCATATCTTAAGTGAAATATACCACAGCACAATCGGGTGTGACTGGCTGCGGTTCGAATCCCCAAAATGGCGAAATAATTGTTTTAATTTTTTCGAGTCAACTCGAACTCGAATTTGAATGAGTCGAATTTGACTCGACTCAAACTCGATTCGAGTTCTAGTCGAGTTCGAGTTGAGTTTAACTCGAAATTTTCGAGTTTGAGTTAAGCCTAACTCGCTCGAACTCGAATCGAAGCCAGCCCTACACCCAAGCCATCTGACTCCTCTTAGGCATAACCAACTAGTCCTTATACCAGCTTCACCACAATATCACTTGGCAATAATGCTAATGGAATTGTAATCTTATAGTTCAATCCAAACATATGGAGAATGTCAAGAGAGGGAGATGAAGAGAGTAATAAAGACTAGAATATATTTTCTACATATTACATTCAGCATTTGTCCTCATATATAGAAGTAACATAACTTTGTAAATATAAGTAATGGGTAATGGGTCTTCAGTCGTCTGATGTAGACTTCCTGTTTGTGTGGCGTGATTGTTCTGATGACTACTATTATCCCCCCCCGCAAACAAATCACTGTGATCGGAAGGACATTGTGAGTTTGAATCTGTGAGTGTTGAAGCAGAATGTGGATAGTTGCTTTGTCAATATGTCGGTTGTTTGTTCATCTGTGGGAATGTGTAGTAGCTGAATTTATTGTTTCTGCATGTTGTCACGGATGAAGTGAAAATCGACTTCTACGTGTTTAATGCATACGTGGAAGATCGGATTTCTTGAGAGTGCAATTGTTGAGGTGTCGCTAAATATGGTGGTGGGTTTGGTTTGAGAGATGCCAAATTCTTGGAGTAGTTGGCAAATCCAGATGACATATGTTGTAGTAGTGGCTGGTGCCCAATATTCTGCTTCTGTGGAAGAGCGGAAGAATGCATTTTGCTTCTTGACGCTCCAGGAGATTGGTGTGTTTCCCAAGAATATGCAATAGCTGGTGGTGGATTTGCTTTGAAGATGTAGATCACCCGGGTTGATTAAAAGTTTTAGATGATGGGTGCCTTTGACGTACCTTATGATGCGTTTGAGTTGATCAAAGTGAGCTTGGGTGGGGTTATGCATGTGTTAGCAAACTTTGTTGACGGCAAGGCTGAGATCGAGACGTGTGATAGTTAGATATGCAGTGATTAGATGAGTTTTTTGTGGAGTTTCGGTTGGTTGAATGGTGGGGAGGGTTTAAGTGGTTGTGGTGGCGTTGTAGTGGGTGTTTAAGCTAGGTTGTAGTTTTTCATGCCGGATTGTTTGAGTAGGTTTAATGTATATGTTAGTTGGCTTAACATTGGGCCGACGGGTGTGTGTATGAGGATGATCCCAAGGAATGTGTTTGGTTTGCCAAGGTTCTTCATATGAATGCGTTGGGTGAGAGTGTGAATAAGGGAGTTTATGGTGGCTGTAAATAGGCAGGCTATTAGAATATCATCAACATAGATTAGGATGTATAATGGGTTTGGAGTTGAGTTGTGAATTAGTAAGGAGGGATCAACATGGCTTGTTTTGAATCCTTGGGTGTGCAGGAAATTGGTTAATGTAGAGTACCATGGTCTTGGGGATTGTTTGAAACCGTATATGGCTTTATTGAGTTTACACACATGGTGAAGTTTGTGTGGGTTTTCAAATCCTTTAGAATGTTTCATATAGATCGTTTCTTGTAGGTTACCGTGTCAAAAGGCCTTTGAAACATCTAGTTGTGCCATATGCCACTTGTGGTGGATGGCTATCGCGAACAAAATTCTAATGGTAGGTATCTTTGCCACGGGGCTGAAGATTTCAAGGTAATTCATGTCCTAGTGTTGGTTGAAACCTTGTGCAACTAATCTTGGCTTGTGACGTGCCACCGTGCCATTGTTGTTGTATTTGTGAAATATGTCCATTTACAATCAAGCATGTTTTGGCTTGGCTGAGAGGGAACTAGAGTTCAGGTTTGCTGATTTTGTAGTGCTTAATATTATTCTTGCATTGCTTGTTTCCAAGTTTTTGATTTGATTGTTAAGTTGTATGTGGTAAGATCGGTGGTTGGTGTTTGAGTGAGGAAGAGGTGTGTTAGAGGCTTGGGTTGAATTGTTCCTGATTTGAGGCAAGTCATCATTGGGTGTGTTGGGATTGGTTTTGTGAGTTCATGTATACTTTCGGTATTTGTTGAGGTTTTGGTGGACGAGTGTTGATCGGTTGGATTGGATGATGTGATTGTGGGTTGAGTGTGGGGCTGATGGGTTGTTGTTTGGGCTGTTGGGAAGGTGGGGTTATTGATCGTTGATTGGTGTGTTGGTTGAAGTGTTGCGGTTGAACTAGTATGTTTGGGTGAGGGTTGTATGAGGTTGGTGTGAGAATTAGTGGCTGGAGTATGATTTGGTTTGGCTGTTGTTGAGAGGTGTTTTCAGTGTTGTGGATGAAGGGAATGTTAGTTCAATGAATTGGACATGTCTTGAAATTAGGAAGGATGATGTTTTGGGATTATAGCAAATGTATCTTTTATGATTAGGTGAGTAGCCTAAAAAAATGCATGGGACATATTTTGGGCCTAGTTTTGTTATTTTTGTAGGAGGTAGAAGAGGGTAACAAATGCACCCAAATACCCTTAGGTGACTGTAGTCGGGTGGATGGTTGTGGAAGAGTTAAAATGAGGACGCGTTTTATGTGTTTGGGGATGGAAATCAGTTGATTAGGTAGGGGCCAAAAGCTTTGGGTAGTTGTTGTTTGGAGGAGAGCTCGTGTAGTTTCTATGATGCGGCGGTGTTTGTGCTCGGCGACTCCATTTTGTTGTGAGGTATAGGAGCATGATATACGATATTGTACCCTTTCAATGCTTCTATTTTATCGTCTTGTTGCGATGGGGAATGCATCTTCTCCAGTACAACAACCATTTTCTTCATCAAATTTAAAGCCAATAACTAATATTCGTTATCAATCAATCACTTTAAATAATTTTACAATTATAATCAATCTAATTTCTTTATAAAAAATATTCAATTAGAGTTTAAGGAGCCCTTCTTACAAGTCATAGCATATTCTTCTTTCTCTTGAACAATGGATTAGAAAAAATAAAATCATGCATTAAACAAGTTTTAAGATGATTTTATATTCTTTTACATTTGCCAAAATCAATATCACTGTGAACACAACTAAAATTTTCAGCTACTATTACAATATGCTTCTCCAAATCCTCTCTAATAAATAACATTTCATCTAGAGGGGTAATCATTGAACCATCTTTTCCACGTCATACTAAATTTATTCATTTATCCTTGTACGAATTCTACTTGAAGTACTTAAACGCTTAAAAGATTATTAGTCTTCAATTATTTATTTTCATTTAAATTATGAACTAAACCTATCCTTTTGACTTCCATTGCATGTTTGATAATATTCAAACTATTTTTATGTCAATCTTTACCTAAGCACCAAAACTAAGAGATAAAATTAGGGTTACTCCAAACTCTCCAATTAGAGCTTCATTACTTACATTTCCAGAAAAAAAAAAACATTCACATTTATTTTCAAGTTTCTTGACATTTGAACCTCAAAATGCATGCCTTTGGACAAATTTAATTTGTCATCTTTGACAATCTAGCCCTCATAATCTTATTATTTAGTTTATCCCATAATTGGTTATGAATTTAGTTTTTTGCCTTTGCACGCTTATGTCTAGCATCGTAGTTAACGTGAACATAAGAAAACAATGTTCTTCTATTGATTAAATAGTGCACTAATTGCATCAGCTTATATGTCATGACTAGCTTATAGTGCAATTAAATGCTCATTGTTGGTTTATTCAACATTCTATTAATCCTCATAATAATGCAATTTTACTCATTTTTTCATGTTTGAATTTTAATAGAAAGCATGTGTATTTAAAAGGGCGGCACTACTGCAATATCAACTGGTTATAAAAAATTTGACAGGAGTGAGGCATTTGCTCTAGGCCTCAGTGCCTCACTAGGGCTTGATAGGGAAATACTAGGCGATGCGAATTTAGGAAATTGTGCTAACTATTTATCTTAAAAATAAAAAATTATAGAAGGAAAAAGAAAGAAATATGAGCAATATTATAATTAAAATAAAATTACTAAGCTATTAAGTATTTAAGAAATTTAACTAATTGCATATATAGCTAATCTTCAGCTATAAAAATTACTGTAATAATGATAATAAATATCTTCATATTTTTATTTTTATTTTTGTTATGATTGATATTTGTTAGCTAATGTATATGATGTCTAAATTTATTTATCAAATCTTCCAAAATGACCTACGGACATAATATTTTCATTGTATTCTTTTACTGAAATGCAATTTACCCATAGAGTTGAAAAACTCAAATCTTCTCTTATAATTATTCAATTAATTAGGACAGGATTTGAATGCATCACAAATTAATATATAAAAAAAAATGTATTCTACATATTTTGAGTAGATCAGAAAAAAGTAATAATCTATAAACATCATTCTTAGGGCAGATGTAAAAAAAAGAAAATATAAACAAAGGTACACATCTATTTTCTTGTATTTTAATATTTTGTAAATGAAATAATATTTTACGATGTAATGGTTGTTTTCATAGTTGAAAGTCTTCTTTATATATTTGGTGTAAGAGAATTAAAACAAATATGAAAACGATAATTCATACTATTGTGTTATCCGCTTGTCTCAATACTGCAAACCGCAAGTCGAGTCATGATACCATCTAAAGCTTGAAAGCAGCATGCCAATTTTTATTCTATTACATTACAATTTTAAGCACATTAAAGACAATAAATAAGCTGAACTAAGTTGATTATAAGAAAACCAAACTAATGCTTGTGGTAGCTAAGTTGACTAGCTAACAAAAGAAGTGTTGAAACAAATTCATGAAAATGCTATGATATATAAAAAATGATTATATTAGAATGATGGTTGAAAAAGCAAGATCAAAAGATAGATTGTTGAAAATAGCTACACGCCTACAATAGGGAACATATTTGAAGGGTAAATAAAATTATTGTTGAAAGATTAGTTAAAAAAATAGATTTAAGGTACCGTAGATTAAAGTTCAAGGAATTCGTGAAGAATAGCTTTAAATTTAAGAAAGAACAAATGAAGCTGATGATTCATAAAATTAATACCAAATATATGGGATACTGCCAAAACTATACAATTCCCTAAGTACCAAAGGTGAGATTTAGCTTCAACTTAATATAGGATTATTTTCAGCAACACACTAATGAACGTGGTCTAGTATCCAGCAAAGTAAAAAAGGATTATCATAGCAATTGGTAGGAACCTCAGATTAAGAACCTTAATGTGAAGATAACAAAAGAAAAGGTATAGAATGCTTCTAATTTTTGCGATCATCTAAAAGTGAAATCAAGAAATAAGAAACAATCACATATTTAATGTAGATTCATGAATTTTATTTCAAAAATAAAATTTTAAAAAATGGCATGCCTGGTTAGTGAGAAACAAACTGTTTGAAAATTTAAATTGAAGGAAAACGCACTCCAATAAAAATGAGAGGCCATGCAATTAAGACAAACATTTCACAAATAAACATCACATGTTCACAAAGTTTAAAATTCAGCAGAAGTGATTTTAGACGTTGAAAAAACAATAATAGAAAAAGAATTTATCCAAGTGATGAGAAACATAAGCTGAGAAGCAGATGATTACTTACACATGTTGCAAAGATCACAGATATAGATAATATCAGATAGCCCACATGATGGTTAAGCTGAACTGCCAATTGCGGTATAACAAACACTGAAAAGAGGACCACCGGAATTACTATCATGCCTACAGTGAATATTAGTGATCTCACATCTGGACCAAAAATGAGCCTCCCACCAAGGAAGAATCTCTGAAAGATGCATATGCTTATCAATATTTTTCATGGATGGAATAGCAGACTAATTGAAAATAGGATAAAAAATATATCTTATATCAGCATTTATAATAATATTGATTAACACATTAATGAGACAATTTCCTGCATGATGCAAATTTAATGTATTTACCTAACTTAAGGCTTATATTTACAAAATAAACATCTAATTTGGAATGATTAAAAAAGCTAAAGGGGTTTGAGTGGTAGTTATGAAATATCCAAGATTTGTAATAAACATAAAAAAAGTAAATATTTCAGTTGTATGTATAAATTCAACATACATTAATATGATTAATGCTATTTTAGAAAATATCATTCAATATTTAATCCAACTAGCAATATTAGAATAAAACTCTATAAGTAAATGAATAAATCCTAAATAACTAATATCTACGTTTTCCTCAGGTAGCAAAAAGTGGAGGTCAGATCTACCAAAACCTCTACAGGGCTCGGATCAATTGAACAATTCAAGAGAAAAATTAACAAATTTAAAAGCAATAATACTATCAGATTGGAAATTGTATATTGAACTGATACTCTCCCTGCTCATCAAACCTAAAGATCTGATCTCTCCACCTAAAGCATGAAAGCCATTGCATGTAAAAACGTAAATGGGTTCTTATGATTTATTTAATTGACATGCACTTTTTGACAAAAATACGAATGGCAGCTCAGGATTACACAGGTTTATGGATTGACTACTTTGCGACCTTCACCATAATGACAGATGAATTCAGTTTATCTTCAACTATCTGACACCAATAATTAAGGATGACCAAAGCTTCAAATCAATGGGTTTTATATATATGGGTTTTATACTATTTAAAGTTTATTAGAAGTTAATAGGATCAAAAATTTAATAAAGAACTAAAGCAAGAACGATCATCACATTTGAAACAAGTAAAATGATGGCAGTTAAGTAAAGGCATTTTCAAGGTTTCGTGAGTGAAAATAAAAATGGTACCTATTATCTATAGCTATACAAGTTTCTGCAAGATTGTTTTTTAAAAAATATAATCAAAAGATTTTCTTAAAAGGGCCAAATCTTATTAGGCCCAAGTTTCTGCAATATAGTTTTTTAAAAAATATAATCAACAGATTTTCTTAATAGGGCCAAATCTTATTAGGCCCATTAATCCCATATTTCACGTATCAAGATTCTTCATGAACTAAATGCACTCGCAAATTAAATCCCGAACAACTCCCAAATATCAAGCATCTTCCCTGTTTGTTTCATTATATCAAAACTTGCAACCTCTTTGCACCATGATCTACATGCCAACCTTCCCTATAGCTAAATAAGCAGCTTGTCCCCCTAATCCCATGAAAATTTCCCATCTCCCAGCAAGCTTGCATTGTTGTGTACGAATAGCATTCCAATTCTAACATGATTCAAATCGCTAACTTCCTCCTAAGTGGCATGGCTTGTGCTTGTCTTTGTTAAGTTTTTAACTGTCGTGTTTGATTTGCTATGTGTGCCATATGATTTTAAACAATAAATAAATGAAGGCAGTAATATAATAGCACTAAAAAGCACAAACATAATATAAATGATATATGTGGTTTGGTGAGATCCACTTACATTGACAGCCGCATATAGATAAAATATTCCATCAATTATAATATAAGAGTTACCAAAAGTTATTTCTTAAAATGAATAATGATGACATAAATACCCATATAT
The DNA here is from genome assembly GCA_016760335.1 of Gastrodia elata. Lineage (NCBI taxonomy): Eukaryota > Viridiplantae > Streptophyta > Magnoliopsida > Asparagales > Orchidaceae > Gastrodia > Gastrodia elata. The sequence goes on from CM028678.1 coordinate 22,855,309, forward strand.
TTATTAAAATTGATAGAAACTGCAACCTCCTATTGCTAAAGCAAGGGTTAAGCGCTGAGTTTACATCAAGAATTTATTTTTCTATAGAACTTTTTTTTAGCCAAAGTATTGTCTCTTCTTAAAAGAGACCAAGGATGTTTGCTTTCAATCACTAAGAAATTTTTTTAAAAGGCAACTCTTTCTCTTCTTTTTTACCTCTCCTTCTCTCTTACTTACTCTTTAGCTTTGATGGTGCGTTGCATCTCCATTTTTTCCTTGATTTATAGCAAAAAAAAAGAGAACAATTTGTCATAAATTAGGTGCCTAATTTTTGACAATTTGAGATAATTGCGTGAGAGAAATATTTTTCCAATATTTTGGGTGCCTAATTTGATCAAATTTTGACTTTGAGTAGAAAAACAAAAGGGGCTTGCATGATATTAAGTAAATCATGTGATTCATGCTTAAATCAAATAAATTTTCACAACTAACAATCTCCAACTTGAAAAAAAAAATTTATTGATATAGGCTTAATAGTCAAGTTTCAATCAATCTCTACGTGATATATGCATCATTAGTCTTGGAGATTTATTAATACTTTTCATAGCCTCAAGGGTTGTTACATTCTAGATTAAGGGGGTCATTTGGAAGAGTCTTAGCTTAACAGTTTACTCCTGAATAGCTTTAACAGTTTGGCTTACCATAGCTTATCAACTTATCCAATTTGAAGTTATAAAAAAAGCTAAAAGTAATTAGGTTAAAAGTAACACTTGAAAATTTTAACAGCTTAACAACTTAATATAAAATAACTTTTATAATATTTTAATTCTAAAATCCCAAAAAATATGTTGACATTGAACAATCCCTAACTATATGGATTATTAGATTAAAAATTTATATCATTAAACATAAGCTAAAGATGTTTGGGATTAACTTTTAACTTTTGACTTTTAGTTTTTTTCTTTTAATTTTAAGTTAGATAAGCTAAACAAGTTTAGCCAAGTTAGAAAATCTGAGTCAAGATAAGCATAAGCCAAATGACCCCTCAATTTATGTAGGGCACTTTGTAAACACATTAGTTAGATTTTTTATCCTATTAACTTCTAATAAACTTTAAATGGAAATGATATATATATATATATATATATATTATTTTATAAAGTAAATATATATATATATATTATATTTTAAAGTGCATGATAGTATTCTTTATTACTAGAATGACACTTTGACTATCATAAAAGAGAGCAACATTTTCTTGTAATATGTTTAATATTTTAGACATACTTTCAACTATATCATTTCATTACCAACTTCAGTGATAGTTACATAATTAGCTTTAGTTGAGAACAATGCAATTATCTTTGATAATTATGATATTCAACTATTTGCTGTACAACCTAATATATATTTATATCAAATTGTGCTTTTGCATATATCTAGTTCTCCTATATTCACATCAACAAATCCTGCAATTTTAAGTCAGCCTTTCAAAATACCAATGATTGATTGGTTGTGCTTTAACATAATATAAGATCCATTTATTGCATTCCAGTGTTTATTTATTAGGTTTTCCATATATATATATATAAATATATATATATATATATATATAGTGAGCCAATTGTCGATGTGTATGGCACATTATCCATATAGTGTCTTTCTTTAATGATTTTTAATGATTGAGCTTTTAATAGCTTAAAGTGCTTACTTGTTGTTGACGGGTTGATTAACATGGCAGTTACTTAATATAAAAATCTACTCAATATACTAAAAGTGTAAAATAACTACAACTTTGTCTCGGATTACCCTAAGACTAAGAATCTTCTTAGCTTTCTCCAAATCTTTCATATTAAATTCCATTATTAACTACATTTTAAATCATTGATTTTTTATGGCATCTCTTATAACCAACATGTCATTAGCATATATATGCAAAATGAAACAACTTTTACTAGTGCCAATAATGTAGGAATAATGATCAAAAATACATTTGCGGATTTCAATCTAATATATAAAACTATCAAACAATTGGTACCAATTGCGGGGAGCTTGCTTTAAGCCGTGTAAACTTCTATTGAGCTTATAAAAACTATATTCTTTTTTCTAAGTTTGAAAAAGCTTCTTGTTGAATCATGTAAAATCAAACATGAAATTTTTATTTGACAAAAAAAGAAAGGATACACCTGAACCAAATATTGAAATATCACTTGCATCATCGACACTATGGAGCAACTAAAGAAGTCGTGATGTTTAAATATTTAAGCAAAGCAGTGAAGTACTGCACCAAAGATGGTGAGTAGAAAAATGCATTATTAGCTTATGCTCTAACCCAAGTAACATAAGACACATGAAAAGACCGTGCAAATCCACAATGACCACCTTGCAAGGCTAAATAATCTTTGGGTGGCAGATAGTAATGTAGTACCGTGAGGAAAAGATGAAAAGAGCCCTTAGGAGAGTGAAATAGAACATGAAACTGCAAACTTTTAAGCAGTGGGAGGAATATTATCTCTGACCACGTGCCTTTGAAGAATAAGCCAATAACTCATGCAATAGCATGGTTAAGGTAAAAAACTTTATCCGTAATAAAAGTGAGTCTTAAAAGAGCAACAATTGTCATTATTTATTGACCCAAGCCTGGGTGATCTATCAATGACCAGGATGATACTTGGTTAAAACTAAGTTAAGGTCCAAACTAATTTATGTTGAAGAATCAGTGGCTGAGCATGGTTATGGGTGAAATGCCACTTGAACCCAGAGCTAGCTGATTCTCCACGAAATGCGTTGAGGCGCAACAGTTGACTGTACATCTAGAGATAATGCACTATTTTGATATGGATCACATAAGTGGTGCCACATTTAGACAAACTCTGAATACTAAATATGTAACAGCCCAAACTCTTAACACCAATGTATTGTCCGCTTTGGTCTGAAAGGCCTCACGGTTTTGCCCTTAAAAGATAACTTCCCAGCAGGTCACCCATCCTGGGAGTGCTCCCACCTGAGCACGCTTAACTTTAGAATTCTTATCAAGAACTCCACAGTTATCTGAAAAGGCGCCTCGATGTTTAAGAGTTTCACTTATTGCTACTTAAGTGGGTCTTCACAATCTTCCCAACTTAAGTAACTGACGTCCTCGTCAGTATCCATACACAGATCCAATAACCATCCACTGGGTAGATAGGACTAGAGGTGACCCCTACAGGCGCAAGAGGTACCCACAACCATGTAGCACCTTAACCATCATGGGTTCGAGGCTGCTCACATGAAGTGGTACTTTGCCCTGTATGGCACTTAGCTCCTATCTGATACCCTATGGTTTGCTCTAATACCATTTGTAACAGCCCAAACTCTTAACACCAAGGTATTGTCCGCTTTGGCCTGAAAGGCCTCACGGTTTTGCCCTTAGAAGATAGCTTCCCAGCATGTCACCCATCCTGGTTAAAACTAAGTTAAGGTCCAAACCAATTTATGTTGAAGAATCAGTGGCTGAGCATGGTTATGGGTGAAATGCCACTTGAACCCAGAGCTAGCTGATTCTCCACGAAATGCATTGAGGCGCAACAGTTGACTGTACATCTAGAGATAATGCACTATTTTGATATGGACCACATAAGTGGTGCCACATTTAGATAAACTCTGAATACTAAATATGTAACAGCCCAAACTCTTAACACCAAGGTATTGTCCGCTTTGGTTTGAAAGGCCTCACAGTTTTACCCTTAAAAGATAACTTCCCAGCAGGTCACCCATCCTGGGAGTGCTCCCACCTGAGCACGCTTAACTTTAGAATTCTTATCAAAAACTCCACCATTATCTGAAAAGGCGCCTCGATGTTTAAGAGTTTCACTTATTACTACTTAAGTGTGTCTTCACAATCTTCCCAACTTAAGTAACTGACGTCCTCGTCAGTATCCATACACAGATCCAAGAACTATCTACTGGGTAGATAGGACTAGAGGTGACCCCTACAGGCGCAAAAGGTACCCACAACCATGTAGCACCTTAACCATCATGGGTTCGAGGCTGCTCACATGAAGTGGTACTTTGCCCTATATGGCACTTAGCTCTTATCTGACACCCTATGGTTTGCTCTGATACCATTTGTAACAGCCCAAACTCTTAACACCAAAGTATTGTCCGCTTTGGCCTGAAAGGCCTCACAGTTTTGCCCTTAGAAGATAACTTCCCAGCAGGTCACCCATCCTGGGAGTGCTCCCACCTGAGCACACTTAACTTTAGAGTTCTTATCAGGAACTCCACCGTTATCTGAAAAGGCGCCTCGATGTTTAAGAGTTTCACTTATTACTACTTAAGTGGGTCTTCACAAAATATTACCCAAAAGATTAATTGATTAGGGTCAACAAATGAGAAAATAAGGAATAAGCTTCATTGTCAAAAGGGAAACAGCCCAAATCACCAATTAAGGCCCCTAAATAACCGCTTGGTGATAAAGGATGTATCAATAGATCATGAATAGCACCATAACATTTGCATCTTCTTAACTTTTGCACTTGTTTGTGCTTTTTTTCTACAATCATTCATTATAAGTTATGACTTGCCACAACACTAGCATCCACTTTGACGCCATCAAGATTTGCTTATAATGAAATTTTGTTGTTGATACTTACCTCATGGTTGTGATCAAACTCTCCATATATTGGTTCCTTTATTTTGAGGCCTACCGCTTTTATTGAAGTTAAAGGAAAAGTCGAAAATATCTTTTCCTTTCAAATATCCTTGAAGAAGATGGGATCTTTGATGTTGCTGACCTTCATGGTAGATGATCCATAGAAATTATAGACGACTATTATTATGTTGTCTCAACTCCCTAGCAGTAGAGAGTAAACTTAGAGCATATGCACCAACATCAACTTGATATTTACCATCAACATCAAACTTGATATTTACCAAGTTCAATTGTCTTGTGTTTGAGTTAAACTCGTTGATATAAGAGAAAACCGATGTTCCTATATCTTGAGATTAAGAAAATTTAAGAATTATATATTACTTATTGATGTGAAGGAGTTTGCATGCATGTCACACTGTGGCTTCATAAGACCTACAATGGCAGTCTCATTTAAGATTTTGAAAGGGTCATTCATGCTCAATGAATAATAGATAACCGCAAGAGCTTGTCTATCCAATAGCTCTTGATCCTTCAAAAAAACTTTGGCATTTCCTCATCGATGGTTAGTGGATTTACATTTGGTTCAAATAACCATTAAGTTGCATCTTCTATGACTCAAAGTTTCGACTATTGAATTAATCAATCTTAATATTTTTGGCCTCCATATTCAACTATTAAAGCTTTACAAAACAAACACTCTAATACTAATTGTTAGTTGGGTATAATAATTTTAAGAAATAAATAAATGAATATGATATTGCAATCATACCACAAGGTGCATGCACATACATCATTCAATGAGATCCACCACCTACATCTATGATCGCACAAAGAAAATGTTGAGTCCATGTGCTACATTACTTATATAGTTATGGTTAGATAGATGATTGCAAGCAATAGTTTTGTTTGTGTAAAACTAATAATTTTTTATTGTTTTATTTTCCAGATTTATATAAATTCATCTAGTAAAAAGAGTTTGATAAAGAATAATGGATAGCATAATCCTAACACATAGCTAGATGATTACTCTTCTCGAAAGCATCATGGGGCGATTGGATTCAATTGTGGAGCAATTTAAGGCAATCCTCTCTCTTTAGCTAAGCAATCTTGTAACATAAAGGAGTAATCAACATCATGGCATGATCCAAAATTTTGCAGGGTGTTCATCTCTCCAAAACTCTCAGTTATGGTTGCAAAGTAATAGTTGGAGTACCTAAGATCGCATAGCGATTAATAGCAATCGCACGATAATTCACAGAAATAATTTTTATAGTTTCTTTCTACATTTTAATCGTTGAAGAGTTTTAACCCCTATAAATACCCCAAAAACAATTTTGAAATAGAAAAAAATAGAAACAACAAAATTCATAAACCACTTGATTCATCCCCATATTGGGTGTGCCAATATATTCAACACTAGGCATCAAAACAAGTCTCTACGATGCTTGGATCTAGCAATCTTACGTTGTAAGGAGTCTTGCTCATATAACACACTTTGATGGTGAAAATATTGTTGTTATACATGGTGCAACATATGCCCTATTTCATTCTGATGCGATTACTTTTTTACTTTGGGAAGCATAAATTTTTGCTACCAATGGATTTTCACATGTGGATTCTAATTAAAGCAGGTTATGCCGAACGCACAACACCGCATTGGAAAGAACAAATGCTCAAGTGCAGCAAAATTAAATGCTAATGCCTTAAATTTTTTGGATGCATTGTAAAGCAAAAAGACATATAAGCTTCTTTGTGTAAATTAGAAAAGAAATATAAAATGCTTTAATAACCAATATGCAATTACCAAAATTATTTGACAATATAGAATAAGCATGCTTTTGATGAATACAAATTATTATATATGAGAGCAAAAAAGTTTATTATAAAAGTTGATAATATTTTGTATTAGCCTACATACTTTGGGCAAGGAATTTAATAGTGAAGAGAAAATAAACAAGAACTTGAGATGCTTGCCTCAAAATTGGAATCCCAAGGTTTAAGCATTTATAAAGACTAAGGATCCCAATGCCTATTCATTTAGTCAATTACATGGTTTTTGATAACTATAAACTAGCAATCACAAGTTACCAAGAAAAAGAATAGACGCCTATCAAGGAAAAGGCATGTTGTGAAAACAAAGAATATTGTAAGAGAATGTTAAAGTCGTGAAGAAATCCTAGATGGTAAAGAAAAGAAAATACAGTACGTAATAAAAAAGTTCTTAAGATTTTAAGGAAGGATCATCACCCCCACAACAAAAGTAAGGATTAAAGTTTTAAGGCAATATTTAAAATGTTTCTAGTATTCCTACATGTTTTACAGCATAAAGAGAGACGCATAATTCCTAAGTATCCAAAGCTAGATAATGAGAAGAATAAAAAAAGTACAAAAAGACAAAAATATTTTGGGTAATTTGAATTCATAAGATTCAATGAGAAGTAAAGTCAAAGAAATCAGCTTATGTTTGATAGCGAGAGATGAAAGTGAAGATATATCATCATTGTCAAAAAATGAGGTAAATCATGATTTTATTAAAAAAGAATTATTATTATTATATTTTGAAAAGATTTATTCATGTAGTCCCCTTAAAGAAGGTGCATAAGAGATTGAAGATTGCCTTGATTGCATCTAACTCATTATATGTATGCCTTAAGGGAGAGCCTAATAAGATTATTCTTGAGAACTTTAGGCTAATTAAGAGTAATTAAAAACTTATTTTATTTATGAACCATAGGATAGTAAGACTTTAATGATCAATAAATCATTAAATTTCTTTAGTTATTTAGCACCAAGATAGAAAATGAGTTAACTCATTCCTTTGGTAAGAAATTTACTTGCTCCAAGAGTAAATTACACTTAGGATGGGATAAGACATTTTACTCAATAATGGATAAATAAAGAAAATTTATTTTGGTTCTTAGAGGATCCATTCCCATTAAAAAAAAAGGCCAACCCAAGATAGGCCCTTTACCTTAATCATTAATTTATTTTGTAGTTAGCATATCTTTAACAAAATTTATTTTGTAGTTAGCATATCTTTAACAGAAGAGAAGTGAAGATATGTGAGAGATTGTGTTTACTCTATTTATATTTGAGATTTAGAATTTTTAATGAAGTTATGCTAGCACAGTCTTATGATGTTTTTAGATTCTAAACTTGCTAGAAGAATACTTATTTTATCTAGAATTTGATTTATCTAAAAGTGATTTTTATCGATTTATAAGTATGGTTGTTTATAATATTTCTTTTTGGACAGAACACTCACATCTATTGTCTTTCGAGTACCAATGTTTGTGTCTCTTTCATGTTGTAAGGCAAGATAGAAAGTTTTGTTTAGTTTTGGTGGGTGTTCCATTATTTTGATCTAGTTTTCAGGTTTGTGAAATTCTCATTCAATGCCTTTATAAACTTTATTATATAATCACTTACTTGGTGCTACTTCATCATCTGTAAATCCCCACAAGAACATTTTGGGTTGCAAGGGCAAGCTGCTAATGGTCTAATATTCATCATCTCTTCCCATATCATCTTGATCTGTCCATATTAATCAGTTGCATTAATGCTTTCTTGATTAGCCAAATACAGTTCTTGTTGTAAATCAAATAATCTAAAGACATCACCTTGAGAAAACCTGGCTTTGAAATCATTCCATACATTAAATGTATTATCCAACAATGTGGACAGAAGGGAAAACTGCTTGGTAGAGCCATGACATCACCAGTGTGTTGCAAATCATGAGAAGAGGTTCTTAACTTACCAATAAGATGGGCGGAAGAAGAAACCTTGTACTTTAAATATTGTAGTGATAACTTTTCTCAAGATTTCAAATAAGAAAACATTTTTTCTTGCTTAAATATCCTTGAACTCTTGTACTTTAAATAGACATATTTGATCTTCATATTTGAATTAACGACCATATGCTTTTCCTGACTTTCCAAAGTTGAAAGTTTCCTGGCTTTCCAAAATTCCTTTCCCTTATTTTTATGCATCTTCTTAATGTTAGAGTTGATGAAGACTGCCTTTATAAAATTGCCCAAAAACTACCTTTCTGTGATGCATTATTACATATGAATATTAATTTCTTTACTGAGCCACAAAGATGTACATTTATTTTTAACAACGTAAGTAGGCATTACATTAAAATAATTTATCATTTTAAGCAAATTTCATATCATAATTTCTGACTTTTAACAATTTTAAAAGAAAACATTTACTAACCAATTTTGATATTAGGGTCACTCACCTTTTCACCCATGATATACTATGAATAAGGTATACAAGAACAAAAGAAGCCTAAAGGCTATTCTGATGGTGTGTACGAACAACGCTTTACAACCCTTCTACAATAACACTACTACATATTGGATTAAGTTCAATTCATTAATGAGTATTTACAATTTTGGGAGTGAAAGTGTGCGTGGGCGTGTGTGTATATACAACAATTGAAAGTATGTGCACAAAGTGCAAGAGATGAAAACAATTGTAGAAGGTAAAAACAATATGGCAACCTTTCTTTCATTCATTGCGACCACAAGATGCAAAATCTATATCTAGATGAAGCGTGCAATGAAAAGATTAGAACATAAAACACAAATCAAGAAAGAAGCTTATTGTGAGGGCATGAACATCGATGTAGAAGAAAATCTGACTGCATGATGTAGGCAAAATCTGCAGGGATGGAAAGAATGCAACGCACAAAGTTTGTAACCCATCACAAAACCATAAGCATAAGGTTTGTCGTATAAATTCTCAAAACTAAAGATTGCAGAATCATTCTCAACTTTTATACTTCAAAACAGAAATATGGCATCTGGAGAAGATAAAATTACAGCTCATAAAGGCCGAGAGAATAGTAAAAATGGGCATAGTATAGAGAAGCCTTTGCCAGAGTAAAGAACAAGTATTACGTTGCTTCCTTTCCAGACTTGATAGACCCTCTTGGACGCATTGTTTGTTTCAATGATCCTTCGATTAGAATCAGAGAGCTGTGGAGGAGGAACTGCTCCATACATCTTGCTCCGCAGCCTGAGCTTAACACAGATCCAATAATGTTCCCGAGTCTTTATTTTTTTCGCTGCAAAATTACAAACCCCAAAAAGAACATTAGAATTTTCAAATGTTGCAATCTCAATGGACACAGCCTTAAAATTTGAAACGCAGGGAAATACTTAAGAAACCAAGACCCAGACAAACATTACTCCGTGTTGTATATCCGAGATGAGATCGATCAAAAAACGGAATGACATTGATCAATTACCTCCGAAGGGTAACCGATTGGAGCGAAAGAGAGTGAAAGAAAGAGAAATAGATGTCGAAAAGACTAGCTTCGGCACCGCCGGTAGAGTTTGACTGTCATGAATATGGACATCTAGAGTGTTTCCGCCTCCCTTGAAATGGCAGAATAGAAGAAGAAGGCCGTGCTTTCCTGTTAGCTAATGATCGAGGGTATTCCACTGTGAATGCGAGTTGATCCGACGTAGATTTGAGATAGCCATTGCCTGGGCGGAATGGGCAACCCTATTATTTTGAGAGAGAGAGAGAGAGAGAGAGAGAGAGAGAGAGAGAGAGAGAGGGGGAGAGGGGAGAGTGAGTGAAAGTGAACTAGTGTAAGCGGGGAGGAGGCACCAGGGGGGAGTCGCAATGGATCATAGATTCAGGTAATAAAAATATTATATTAAAATATATTTAAAGTAGTGAGAACGAGGGAATTTTTTTGGAAATTAAATGAGTTTAGAAAAAATTTATTATCTTGGCAAAATATATATATATATATATATATATATATATATATATATGCTCTATAAATAATATGCATAGTATTTTATTATCTTGTTAATAATTATTTTAAAAATAAATATACTATATATTTTATTTTTGGAAACTAAATTCTAATAAAAATAAATATGCTATTTTAAAAAGCATAAGATGTGCTCAAGTTGCAATAAATATACAAATATTGTGTCAACAATAATTGTTAAAAGTGCACATGATTGTACTATAATTCAAGCTTTGATTATATATATTATATATAAGCTTATAATTAAGGAGCTATTTGGCATGATGTAACAGCAGTGTGAAGGAAAAGAATATTTCATGTAAACTAAAATTATTGGTGTTTCGCTGGAAGTAAAACAATTGAAAAATTTGTGCACTACAATTCGATTTTGCGTTAATATATATAGGAAGATGGTAAAGGAATTACGCCCAAATTGAGCGAACGAACGATTCTGTTCGTCCATCTTCTCCGGGAAACGAACATTTTCGACGAATCCTTCGTTCGAATGAACGATCCATTCGTTTGTTTCATTGAAATGAAACCCTAAGAAATTTTCAAAACAATTTGAAGGAATGTATCGTTTGAATCGTTCATCGACCGAATCCTTTAAATTATTCGTTCAAATGATATCATGAAAAGTCAAAAAACAATTTTTGAGGTTATTACTCTCAATTTACTTAAAACATCACACTCATAGATTATTTCATTTCAAACAAAAAAAATATTAAAAGCTATGAAATATTAAGTTTCACTGTAACCATATTACTTTATACTTAAATTTTTCAGATTGTCTTATGACAAACAGCATTAAGATTATCTCTAATTTACATCTTTTAAACATATATTTATCACTTGTCAACCCTAAAATTAATAGATTTTGAGGGGTTATAATAGTTTTCATTAAATCAATATATTTCTTGTTATGTCCTATCAAATATTGACGCATAGTTAAAAGACAATATTTATAAGGAAGGATGGTTGCTATTGGATTCTACTTAAGAGGGGATAAAACATATTTATTAAATTTATATGATCTAAATATATATTTGATGTCTTTCTTATAAATTATATTATAAATGAAACACTTGAAGATTGGCATGAAGGTTTATCACAAAATTTTTATGTAGGCCCATAAAATTTTTAATATTTTGAGCAAGTTGGGTGATGGTGAAAAGTTGAAGTGAATGATTATTCAACTTTGAAAAAATGTTTTGCGGGTCAAATGAAATTGGAATTGGATGAAATTTTTTGCAGGTCAAAGGCTATCATCATTTTGTATATTCTATTTTGTAAGACTTTGTGATTGTTTAAGAGGTTTATAGGCAGTGGAGTGAAAGAGAGCTGGATTTTGTACATGTTATGTTGAAGGGGTGTTTGATGGTTAAAACAAAATTAAATTTTGATGAAATAAAATGAAAATAATATGTAACATAAAATACAATAAAATCAAAGTGAAAACAACAAAAAAGAAAATAATAATCACTAAGATTGTCCACACTTTTGTTGTTCAAGATTTTACACACCTTTAAGATCATCGATTGTATCCACCAACGGATTATTTCAATTATCCACATCAAATCTCAAGAGAAAGTAGACTTTTATTCAAATTAGACTTCATTAACCATAAATTTAAGATTATATGAGGTATTTAGAGTGGTCAAATCCTAATTCTAACGTAGCGACACTAAAAAGGCAATAAAGCCCAGTTACACCTTGTAACATACGTCCTAGTGTTAGATTAAGTATATTTCAATCCAACTCTAAGGGTTACCATAGTAATTAATGTTGAATTAGTATGAACTAACCAACTTTTAAGTACTACATGGCTAAGAATCTTATGAGACGAGGAAAATAAAAGTGCAATGAATATATATATCATTCAAACCATTTAGAATAAAGAAAAAATATCTTATCACATAAAAGAAAGTAAAAACATACAAGGTTATAAATTAATGTTACAAAGTATTTTAAAATCGTAATAGCTACAATCCTCACGGTTAAATAAAAATAAAAATAACTAAAAGTAAGGCATTCATGGCTGCTCCTTAGGTCCAACCTCCAATAAGTAGTCTGGATCACCACCAAGCTTCTAATATACCATATTTGATATTTAATACGATAGAGCGTAGCCAATAAGAAAAATTATTAGACTTATAAAGCCTAAGGTTACTAGTTTAATTTAGTTAAAATATATTATATTTTAAATTTACAATTAGCTATAAGTGGTACACAATACAGTATAAAAGTGATATACTAAGAGTTTGAAGAAAATATTAAGTAAAAAGAGTAAGTATATGTACATGAGATGTGGCTCAAGCTTGCATAAAAAAGTTAAGTAAATGAAATAGATATGCACATGAAAATGAATGAAAAATGTATATGTTCAACATGATATATGCTGAGTAAAAATAAATCAATGTAAGAAAATGTAACTGTAAAACTCAGTAAAACATGCACTACAGAAAAAGCTATAAGTACTGAAATAAGTAAAATAATCCAAGGACTGAGTACACTGAAAAGCACAATCAAAGACTGCATAAAATCATACACAATCAATAAGATTGTGTTTTATGTATTATTAAATCAACTAATAAATGTCATGGTCTTCCATGCAATATAAATGATCTCATTCTTTATGATAAAATAAGTAATCTGAATTTTAAAAGAACCTTTTTATAAATGTTAATACATTTTTTTCTTTCTTTAAAGTAAAACTTAACAATTATAACATTATAAGTTATAAGAAAATTAAAGAATTATTATTCATCTTCTTTAATCTCTCCAAAACTAAAATAACCATGAGTATTATTAAGTTTTTAAGTCACCCTTATAATATGTCCATTTAAATCTTTTTTTATAAATATTGTTAAGAGTTTTTCTTTTATACTCGCATTCAATCATACTTAAAGAGCATAAACACATGCAATACTAAAGGTAACTAAGTTAATTCAAATATTTATAAATATAATTATATTTCACAATCTTTTAACTTTCATCACATTATTTTATGAACATTTATCTAGGATGATACACATGTCATTCCAATGGCAATTTTTACCCGAGCATTAAATTTAAAGCATAAACTACTATTTTGTCTTTTTCTTTCTCTCCCATTGAATTTATTCTTGAAAGTCATAAAGTGTTTATTTCTCTATAATTCATAATATCTTCTAACCCAAGAAGTTAACTAGTAAGATCTATACGAATTGTTAATTGGATGATGATTTACTGGGGTGATAAGGAAGACTTGGATGACCTATGAGGAGGGTTGATACAAGTAGAAAATAATACAAGAAAAAAATCAAACCACCTATTAAACGTACTGAGGCATCACAAATCCTCCAATCAAAGTATTATAAAACCAATATAATTTGATAAACTTTTGTTATTGTTGCATGTTCTTGATAGTTTATGGTAAGTTTTTGAACATGAACACTACTATTTCTCAAGTGAATGCATATTTCATGATATTCTTGAACTTTATGATAAATTAAATCATCATGATCCTTTGTGTAAATTGTAACAAGACAATTAAGGCATGATTAAAATAGCTACTTATCTTCATTCAATGATGCTATGTTCCTTATTCAAGTTGTTGCATGATGGCCTAAACATGATTGTATTAACTACTTATTTAATCATTATAGTCATAGTCCTTTACTCAAATCATTGATTGACTATTCAAACATGATTCAATTATGATTACTTGAATGCCACTTTGATGCAATGTCCCTTATTTGTAGCATGCTAATTTCTTTGACACTCTTAGAAGGAGAAATTTTCTCTTTGTATTTCCCTTGCATTTGTACTTTCATTTCTCCAGTGTTTCTTAATTAATTGTAAGTTACTTTAATCTAAGTACATAGGTCAATCTAATCTTATTCAATTATCTAACACATTTCATGTGATAGGTCAAATAGCCCAGCATCTTCCAAAGTCCTCCAAAACAGCATCAAGTACACACCACAAAAAATTAAAAGTTTAACTTCAAATACGTGTAGTCTTCATCTACCAAAGCTAGCCAGAGATGATAAGAAAATTGAAAAGATTAAGCACTGTCCATTACATCAAACAAACGTCAAAAGATATTGTCAGCTATCTTTAGTTCTGACATTAAATTATAAAACTAAATTCTAGTGGTGGTGTATATTATATATTTGGTTTTGTTTGTTTAATTTAATATACTTTATTTATTGATCTCTCTAAACTTAGTCCCTTGTTATGATCTTGCAGAGAAAAATATTCGACATTGGGATTTGTATCTTAAATTTAAATGTTACGCCGGTATCAAAATTGCTATTTATACTATATATTGTTGTAGTGGGAATCAAAGTTGGCGTCGCTAGTGCCAATTATTGCAATTGATATTAGAACGGTAAATCTGATATCAACCATTATTGTTGGTATCAGAACTCCAACTATAGTATTTGTTATTACAATCAGTATCATATTTGTCTATCTGGTATCGGCTATAACAGTTGGTATCAGAGCTATTAATCTAATGCCGGGCTGCTATAGTAGGTATCAAAGTTGTTAATCTGATGTTAAGTTGTTACAAGTGGTGTCGAATTTGTCTCATGGTATTGGTTATTATAAGCAATATTAGATTTGTCAGTTTGGTACCGACTATCACATGTATTAATGAATTGAACTATTTGAAAAATGTTGAAAATAGTTGATGATGTGGTATAAGGTTACTAGTTCAAGTGGTGGATGCACATCATGACTTTGAAACATTCAGATTAAACGATATTAATTGACACTCGTGCCCCAACACTTGAGCGGCGTTTTTCGAATTCAAGTAAAACACTTGAACAACACTATTCTTAAATCATTATTTGTCTATAAGATACATATGAGTTGGCAATTCTTGTATTATTCAGTGTAAATAATCATAGAATTAAGTACGGGACATAACCTAAATTAGTCGGTGCAAATAGAATGCAGTAAGTACGGTTGGCTTCGAGTTGAGTTCGAGCAAGTCAACTCAGACTCAACCCAACATTTTTTAGTTGAGCCTGACTCGAACTTCACCCAAACTCGATCGAGCTCACGTCGAGTCAATTTCAAGTCAAAAAAGTTTGAGTCCAAGCCAACTCAAATAAGATTCGATTCGAACTCGAACTTTATAAAACAAACAAACTTATACCGATAACTGAAGAATTGCTTTGGCAGTGGTAATGTATGGATTTTATAACAAATAGGTCCAATGCTTGATTCTACTTTGGCCAAATTTATATCATTTTTTCTAAGAGGCTCATTTTTTTAATAAAGAAACAAGATTTTGTCCTCGGGAGATTCGAACATAAGGCAAAATAAGGAAAATTAAGCACCTAATCTTGAGCCATGTAAGAAGAAACTTTGCAATTTCTATACGTTCTATTATGTTATATATTTCGCATGACTCAAACCTAGTTCAAGTTGAGTTGAGCCCAACTTGAATTGGATTCGAGCTGAGCCATTCAGCTCGAACTCGACCAGAAATCTCTCGAATCAAGTTTGATTCGACTCAAAATTTGAGCTCCTAGCAGCCTGCTTTCAAGAAAAAATGTATCCTACTCGAGGAAACAAAAGTTAATGGCAAAAATTTAATGTAATTTGGGGAAAGAATCACATATTCAAATAAAACTCATCTATTCTTAGGTGTTCTATTAAGATGCTCTATCTTGGACGTTGCATGTACTTTCTTCTTGAATCCTCAATAAATTATTATGTTTGCTAGAATATTTTGGAATCAGCATTGAATACCATTCTTCCTAATAAAATAAATATCCAGTGGTACGATTGATTGAGTCTTACAAGAAGTTAACAACTCGAAGCGAAAAAGATAGCAATCCTCTGGTTTATCGTATTTCGAAACGCAAGCAAAGACGAACAACAAAAGATATGATTCCCTAGCATCCTCTACTGCTGAGCACCGCCCTGGCACTTGGGGGTGCCCAAGTGTCGGCTTCTCGGCCAATCCAATTTCTGCAGCAATCCCATCTCACACCCGGTTCTAACCTGACGTAGCTCCAACCTCCACAATTGACCCTCTGCCCATTTCAAGCCCACTTCATTGCACTGTTAGCTCTATGTTGCATTTACATACTTCAAGCTGTAATGCTCTCACTCAGTGCATAATTGTGTAAATATAATAAATTATTATCACAAAATCTTTAATATTTTTATTTGTGTAAATATAATTGTGCAAATAATAGAATGAATTCCCAAAATCTTTAATATTTACACAAATAAAAATAATAATTTATGTAGTGATCTACTAATTTTAATGTATTTAAAATTTATGATTAACTTATAATAAATGAGATTTACTGATTAAAATTATGATTAAAATTTTATTAAAAATTAATAATAAATTAGAGAAAAGTGACAGAGCATTTATTGAGATATTAAAATATTTTTAATAAAAATAATAATTTATGTAGCGATCCACCAACCTTAATCATGCCACCAACGAAACAAGCTATGTATTGTGGGGTCTAAATAAGGCTAAGGAAAAATGAAGAAAGGAATTCCTCTTTTTCTTACTTTAACGATACTCAATCATCTGCAATAATCAACCGACAAAGAAAGTATAAAAGAATTAATTGATTATTGTTACACTTAAATATTAATATAAGTTAAAATATATAATATGTTAATAGATTATTAATTGAATATATTTTTTTATGAGATTTATATACAAAAAATTAAATAAAAAATTATATTATTTCTAAATACTTCTTAAAATATATTTTTGTATAAATATATTATTTTCCTATAAAATGAACCATTTTTAGCAAAAGAATACCTCACTTATTTACTTATAATTTTATACAGCAGGAATTTTAAAATGGCCACTTTTTGTTAGCTGTTAATGATTTAAATATATATATATATATATATATATATATTATTTAGACTCGTTGATTTGATATCTAAAAAAAATTTATTTAATGAGATTTAAATATATTTTATTAATGTTTATTTATTTATATTAAAATAATACAAATATTATTTTTAAAATTTGTATTGAATTTATATCTAAATTCATTGATTGAGTTTTTTTTTTTTTTTTTTTTTTTTTGGTGTTCTCATATAGATTGAAAATAAATAATTTTAGATCCACACATTCAACAAAATATCTTAACGTGCTGTTTTTTTTATAATTTTAAAATTAAAATGAAAGAAATACACATTTAATTTAATTTAAATATTATCAATTTTAAAAGGCAGATAAATCTGATGGCCAATAATTTTTGTTTGACCCGTTGGTCAAAATTATATTAAATTATATGGTGTGTATCAGATGAAAATATATAATATCCGACCACATTATTATACTATCTTTCGTATTATTTATTATTCTCTCTCTATCTCTCTTATCTTCTTCTAATGCTAAGTATACAATCTTATTATTATTATTATTATATATTAAACATAATACTAATAATATTATTATAATATATATAAATTCTCTCTTTCATTTTGATAATAATAATAATAATAAGTATACTATTATATTATTATTATATTATTATTATCTTAATATTCTTTCTTTAAAATAAACCCATCTCCATAAAATATTCATTAAAATTAGCAATTTTATTTCCTTCATATTATTATATTCTCTTATTATGATAAATAATAACAATATATTTTACGTGTAAATTATCATATAAAATATGATGAAGATAAAAATAATATAATATTATTATTATCATTATTATCTTTGCATTATATATAAAAATAATATAATATTATTATCTTTGCACTACACCGCCTTGTCGTGTCCCGCCGGCTCATGGGACCCCACACCGGCCAGTACCCTCCCACCGAACTATGCTAGCGATACGTAAGACATATTTTCAATATCTTAAAATGATGACAATTATTTATTGTGGCAGTAAATGAATTTTTTATTTGACAATTATACATATTTACTTGTTCTATATTATCGTACACTGATATTTGTTTTGCATAATATATATTACAAAATTTTGAACAGTGTTCCATCCTACTAACATTTGCTTCATTGCTTACTACTTATATATGATGTAATTAATGATATCTAAAGTACTTAGAGTATTCTCTTACGAATGTTCAACCCAGGTATTTTTATTGTAAATGTCAGGTCAAGATTTTGAGTAAGGATTGGATCAACCGTAAGAAATTCAACTGCTACACTCTTATATTATTTTCAATTTTTTGTTATCTATCTATTCGAATAAAGATAGTTGTACTGATGTAATAATATTATAAAATGCTGAAATAAAATATCATTTTTCACATTTTAAATTTGGATGAATGAATGTATGCGATATTTTATATTATTATTTCAAATCCAGACTACAATCCTCGGTGAATTAGACAAACCTCAAAGCACGTGCCCTTGCTGGCTCAATAAATGGGGGATGTCATAGTTGGTATCAGAGTTGAAGTTAGGAAAAATATTGGAATAATAGTATAAGATCTTGGCATTCATTCAACCTTATTTGAAAAGTACTATATTAATACTATTTATTTTTAAACTGACAATTTTTTTCTCAACTAGACTTTAGATATTTAGATTAGCGATCGGAAAATAGTTACAAATCTACTGTAGATGAAATAGAGTATCTCAAGATATTCATTGAGATATAGTCACCCTATTTCATAATAAAGTGACAAAAATAATAATCTCATGTTACATAAAAAAAAATCATCAAATTACTTTGAGCCAAATATTACTAAGATGTCAAATATTATATTTTTATTTGATACATAAAACTCTTTTTGAGAAACTAGATGGATTCTCAGGAAACTCCCATTAATATTCCTAACTCTAACGAACCTAATGGAAATAGAACTGAAAAGTTACTTGAATTAGCAACTACATTCCTTCAAAATCAAGCCGCCAACAACACTTCAACATCTTCAGTACAACCATCAACAAGCACTAATTTTTCTAATAATGGAGTTCTGCAAGCATACCTCAAATTGAAACCCCCAATTTTTGATAGAATGACTTCACCTATGGAAGTAAAGAAGGTTGAAAAAAAATTAATAACCATAAAATACCCAGACGAAGATGTAGTAAGATTAGCTGTTTATATTTTTGAAAGAGAGGTTGAGAATTTCTGGAAATCCACCATGAACACTAAATTTATAAATTCAAATTTAGAAGAGTTAAAGTTTGGGAGATTTTATAGAAACCTTTCTTGCACAATATATTCCTCCATCCACTCGAGCAATAATGAAGGATACATTTATAAAATTGCACCAAGGAAAGAAAAGTGTATCAGAATATGTAGCCGATATAAACTAAATATATCTAGTTTATAAAATTAGCTCGATACACACTAAATATAGTAAATACAGAAGCAGCCCGATGTAGCCGATTTCAGAAAGGTTTAAAAGACTCCATCAAAATAAGCCTCATTTTTCTTAGGTATACAAGTTTTCTCGACTTATTATAATGTGCAAAAATACTTGAATATGACGACCATGTTACGATGGATAAAATGAAAGAAGGTACCCATCATAACTCACAGAAGAAGACATTGTTAGGAAGCAAAAGTCAAATCAGACTCCAATAAGAATATATCAAACAACCCCAAAGCAAAATAAATCAAAGAATGACAAGGGATGCAAACTATCGCACCATTATGGAAATTGCTACCATATTAAGGGTGTCTGTCATCAATGCGGCCTCCAAGGTAATTACATTTGATACCGCAACGCTATTCGTATGATAGATGATCAAATCATTCAAATAAATATTAATATGCAAATAACCACTCCTGCATTTCCACCATCACCAGTACTTGTACATGCCCAAGCTCAAGAAAGGGGACTCGCTCAAAGGAATTTTGCTTCAGTAAGGGTGTATACCCTTACTATAACAACCCTAGTTGTTATCATAGTTAAGTTCAGATTAATTAAGCTAAACCAAGTCCTAATTTTAATTCCATTAAACTCAATAGATCATTTAAACCTAATCCTAGAAGTTTGCAATCAATCGGAGCTAAATTGAGAATTTTAGTATTTTTGCTTATTTTTGAGCCCTAGAAAATACTTAAATTAATTTGATCTCCAAATTAAAATATAATTTTATTTTTAAATTTCTCATGCCCTAATTAGCTAAGAGTAAATTTTTGGGAATTTTTGGAGCTCATTTGATCCTAATGGATTTAAAATTTTATTAAAATTTAAGATAATTATTATTTGAATTAATATTAATTAAATTATATATATATATATATATATTATATTTGGGATTCTCTATCGGTACCGCGGCAAATCCGCTACGAGGTTCCGACAGCGGGGCAGCGTAAGCATCGAACGGATGCGTTAGCACGCATCTCCATGCCTCTATCCAACAGCAAGATGAATCACGCTATGATCTAATATGGAGCGTCAGATCACCAACAAGTATCCGACGATCGAGATCTCTCTCGCAGTTCTATTATCTGAGAGCTGCCTTAGATCGTTTAATCCCAACGGCTTCGTAGATCAGACGGCAGAGCCCACCCGAGCGCTGTTCATCTTCATTCTCGCCGTGATCCTTCCCCGTCAGAGGAGATTTCGCTCATACCAGCCACATAAGCTTTGTTTGCCACTCCCTCACCTTATTTCCTTGGCCGTTAGGATCCTTCCTGCTAGTGCCAAACCTCCTTAGCTAGTCAGGAGGGTCGGTGTGGCCGCCCTGCCCCGCTGTGGTCATGTTAACCCTTAAGTTAACATGATTACGGTGGAGGGGTCACCAAATGACAAGGTCCCCACTTAAGATTAGATTAGACACGTGTTCTAATTCAATTTAAATAAGGACTTTACCATTCATCCAAAAATACTATCACTAAATGTAACAACCCAGGTTGTTACTTGGCTCAATTAAGACTAATTTAAGTCTTAATTAAGGTTCTAAGTCACTAATTAAGCAATTTGGAACTCATCTCTGAAACCTAGGTCAAATCTGAAGTCAACAAAGTCAAATCAAGAATTCTGGAAAATTCTAAACCCTGGAAATTTGACTTTTTATCTAGACCTCAGATTAAAAATTTGACTTCATCATTGCGTTCAGAACACCCAAATTAGCTAGGGGTGAAATTTTGAAGGCATTTGGAAGTCGTTGATTTTTCGTCGAATATTTTAATATTATTTAAATACCCTAAATAATCAAATAATTAAATACTCGTCGAAACAAAAATCCGAGTGCGCCGTTGCGTTCCTCACCCTTCATTTAGTTAAGGGTGATTTATTGGAAATTTTTGGGATGCATTTAATAGGTTAAAATTAATTAATTAAATCTGTATAATTTAAATTAAATAAATATTTAAATATTCAAAGTTAACGGCGCCGTCCGTATTAAGTAGCGCCATTTCTGTTTAATCAAAGCGCGCCGTCAGGATCTGACGGTGATCTCTGACCGTTCGATCGAAGATCGAACGGTCCGTGCCCTTCGTTCCCGCAAAGCCTGCGCGTGGCAACCCTGCGCACGCGTCGGGACCCTTCGCTCGCAGGTGGCGACCGCGCGAGCTTTCCACCGCTTCCAGCCACCGCTTAGGCACCGCTTAGGACTAATATAAGACCTCTAGAGCCTCGACTTCGCCTGGTTTGAGCTCAAAAGACCAGTTTCGCCGATCAAAAAAAAAAAAAAAATTCGAACTTTCCCTGTCGTTCATCAAAGGTACCCCTTATTTCCTTCGATTTCCTCTTAATCTTAATATTTCAATTTCGTAAAGTTATTTCAATTGTTAGATTAATAATTGAACGGTTTCGATCATGCTTAGGATGGAGCGATCGATCTAATTTCGATCGGGATCTACAGTAGTATACAGTAAAACTCTTGTCGCCTGTAGAAATTTAGGGTTGACTCCTATCATCAATCCATGTAGTCTCAGGCTTTGTTACACCTGGCATTAGATAGATCTCGATCTCCTCTTCTCATCGCCGTGCGGGATGACCCCTATCGTCGCCGGAGGAGTCGTAAACAGCAAACCCTAAATCCCCGTTCTCGGTCTGTCGCGCGAAGACGAAGATCAATTCGGGCCGGTCGGGTCGGCCCGGGCCCGGCCCGTGGCCCGAGCCCGCGGGGCTTCAGTTGCCGCAGCGGGACCCACCGCGTGACGCAAAGCCAATCGCAAGAGCGACACGTGGTCTGCGTTGTCAGCGATCTGGCAGTGGGACCCGCCGTTGTCTGCCGCACCAATAAGAAGCTGCCACGTGTCTGCAGAAAATGATTAAAGCAATTATATATATATATATAATTATACGTCAGATTATAATAACTGAATTAATTATATATATGAATAATTTAACTTAAATTAAAAACATTAAAAATTAATTAAATTAATTCTAAATTTTAAACCTTAATAACTCCTAAAATATTCATCCAAATTATGCAAAATTATATACCATTGGATTCAGCAAAAATAGAGGAATATTTTGGTACTATTAATTTTGCATTTGGACATATATTTAGCAAAGTGATTTTTAGGGTTTAATTTAAGATTAATTAAGTGTTGCAAAATTTGATTTAGCTCATAACTTTGCCCCCATTGATCCAAACATACCCAATATGGGTCTTAAAGTGATCAGAAAACCCTAAAGATCATTTTGGTAGGGTTATCTTAGCTGTTTGGATTAGTTTGAGCCTAATCACATTTAGGACCTAACCCTAATTACTTATTTAACCCTAGATCTTCAATTGACCATAACTTGGTCAATTGAGCTCCAAATTTGATGATCCAAAGATCCATTTAGATCAGAAGAACTTAATTCACAGTAATCTACAAAAATGTTTAGGATCTAATGGTTAGATTTGCTAATCATCCTTAATTACTCTAAATCTTAATTAGTAAATATTTGCAAATCTAGTAATCCAAATTGAGTGATTTAAATTTCAGAGGACTCATAGAACTATTTAGAATCAATCTATAAGGTTGGAATAGTATTTGAGTGATTAATTTTGTTAATCACTCACTAATCACCCTAAACCATAATTAGGTCTTAACTTAGTCAATTTAGGTCCAAATTGAGCCTACCACATGTCATTATGATCAGTGAGTTATTTGTAATTCATAGCCACTAATTTTGCTTAATTTGGACACTAATTGGCAAAGTTAGGATTTTTGACCCTTAGTTAAGCATCCCTTAATTACCCCTTAAAACCCTAGATCTTGTATTGGCCATAACTTGACCAATACTTATCAGAATTTAGCAAATTTAGATTCTATGGAAAGCTTAGACAGTAAAGAATATTAAACTGAAAAAAAAATAACTTTTACTTAGTCAAAATTACTCAATTGCCCTTATGAGTCAAATTCACTAATTTGACCTCTTATGGCTTAATAATTATCCAAAAATTAATTTAGTTGCTGTCTAATCTTATATTAGACAGTAAGAATCACTTTCCAAAAGAAAATTTCAGAATTTAAGCCCTAGTTTAAAAGTTGATCTTTTGAACCCTTAAGTAGGGGCAAAATGGTCATTTTGCTCAAATTTAGGGTTTAACCTTTAAAAGCCCTAAATTCAATTTCTAATCATTAGAATCAGAAAATAGAATGATTCATTGTTGAAATTAATCAAATTCAAAGTTTAAATTAGACCTTGATTAAAATCTTAATCTTAGCTTCTTAAGAAAAATTTTTAAGTTCTAAGTGAGTGTTCTCCTTCTTTAATTACTCTTAGATCATCCTTAGGTCTTATAACATTAGTTAGGATGTGTGTCTTGAGAGATACTCTTAGTAATTAAGAGTCTTAATTCTTAAGATTAGGAATAGATCTTAAAGTCAGAATTCATTTATTGAGTAAATTGGGTTACTCAATAGGTGAAACCTTGAGTTTACTAGTTTATAGATTTTTCTTAGTTTTAATGATTATTTGATCTTTAAACTTTAGAACTAAGAATAGAGATCTATCCTAATGAATTTGATTTATCATTAAGATTTGCCTTAACCTAATCTGTGAGATTTGGGTTCTAAACCTTAGACCCTTAGTTATACCTTTAGATTAAGTGATTATACCCCATCATCTGGAGTCTAATTCTTAATCTTTTCATCTTGGTTTGGCTAATCAAGATGAGGTTGGGATGAATTAATTTACAAAACTAGGTCGATGATTTATTCATTTTTGACCAAATAGTCGTCTTTTGATTAAGTCATGATTAGGACTTGGCCAGTCCTAATTATCTTCAACTTGTAGGATTCGTGATTCTAAGTTACAGAATGTGTAAGAATTGATGAATTCTGAAACTTATGTAACTTAGAGTAGATAGAACGAATAAAGTAGATAACAACGAATATCACCTGTGTTTTAGATAGAGTTTCTTGCACTTTGATTTTGATGCTTCGCATTCCTGGATTTTGAGTTCTATACCTTGGACATATATTATGTACTTAAGATATTTGGTAAATATCTTATGTCAATTCTGAACATTCATATATAGCATTGTGTTTTTGTTTCACAAGTGGTTTGTAAGGTGTAGCTTGATTAGTATACCTCTTCGATCAACTCGTTCGGGGTCGGCTTCTTGTAGGGGGTTTCAGTCCGATAGTCTATGCCATGCCTAGTCCATGGGATAGGATGGATAGACTCTTGCCCTACTGACTATATAGTCAGGATTTTGATATGGTTATACTAATTCAAGTACACTTACATTCAGTTTCTGTCTTAGCTCATCAGGCTAAGAGTTTCAGTGATGTTCAGTTCTGAGTTTCTTAGCTCATCAGGCTAAGATTTGCTGAGTTCATGTTCAGTTCAGATGACTTATATAGTTACTGTAGTTTCAGTTTGTAGTTACTGTTTTTCTTACATATTATATATCTCAGCACTATTTTACTTTCAGTTTTTCTGCACATGTTATATATAGGATGCTAGTTTGCTTACTGTTTTCTTATGCTTAGGATGTTAGTTGCTTTCAGTTTCATACTGCTATGTATGTCACCTAGCATATTCTTTTGATCATAAGCATGTTTAGGTTGTACCTTTTCTTACAGTTTAGTTTAGTCTATTGCTTACCTGTGTTTGTTGCAGTTGCTTGGAGGAGGTATGTATTACTTCCTATTTGTTTAGTTATAAATTGTGATTTATAACTTATTACTGTTCTTTTGTACGCTTTTCTGCACCTATTATGCTTAGTTCTATTTATATGGTGATATCTACTTAATTTAATAAAATTGTTTGCCCTAAAATGTACTTAAACATATTGTCTAACCAGTTTTTCTTTTGTTGGCTGGGGCCCTACCATTATGAAACTGATAATGGTAGGATCTGAGTTTGTTGGAGCAGTAGATCCAGTGGAGAGCTTACCATTAGAAGAGGTGCCTGTTCCTGAAGATCTGTAGCTTTAGTTTTTCTTTCAGTGAGATTGAGAGTTCATTTCAGTTCTTTTAAACTTATTAAATATTGTAATAATACAGGTTTATATTTCTCTTTCAGTACTTTACTTATTCTGTATTGTTGTATTTATACTGTATTGAATGGATATTATACCTTTTATTGCTTCCGCACTCTGAGTTCTTATATGATCATTTAGTGATAAATTCTAGAATGAATGACAAAGTCCTTAGATAAACTGGATTAGAATGTGTGTCTAATCCAATCTTAAGTGGGGACCTTATCATTTGGTGACCCCTCCACCGTAATCATGTTAACTTAAGGGTTAACAGGACCACGACGGGGCAGGGCCGCCACACTAAATGACCATACATGAACTCAGAGTGCGGAAGCAATAAAAGATATAACATCCATCCAATACAGTATAAATACAACAATACAGAATAAGTAAAGTGCTGAAAGAATATAAAAAAAAACCTGTATTATTACAACATTTAATAAGTTTAAAAGAACTAAAAGGAATTCTCAATCTCACTGAAAGAAAGAAAACTAAGGCTATAGATCTTCAAGAACGGGCTCCTCCTCCAATGGCAAGCTCTCAACTGGATCTGCTACTCCAATAAACTCAGAACCTACCATTATTAGTTTCATAATGGTACGGCCCCAGCCAACAAAAGAAAAACTGGTTAGACAATATGTCTAAGTACATTTTAGGATAAACAATTTATTTTGTTAAATAGATATCACTATAAGAACATAACTGAGCAAAATAGGTGCAGAAAAGCGTATCAAAAAGAACAGTAATAAGTTATAAACTACAGTTTATAACTAAACAAATAGGAAGTAATACGTACCTCCTCCAAGCAACTGCAACAAAGACAGGTAAGTAAAAGAAAAGTAAAATTGTAAGAAAAGTACAACCTAAACATGCTTATGATCAAACAGAATATGCTAGGTGACATACATAATTTGAACAGTATAAAACTGAAAACATTAACATACTATGCGAGCATATGAAAACAGTAAGTAAAACTATCATCCTATATAGTGCAGAAAAACTGTAAGTAAAACAGTGCTGAGATGCAGAATACGCTAGTAAAACAGTAACTGTAAACTGAAACTGCAGTGACTATCTAAGTCACCCAAACTGAACACATATATAGCAAATCTTAGCCTGATGAGCTAAGAAACTCTGAACATCACTGAAAACTCTTAGCCTGATGAGCTAAGACAGAACTGAATGTAAGTGTACTTGAATTAGCATATCCATATCAGAATCCTGACTATATAGTTAGTAGGGCGAGAGTCTATCCATCCTATCACTCGGACTAGTTATGGCCAATAGACTATCGGACACTAAACCCTCGAAAGGTTGCCGACCCCGAATGAGTTGATCGAAGAGGTATACTAATCAAGCTACACCCTTCAAATCACGTGAAACAAAAACACAATGCTACTTATAAATATTCCAAATTAACATAAGATATTTATCAAATATCTTAAGTACATAATACATGTTCAAGGTATAAGGCTCAAAATTCAAGGAATACGAAGCATCAAAATCAAAGTGCAAGAAACTCTATCTAAAACACAGGTGATATCCTTTGTTATATAATTTATTCTTTCTATCTACTCTAAGTTACATAGGTTTCGAAATCATCAATTCTTACACATTCTGAACTTAGAATCACGAATTATACTAGTTGAAGATAATTAGGACTGGCCAAGTCCTAATTATGACTTAATCAAAAGATGACTATTTGGTTAAAATGAATAAATCATCAACCTAGTTTTGTAAATTAATTCATCCCAACCTCATCTTGATTAGCCAAATCAAGATGAAAAGATTAAGAATTAGACTCCAGATGATGGGGTTTAATCACTTAATCTAAATGTATAATCTAAGGGTCTAAGTTTAGAACCCAAATCTCACAGATTAGGTTAAGGCAAATCCTAATGATAAATTAATTCATTAGGATAGATCTCTATTCTTAATTCTAGAGTTTAAAGATCAAATAATCATTTAATAAACTAAGAAAATCTAGAAACCAGTAAACTCAAGGTTTCACCTAATTGAGTAACCCAATTTACTAAATAAATGAATTCTAACTTATGATCTATTCCTAATCTTAGGAAATAAGACTCTTAATTACTAAGAGTATCTCTCAAGATACACATCCTAACTAATGTTATAAGACCTAAGGTATGATTTAAGGAAAGAAGAACACTCACAATTTACTTAGGAATTTTCCTTAAGGAGCAAATTTTGAGATTTTAATCAAAATCTAATTTAGACTTGAATTTGATTAATTTCAGTTCTAAATTATTATATTTACTGATTTTAGTGATTAGAAATTGAATTTAGGGCTTTTAAAGGCTAAACCCTAAATTTGGGCAAAATGATAATTTTGCCCCTACTTAAGGGTTCAAAAGATCAAATTTTGATCTAGGTCTTAAATTCTGAAATTTTCTTTTAGAAAGTGCTTCTTATTGTCTAATATAAGATTAGATAGCAATTAAATTAATTTTTGGGTAATTATTAAGCCATATGAGATCAAATTAGTAAATTTGACTCATAAGGGCAATTTAGTAATTTGACTAAGTGAAAGTTAAATTTTCTTTCAGATTATTGATCTTTACTGTCTAAGCTCTCCATAGAATCTTGATTTGCTAAATTCTGATAAGTATTGACCAAGTTATGGCCAATACAAAAGTTAGGGTTAAAAGGTAGTTAAGGAATTCTTAATTATGGGTCAAAAATCCTAACTTTGCTAATTAGTGTCCAAATTGAGTAAAATTAGTGACTATGGATTACAAATAGTCCACTGATTATAATGACATGTGGTAGGTTCAATTTGGACCTAATTTGGCAAAGTTATGATCTAATTAGGGTTTAGGGTGATTAGTGAGTGATTAGCAAAATTAATCACTCAAACACTAATCCAGCCTTACAAATGGATTCTAAATGATTTTATGAGTCCTTTGAAATGTAAATCACTCAATTTGGATTATTAATTTGGCTATTATTTACTAATCAAGATTTAGAGTAATTAAGGGTGATTAGCAAATCTAATCATTGGATCTAAAATATTTTTACATATTACTGTTAATTAAGTTCTTCTGATCTAAATGGACCTTTGGATCATCAAATTTGGAGCTCAATTGAGAAAGTTATGGTCAATTGAAGTTCTAGGTCTAATTAGGGTAATTAGGGTTAGGTCTTAAATGTCATTAAGCAATTACTAATCTAAACAGCAAAATGAACACTATCAAATTAATCCTTAGGGTTTTCTGATCACTTTAAGACCCATATTGGGTATATTTGGATTAACCTACACAAAGTTATGGTTAAATGAAAATTTGAGACATAAATTTGAACTTAATTAAACCCTAAATGTCAATTTGCTAAATACAGGTCCAAATGCAAAATTATTGGCATCAATAAATTTCTCATATTTTTCTGATCAATTTGATGTATTTATTTGCATAATTTGGATGAGTATTTTAGGAGCTATTAAGGTTTAAACAAAAATTGATTTAATTGATTAATTAAATTCTGTTTAGTTGATTTAATTATTCTGATTTGATTTATAAATATATATATATATATAAATTCAATTATTATTAATACTGTTAAATATATAACGTTTATAATTAATTTCAGGACACGTGGCACAGAGATACTGGCTGGGCAGACTGCAGCGGGCCCCACAGGTGTCTTGTTTAAGACAGCCTGACGCGGCTGTTCGACTGTGGGTCCCACCACAGTCGTAGAATGTCTGGATGCATGCCACATGCCCTTCCCGAAAAGCGGACCTCGATGGCAGCGTGAACCGGGTTCGGGCCAGCCCGGCCCGCCCGGCTACTTCGGCATCTTCCTCTATCTCCCGAGGGGGCGAGTTAGGGCACGCGAATGGAGGTCCTTCCTGGCGTCCAAACCTCACAACCCACATGGCTATGAAAAGAGAAAGAGCTTAGCTATCTAATTGTATAAGGCTCTGCAGCTGAGGTGGTCTGTGTCGAGCACAAAACTAAACCCTAGTTTGTTCTAGACGCGATTTTTAGGAGTATAACGGTATGTGCTGTAGATGTTTTACGAAATTGAACAAATCAAGCCATCTATCATTTGATCGAGTAAAGCTAACAATCAATCGAAGACTAGAAATAGCAATTCGAATATTCAGATTGATAATTACATGAATAATTAAGAGGATTAGGGTAGTACCTAAAATGGATGGATGCTTTGCTCGAGACTCGATCGACTCCCAACTGCTTGGTCTTGCCAAAACTCCTCCACCATCGATCGATTAAAGAGTTAAGAAGGCATTGAAGGGAGGTTCTTCAGCGGTGGTCGACGCGTGGGGACGATTCGGCGAGCCGCGTGCTTGCGCGAGGGGCACACGTCGGGCTCTTCTTCGGCGTCTTTGGGACGATAAACCATATCCGTCCGATTGAACGATCGGACGGATACGAGCGATCCGTCAAACTGGATGGCGCTTTAGACATGCAGGGCGACGGCGTGATTAAAAGAGGATGGCGGCCGTTAGTTTAATTAATATTAACATATAATAAAATCTTATACATTTAATTAATTAGTCTAATTTATTCGGAATATTCCAAAAATTCCCAATAAATCACCCTTAGCTAAATGAATGGTGAGGAACGTAACGGCGCACTTGGATTTTTATTTCGATGAGTATTTAATTATTTGAATTTTTTTTTCAGGTATTTAAATAATATTAAAATATTCGATGAAAAATCAACGACTTCCAAATACCTCCAAAATTTCACCCATAGCTAATTTGGGTGTTCTGAACGCAATGGAGAAGTCAGATTTTTAATTTGAGGTCTAGATAAAAAGTCAATTTTTTTTTCTAGGGTTTGGAATTTTCTAGAATTCCATATTTGACTTTGTTGACTTCTGGTTTGACCTAGGTTTCAGAAGCGAGTTCTAAATTACTTAATTAGTGACTTAGAACCTTAATTAAGACTTAGATTAGTCTTAATTGAGCAAAGTAACAACCTGGGTTGTTACAAACTCCCCCACTTAAGAATGATGTCGTCCTCGACATCACTCAAGTGAGAAAAAGAATTTAAGCAGATAATAAGAAATGAATTGAAATAAGATAGAGTTGAAAAATTACCTTGATTAAAAAGGTTTGGGTACTTTTGACGCATATCCACCTCTTTCTCCAAGGTGGCTTCATTACAAGACCGGTTCTTCCACTGAATCTTTATCATTGGAATAGATCGATTCCTTAATTTCTTCAGATCATGATCTAGGATTTTTATTGGTTCTTCAGTGAAAGAAAGATCAGGTTGAATTTCAATTGCAAGATGTTCAATAAGATGAGAAGGATCTCAAAGACACTTCCTTAGAGATGAAACGTGAAATACATTATGTACAGCAACGAAGTCTTCTGGAAGTTCTAATTTATAAGCTGCTGAACCAATCTTCTGTAAAATTTTGAAAGGTCCAATGTACCTTGGACTGAGTTTTCCAGAAACTCCAAAACGATAGATTCCTTTCATCGGGCTCACTTTTAAGTACACAAAATCTCCTTCGCTGAATTCTAGAGGATGATGACGATTATCATGATATTTACTTTGCCTGTCTTGAGCTGTTCTAATTCTTTGTTGAATGAGTTTAACCTTCTTATTTGTTTCTTCTACTAGCTCAGATCCATATAATTGAGTATCTCCTGACTCAAACCATGTTAGTGGAGATGAACATTTTCTCCCATATAAGGCTTCATATGGTGCCATCTTTATGCTGGATTGAAAACTGTTGTTGTATGCAAATTCCACTAAAGGGATATGCTCTTCCCAGGATCCTGAAAAATCCAACATACATAAACGTAGAAGATCTTCTAAGACTTGATTTACTCGCTTTGTTTGGCCATCTGTTTGGGAATGGAATGCCGTACTCATGGCCAGAGTTGTGCCTAAATCTTGATGGACAGCCTGCCAAAATTTAGAAGTAAAACGACTGTCTCTATCGGATACAATTGTTTTAGGAATTCCATGCAATCTGACTATTTCCTTAATATATAGTTTAGCCAATTTCTCCACTGAGTCAGTTTGACGGATTGGAATAAAATGGGCAGATTTTGTAAGGCGATCTACTATAACCCATATTGAATCAGCTCTAGACCTTGATCGAGGCAAACCCATGACAAAATCCATGGATACATCGGTCCATTTCCATTCTGGGATATCTAGTGGGTGTAATAAGCCACCAGGCTTTTGATGTTCTACTTTTATTAAGCAACAAGCGTGGTATTTTGCAACAAATTCTGCAATATTTTTCTTCATTCCTGGCCACCAGAATGATTATTTTAGGTCTTGATACATCTTAGAATTTCCTGGATGAATTTGATATCCTGAATTATGATTTTCAATCAAGATCTCTTTCTACATGGATTTAGGAATCCAGAGATAATTATTCATGTAAATAGTACCTTTCTTAAACTGCAATTCTGGACGACGACCACTTTCTATTGCCACTTTAAGGTTTAAATATTCATCATCCTTGCTTTGAGAGATTGAAACATCTCTATGAAATGTGGGTTCTATATTATTCATAGATATCATGGTACTGACTGAATTCCCTTAGCAAGAGAAATTTCCATTTTATGAAACTCATTCGCCAACGGACTTTCTGAAATTAAGCTGTTAAGAACAGTGTGACAGCTTAATGCATCAGCTACCACATTAGCTTTTCCTGGATGGTACTGGATATCTAAATCATAATCATTAATTAATTCCAGCCATCTTCTTTGCCTACAGTTCAATTCTCTCTGGGTAAAGATGTATTTCAGGCTTTGGTGGTCTGTGAATATAGAGCATTGAACTCCGTACAAATAATGGCGCCAGATTTTTAATGCAAAAACTAATGCTGCCAATTCTAAATCATGTACAGCATAGTTCCTTTCATGGGTTTTAAGCTGGCGAGATGCGTATGCTATAACTTTGCCTTCTTGCATTAATACGCATCCTAACCCAATTCCAGATGCATCTGTATACACCTGATAATTAACTCCTTCTTTTGGAAGAACTAAAACTGGAGCAGAAGTTAATGCATCCTTTATAGACTGAAATGCAATTTCACATTCTTCTGACCAAACAAATGGAATTGCCTTCTGAGTTAATTTTGTAAGAGGTGCGGCAAGCTGGGAGAAGCCTTTAACGAACCTTCTGTAGTATCCGGCTAGACCCAGAAAACTACGAATTTCAGTAACTGTCTTGGGCTGAACCCAATCCTGAATAGCACTAATCTTACTCTGGTCTACTTGGATTCCTTAAGCATCAACCACATGTCCAAGAAATGATACAGAATCCAGCCAAAATTCACACTTATAGTATTTAGCATATAACTCATGCTCTCTAAGCTTCTTCAGAACCAATCTCAAGTGTTCTTCATGATCCTTTACTGTCTTGGAGTAAATTAAGATATCATCAATGAATACTATAACAAATTTATCTAGATAAGGTTTCAGAACTCTCTGCATTAAGTCCATGAACAGAGATGGGGCATTAGTGAGACCAAATGACATTACAAGAAACTCGAAATGCCGATATCGCGTTCTGAATGCTGTCTTCTCTACATCTGAGTCCTTTACCTTCACTTGATGATACCTGACCTTAAATCAATTTTAGAGAACACTACAGCACCAGCAAATTGATCGAACAGATCATCAATACGAGGAAGTGGGTATCTATTTTTAATAGTGACTTTATTCAGTTCCCTGTAGTCTATGCACATTCTCATAGACCCATCTTTCTTCTTTACAAATAATACCGGAGCTCCCCACGGGGACATACTTGGTTTAATAACCCCCTTATTTAACAGTTCTTGTAATTGCTCATTTAACTCTTGCAGTTCTTTCGGGGCCATTCTATATGGTGCTTTTGATAGAGGTTGTGTCCCTATAACTACATTTATTTCAAATTCTACTTCTTTGGTTGGAGGTAAACCAAGCAGATCTTCAGGGAAAACATCTTTAAAATCTCTAACAACTTTTATTTTAGAGATTGGGGTTACTTCTTTGCTACTACCCAACATCACCATCAGAATACAACTATAACCTTTGCACACCATTTTCTTTGCTTGAACTGCGTTGATTAAGGAGCTACTAGTGCTAAACTTCCTAATAAACATTGTTGAAGCTCCTGGAGTTTGCAAGATAATCTTCTTTTTTTGACAGTTAATAGTAGCGTTATGCATACTAAGCCAATTCATGCCTAGTATGATATCGAAATTTACTATAGGTAGCATAACTAACTTGGCTTGGAAGGTATGGTTATTGATTGGTATTTGAATGTCACAGAATTTGTTCGCACTAAGTTGGGCTCCAGATGGAAGTCCAACACTCAAGATCTTCGCAAGTTTGTAACATGATAGTTCTAATCTCTTAGCAAAATTTTCGGAGATAAATGAATGACTAGCCCCAGTATCAAACAATATACTGCAGGGCTCATTTTTAAAGTATAGAGTGCCTAATAAAAATACAAATTTTAGGAAGTTCTAATTCAGTAAGAAAAGCAAAAGTTGCGATTTGTACCTGAGACTACATTTTTGTTTTCTGCTGTTTCTACTGGAGTGAGATTGTACACTCTTGCCTTTCCAGCAGGCCTGCTGTCAGATGTTCGAGCTGTTGATTGATTTGGGTTTGAAGGCTTTGCAGCGTATTGAACCTTTGCAAGGGTTCGCTCTTGAGCAGGAGGTGGCATAAGAGTCTTCTGAGGTTCTCTGAAATTGATGGAGTGGCACGGAATACTTTATTTGTACGATTCCGATCAATAGTTACTCCATCAATTATTTTATTTGATTGACAGTCCCTATACGCATGACCTTGTCTTCCACAAGTAAAACATACTCTGCCAAAATGATAACATTTCCCATAAGGATGTGGCCTATTACATGCAGCAGTTTGGCCTGATGTTTCAGTGGTCTCCATTTGATATACCCTTCCTTGATTTGTTCATTGTTGCTTGAAGTTATGAGGGTATTTATTCATATTGAAAGCCTTTCTCTTCATGTCTTTAATATTTTGATGATGCTCTACTACCCGAGCTGTCTCAACCAGCTTCTCGAATTTGGTATGTTGTAAGGGAATTACATGATCTTTGATAGACTCTCGGAGTCCATTCTCGTATCTGAAACATCTATCCTCTTAAGTAGGAACCAAATGAGGTGAAAATCGGATGAGCTTCCAAAATTCTGAAGTATATTCTGCCACTGATCGACTTCCTTGGGTTAACCTCAATAAGGACTCACCAATAATGTTCTTGGTGGAGGGTGGGATAAATGATTCTTTGAAGGCTTGGACAAACCAGCTCCATTCTATTTCATCTAATTCAAATTCTTCAAAACGTGTGTTCCTTTCTTGTTCCCACCAATGTTCTGCTTCTCCTTGCAGAAGATGAGTAGCTAGTCTTACAGATTGGTTGCTTGAACAACCAAGACTAGTGATGTTTTTCTCTATAGATTTCAACCATGCTAAAGTATCCATCGGGGATTCAGATCCTTCAAAGGTAGGCGGTCTTAACCTTAGGAAACTGTGAAGTATCCCATCTGTAGACTGCCGATAGGTATTGGGAACTTGAGGAGCGGGAGATGCTGAAGAGGTGCTGGCATTAGTGGCGGGTATTATAGATACTAACTTTTGAATAGCTAGAGTATGCTGATTTTGATTCTCTAGCATTGCAGTAACCATATTTCTCAAAGAAGTTATTTCATCAATAGTATTAGAAGCGGCCACGGTATTATTTGGAGCGTTGCTCACAGACGGTTGAGGGTTGAGTGGAGTATTATTTGGAGAAGTAGCAGGATTCATTTTCCTGAAATCAAAACATGTATACTTAGCTTTCTTAAAATGAATCATATGTCAAAAATTAATTTCTTTATTTATTATTCATTAAACTTTTATTATAATAGTGACATATATCATATTTATTACATCATGAATTACATATTATTCCCACCCTATATACTTAATGAAAAATGCTCTACGAAAGTCTTCATAAGTCACTTCACGATGCTCTTCTTGTGCTTTACGAAACAATTCTCCGTATGACATAATCCACCATTCTTTTGCTTGCATACGTAGAAGACATAGCACCACTTCTAATTTGATGTGACTAGGCCACTCTATAACACCAAATATATGGTCAACTCTCGCAAGCCACTCCTTTGCTAGTACTGGAAAATCAAGGCCTCTATAGACGCCTTCTTTTAGTAATTTATTTATTACTTGTGATCCTTGTTCTGATACTCCTTCAATCGTTCTCCCTTGCTTCTTACCTAATTTATGTTCATATTTCCAAATAGTCTCGAACTCCTTTAAGTAAGTCATGAATGCCATTCATAGATGATATTTTATTCCTACAATTATAACATTCTACTTAGATTTGTTGAGCATATATATATATAATTTGATATTTATGGTTTTTCATCTTTTATAGTTATTTAATAACTTAAACTTATTCTATGTTATACTCATAATGTGATGGATGTCAATTCAAGTATTCATTTAGTGATCAAGTGGCAGAAGAACAGTCCATTAGGTAGAAAGGAATGCAAATTCCTATCTAACACCTTATGGAATTCTCTGATACCAACTGTGGCGGCCCTGCCCCGCCGTGGTCATGTTAACCCTTAAGTTAACATGATTACGGTGGAGGGGTCACCAAATGATAAGGTCCCCACTTAAGATTGGATTAGACACGTGTTCTAATTCAATTTAAATAAGGACTTTACCATTCATCC
The DNA here is from genome assembly GCA_016760335.1 of Gastrodia elata. NCBI lineage: Eukaryota > Viridiplantae > Streptophyta > Magnoliopsida > Asparagales > Orchidaceae > Gastrodia > Gastrodia elata. Next base: position 22,891,768 of record CM028678.1, read on the forward strand.
AAAAATACTATCACTAAATGACCATACATGAACTCAGAGTGCGGAAGCAATAAAAGATATAACATCCATCCAATACAGTATAAATATAACAATACAGAATAAGTAAAGTGCTGAAAGAATATAAAAAAAAATAAACCTGTATTATTACAACATTTAATAAGTTTAAAAGAACTGAAAGGAATTCTCAATCTCACTGAAAGAAAGAAAACTAAGGCTATAGATCTTCAGGAACGGGCTCCTCCTCCAATGGCAAGCTCTCAACTGGATCTGCTACTCCAACAAACTCAGAACCTACCATTATCAGTTTCATAATGGTAGGGCTCCAGCCAACAAAAGAAAAAATGGTTAGACAATATGTCTAAGTACATTTTAGGATAAACAATTTATTTTGTTAAATAGATATCACCATAAGAACATAACTGAGCAAAATAGGTGCAGAAAAGCGTATCAAAAAGAATAGTAATAAGTTATAAACTACAGTTTATAACTACACAAATAGGAAGTAATACATACCTCCTCCAAGCAACTACAACAAAGACAGATAAGTAAAAGAAAAGTAAAACTGTAAGAAAAGTACAACCTAAACATGCTTATGATCAAACAGAATATGCTAGGTGACATACATAATTTGAACAGTATAAAACTGAAAACATTAACATACTATGCGAGCATATGAAAACAGTAAGTAAAATTAGCATCCTATATAGTGCAGAAAAACTGTAAGTAAAACAGTGCTGAGATGCAGAATACGCTAGTAAAACAGTAACTGTAAACTGAAACTGCAGTGACTATCTAAGTCACCCAAACTAAACACATATACAGCAAATCTTAGCCTGATGAGCTAAGAAACTCTGAACATCACTGAAAACTCTTAGCCTGATGAGCTAAGACAGAACTGAATGTAAGTGTACTTGAATTAGCATATCCATATCAGAATCCTGACTCTATAGTCAGTAGGGCGAGAGTCTATCCATCCTATCACTTGGACTAGTTATGGCCAATAGACTGTCGGACATTAAACCCTCGAAAGGTTGCCGACCCCGAACGAGTTGATCGAAGAGGTATACTAATCAAGCTACACCCTTCAAATCACGTGAAACAAAAACACAATGCTACTTATAAATATTCCAAATTAACATAAGATATTTATCAAATATCTTAAGTACATAATACATGTTCAAGGTATAAGGCTCAAAATTCAAGGAATGCGAAGCATCAAAATTAAAGTGCAAGAAACTCTATCTAAAACATAGGTGATATCCTTTGTTATCTACTTTATTCGTTCTATCTACTCTAAGTTACATAGGTTTCGGAATCATCAATTCTTACACATTCTGTAACTTAGAATCACGAATTGTACTAGTTGAAGATAATTAGGACTGGCCAAGTCCTAATTATGACTTAATCAAAAGATGACTATTTGGTTAAAATGAATAAATCATCAACCTAGTTTTGTAAATTAATTCATCCCAACCTCATCTTGATTAGCCAAATCAAGATGAAAAGATTAAGAATTAGACTCCAGATGATGGGGTTTAATCACTTAATCTAAATATATAATCTAAGGGTCTAAGTTTAGAACCCAAATCTCACAGATTAGGTTAAGGCAAATCCTAATGATAAATTAATTCATTAGGATAGATCTCTATTCTTAATTCTAAAGTTTAAAGATCAAATAATCATTTAATAAACTAAGAAAATCTAGAAACTAGTAAACTCAAGGTTTCACCTAATTGAGTAACCCAATTTACTCAATAAATGAATTTTAACTTAAGATCTATTCCTAATCTTAGGAAATAAGACTCTTATTTACTAAGAGTATCTCTCAAGACACACATCCTAACTAATGTTATAAGACCTAAGGTATGATTTAAGGAAAGAAGAACACTCACAATTTACATAGGAATTTTCCTTAAGGAGCAAATTTTGAGATTTTAATCAAAATCTAATTTAGACTTGAATTTGATTAATTTCAGTTCTAAATTATTATATTTACTGATTTTAGTGATTAGAAATTGAATTTAGGGCTTTTAAAGGCTAAACCCTAAATTTGGGCAAAATGACAATTTTGCCCCTACTTAAGAGTTCAAAAGATCAAATTTTGATCTAGGTCTTAAATTCTGAAATTTTTTTTTGGAAAGTGCTTCTTATTGTTTAATATAAGATTAGACAGCAACTAAATTAATTTTTGGGTAATTATTAAGCCATATGAGATCAAATTAGTGAATTTGACTCATAAGGGCAATTTAGTAATTTGACTAAGTGAAAGTTAAATTTTCTTTCAGATTATTGATCTTTACTGTCTAAGCTCTCCATAGAATCTTGATTTGCTAAATTCTGATAAGTATTGACCAAGTTATGGCCAATACAAAAGTTAGGGTTAAAAGGTAGTTAAGGAATTCTTAATTATGGGTCAAAATCCTAACTTTGCCAATTAGTGTCCAAATTGAGTAAAATTAGTGACTATGGATTACAAATAGTCCACTGATCATAATGACATGTGGTAGGTTCAATTTGGATCTAATTTGGCTAAGTTATGATCTAATTAGGGTTTAGGGTGATTAGTGAGTGATTAGCAAAATTAATCACTCAAACACTAATCCAGCCTTACAAATGGATTTTAAATGATTTTATGAGTCCTCTGAAATGTAAATCACTCAATTTGGATTATTAATTTGGCTATTATTTACTAATCAAGATTTAGAGTAATTAAGGGTGATTAGCAAATCTAATCATTGGATCTAAAATATTTTTATATATTACTGTTAATTAAGTTCTTCTGATCTAAATGGATTTTTGGATCATCAAATTTGAAGCTCAATTGACAAAGTTATGGTCAATTGAAGTTCTAGGTCTAATTAGGGTAATTAGGGTTAGGTCTTAAATGTCATTAAGCAATTACTAATCTAAACAGCAAAATGAACACTATCAAATTAATCCTTAGGGTTTTCTGATCACTTTAAGACCCATATTGGGTATATTTGGATTAACCTACACAAAGTTATGGTTAAATGAAAATTTGAGACATAAATTTGAACTTAATTAAACCCTAAATGTCAATTTGCTAAATACAGGTCCAAATGCAAAATTATTGGCATCAATAAATTCCTCATATTTTTCTGATCAATTTGATGTATTTATTTGCATAATTTGGATGAGTATTTTAGGAGCTATTAAGGTTTAAACAAAAATTGATTTAATTGATTAATTAAATTCTGTTTAGTTGATTTAATTATTCTGATTTGATTTATAAATATATATATATATAAATTCGATTATTATTAATACTGTTAAATATATAACATTTATAATTAATTTCAGGACACGTGGCGCAGAGATACTGGCTGGGCAGACTGCAGCGGGCCCCACAGGTGTCTTGTTTAAGACAGCCTGACGCGGCTGTTCGACTGTGGGTCCCACCACAGTCGTGGAACGTCTGGATGCATGCCACATGCCCTTCCCGAAAAGCGGACCTCGATGGCAGCGTGAACCGGGTTCGGGCCAGCCCGACCCGCCCGGCTACTTCGGCATCTTCCTCTATCTCCCGAGGGGGCGAGTTAGGGCACGTGAATGGAGGTCCTTCCTGGCGTCCAAACCTCACAACCCACATGGCTATGAAAAGAGAAAGAGCTTAGCTATCTAATTGTATAAGGCTCTGCAGCTGAGGTGGTCTGTGTCGAGCACAAAACTAAACCCTAGTTTGTTCTAGACGCGATTTTTAGGAGTATAACGGTATGTGCTGTAGATGTTTTACGAAATTAAACAAATCAAGCCATCTATCATTTGATCGAGTAAAGCTAACAATCAATCGAAGACTAGAAATAGCAATTCGAATATTCAGATTGATAATTACATGAATAATTAAGAGGATTAGGGTAGTACCTAAAATGGATGGATGCTTTGCTCGAGACTCGATCGACTCCCAACTGCTTGGTCTTGCCAAAACTCCTCCACCATCGATCGATTAAAGAGTTAAGAAGGCATTGAAGGGAGGTTCTTCAGCGGTGGTCGACGCGTGGGGACAATTCGGCGAGCCGCGTGCTTGCGCGAGGGGCACGCGTCGGGCTCTTCTTCGGCGTCTTTGGGACGATAAACCATATCCGTCCGATCGAACGATCGGACGGATACGAGCGATCCATCAAACTGGATGGCGCCTTAGACATGCAGGGCGACGGCGTGATTAAAAGAGGATGGCGGCCGTTAGTTTAATTAATATTAATATATAATAAAATCTTATACATTTAATTAATTAGTCTAATTTATTCGGAATATTCCAAAAATTCCCAATAAATCACCCTTAGCTAAATGAAGGGTGAGGAACGCAACGGCGCACTCGGATTTTTATTTCGATGAGTATTTAATTATTTGAATTTTTTTTTTCAGGTATTTAAATAATATTAAAATATTCGATGAAAAATCAACAACTTCCAAATACCTCCAAAATTTCACCCCTAGCTAACTTGGGTGTTCTGAACGCAATGGCGAAGTCAGATTTTTAATTTGAGGTCTAGATAAAAAGTCAATTTTTTTTTCTAGGGTTTGGAATTTTCCAGAATTCCAGATTTGACTTTGTTGACTTCTGGTTTGACCTAGGTTTCAGAAGTGAGTTTTAAATTACTTAATTAGTGACTTAGAACCTTAATTAAGACTTAGATTAGTCTTAATTGAGCAAAGTAACAACCTGTGTTGTTACAGTCGGAGACCCCTAATTGGGGTAAGCTGAGTGAACCCTTCGGCCCGAGCCGAATGCTCGAGCCTCAGCCATGGCATCCATCCCTGCACCCTTCTCAGGCTATAAATAGCCTCCCCTCAGCATACTGAGCCTTTTTTCTCACCTGAATTCAGTCACCTCTCTTCTCCCCCTCGGTCGACCCCCATAGTAGGAGCTTGCCATTACCAGGTGATCCCAAAGCCGTGATCCGCTGATAGTGGGAGTGGTTTGGTGTTCAAACCCCCAGGCTAAAGTTGAGAGCTCAGGAATCTTCAGAGGCTTCATCCAGTGCTAGACTCATCTTCTTCCCAACTATCAAGGTACAGCCTCTTCCCGACTGAGTTGTGTGAGCTCAGTTCTTCAATCTAAGCAATTAGGTTAGCTCTGTGATGTTATGAGTGTTTTTCTTATACTATAGGATGATTGGTAATCACTTGGGTTGGGCCTAGCTCAGTCCAGACAATGGGAATTCACTGTTGGGATGGAGCCTAGTCCAGATGGAGTGCCGACGCTCCTCTGGAATCCCGAGCCCCAATTCCTCTTAATGCAATTTATGATCGATATGGCAAGCTAACCAGACCCAATACGATTGTTCCTAGGGTATGGGCTAGCTTATCGTGATCGTTTGATCGTCTAGTTTTTTGCAGTGAGTTTGCGGACGAGTTTGAGTAAGGACCCATCGATCCAGGGCACCCCAAAGCTCGTGGCCGAAGGGTTTCGATCCGCCTCCCCACCAGAATGGTGTAGGGATTGAGCTCTGGCCAGATGGTTGTCTCAGTGAGGAGAATTTGCTCTTCACAGTAAACCCTAGATGTTGTGATTAGGGCCGAGCCTACCGAATAGTTATCCAGCGAACCAGTGCATCCCAAAGAGGGCTTAATGATGGGATCGACGTATCTTGACTCTAGAAGCGTGTAGGGATTAATTAGAGCCGTCGGCATGGCTTGAGCGCAGAGAATTTGGCGATTGAAGTTAACCCTAGGGATCCTAGCATCGGGGAGATATCCGCGAAGAAGATCCACAGTAGCGGGCCGGGTCAGATCCCGTCCCACGCGATTTGAATTTGGGCTGTGGCTAATTTAATAATTATGGATTTAATTTCCTTATGTTAAATGATTGATAAATACTTTCCCTATAGTTTTGATTTAAATAAAAATGTAGAATAAATTAATGAAATAACTTTAGCTATACTTATCCAAATGATATAATCTAATATATCATTTTAATCAGAAAAATGTAAGGAGTAATAATATAAAATAAAATCAAAGATCTAATAGTTAGATTTAAAATAATTGCCTAATCATTCTCTATTTTTATTTAAATCATATTAAATCTATTAATTAACCAAAAATATTAATTAAGATCTCTGATTATTCATGAGATCATAAAGAACCTATGTAGACCTTTAAAAGTAATTTAAGATCTTTAATTTTGTTAATCACTCCTTAATTACCATAAAATGAAATTAGTGAATTAAGCCTTTATTTAATCTCTAATTTTGGGGAACTAAGTTCCTAATGCCTTATTAAGGATAGTATAGCCTATAATTGCAAATGGATCACTCTAAGATGCCCTAATTTTTTTAATCACCTTAATTAGCCATAATTTAAGATTAATGCTAATTAAGCTAAATTAAATATCCAAACCCTAAGATAAGTGTTTATCCTACTTCATTAATTAATATGAAGCTCATTAAAATAGATTTGAATCAATTTATATGATTAAATCATATATTCCCATTTTTAGCCTTAAGAGGGGTATTTTGGTTATTTTGACCAAAATGTGTTTAAGCACCCCTTAAACCTTGAAAACTCAGTAAAATATCTTTAGTTAGATTATTAACACCTTTCTAAAATCTTATGTTAGTAATATTGATGTTAAGTGAAAAAATCTTAAGTTAGTATTATTAAGATCTTAAGACCTCAAGTGTCATTAAAACCCTCTCTCTTAAGAGTTAAGCTTAATTACCTTTAAGTGACACACCCTTAGTTTAATAGCTTAATTAAATTGATCCTTAAGCTTCAATCCTAAGAGAAATACTCTTGTAAAACTCTTTAAGTCTAATTTTAGCTAAAGATCTAAAGTAATCAAATCTTAAATCTTAGATCTTAGACTTTAGATCATTCAATTGAATTGAACTACCTTCATTTGGAATTCCTTACTTGATTAACTATTTAATCCTCTTAAGACCTTTCATGTGGGTGTAGGATTGATTCAATCTATAGAATAACATAATCATCCTAAAGATTGAATATAGATCTTAGATTCTTAGTTCTTAATAGATTATTTTATCTTATAACCAGTAGAGTAACCTTTCAATTAAAATCTTAGTTTTTGAATCCTTCAGCGTATAAGAGTTCTTATCTTTAATTGGGTTTTAAGTGTGAACCCTAGTTCCTTATTAGGATACTACAGTAGGTTCAGGATTTGAACTTCAAAGTGGAGTTTGGATCCAGAATCCTTAATATCGATTTACTTAAATCAAGATTTAGGTTAAAAGAGGAAAATAATAATAATTAAGTCATTGATTCATTTACTGTTATATTTATAGTTGTTATATGATTATGAATTAGAATTTGTTAAGTTCTAATATTAATATTAAGGTCATGAATCTAGGATTATACTCGATAGTTGAATATTGGAGATCCTAAGATTGTATCTTCTCAGAATAGTTAGTTGAGTAAATTAGACAATAATAGATATCACATAAGTCTAGATTGAGTCTCTTACTTACTTGACATGATTGCTTTGCACACCTTGAATATTGAGTCTCATTTCTTGAGCATAATAGGTAAACTTAGGATATAGAAAATACATCCTAAGATAGTATTTGAAAAGCATAACATTCATTCATTTCTTTCAGTGTTTTCTATTAGTAGAGTATGTCTTAGCTTAGTCTGCCTCTTTAGTTCTAGTTTTGTTATAAAATAGACTCAAACCTAGCTTTGTGGATGTATAGGATGGATACATGTCTTATTTTATAAGTTTAACTCGAACATAGCTCTGCGGATGCCTAGGATGGATATATGTTGAACTTTCAATTTAGAGGTCCAGTAAGCCTGTTTCTGTTATGACAGTACTATGTCATAGGCTTATTCATACTTAGTTTTTAGTATTTGTTTTGCTTTGCCACATGCTTCAGTGGCCTTTCTTTTAGTGCTTGACTTACTTTGCCACACGTCTCAATGACTTTACTTTTGCTCATTCATGTACTTAGTTTACTTTTGCCACATGTCTCAGTTGTTTTTTTCATATTAATCTACATGCTTGTATAAATACTCTTATTATTTAATATTAATATTGGCATATTTAGAATGCTAATGTTGTATGTTTATTTCAGCACTTGTGTTCTTTATATACTCAGCATATATTCATGTGATCATAAGCATGTTAGGATTAGATTTATTTTAGTAGTTGCAGTTACTTTTGCTTTTAGCCTCACCTTATTTAATTGCTGCTTTGTATGTTATTTTTACATACTTGTTGATTAGCTATAAATGATTAGTTTATGGCTATCCCGCTCTTTGTAGCTTGTAGCACCTTATAATGCTTGCATATTTAAAACCTTTAAATGTGATATCTTAAATATTCAGTTCACTTAAATAGCCTAAAATATACTTAGACAATTGTCTAACTGTAACCTTTCTCTTTTGTTGGCTGGGGCCCTGATATTTGTGATACTGACAAATATCATATTTGGAGCTGTACGTAGGCAGTACTGCAGGAGAGGAGCCGGTGTAGGAGGAGGATCTTCCTACTATTATTTAGTTAAATTTATTTTCTTGCAGTGAGGTCTTGAGAGATCTTTACTTTCATTTAAATTCAGTTTGTAATAATTAAACTCTGGATATATTTATTTTTCTGCATTTGATCTGAGTTACTGTTTCTTTTACTCTCTTATACTATATTGTGATGTGGATGTTATATTATACTGTTTCTTACTTCCGCTGTTTTGATTTGTATTGATGCATGTTCACAGTTCCAGGTGACAAGTCCTTGGCTTAAAGCAAATTGGGTTCTACCTGACTTTACTTAAGTTGGGGATTTGCCACAGTTGGAGTACCGTACTCCCCGCGATTATGCTAATATCAGTATTACGTCGCTGCAGGAAAGTACGGGGCCCCAGACTTACTGCTAACTACTAATTTTTATTTTTGCACGTAACATTTATTTTGCTGCTAACTTTTTATTCTACTCCTAACATTTCATTTATGCAATTTTTATTCTTTATTTTTATTTTATTTATTTATTATTATATATATATATATACTATAATATAATTACTATAGTTATAATATATTATTATATCATAATAATAATAATAGCATTACCATGTTATTATTATTATTATTATAAGTATTATTATTATCATAATAATAACAATATAATATTTATCATTATCACCAAAATGATAATGATAAATCATAATAGTAATATGTATCTAAATTTTAAGTATGTATATGATAATAATAATTATGAATATTATTATTATTATGCTATCTCTCATATTATATATTATTCTCTCTCTATCTCTCTTATCTTCTTCTAATACTAAGTACACAATCTTATTATTATTATTATTATCATATATTAAATATAATACTAATAATATTATTATAATATATATAATATTCTCTCTTTATTTTGATAATAATAATAATAATAAGTATACTATTATAATAATTATTATTATTATTGCATAAAATAATAATAATAATAGTAAAAATAATAATAATAATTAGTATACTATTATTATCTTAATATTCTCTCTCTCTAAAATAAACTCATGTGCATAAAATATTCATTAAAATTAACAATTTTATTTCTTTCATATTATCATATTCTCTCATTATGATAAATAATAACAATATATTTTACGTGTAAATTATCGTATAAAATATGATGAAGATAAAAATAATATAATATTATTATCATTATAATCTTTGCATTATATATATATATATACATATTATTCTCTCTAAAATATTCATATTTTCATTCTTTAAATAACAATAATAACATTATTATTATTATTATTATTATGATTTTTTATTATCATCATTCTTATTATTATATACGTCATGCCATCTCAATCATCATTTTCTCTTCTTATTTTGTTTTACTAATATTGAAACACACTGAGAACGAGATAAGGTAATAAAATATTATATTCCTTCATCTCTTTACTAATCGAAGAATTTTACACACAGATTTACAAGCGATCAACTTAGCAAGAAAAACAGGTATTTGGATATTATGAAATACATTATATGCTTATTTTATTACCTGCTATGCTTTGCATTGAGCCTCAAAATTTTTATTTTTGAAAAGTTAATAATTATTTTTGAAAACTGGTGTCGACTTTAATAATATTTTTCATAGATTTTGAGAAAGATTACGTTATCTTATATGAGGCTATATTGTCAAAATAAATGTTTCGAAAAAGAAATTTTCTTATCATTGCACTGGAGCTAATTTATATTGGTTAAATTGAAATAGAACACAAAATTTGCTGTCTAAATAGAACACAAAATTTGCTAGCGATACATAAGACATATTTTTAATATATTAAAATGGTGATAGTTATTTAGTGTGACAGTAAATGAATTATTTATTTGGCAATCATATATCTTTACTTATTCTATATTATCACACACTGATCTTTATTTTGCAAAATATATATTACAAAATTTTGAACCTTGTTCCATTCTACTAACATTTGCTTCATTATTTATTGCTTATATACGATGTGATTAATAGTATCCAAAGTAATTAGAGTATTCTTTAACATGTGTTCAACCCGGCATTTTCGTTGTAAATGCCAGGTCAGGCTTTTGAGGAAGGACTGGATCAACCCTGAGATATTCGACCGTTGCACTCTTATGTTATTTTTCACTTTTTGTTATCTATCTATTCGAATAAAGATAATTGTACTGATATAATAATATTATAAAATACTAAAATGAAATATGTTTTTTCATATTTCAAATTTGTATGAATGAATGTTTGTGATAACTTATATTATTATTTTAAATCCCGACTACAATCATCGACGAGTTAGACAAATCCCAAATCACGTGCCCTTGCTGGCTCGAGAAATGGGGGATGTCACATCCAAAAAGATCCCCTTCTGTCATTCAAATATTTCCTTAAATAGTCCCCACTCCCTCTGCCTATGGGGATGAATGGGAGAATTAATTCTTTTTTTTTTCTTGTCTTTCGTAGTTTAATCTCAACCAATTCATTTATTATCTAAGGAGTTGAAGGAAATTAATGTTTAATTTTGATTCTCTATATTTTGCTTAATTAGGTTGCTTAGGGGGTTTAAGGGCTCTCTAATAACTTTCAATTGCTTTTGGGACTTGAAAAATTCACTAAATATCCTCCCTCAATTATTTTTCCCATTGGAATTATTCGCTTTAGAACGGCGGACGTTGGAGCACGCAGTGGCGCCCAGAGCTCTTTCTTCATTAAATGCCTTCGCTCTGCATTTTTTTAAGGCGCGTTGTAGCGCCTGACTTTCGCTAGATTGGCGCTGCGACGTGTTGTAGCATCTGACTTTCGCTGGATGGGTGCTACAACTACTGGCTTTCTCCGCGATACGTTGTAGCATGTGACTTTCGTTGGACGTAAGCTACGATATGCTGTAACGCTTGGCTCTCTATTTTCATAAATTTTGAGTTTATCCTTTGCGCAAATTTTTCCATTGTGCCAAGAAAACATGAAACTATACAAAAATACCTTAAAGTGAAAAAATATATTTAAAAACATAAAATTTTACTAGCAAAAACTATATGAAAATTGGGTTCATCAAATAACAGGTATTTATTTGACATCAGACCTATTTCCCTACGTAACACAATATATAAGACTATGGCTAAAATTCTAACTGCAAGGTTGGCCCTTCTTCTTTGAAACCATATAAACCTCGCACAAGTCGGCTATATTGAATGGAGACAAAGCTTCTCATCATGCTCCCATCTCCTCTTTGCGGTTGATGTGCTCATCTTAGGTAAAGCTACCAACATGTTTTTCAGGATTTCTCTGATAAATTCTCTCAAGCTTCAAGTCTCTTCTAAAATATGAAAAAAATTGCCACTTTTCTCTAATAATGTTGCGAATTCGGATGAACTAGCTGGTATATTGTGCTTCAAAACTGACTCTTTGCCTACTATATATATGGGATTGCTTGTATCTCTTCTCAACACCAAGGACAATCATCGCTCCCCTTTCTTTGAGGGTTAAAATTTGTAAGTCAATGTATGAATGGCCTTGCATGTTCTAATCTCTACCTGAGAGGCTCCAACTACTTAAATTCTCCAACTGGCCCCTAATGCTTAATTGGTTCAGGTCTTTACACATATAGACCGCTGTGATAAAGAGAATTAATAGCATTTCCTCTTGATTCATTGATCATGGCTCACATTCTGTCACTTGGTTCTTCTATTGCGGCAGCTGCTAAAGAGAAGGGTGGCACACTCCTTGTAAGTTGCAAACTTTCTCTTTATTGGCTAGCTCATGCAATCAATCCATGTTGGCCGAGTGTTGGAAATTTCACATTGTCAAGAGAATAATGAATAAATAAAAAACCTACAAATATTGGGCTCAAACGAAAAAAATCACAACCCAATTCAATTTCAGCAAATCCCAATCCCACAAGCATCAGCAAAAGGCATATTGTAGAAGAAAATACAAATAAAAAGCGCAGATTTAACCAAGCACAGATCACAGAGCAGGAAGGCAAAGCGGCTGTCTCCTCAGCTGTTCATAAAACCTCCTAATGAACTCCTCCGCCATGTCATCCACTTGACTGCTGCATTCCGACATCTCCTCCCCGCTCTCCTCCGAAGAGGAGAACTGAAGCCTCGGCATGGCCGCCACATCAACGGCCACAGGAACTCCGAGGCAGGGGAAGTAGCCGTTGAAAAAAACAGGGCTAGGGCTGTCGCTGCAGGAGAACTCGTATTCCTGCAGGCCGCAACCTTTGGCGCGGTGGTGGCCGAACACGTGGAGGCTGCTGAGTGCCTTTCGCATGAGCTTGCCGCGCTTCATCATGAGGTTGGTGTCCATTAACAGCTTTCTCTTCGAGACGAGGCCTTTTCTCAGCATGAAGAAGGCCACACGAAGGTGGCTTAGGAGGCGCTTGCCTGAGGCAACCATGGACGGTATAAGAGAGAGGGAGAAAGGGGGTTTCTCTTGCAGAGAAGAGAACCCTCGATGGGAGGAGAGGGAGGGAAGGGTCGAGGATTATTTATGGAGGAGGGAACGGTTGGTGGAAGGTGTTGTTAATTGTGAAGTAAAGCAAAGGGTAGATAACAAAAAATGAACAGAGCTTACTGGTGACAGGTTGGTGCACCGTTATGGTGGGCAAAAAGAGTTTGATTGAGGAGGGGGCAATCCCCTAAAAGAAAGAACACTGCCTACTTAATTTATCATATATATATATATATATATATTAGCATGAATATGATACGATGATTGATACTCTATTTTTTTTGTTAATATGAAATTTATAAATATGTGTATGATTTTTCTTACATTATGTGAACAGCTTGAATTTGATATAGAAAAATATTTTGGAAAATAAATTTGTATTTTTGGCTCATATGAAATTTTTATTGTAAACTTAAAAAGTATTATAATTTTTTGAAATCTTATGAAATTTTTCTATAAATATGATCTATTTTAAGAGATATTTACTTTGAATTATGTTATGAATCATAATAATACCATAATATAAATTTCTCCAAAATTCTTCTAATATGAACTCGTCTATTTACATTTATTTTAAAATTATTGCTACACTTGCACATTAGTATACATCAAGAAAATGTGTCAATTCAATGTATAAGTAGATTATTGATTGAATACACTTATTTATAGAACCTATATACAAAAATTAAAAAAAATATATATTTATCATGAATATTTTTTGATATATATTCTTATGTAACAATAACATTTTTATCATTTTAATTCACATCATAATGTTTTGATGATTAAAATGATTACATGAACTAAGCCCAAATGAAATGAGGAAAATATTCAAGATATTTAGCTTATAAATATGAGTGAACGAAATTTTTTTAATATATTCCTAAAAGCTATATAAATTTAATGAATTAAATATTAAATAGAATTAAAAATAATTAAAAAGACGATTGTTTAGCAAAAATAATTTTTTTTTTATATTTGGATTCTCACATTTTATTATCCAAGTGGATTAAAATTTAAAACTTATGATTTACTTTAATTAGAAATCGGCTAATTTATTTTTATTACACTACATGATTCATTACATTTGTTGAATTCAAGATTGTAGATCTGATGGCTGCGATTTAATAGAAAACTCGTGTGAAACCGATCGAATATATTCAACAACCATTAGGCGGGAGGCACTCAAATCGTCGATTCTAGCCACTAATCCGACGGCCCGCAGACTGGTACGGCAGATTAAATATAAACTGCCGGATTTATCATGTAATATCCAAGATCTAATATCTATGTGAGCAATTTGAACCGCCAAATTTATTTTTTAAATTTGACGGTCGATAATCAAACTCACGTATACATTGTGGCGGATATCTGTAGCAATTATTCTTTACCCCGAATCTCATTCGCACCGAAGCAGCGAATCAAAGCTAGAGGATTCCATCAAAGATCATATGGTGTCCCAACACCATGATAGTTTAGCCAAGTTGCTAGAAGGGGCAAGGTTAATATAGCACCACCAGTTGCAGAAAGAGCAGAAAAAAAATGTCCCTACCACCCTCAAATAAATTGTTCTCAATTGCCTAAGGTCTATCAAATGATCCATCAACAATAGGCTGAGCAAGCAGGGCAATGTCAAAAGCCCCATATATAAGTGAAATGATACCATCAAGGTAACATATGTTTTACTTGTGGAAGAGTGGGCCACCGGTATTGGGACGATAGTGCTAATTGGATGATTAACAAGGTAAGAAATAATTATCCTCAAATCATTCATAATCTAACCCCCGTAAGAACTCATGCTCCTGCATTAGCAATAATGCCTCCTCTAACAATAGAGCAGGTGCAAATCCAAAGAAGAGCACCTCATTCCGCTTCTAAAACTCCTAAAGCTGTTGGAAGAAACAATTAAAAGGGTAAAGTTCAATATGCTGCTCTACCAATAGTCTATGCATTAACTCCCATTGTCACCTCATAAGACAACAAAGTTGTTTCAAGTATGTTTTAAGTTTATTTTGCACATTTCATTTCCTTTGTGCATATCGAAATTCGCATATTTTATTTCCTGCAATAGATAATAAATTGATTTCTATTCATAGTGACACTTTACATTAATAACCAATAGTGATGTATTATTTGACACGGGTGTTAATCATTTATATTGTAACAATCCTATGTTATTATCATGCTTAATCTATACACAATTAAATCTTAATTATTGTTCTATTAGGTTCTAAACATTATTATGACCTAACTTCAAAAAATTTTTGGATTAATTAACTATTTAGTCAATTTATTATTCTATAAAATTAGCTAAATTAAAATAATATATAAATTGAAATCTGACATCATTTATGAATTCTTCGCACTCAAATTAGCTTAAAGATGAATTTTTTAGGAATTTTTGGAAATAATTTGGGCTAAAAT
Organism: Gastrodia elata; assembly: GCA_016760335.1. Lineage (NCBI taxonomy): Eukaryota > Viridiplantae > Streptophyta > Magnoliopsida > Asparagales > Orchidaceae > Gastrodia > Gastrodia elata. The sequence continues at coordinate 22,907,117 of CM028678.1, forward strand.
TTATTAATTTATTTAATTGAAATAATTATTAATTAAATTAAGTAATAATTACTTAAAATCTAAATTCCTAACGATCAGCCGTTGGAAAATCTAATTATGGCTTGACTTCTTCTTTACAGCGAAACAACCTAAGTACAATTCATAGGCCTTATAAAAGTTAAAAGCATCAACAATGGGAGCAAATTTCATGCAAACTTTAGGAATTGTAATAGTAACTTCATCAATATCAACAATAATACCAGTTCTTCATCCATTCCTCCCTATAAACATTACAATATAAATATATAAACCAAACTAAAAATTATATATATAATTTGTATAACAAAGTTCTGCCTCTCCAGTAGTATATAATCGTTATACTAAGAATTGCGATGACAATCATCTTCGAATTGAAGTGCTGCAATGATATGAAAAAATTATGAAATTACTCAAATTTGAAAGAATTGATCGGCAGACGTTCACCTTTAAGAGGGATATTTGGAAATGATTCGCAGTTGATGTTTGCTTCTAATGAATTAATTTACATCGAATCAATTAGCATAGGGTATTCCTTCCCATAACAACTTGGATAACAAATCTTGTGCCATTCACCTTCAATTTTAAAGCATTGAGTAGACAATTTCAAAGGCAAGTTTCATCTAATTTAGTCATTTTGACAGCCGCACCTGATAGTTCTACAAGTTCCAAATACTGGAAAATTAAACCCTTTTGTAGCCAGTGATCTCTTGTGATAAAGACTAACTCCACATTTAATAGTTGAGATTATCTAAAATTGTAAAATTTCTTAGTTAATTAAATAAAATAGCTACAAATCATCAATTAATTAGTTAATTAAATCTAACAGCGTAACATACCATTCTTCAGCTTGCGAAAAGTTGCATCTGGAGCAGAGAACGAGACCAAACATAGGAGGAAATGCCGAAAAATGTGGCAGCTCAGTGATGAGGATGAATGCGGTCCATCCAGCAATCCGAGAAGTTTCCATGGCTCGCAAATGGGAGGATGTGAGAAAAACAGTTTCAACCAGATAAAATCCTGTCACACAGTAAAGATAGAAAAGCAGCCGACATACACATTCTTGCAAGAAAATCTACCTATATATTTAGCAACATAAGATAGAAGAAAGAAAAAGTTGTAGATATTAGCCGCATCATTTAGACGCTTGAGAAATTATAAAGCTTGCTGCCCCCATTTATGAGTACGAGCATTTGATACAGTATTTTTTATAGGAAGGAGCTGTCTAAAGTGTCCTCCATCGTTTTGATATACTCAGCCTTAAACTATTATTGATACAAGTGATTTTAAGCCTGTTGTTTCAAATGAGAACTGAAGCGACAATTTTTCGGTTTTGGTTCTTTTTTACTTTTTGAGATAATATAAAAAAAAAGACCGAAACAACGCGGACATTAGGCAGTACCAAAGCGAATAGGAGAGCGCGCGAGGGGCATATATAGCTGCTCCACTCTCCACTGTCCACTGGACAACAAGAGCCAGACTTTCCCCCATCTCTTCTGCTGCTGCCGCTGCCGCCTGCCCTTTCCGATTCCGAAAGAAAAGAAGAGAGAAGAAAAGAAAAGAAGAGAGAAATGGCTTCCGCTTCCTCTCATCTCACTCTCTCTGTCCTGGCTTGCCTCTGCCTCCCCCTCTTCAGCACCTCCATGGCCGCCAAACCAAGGAAAGCCGTAGACGTCCCCTTTCAGAAGAACTACGTGCCCACCTGGGCCAGCGACCACATCAAGTACTTCAATGGCGGTAACCAGATCCAGCTCTTCCTCGACAAATCCACCGGCACAGGCTTCCAATCCCGCGGCTCCTACCTCTTCGGCCATTTCTGTATGCAGATCAAAATGGTGCCCGACGACTCTGCCGGTACCGTCACCGCCTTCTATGTAAGCAATCGCATCAGGAAACGCGTTTTGCTCATCTCGCAAAATCTAAACAAATCTGCCCTCTTTTCAGCTTTCGTCTCAGAATGCGGAGCACGACGAGATAGATTTCGAGTTTCTGGGGAACAGAACAGGATCACCTTACATTCTGCAGACCAATGTGTTCTCTGGAGGAAAGGGAGATCGCGAACAAAGGATCTATCTCTGGTTCGACCCCGCAAAGGACTTCCATTCCTACTGCCTTCTCTGGAACTTGTACCAGATCGTGTATGCCCTCTTCTTTCCCCTTTTTTCTTCTTCAGCTCCTCTGCTTCCTGAATCGAAGATCAAAACTACATTTTAATTATTTTTAGTAATTTATATTAAAAAACATTTCTCTTAGTTGGATCTTTTGAGCAGCGCGCGAGTAACACGTGCTTCTCTTCTTCTTCTTCTTATTATTATTATTTTTAATTAAATGAATTATCAACTCAAGCCAAATTATTAATCTTTTTTAATAAACTCTAATTGTCCCTTAATCATCTTAATTTGATGATTAAATTTATTATCCGAAAAAATAAAGTTTTTAGCAATAATTTGCTCATATATTTTCTTATCAATAAATTTAATTTTTATTTTTGTGATTTTTGCTATAATGAAAAAATAATTAAAATATAACTTTGTGCAGTTATATAATGATTTCATTTTATTTTTGTATTTTTGTATTAAAATAAAAATAAATACATTTATTTAATTTTATTATTTATTTATTTATATTAAAATAATATAAATATTATTTTTAAAATTTGTATTTAATTTATATTCAAATTTTATTGAATAAAATTTTTTTTAAGAATCATATCAATATACATTTCTCATAACTTATATAAACTTTAAATATTATAAACATGAAATCTAATTTTATAAAATATAGCAAAATTATATTAAATCTAATTTTAATATTATATTTTTATTAAACAATGAAAAATATATTATGTCTAAGTAAAATAATATTAAATCAATCTCTTTCGCACATGGGCCGATGTTAGGTCCAAATATTGGTAAGAGGAAAGTTATTTACATGTATTTACTTAGTATTTAAAAAAAATTTATCCAATAAAATTTGAATATATTTTATTTATTTATATTTATTTATATTAAAATAATATAAATATTATTTTTAAAATTTATATCGAATGTATTCAAAAAAATTTTATTGAATGATTTTTTCTTAGGTACTATTTCAGTTGAGTCGAACAATCATTTCTCTATTGTTAAAATCATTTTGATATGAAAGGTGATCTAATTTAGTGGTTAATAATGATGTTCGAGTGATTAAGGTTTGTAATATATTTCTTAATCATCGAATTAATTAACATAAATTTAGGGAAAATAGAAGCTTAAAAAGGCATTGAAGTATGAGGTGGACAACTTGGAGCATGTGACTTAATCTGGAATCCAGTGGATGGTGTCGATAGAGCCATGTGAAGAAAGGACCCACTGCCGGAGCGGTGGTCATTACTTCGGACTCATGTCGGCTCCGCACTTGAATTATTTATTTTTATGCTCATCTCCAAAATTAATTTTAAATTCATTTGCTTAATGCATTTCAAAATTTAATTTTTAATTCTGTTCTGCTTACATTCAGGAACATCTTTTGATCCTCTTATGTTGTTTTTCTTGTGATCATATGCTATATTGCTCGAGACTTAACAAGATTTGTCCCGTATGTAGTGTAGATGCAGCTTACCTAGAGCAGTCTTTTTTGGATCGGGCCGGGTTGACCTGAATCTTATCGTTGATCTGCGGATGAATGTTTTCGGCTTACAAATTTTCTAAGAAAGAGCTCATGAGTGCCTTTGCTTGTTAAGGAGCATGAATCGAATGCATGATTTGGTAGAAGAGAAGGTCTGGTGATTGCGAGGATGGGGCTCGAAAATTGGTTAGTCTAGAAGGTGGAGTGATCAATCTATCTCTAGCTGGGTAGAGGAAGGGCGGGTGATTGGTTCTCTGGTTTTATTCAGTCTTCTTTTCTGCTAGCTGTTTTTTTTTTTATCTCTTCCTACATTCCCGGATGTTGAGAATGTCGCAGTCAAGTGTCTCGCTGTGTTGCCACAAATTTTTGAAGAACACGTAATCACACAAATGCAAAAATAGAAGCACAAATTTACATCCTATGTCGACGGTGAGAAGAGGAGAAAATTTCGCTAAATTGAAGGAGGAGGAAGAAGAGGATGATACAAGCTTTTTCTCACCTTCCAGCCTCATAAATTAAAACACATCTGATTATCTCGAGGACCAGCCTTTATGGTGTTGTAACATAATGCAGTATGCCAAACCTACCACTTATATCCTAACAATGCACACCTAATTGATCAATGGCTGCAGCTTCTTCGTGGATGATGCACCCATCCGAGTCTTCAAGAACAGCAAGGATGTCGGAGTGCGGTACCCCTTCAACCAGCCGATGAAGCTCTACTCCAGCCTCTGGAACGCGGACGACTGGGCGACGCGCGGCGGCCTGGAGAAGACTAACTGGGCTAAAGCCCCCTTCATTGCCTCTTACCGTGGCTTCCACATCGACGGCTGCGAGGCGTCTGCCAACGAAACGTTCTGCGCCACCCAGGGCCGCCGCTGGTGGGACCAGCTCGAGTTCCGCGACCTCGACGCCGAGCAGTACGCCCGCCTCCAATGGGTTCGGCGGAATTACACCATCTACAATTACTGCGCCGACCGAACCCGCTACCCCAAGATGTCTGCCGAGTGCCAGAGAGATCGCGACATTTGAAGAAGAGTGCATACATGCATCTATTTTTACTATCTATTATTATCAGTAGTATATTGTTGTTGTTTCCTTTGTGTGAGGTATGGTGGCTTCAGTGGCATTGTGTGGTTTTGGGTGCGCTTCATGTTTTGTAAAACTTCTCTGCTATAATATTTTATTATTTAACCTTTTTTGTTTAAAAGAATTCTTCAGGAAATAATGATTAGGCTGAAGATAGTAGTTTATCTACAATCTGAATAGGGTTATGCTTGAGAAACAGTTTAGATATCTACAGGTTAAGATTGTTGGATTGTGAACCTGTTATTAGATCGTTTGGCTTGACCCAAAGTTGCTGCATATATGTAGGACTTTCTTCTCATAGCTTGCAGGTGTTCTTGGTTCTTCTTAAACTATCCAAACAGTGGGCCTGTGGACGCAGGATTTCCTCCCTTTTTGCTTGGCCTTTTATTCAATTCCTGTTTGGGTGTGTTTTTGTGATTTACCACTGCATCTTTAGACATACTCTGTCAGTTCAAAGGTTGCAAGTGCTATAATAGTTCCTTTGATGGCTGACGCTTTGATCTCCAGCAGATCGCATCTTTCTTTTGCTCAGACATGCATAGACCTTAATTCCCCTCTGTTGGTTCTATAAACTTGCAAAGGGGAGGGAAAATAATTGTTCAAAAAGTGTTGTATGATTGAATACTCAAGTCTGTGAATCGTGCCCTTGTTTTGCTTACTTGGGATGTCAATGTAGTAAGCTTGCTGAGGCTGATCAAGGGAATTGGGGCAGTAGTGCATCCAGGAGGACAAGAGGCGAGCCTCCAGTCCTCCAACCCTAAACCCGTGTCGTTGCAAGGTAAAATAGAGCATGAAAAAGGTCATTAAGAGCATCATATCAATGTTAAATCATTCCCCGATAATTTTGGAATAAAAATATCAAAATAAAATATTTTTGAATTTCTATTTTATTTTTATTAATTAAATTAATTATATTTTACTATGCTTCTCCCTCGCCCACAGAGCACGTACGACGACTTGTCGCTGTTACCGCGCAGCGGACGCCCTGGTACACACAGCCAGTGTAGAAAGGATTGCATGGATGCTAGCACGCATGCGCGGCCTTGTCAAGCCAACTGGGTGTAACGAACCGATGCTGGATTATGTAATTTAACACAATATTAAATGTTACTATAATATTTAATATTAGATTATAGATACTAACATAATATCAAGTATTACTTAGGCTAATAACCATACTAGAATTTAGTATAATAGTGAAATAATAAAAAATGCATCATGCTCTTTCTCACATTTATCTATTCATATACAATAAATAAGCTCAAAAAAATAAGAAAATACATTTATTTAATTTCATTACATCATTTTAATGCAAAGCTATACATAATGATATATAAAGCTCTTTCATTCTCCAATTACTTTAACCGATCTTGTTTTTGAGGTCCTACTCAAATGTTGGATTTGATCTAAACTCATGATCTGTCATATGTACAGATATGTCATGGCATAGCTAAAAAAAGAGAAAAATATAAGGAATGCTAATCTATAATAAAATTCTTCTTTAGGTAATTAAATTCTTAATTAAGCCTCAATTATCCCATAAATGAATTAGTGAATATTAGGCTTAATCTTTTGCCAAATTTCATGCTTTATGTCTCTATCATTTCATTAGATAGAGGAGAACATGTTTATACAATTAAGAATATTTTTCTATAATTATTTTTGTTAATCACTCATTAATTACTCTAAATCTTAATTAGTCAATATTTAGATTATTAGTGCTCTAATTTTTGTGTTCAAGGTGTTAATCTTCTCCTTAGAAAATAGAGAATTTTTTGGCATTGAGTAGATTCAATTTGGAATCCTAGAACCAAAAATCAACTTTTGGATCCTTAATGAGTAGCATTTTGGTAAATTTGAGTAAATATTGATTAAAGTGAAATTAGAATTTTTCAATCTAACCATTACTCTTAAAAACAATAAATAAAATGTCACTCATTAAGAAGTATGTATCCACAAAAGTAAAGTAAAATAATTAAAATAAATTTACATATGTATTTTTGTATCTTCAATTCAGTTTAGTTCAGCTCTGCTTGAGCTCTAAGTAGTTAAATGATTATATGGCGCATGTTATAGTTCATTTCAGTTAAAGTGACTTTGTTAGCCAAGTTATGATATACAGTCTTACTTATTTTACTTTTAGTTTATGTATGCTTTTACTTCAATTTCAATTTCTTATGCAAACCTATTAGTACTTATATGCATGTTAGGATAATAGTCTTGAATTTTGTATGACTTGATCTATTTATATGTATCACTGCTCATTTATGTTTACTATTTACTCAACATAGATTCCAATGATCATATTCATATTAGGATGTTTCTTTCAATCATCACAAATTCTTTAGTATTATATATATTATTGTCTAACATTGTTGCAGCTTCTGATCTTGAGGTATATCGTTGACTTGCCTCATTTTGATATATTATAAATATTTCATTTATAACTTCCTATTTATTTGTGACTTGTTACACTTATAGCTTTATCATTATTATTCAAGTTAAATGTGATATCCTAAAATTATAGAAATCATTAAACAATCTAAAATATACATAGACAATTGCTAATACAATTTTTTTTTGCTGGGGACCTGGCATGTGAAAACGACATGTCATACTTTGGTTTTTTGAGGAGATTTCATCATGTGAGGAGTCGTACAACTCATATTGTTACTTAAGTCAATTAGGACTAAGACATGATTGTGTTTATAGTACAATAATTAAGTCATTAAAAGTTTGTCACTAAGACCTAGTCCAAATTAGGGGTCAAATATACCAAATCATGATTTTGAGAATTTCAGGAACCCCGGATTTGACTTATTTAAATTGACCTCAAATTGAAAATTTGACTTCGCCATTGCGATCATCACCCCCAAATTAGCTAGGGGTGATGTCTTGGAAGCATTTGGAAGTCGTTGGATTTTTGACGGATATTTTAATATAATTTAAATACCCCGGAAAAATGAGAAAATTAAATACTCGTCGAAATAAAAATCTGACTTCGCCGTTGCGTTCCTCATCACTCAATTAGCTAAGGGTGATTTATTAGAAATTTTTAGAATGCATTTAATTATTTAATTTTAATTAATAAAATCAATTGAAAATTACTTAAATAATAATTTAATTATTAAATACTTAACGATTCCCGTTAAGATCATTCGGCACCGTCACCCTGTTTGCTAATCGAGCCGTCCGTTTGGACGAATCAATCGTGTCGTCTGATCTCTCGATCAGATGGCTGAGGCTCTCATCTTCACGAGGCTTACACGCGGCGGAAGTCGTGACGAGCGGCACCTTCGATCACCAGATGTGCTTCCACCACTCTAATTGAAGCGCTTAGCCCAATTAAATCCCTTATCGAACCCTCTTCATTCATTTTTCACTCGCTAGATCCACGAAAGAAGTTCAAATCGCTCGCTGCTGAACCCAACCTCCCTCTGTCGTCCATCAGGTACCTCCATATCCTCTTCGATTCCATTCAGATTGCAAGATTTATTGTTTTTATACCTATTCCGCATGCTCTTTAGTATTTTAATCGGTCCGATCGAGTTCATTCTCATTCGATTGAGCGAATTTGCTAACTCCACCACAGTAGAATTCGTTCTTCGCAATCCCTAATCCCCGTCTCGGTGCGATCCGTCGGGGAAGGCAGATCACCTCTGGGTTGGACCAGGTCGCCCCGGCCCAACCCGCATGCTCTTTGGGGCGCTCGCGTGGCAGCGGTGAGTCCATCTAAGTCGCGATGTGGCACTTCATGGTCCACGTGGCGTCTGCGCTGCCGTCTCAGCAAGTGGGACCCATCCGTCCCCATCAGATCTGACGGGTCAGCATCGTGGGTCCCATCCGTCCAGTGCTGTGGGGCTCGCCATCGATTTTGTCATAATTGCGGGTCCCGCCGGTAGAATAATAATAATATATATGATTAAAATAGTAATGTTAATTAAAATAAAATTGATTAATTAGAATTAATTAAAATGGCTAGAACTTTAATCCTCCATAAATTATGAACCAATAATTCAATCATAACAATATTATATATCATTGTGATCAGCAAAAATGAAGGATCTCTATGGCATTATTTATTTTCATGTAGGATGTATATTTCACATAGTGGCATTTAGGACCCATAATTAATGCTCTAAATGTCCCAAAACTTCAAATTATCATAACTTTGCACACACTCACACAAATTATCCAATATGAGTCTCATTTTAATCATGAGACTCCCAAAAATGTTTTAGTAATGCTAATTTATGTATTAGGTGTGTATCTTACCTAATCGCTTTTATGACCTACCATAATTACACCTTAAACCCTAGAATTTCAATTGACCATAACTTGGTCAATTAAGCTCAAAAATAGAACTTCTAATATACCAGATTAGTAAGATGTGTAGATCGGTAAATTACAAAAATATTTAGGGTTTGGTGATTAGATCTCTTAATTAGCTCTAAGCACCTTAAATCTTGATTAGTGAAAATTAGCACATTTAGTGATTCAAATTGGGTGATTCAAGTTTTTGATAGCTCTTAGAGAAGATTAGAACCTAGTGGTATGGTTGGTTTTATGATTCTATGATTAATCTCACAAAACACTAACTAATCACCTTTAAGATCATAACTTAATAATCAAATGAAGTACAAATTAGGTCTACTCCCAGATAAAGTACTCAGTGTGTTATAAGAAAATTATAGCTACCAAATTTACTGAATTTAGACTTCAAATGAAAAAGTTAAGTTTTTGACCCCTCTCATGAAACCCTAAATTTACATAATGGAACCTTAAAATTAATTTGCGTATAAATTAATCATTAGATCTCATAACTTAGTGTTCTTAGACTCTATAAAATCTTTGAATAGTAAGCATTAATAAGCTGATTAAAGTTTTAGACTTCATTAGGTAAAATTACCAAATTGCCCTTATGAGTCAAATTCCTTAATTTGATCTCATAAGGTTTAATTCTTATCCAAATTGGGTATTCTTAATGCCTATCTTCATGTTAGACAGTAAGTAGTTATTTTCCATTGATAATTTTCAATTTGGAGTCCTAAATCAAAAGTAGTTTTTTTGCCCTTAAGTAGGGTCAAAATGGTCATTTTGCCCAAAATTAGGTTTAAATGTTCTTAAACCTTAAAATCTTAACCTAATCATTAAAATTTGTAAATGAAGTGATTTAGAATTAAATTAATATGAATTTAAGTCATTAATCAAATTTCCATGCAAAACCCTAAATTTCATCTTAAGTAATTTTGTAAGTTTTATTAAGCTCCATGTTATGAGATCCATCTCATCACGCCTTCCTTAAGTCTTCTAATCCATCAGTTCAACTTTCAATTAAGGTTAATGCTTGAGTGCTCATCTTAGTTCCTTAAGATCTTCTTCCTTAAAAATTATGAATATGACTTAGGTTAGAATTTATTCATTGGGTGAATTGGGTTACTCAATGAATGAAACCTTAGTCTTTACTAGTTTATAGATTCATATAGTTTGATTATGATTATTTGATCTTTCAACCATAGACTTAAGATTAGAGATCCATTCTTTTAAGTCTGACTTTACTTAATAGGATTTGCCTTAATCTTTAATCTGTGAGATTTGGGTTTAAGCCTTAGCCTTTAGGATCACCTTGGGATTAAGTGATTAAACCTCAATAATTGGAGTTTAATTCTTAATCATTCCATCTTGATTTTTCATAATCAAGATGAGTTTGGGTTGCTTAAATCATCAAAATAGCTAATTGATTTACTTATTTAACTTATATAGTCGACATTGATTTCATCATTTTAGGACTTAGCTAGTTCTAAATGTTTGCAATATTATATGGTCGTGAGTCTAAGTTATACTTAATAGTAAGACTTGTAGATCCTGAACTTATGTAACTTTGAATAGATAGAACAGATAATTAGATAACAATGGATATCACATGTGCTTTTAGTCGAGTCTCTTGCTTACTTTGAACTTTGATGCTTTGCTTACCTTATATTTGAGATTTATGCCTTGGACATAGTTGGTGGACATAAGATATTTGATGAATATCACATATCAAATTTGAATTGCATAAACATAATTTGCATTTTTATCAATGCTTTCAGTTTTCATGATTTTCAGTTTAGTAGAGTGTGACCTAATTAGTCTTCCTCTCAGTTTAGTTCCTTTGCTGTTGTATAGGCCATGCCTAGGCCTATACTTGGCTAGGATGGTATTGCCTGTCTTTAGCAAGTCTAGCCAAGCCTAGACCTATGAGGGTCTAGGATGGTATTGTTTCACTCCTTAGTTAAGCAGGCTAGTTTTATAATAACCCAAGGTTATTATCCAGCTTAATTTGAGCTTAATCATATCTTAATTATTATTTTATTAATTTCATCTAGCTTTTAGAACCAAATCCTGAAAGTTTGGAGCAATTCAGAGCTAAATCCAATATTTTGGATTATTTTAATATTTAATTAATTAGAAAATTGAGGTATTTATTTCGACCTCAAAATCGAAATCCGACTTCGCCGTTGCGATCGTCACCCCAAATTAGCTAGGGGTGATGTTTTGGACGCGTTTGGAGGACGTCGAATTTTCGTCAATATTTTAATATAATTAAATGCGCCGAAAAATAGAATAATTAAATAATCGTCGGAATCAAAATTCGACTTCGCCGTTAAATTCCTCACCCCCAAATTAGCTAGGGGTGAATTTTTGGGATTTTTCGGAGTGCGTTTCAAAAATTTGGATTTTTAAATAATTAAGGAAAATAATTAAGCAATTATTTGATCCTTAATATGCAATTTTTCCCTTTCTCTCTCCTAGTTGGCTGGCCACCTTCTCCTTCATTCGGTTGGCCATCCCTCCTTTGTCTCTTAAGCCATGCCCCATTAATGCTCATTCATGATGGCCCCTACTCCTCATCCTAGCCTCCTTAGCTAATGATGAAGCCCCTCTTCTTCTCCTCCTTTAAAAGGAGAGCACAGCCCTCATTCTTGGCTTGCTGAAAATTTCTCATCTCCTTCCCCTCTATTGATAAGTCCTTGTGTTGAAGAAGAAGGCTCCTCCCAAGGTCTTGAAGGAAACAAAAGGGTCCTCCTCTTCCTCTCCTTTCAAGAACAAAAAAGTACCCATTTGCTCCTCTCCTTATCTTTCTCATGCTGTTATAATGTTGGAATGTAGCTTTGGAAGCCCATAAGCATGTATATAAGCCATTATGACTCTTAAAAGCTTCACAAAAAATTTGCTCTGTTTTCATTTATTTTGTACACCCTGTCATTCATCCACATTTTTTGTATAATTAAAATGCTCCGTTTGTGCCGATTTTGGTGTCGATGGAAAGGTATTGGAAATACGTTTCCATTGATATATGACACAGCTCATGGGACTCTCTAGATTGAGAGTAATTGAGCTCGAAAATAGGCCTTAGAGTTTTCATCCAGGCAAAAAATGCCTTCTGGCACTGCAGCGCCTGAAGTTGCAGAGCTAGGCCGCTGCAGCGCGCTAGCGCGGCGGGCTGCAATGACATTTCGGCGAAAATTATATAAACATATGAAAAAGTAATTAAATAGTAAATTCGCAAAGTAGACCGCTACAGCGGGATTTCGGCAGAACATATAAAAACATTAATTAAATTATTTAAGCAGTAAAATTGCAAAATGGACTGCTACAGCGTGCTAGCGGGCTGCATCTCAAATATTTGGGAAACTTAGGGAAATATGAAAATGAATTAATTAAACAGTGATTTTGCAAATTGAACCGCTATAGCGGGCCGCAACGCACCTCGCCGAAAAATACTACTGCTCGCTGCCGCGTGAAAAGCGCTACAGCGCGCTCCAGTGCGCTGCCGCACGAAAAGCGCTACAGCGCGCTGCAGCTCCCGAATTTGCAAAACTGCCCAGAATTTCAGAAAAGCTACCCAGATTTTGTAAAACTGCCCAGTTTTGACTGTAATGGTCAAAACTTCACTGTTTTGGTATTTTAAGACCTCTAAGACCCTAGGGGGGCTAAGTTATATCAAATGTGAACCCTATACTCCAGAACTCTGTCGTTCGCGAATTTGCCGATGTTTTCCCCGAAGACCTGCCCGGTCTTCCACCTATACGGGAAGTAGAATTTGCAATCAGTATTGCCCCAGGAACTCAACCTAATTCTAAAGCACCATACAGAATGGCACCCAAAGAGTTGGAAGAACTGAATAAGCAACTACACAAGTTATTGGAGAAAGGTCTTATCAGGCCTAGTTCTTCCCCATGGGGAGCGCCAGTTTTATTCGTCAAGAAGAAGGATGGGTCCATGGGAATGTATATTGATTACAGAGAGCTGAATAAAGTAACCATAAAGAACAAGTACCCTCTACCCTGCATAGATGATCTATTCGATCAGTTGGCGGGAGCAAAAGTGTTTTCAAAGATTGACTTGCGGTCAGGGTACCACCAACTGCAAGTAATGGATTTTGATATAGCAAAGACTGCTTTCCGGACTAGATATGGCCACTATGAATTCCTAGTAATGTTATTTGGACTGACAAATGCGCCTTCCATCTTTATGGGCCTAATGCAACGTATCTTGAAACTATATCTCGATAAATTCGTCATCGTGTTCATAGATGATATTTTCATATACTCTAAAATGAAGAAGGAACACGAAGATCACCTCAGGATCGTGTTAGAAGAATTGAGAAGTCACCAGCTGTATGCCAAATATTCAAAGTGCAAATTTTGGCTTGAATCTGTCGCCTTCTTAGGCCACGTTATAAATGCTCAAGGGATCAAAGTAGATCAAAGCAAGGTCAGCGCAATCCAAGAATGGGTACAACCCAAGTCAGTGACAGAAATCAGAAGCTTCTTAGGATTGGCCGGATATTACAGAAGGTTTGTGAAAGGCTTTTTTCAGATAGCCTCTCCACTCACCAAACTCACCCAGAAGGTTGTACCCTTCGAATGGTCAATAGATTGTGAAGCAGCAGTCCAGGCACTGAAAGATGCGCTTACCTCTGCCCCTGTGCTAGTTCTTCCTAAGGAGGGGGTAAGCTATCAAGTATATACTGACGCCTCTGGTATAGGCTTAGGTGCTGTACTAATGCAAGAAGGGAAGATCATAGCATATGCTTCCCGCCAACTGAAGACCCACGAAAGAAATTATGCTGTTCATGACCTCGAATTAGCTGCTGTAGTGTTCGCTTTAAAGATTTGGCATCACTATCTATATGGGATTCAGTGCTCAATTTTTACAGATCATTAGAGTTTGAAGTACATATTCACGTAAAGAGAGTTGAACTGCCAATAGAGAAGGTGGTTAGAATTAATTAGTGACTATGACCTTGATATCTAGTATCATCCGGGGAAGGCGAATGTGGTAGCCGATGCACTCAGTCGTCATGCTACACTCTCCTCCTTAATAGCTTCAAGCCCTTTAGAGGAAGAATTCAGAAGGCTCGATATCACTCCAGTTCGTGTTGCTATGCTAAGCACGCTGATATCTATGAGTACCGTAGAACCAACATTTCATCGCGATGTCTCCATCTCCTAAACGAAGGATGAGGACTATCTAAAGTTTAAAAGAAAAATCGAGAGTGGTAATCAATTCGACCTGCAGTTGCGAGGTAATGTAATATATCAAGAAGATCGCCTATGGATCCCCAAATCCATGCATCAAGAGATTTTAGTGGAAGGCCACAATTCTGGTTATCAAGTACATCCTGGTAGTACTAAGATGTATCAAGATCTGAAGAAGTCATTCTGGTGGCTTGGAATGAAGAAAAGCGTGGCTGAATTTATATCAAAGTGTCATGCTTGTAATCTAGTCAAGGCCGAACATTAGAGGCCTGGAGGACTTCTCCATCCTCTAGCAATTCTGGAATGGAAGTGGTTTGATATTTCCATAGACTTCGTGATGGGCTTACCCAAATCAAGGTCTGGTGCTGATTCAATTTGGGTTATTGTTGATCGACTGACCAAATCGGCACATTTCATTCCAATGCGTCAAACTGATTCAGTAGAGAAATTGGCGAAGCTGTATATCAAGGAAATCGTCAGACTTCATGGGATTTCGAGGTCTATTATATCTGATCGTGACAGTCGATTCACTTCTAAGTTTTGGCAAGCTGTGCATCAAGACTTGGGGACCACCCTAGCCATGAGTACCGCTTTCCATCCTCAAACAGATGGTCAAACTGAGCGAGTCAATCAAATTATTGAAGATCTTCTTCGCCTATGTATTTTGGATTTCAGAGGCTTTTGGGAAGATCATATTCCCCTAGTTGAATTTGCGTATAACAATAGTTTCCAATCAAGTATCGGCATGGCTCCGTATGAAGCATTGTACGACAGAAAGTGCAGTACGCCCTTAGCGTGGTTTGAAACAGGCAGTGCTCAACTGCATGGTTCAGATTTAGTTGAAGAAATGAATAAGAAAGTGCAGATGATCCAGCAGAGAATTAGAGCAGCTCAGGACCGCTAGAGTAAATATCACGATGCCCATCATCGTTCTCTGAAGTTCAATGTTGGGGATTTTGCCTATCTCAAAGTTAGCCCAATGAAAGGTGTATTTTATTTCGGTGTAGTCGGGAAGCTCAGTCATCGCTATGTCGGACCATTCAAGGTAATAGAGAGAATCAGTTTTGCAGCATATAGGCTAAAACTTCCTCAAGACTTCTCTACAGTTCATAATGTGTTTCATATCTCATCGCTGCGGAGGTGTCTTCGTAACCCGTCTCATCTAGTTCGACTTCCAGCAGTATCCCTTCAGCCGGATCTTTCTTATATGGAAATGCCTATTAGAATCTTAGCTCATGATCAAAGAAAGCTAAGAAATCGTTCTATCCCTATGATAAAAGTTTAGTGGAGTAATCGCTCTATTGAAGAATCCACTTGAGAAAAAGAGGCCGATATGCAACAAAAATATCCAAGTCTTTTTGAAAATCCAGGTATCTTTAAGATTCAAAATCTATGTTCTTAATTTTTGCACTTTCTTTTCCCTTCTTAGTGATGATGTCGAGGATGACATTGTTTTTAAGTGGGGGAGTCTGTAATAACCCAAGGTTGCTACCCAATTGACTTTAGCATAATCATATTATAATTATCATTCCATTAAGATCATCGAGTCATTAGATCCAAACCCTGAAGGTTTGGAGCAATTCGGAGTTCAATCCAATATTTTGGATTATTTTTAATATTTAATTAATTAGAAAATTGAGGTATTTATTTTGACCTCGAAATCGAAATCCGACTTCGCTGTTGCGATCGTGTAACAACCCTAGGTTGTTACCCAGCATGAATTTAGCTTAATCATATCGTAATTACCATTCCATCAAGTTTATCAAGTCATTAGAACCAAACCCTGAAGGTTTGGAGCAATTCGGAGCTAAATCTAATATTTTGGATTATTTTTAATATTTAATTAATTATGAAATTGAGGTATTTATTTTGACATTGAAATCGAAATCCGACTTTGACGTTGCGATCGTCACCCCCAAATTAGCTAGGGGTGATGTTTTGAACGCATTTGGAAGTCAGCAAAATTTCACGAATATTTTAATGTAATTAAATGCGTCGAAAAATAAGAAAATTAAATAATCGTCGGAATCAAATTTTGACTTCGTCGTTGAATTCCTCACCCCCAAATTAGCTAGGGGTGAATTTTTGGAAAATTTCGGAGCACATTTCAAAAATCAGAATATTTAAATAATTATGGAAAATAAATGCGTTATTAAGCAATCTTTGAGTCCCATATTTGCAATTTTCCTATTTTCTAATTCTCATTTCTGCTGGCTATCACCTCAGCCGGCGCCCCATACCCCCCTTGGCTGCCTCATGATGGCATCTCCCCCTAGGCCAATGATGGCGTAGTCCCCTACTCCCCTCCTCCTCTCCTCCTTTAAGAAGGAGCTCAAACCCTTCATCCTCTCAATTTGCAAAATATGAGAGCTCACCTCATCTCTTCCCTTCTCCATTGATGATCTAGCATTGAAGAAGAAGGAGTTCAGCTCACCCTCTAAGGCTTGGAGAAAGACAAAGGATCCTTCTTCATCCTCTTGCAAAGGACTAAGGTACCTCTTTATCCATCTCTTTTGCCTTTTTCATATGACTATAATGCTGGAATATATCTATAGATATCTATGTTTAAGTATGGAAGCCATTAAGGCTCTTGAAAGCATCATAGAAAAATGCTCTATTTTTCTTGTATTCTGTACACCCTGTCATTTATATATATTTTTAGTATAGCTAGGATGCTTCGTTCATGCTGATTTTGGTGTTGATGGAAACATATCGAAAATACCTTTCCATTGATATATGGCACCACTCATGGAACTCTCTGGATTGAGAGTAATTAAGCTAAAAAAATGGCCTACACGAGTTTTGCACCTGGCGAAATCACCGTCTGCCGCTACAGCGCGCTGCAGCGGGTCGCAGCGATTGGTCGCGGGCGTAAAACTTAAGGGAAATGCATATTGAACTAATTGAACAGTAAAAAAATCGCAAAATGGACTGCCACAGCGTGCTGTAGCGCACTGCAGCGGCCGGTAGCGAAAATTTCGCGGATGAATAAAAACATTAATGAAAGTAATTGCACAGTAATTAGCAAAATGGGTCGCTACAGCGCGCGATAGCGCGCTGCAGCGAATCTTAGCGGGAATATTTCAGAACTTAGGAAATGTCAAAAATAATTTAATTGAATAGTAGTTTTTGCAAAATGAACCGCTACAGCGCGCTATGGCGCGCTGCAGCGGGTCACAGCGGATTTCAGCAGACCACAGCGGGTCGCAGCACAACCCCGTGCGAAGAGCGCTATCGCGCGCTGTAGCTCCAGAAAATTTGCAAAATTTTAGAAATTTCCAGAAATTTCCTAGATCTTGTAAAACTGCCCAATCTTGGCTGAAATGACCAAAACTCAACTGTTTTGATATTTTAAGACCCCTAGGACCTTAGTGGGGTTGAGTTATACTAAATTTGAACATAACATAAAATTCTATATGAAAATTAAGTTTGGAAGCCTTGCCATTTTAATAGGTGATCAAAACCTACCTTGTCCCTAAAATGCATTATACAAATGGTTGGATACCTTAGAATTTTAGTGCCAAACAATAATCTAAAATAATATTTAGGTTTTGGAAACTTAGGAAATTAGAAAATTACCAATTTACTATTAGAAATTCAAATGACTATAATTAATTCGTTAGACCTCAGAATTTAGTGTTCTTGGACTCTATGGAATCCTTGAACAGTAACCAACAGTAAACTATATAAAAAATTAGGTTCCATTAAGTGTAAATTACAAAATTTCCCCTTAGGTCAATAACCTTAGTTTGAACCTATAGAACCTATTTCTTATCCAAATTTGGTGTACATACTGTCTATCTTCATGTTAAATATCAAAGAATCATTTGACAGCAAAAAATCCCAAATTGGAGCCCTAAATCAAAAGTTAATTTTTTGGATCCTTAGTTAGGGGTAAAATGATATTTTTGCTCAAAATTTAGGTTAAGCATCATTAGCCTCTATATTAAGTTTTAAACTGCTAAAATTAGTATTGGAATTGTATAATATTCTTTTAAGTGAGAAAAATCAGCTATTAGGTCAACTTAGTAAAATCCCCTAAAATTTCTCTAAGTCTTTTGCTTAGGATCTTTTCACCTCACATTAGAATAATTCCTAAGCTTAGGGCTAGATCATAAGTTAGATTTCTTTTATTGGGTAAGTGGGTTATTCAATAAATGAATCCTTAGTTTTATTAGTTTCTAGATTTTTATAACTTATTTTGATTATTTTGTCTTTTAACTTTAGATCTAGGATAAGGAGATTTGTTCTATTAAGTTTAATTTGCTTAATAGGATATACCTTGATCAATAGAGCACTTTTAGATAGAAACTTAGATCTTATATCTTAACCTTTTTGGATTATGTTATTAAGCCCAATCTCGTGGTGTTTAATCCATAATCTCTAGTTTAGTAGTTTTGATCAGGTCCTAGTATAGGACGTCTAAAATCATTAATTAGGTCGTGATGATTTATTAGTTAACTCTTATAGTCGACTTTGATTAAGCATATTAGGACCTAGCTAGTTATAATATTTTGTAATCTATAAGGACGTACTTCTAAGTTACACTCGATAGTAGGAATTGGAGATCCTGAACTTGTGTAACTTAGAATAGTTAGAATAGTTTAAATTAGATAACAACAGTGTCACCATGTATAGAAGAGTCCCTTGCTTACTTGATTTATTTTGTTGCTACGCATTCCTTGTTTTTGTGCTTAAATTCCTTGGACATATCATATAAGAAAACTTGTGCATGAAATGAAAACTTAGAATAATTAGGATAATAGATGCCTTTGGGTTCAGTCTCTGGGAGGATTCTGGTGCATATTTACCCTATTGGACGGGGTAAGGAGTAATAAGGAGGTTTAACATTACTCATTGAGGAGAGTGTATTAAGTATGGAACCCGCGTAGTCTTGCAGACGTACTTGACTCCTCAGCTGTTTCTAAAATGTGTCCACATAAATAAAGTAAAATAACTAAAAGATTCTGTATATGTAATTACTGCCTTCTCAGTTCTGCTGCTGGATTCTGTCTGCCCTAGCCCTGAAAGGCTATGAGAATTTCTGTCTACTCAAGCCTTGGGTGGCTTGGGAATTTCATCGGTCCGATGGCCAACTTTCTGATATGGCAGTCTTTACATATCTATTTCAGTTTTCAGCTTACTGTGTACTGTGTACTGATGTATATTTCAGTCAACTGTTTTCCTTTACTTACCTGCTTACTTGTACGTATTTATAGGATGCTAGACTTTACTGCTTACTATATGTACCATGTTCAGATTTCTATCATTTAATTAGCATATGCCATATGATCATCAGCATGTTTAAGATTAGACTTTACTTTCAGTACTTTTACTTACCGTATTATACATGTATATGCCCATTTCTTGCTTAGTTGTTGAGGTGTGCTTTTGCCTCATTTGCTGTTTAGTTATAAATATTATATTTATAACTTATCATGTCCTTTGTACGCTTACTGCTCCTACTGCTTAGTATTTTTGTTGTACTTAAGTATAAAAATGTTGACATTAATAACTCATGTAAAATACTTAGCCTAAAATGTACTTAGATAATTTTCTAATAAGATTTTCTTTTATTAGCTGAGGCCCTGGCATTATGAAACCGATAATGTCAGATTCAGATAAGTTTGAGGAGCTAGGTGTTGAAGCAGAGGTGCCTTACTTAGAGAAGGAGCTTCAACCAGGAGAGCCGGATATTGCTTAGTTTCTTTTAGTCGCTTGTGAGGATGAGTGATTTACCTTTCAGTCTTTTAAACTATTTAAATATTATAATAATACAGGTACTATGATTGTGATTTAATTTATGCACCTTATTATTTTTTGAGCTATTTTATTTTTATTTCTTATGAGATGCATGATGAATGGATGTACTATTTATTTTATTTAGCTTCCGCACTCTATATGTATGTTAGATATAGTGACTGATCCCCTCAGATGTTCTGTGCACGTCCTTCCCTTATTAGTGGATTGTGGACCTACCTAATCCAATGATAAGTGAGGGATTTGCACAAGTGACCCACCGCTCCTTAGCCAAATGATGGTGGGCTTAGGGAGCGTGGCGCCACAGATCGTTACCCCCAAATTAGCTAGGGGTGACATTTTAGACGTGTTTGGAAGTCGTCAAAATTTTCGCGAATATTTTAATATAATTAAATACCTCGAAAATTAGCATAATTAAATAATCATCGGAATCAAATTACGACTTCACCGTTGAATTCCTCACCCCCAAACTAGCTAGGGGTGAATTTTTGAAATTTTTCGGAGCGCGTTTTAAAAATCTGAATTTTTTTAAATAAATAAGAAAATAAATAAGCAATCTTTGGATCCCCTATTTACAATTTCCCAATTCTTTTATTTCCCATTTTCGGCTGGCCATCAACTTGTAAAATGGGCCGCTACAGCGGACTATAGCGGAAATTCAAAACTTTAGAAAATGTGAAAATAAATTAATTGAACAGTTGATTTGCAAAATGAACCGCTACAGCGCGCCATAGTGTGCTGCAACGGGTCACAGCAGATTTCAGCGGACTGCAGTGAATCGTAGCATAATGGCGCTACTGCGCGCTACCATACAGAAAGCGCGACAGCGCGCTGCCGCGCGAAAAATGCTACATCGCTCTCCAGCGCGCTGCAGCTCCCAGATTTGCAAATTGCCCAGAAATTCCAGAAAACTGCCCAGATTTTTTGTAAACTGCCCAGTTTTGGCTGAAATGACCAAAACTTCACTATTTTAATATTTTAAGACCCCTAAGACCCTAGTGAGGCTAAGTTATATCAAAAGTGAACATATTTTAGTTAAAATTGAACATTGCATAAAATTCTATATGAAAATTAAGTTTGAAAACCTTGCCATTTTTAATAAGTTATCAAAACCTACCTTGTACCTAAATTGCATTGTGCAAATTGCAGAATACCTTAGAATTTTCAGTGCCAACAATAATCAAAAATAATATTACGTTTTGAATCCTAGAAAATTAGGAGAAATGACTAAAATACTCGTAACCTTAGTTAGGTCATAACTTGACAATTTGAAGTTCAATTTGGGTCTACTCCCTGTTAAAGTACTTATGATGCTATAGGGAAGCTATAGTCACTAAGTTTACTGAATTTGGACACCAAATGGAATAGTTAGCTTTTTGGCCCCCTCTTAACTTAGAAATTACCTATTTACCCTTAAAAATTCAAATGACTATAACTAACTCATTAGATCTCAGAATTTAGTGTTCTTGGACTCTATGGAATCCTTGAACATCGACTAACAGTAAACTGTATAAAAAAAAATTTAGATTTCATTAAGTGCAAATTGCAAAATTGCCCCTTAGGTAAAAAAAAAACTTAGATTGGACCTACAAGACCCATTTCTTACCCAAATTTAGTGTACATACTGTTTATCTTTATGTTAGACAGTAAAGAATCATTTGACAGCAAGAAATCTCAATTTGGAGTCTTAAATCAAAAGTTGACTTTTTGAACCTTTAGTTAGGGGCAAAATAATCATTTTTTTCAAAATTTAGGTTAAGCATCATTAACCTCTAGATTATGTTCTAAGCTACTAAAATTAGTATTAGAACTATATTATATTCATTTCAGTGAGAAAAATCATTTATTAGGTCAACTTAATAAAATCTCCTAAAAATTTTTTTAAGTCTTTTTCTTAGGATCTTTTCACCTCATTTTAGGATTTTTCCTAACTTTAGGGCTAGATCATAAGTTAGATTTCATTTATTGGGTAAGTGTGTTATTCAATAAATGAATCCTTGGTTTTATTAGTTTCTAGACTTTTATAACTTATTTCGATTATTTTGTCTTTCAACTTTAGATCTAGGATAAGAAGATTCATCATATTAAGTTTGATTTGCTTAATAGGATATACCTTGATCAATAGATCACTTTTAGACAAAAACCTAGATCTTATGTCTTAACCTTTTTGGATTATGTGATTAAGCCCAATCTCGTGGTGTTTAATCCATAATCTATAGTTTAGTAGTTTTGATCAGGCCCTAGTATAGGACGTCTAAAATTATTAATTAGGTCGTGATAATTTATTAGTTAACTCTTATAGTCGACTTTGATTAAGCATATTAGGACCTAGCTAGTTCTAGTATTTTGTAATCTATAAGGACGTACTTCTAAGTTACACTCGATAGTAGGAACTGGAGATCCTGAACTTGTGTAACTTAGAATAGTTAGAATTGTTTAAATTAAATAATAACAGTATCACCATGTATAGAAGAGTCCCTTGTTTACTTGATTTATTTTGTTGCTACGCATCCCTTATCTTTGTGCTTAATCCCTTGGGCATATCATATAAGAAAAATTTGTGCATGAAATGAAAACTTAAAATAATTAGGATAATAGATACCTTTGGGTTCAGTCTCTGGGAAAATTCTGGTGCACATTTACCCTATTGGATGGGGTAAGGAGTAATAAGGAGGCTTAACATTACTCATTGAGGAGAGTGTCTTAAGTATGGAACCCGCATAGTCTTGCAGACGTGCTTGACTCCTTAGCTGTTTTTGAAACGTGTCCACAGAAATAAAGTAAAATAACTAAAATATTCTGCATTTGTAATTACTGCCTCCTCAGTTCTGCTACTGGATTTTGTCTGCCCTAGCCCTGAAAGGCTATGGTAATTTCTATCTGCTCAAGCCCTGAAATGCTTGAGAATTTCACCGGCTCGATGGTCAACTTTCTGATATGGCAGTCTTTACATACCTGTTTCAGTTTTAGCTTATTGTGTACTGTATTTTGATGCATATTTCAGTCAGCTATATTTCTTTACTTACCTGCTCACTTGTACATATTTATAGGATATTAGACTTTGCTGCTACTATACGTACCATGTTCAGATTTTTATCATTTAATTTGCATATGTCATATGATTATCAGCATATTTAGGATTAGACTTTACTTTCAATATTTTACTTACTGTACTATATATATATATATGCCCATTCCTTGCTTAGTCATTAAGGCATGCTTTTACCTTATTTGCCGTTTAGTTATAAATATTATGTTTATAACTACCCTTATTTCTTTGTATGCTCACTGCACCTATACTTTTGATGTATACTTTTATTGAGCTTAAGTATAAAATGGTGACATTAATAATACATAAAATATTCAGCCTAAAATGTATTTAGACAATTGTTTAATAAGATTTTCTTTTATTGGCCGGGGCCCTGGCATTATGAAACCAATAATATCAGATTCAGATAAGTTTGAGGAGCTAGGTGCTGAAGCGGAGGCGCCCTACTTAGAGGAGGAGCTTCAACCAGGAGAGCCGGATATTGCTTAGTTTCTTTTAGCCGCTTGTGAGGATGAGTGATTTACATTTCAGTCTTTTAAACTATTTAAATATTGTAATAATACAGGTACTGTGATTGTGATTTTCTTTATGCACCTTATTATTTTTTGAGCTATTTTATTGCTATTTCTTATGAGATGCATGATGAATGGATGTACTATTTATTTTATTTAACTTCCGCACTCTGTATGTATGTTAGATGTAGTGACTGATCCCCTCAAATGTTCTGTGCACGTCCTTCCCTTATTAGTGGATTGTGGACCTACCTAATCCAATGATAAGTGAGGGATTTGCACAAGTGACCCACCGCTCTTTAGCCTAATGATTGTGGGCTTAGGGAGCGGGGCGCCACACTGGGTTCAGCCTCCAATCGTAGTGCGCTTCGATAAGTGCAGTTTAAACAAGCTAAGGGTTAAATCTACCTTTCTTGCAAACATGCTAAATATGTGTATACAATCTCTCCAGCTAATGATTTTTAAGTAAACTCTCAATTTTAACCAATTATCGAGATTAGATTTAGTAGTCAGAATCCTTTTAGCAGGATTCTGCACAATAGAGACTTTGGATTCATTATTAGATTTTAAAGTATTTTCTAAATTTATCTCATGTAGTTTAGAAGCATGAGCATGAGCATAAGCATGTTGTGTGAGTATCAGAATAATGTATACGTATCAGTGATAATTTATGAGTTACAAAATATTGCATACATTAATTGAAGAATTTCAGGATGTATAGGCATCATCAGTAAACAGTATTCCCAACCTGATGTATGTATACATTGGACCATACTACTCATAATAGTTCAATGATATTTTGGTTGTATATCAGCAGCATACAGTGTTATGGCATATTCAGATGCACAGTTTCAGTGACATACATCATAGTTTTACAGATGATTATTCAGTTCAAATTTAGTACTGTCTTGATTTACTTTAGTATTTAGTTTATAGTTCAGTTTTACCTTACTTCATTTTAGTTTTGTACAGTTTTATACAGTTTTATGCGTTCAATCATATTTACAGTATTTATGCAGATTTAATTACATTATATAAATGTTAAATGAATAATTAGAACTATTAGATTAGTTTCGAGTTGTTAAACTTATTGTCTAACACGAGATACTTTTGGGATCCGGCAATTTGCTAGATTATGAGCAGTATATTGAGCCAGGTCAGGAGGACACCCAGGGGATTCAGGAGGAGCCCGTGAAGCACTAGTGGACTCTCCTCCAGTTCTAATTTCTGCATAGTATTTTCAGCTCAGCTTTATGTCTATTTCAGTAAACAGTCTGTAATAATTCTGGATGTATTTTCTTCTCTTTTCTGAGACGAATATTTTTTTACAGCTCTATGATGAATATTATGGATATTTTCTTTAAGCTTCTAAACTCTATTTTTATACTATTTATACTTAGTATTGTGATGTGATCAGTATACTGGAAATGCTGATATCTTATACATATATTGGATTTCTATTGTATCCTAAATGTAATATATGTATTTATATAATACTTAGGATAAGGTTACTACTCTTATCTTAAGTATTAACTCTCAACCCTCATTGAGGTTGAGTCAGCAACCCTCCAGACGAGCTTAATTTTCAGCAATTTCGGGGAGACAGGTTATTCCTCCCCGAGTGGCGCACCGCTCCGCTACCGATATGATTGTACTTAATCTTTTTACGCGTGGCGACTGGGCGGGGTGCTACAAGTTTAGCCCTCTTCTGATATGGCGATACTAGTTTTAGGTGCACTTATACATTTTTAGTTCAATTTTAATGCCTTAACCCCGCAGGCTTAGTGAGTTTGTGCATATTTGTAACAACCCAAACTGTTACACTAATCAATTATGACTGATCCAAGTTTTGATTTTAATCTTAGTGTACTAATTAAGTCATTAGTAGTTCACCACCAAGACCTAGTCTAAATCAGAGGTCAAATGGATCAAACCCTGATTTTAGAAATTTCAGGAACCCTGGAAATTGACCTAATTATTTTAACCTCATATCAATAATCAGACTTCGCCATTACGCTCATTGCCCCCAAATTAACTAGAGGTGATGTTTTGGTGGCAATCGAAAGTCGTCAAAATTTTGTTGAATATTTTAATATTATTTAATTAATTAACAAATCAAGATATTTAAAATTAAAATCCAACTTCGGCATTGCGCTCATCACCCCAAAATTAGCTATGAGTAATGTTTTAGATGCATTTGGAAGTTGTCGAATTTTATCGAATATTTTAATGTAATTAAATACCTTGAAAAATAAGAAAATTAAATACTCGTCGGAATCGGAAGTCGTGAAAATTTTGTTGAATATTTTAATTCGACTTCGCCGTTGGATTCCTCAACCCTAAATTTTTTGGGATAAATTTTCGGAATTTTTTAGAGCCTGTTTATTAAATCTGAATTTTTATAAATTAAAAAAATAGAAAGAGATAAATATTTATTTCTTAAATATTTATTCAAATTTTTATTTCCTCTCTCCTTCTTTTCCTGTACATGGACCCCATGTGATGACCCGCGTCGTCATTAAATAGTATTACTGTTAAGAAAAAAAAAATAAAACTTAACAACTATAGTTTTCTATATCACACTAGGCACTTTAACTGGGAGTAGACCCAATTTGGACTTAATTTGGTCAAGTTATGACTAAAATGAGGCAAGGGGTATTTTGGTTTTTATCTAAATTTCTAGGGCTAGATCCTGAATATTATTTCAATTTATTGATGACATTGAAATTCTGAACTAATTAGCATTTTGATTTTTGAATTTGGAGTTGATTTGACCAAGTTATAGTCATTTGAATTCTAGGAGCATTTTGGTCAATTTTCCCTAAAGTCAACTGAGAATTCTAGAGTTGACTTTTTGTCCTGATGTCCAAATGAGAAAACTAATATTACCACAGTGATGGGGCTATTTTCCTGAGTATTTTAAGACCCATATTGACTATGTTTGGTTAAATAGGTAAAAAGTTATGCGAGTTTGTTTAGAACCTAAAATGTCACTAAGTTAAATAATCCCTGAATTGAATTTTTGAATTATGCCATTTGACTCCATTTATTTTTCTGAGTAAAATGAGACCTATATACGATATGTTTGGATCAATATATTCAAAATATGATATCCTAATGTTTAAGTAAACAAATAAATAAATAAATTAATTAATTAAATATAATATTTCCATTCCCGAAAAATTTAAAATTATTTTTACACCTCAAAATTAAATTTTTACCAAAAATTTAGGTCCGGAACGTCAAAATTAGCTAGGAGGGAAAATTTCAAATTTTTCGGAGCTCAAACGGACAAAAAATGCGCATAATACATTTGGAATTAAATTTTTCCTAAAGTTTTTAATTAAATTTGTATTTTTCGGAATTTAAAAATTCATTAAAAAAAAAATTTGCCACGTGGCGACATGTGGACGTGCTCAGAGCTTCGGGCGCCACGTGGAGCCTCGGATTGCCACGTGGCAGTGTGCATGAGCTTCGGGCGCCACGTGGCAGCGTGTGGAGCCTCGGATTGCCACGTGACAGCCTGCATGAGCTTCGAGCGCCACGTGGCAGCACATCGTTGCATCGCGTCACCATGCGCCACATGGTAGCACCCTGTTGCGCCGCGCGATCACACAGATGCCACGTGGCAGAAACATGGCGATCCCACATTGCGCCGCGTCATTGGGTGCCACGTGGTAGCACCTCGTTGCACCGCATCACCGGGCACCACGTGGAAGCACCGCGTCACCATGCGCCACGTGGCAGCACCGCAGCGCCGACGCACAGGTGGCTGCCACGTGTCACACTGGGATTTGGCGGTGGCGGCGGCGGGGCGGCGACGGAGCCTACGAGGGGGGGCGCCCCTACCTATTTAAAGGCCGCAGTGAGGCCGAGGGGAGGGCACCTTCATATCGTTGGAAGATCGCCAGAGTGCGCCGGAAAAAGCTCCTGAAGTTCGCTGGAGGCGGAGGTTCGCGTCATGTACGCCGGAGAAGATGAACAGTAATTGCCACATGGCAGTTTGAAGGTCTATAGTGCCACGTGGCAGACACGTGGCAGTTGAACGGTCTCTGTATATACACGTGGCAGCCATTTGTCACCAGATGACACGTTGCAGATTTCTGTGTACTCTCAGCCACGTGTCAGCCACGTGGTCGCCACGTGTCAGCCACATGGTCGCCACGTGGCACCCGCCATCCACCGTTAAGGGATTCCGTTAACAGAAAAAGATTATTCTTGGAATATTCCCTTATCGTTAACGGTAACGGAATATTCCAAAAATAGTAAAAATTTAGAAAATTCCTAAAACTTCAAAAATTCATATATTTCAAAATAGGAGTCCAAATATAGTGAAATTATATATCAAAATGATCAGAGAAATTCAAAGATTCTGAAAATATTATCACATTTTTGATTTGATCTCAAAATTTTAAAAATTATTTTGCCTCGTAAAACATGCCATTTTCGGATTTTAGTAAAATTGTCGCTGTTGTGCCCGTAATCGCCAGGATAACCTAAATAAACAATAATTAATAATTAAAACTTGTACACCCCTTTTTTGTGCCTCGTAAAGAGTGCTAAGACTCAAATTTAGGCCAAGTAGCCTTATTAGGAGGATTAATAAACTGATCACTAACTAGTCTAAATATTAAACCATGTTGGTAACTTAGAAATCACGCAAGAAAGGTACCAGATATTTTCTTACATTTATTTCTTATTTAATTTTTTTTAAATGCTTTCGCACCGCTTTGAGCATTATATTCAGTTTTACTTTCTTTTTAAAGTTATCCATTACCGTCACTTTAAATACTGAATGAAATGCATTATTTTTTTTTTGGTTCTTGAAACGGTGGCTTGGGTGGGATATATGGCGTGGCTAGCCTAGAGGGGAGATAAGGGAGCATATTGTAGCCTACGGGAGGGGGCATAGTACGGTATTATATTACGATATGAACCCACATTCTGTCTGACCCTAAGAATCTGTGTTTACCCAGCAGGACAAATTGTTTACGATTATGCATACTGATGCAAGACATATCATACTGATTTTTATGACATATTTTTGATAAAATTCAGCACATTTTTGTGAATTTTTTTATGAACCTAACAAATTGCTTTGCAGGATAAAACTTTCGCATATCCTCCTGTATTTATGTAACAACCCGATGTTGTTACTGAGCCGATTAGGCCTAAACCTAATCAGATTAAGAGAAAATATAGGATCCTGATTTTAGTCAAATAAAAATTAAATAAAAATATCCTCAAATAAAACATATTAAGGAGATCCTCTTGCCAAAATTTGAGCGCAATCTGAGTTCCGAATCGTCCTAAATAAATTCGGGAAGTTTAAACTTCCGGAGTCGATAAAAGATAAAATAAAAGTCGGATTTCATAAATTTTTGTATATTTGAGTTAAGCATTATGAGAGGAATCTATGTTTTAAGTTTCGTAATTTTTCGGACTCCGGATTAATCGTAGTGAATTTTTGAAGTTTTTACTTAAAAATTAATATAAAATAAAATACTCGTCCAAATTCAATAAGTTTTGGACGCTTGTGTTCATCTCGTCGAGACGGTCGTTTCGATACCAAGTTTGTAATTTTTGGAGTTCAATTGACTTAGATCAAGGCTTGTGAAGTTTCAGCCGTTGGATTTTGATATAATGGCTACGATTAGAGTTCCCTTTTTCCCTCTTAAGTAGCCTAACCCTAACCTAGCAGCCCCCAACCCAAAAATTATTCTCCTTGGCCGACCCCATCTCCTTCTCCAAGGCTGAAATTCTTCTTCTCCACTCCCTCCAAACCTAGCAGCCCTCCTTTCCTCCTTGGCCGACCAAGCTCCATCTCCTTCTCCTTGGCCGACCAAGCACCCCTCTCCTTCTCCATGGCCGACCTCTCCTCCTTCTTGGACAAAAATGGCAGCAGTTCTTCCTCCATTGACGGCCGGAAAAAACAGCGACTATCTTCATTCTTTTGCCAACAATAGTTAAATTATTGGATGGGTAACTCCTCACACTCTTTAATGAATTTAATTGTATTGTTTTTTTTATGTTAAGTTAAGTTGAATGAGATAATTGTATTAGGGTTCATCACATTGATATGCATATGTATATGTTAGCATAATCTTAATCTTGCATGTAAAGTAGGTAGATCCATAAATATTTTAGAGTGAAATCTTTTCCAATTAAGTTATAAAGAGCTGGCCGAGCAATTATGTTAAATTGAAATGCTAGTTCTCTTAGATAATCTTATTTTTTTTTTCTTACCATAAGCTACCTATGTCCATAAGTATAATATAGTATATTGAGTATCAAAATTACTAGGCTTATATCATTTTTTGATTGACACCTTTTTAATAAAGAAAACTTCTTGACAAAAGATAATTGTTTAAATCCTTTAGTGTAATTTGAATTGATTGTTCTCTCACCATTATCTAGGAGATGATATCTGATCAATACACATTTAGCATTCTTTTTCATAGCATGTAAGATAGGACTCTTATGCGATCAGTTGCTTAAATCTGTCCCAAGTAAGATTACTTATACACTCACAATCTTAACATTTTACTAATAGAATTTCATTTGGTTGAACTTATCATCCTTCCAATCAAGATCCATGAAACCTATTGTAATTCTCCAATTAGTTCATCAGTGAGAATACAAGTATTGTGTGCCTTTTTATCTCATGCTATAACAACAATTACTTAGACATATTTTGATCTGCATATAGTTGAATTATTTTCATCTACCTTATCAACTGTTTAACATCTAATTTCGCTTTTCAAATTTCTATACTCAATTATATTAAAACAAAATTATTTTGAACAAAGACATTTTTCTGAGATTTTCATTTCACTTAGGTTATGTTGTTTGCTCATTAGAAGGGATCAACTCTCATGTTACTTTGATTGAGATCTAATATTAATGTATTATTATTCAGGAAGTAATACTCCTTGTTGTGATTCAATAATTCTCTTGAGTTCACTATTAGGAATCATATCCTTATAATTCCACCTTCCTCAAGAAATTAATCATTATTATTTATTACATTCTATCTTGTAGATTCTATCTCTAGGATATTATAGCTTAATCTTCTATCATATGTACTGGAGGAAGAATTAAATGAAATCCATGTTTATTTAGGAGTACTCAAAAGTACAAAGAGTCTGATATAGATGTTCCTTGCCCAATTATTTCAGGTGTTGCGATTGTCGTCTCATTCCAATCAATCGTCAAGCTTCAGGTTTGGATCGTTTTAAAGGTACATTTCATACTTAGAACTTTATTGAAGTTCTGTATTCTTTTAATTATGTTATTTTCTTGAGCTTTATGTATAGTGAGTGCGTACACCACTTGCATAGATCTTAGTATCATTAGGATTTGCTTGCTATTTGAAAACCATGACATTAGGATATATGAGCTTTTGCTAACTAAGTTGTAATCATCAACTTAGTTGAAAACTGTAAATTATGCAGACATGGATTAGAACCTAGAGTCAAACTAAGGTGCTTCCTTAGGAACTTCACTTCACTTAGGTTCTTTTCTTAAGATTAGGATTAGACATTAAGTTAGATCTCATTCATTGAATAAGTGATTTATTCAATGAATGAAACCTTGGTTTTATTAGTTTCTAGATTTTTTATAGTTTCATTTTGATTATTTTGTCTTTCAATTTTAGAGTAATAATAGAGATCTATTCTATTAAACTTGATTGTTACTTAATAGAATAAGCCTTAATCATCAGTTCACTTGTAGATTGAACCATAGATCTTTAGCTTACCCTTGGATCATGTGAATGAACCCAAGGTTGTGGTGTTCAATTCATAATTCTTAGCTTAATAGATCTGGATCAGATCTTAGCTGAGAACGTCTCAAATCATCAATTAGGATGTGATGATTTATTATTTAACTTATAGTCGATTTTGATTGAACTAAATTGGGACATGATCAGTCCTGATTATTTTTAAACTTATAAGGCCGTGCTTCTAAGTTGTATGACTTGGGATAGTTAGAACGACTTAATTAGACAACAATAGATATCACTTAGTCTAGATTGAGTCTCTTGCTTACTTTGACTAGATTGTTTTGCATACCTTGTATATTGAGCCTTATTCCTTGAGCATAATAGGAAAACTTATGATATGGATGATACATCCTAAGTTAGTATTTGAATTGCATATCATTCAGTTTTATCTTATTTGTAGTGGGTAGAATATGTCCTAACTTAGTCTGCCTCTTCAGTAGTAGTATTGTATAGACTGGACTCAGACCTAGCATAATTGGATGGCTAGGCTGGGGATTGATTGATTGATATTGGAGGCCCTGTATGGCCTATTGGTTGGTATGATAGTACTATGTCCTAGGCTTATTACTACTTTAGCTGGATTGTTCAGTATTGCTTTAATTTTTGCTTTACCACATGTTTAAGTAGTTTTATTTTCAGTATTTGCTTGCTTTGCCACATGTCTCAGTGGCTTTACATTGCACTTGATTATTTTGCTTTTTGCCACATGTCTCAGTGGCTTTTCTTTTCTTTTTTCTTAATTTGCATATTGTATGTATAATTATATGTTTACTTATATATATTGGCATGTTAGGATGCTAGAATTTCATGTTTTCAGTACTTGTGTTTCTTTTATATACTCAACATATGTTAATATGATCATAATCATGTTAGAAGAGGAATTATCATAGTAGTTGTAGTTCTTTTGCTTTTAGCTTTACCTTGCTTACTTCATATCTTTGTATGCTATTTCACATACATGTTGAATGCTATAAATGGATAGTTTATAGTTATCCTTTCCTTGTAGCTTGTTGCACCTATCTATTTTGCTCACTTAGTAGTATCAGTAACGTGGTGATATCTTTAAATTCATGCAATTATAATAGCTTAAATTGTACTTAGACTTATTAAAGTCTAACCAGATTTCTTTTTTTAGCTGTGCCCTATCATATATGTACATATGACAAATCAGGAGTATAGGTCAGATTCAGCGCTTGAGGATTTAGCTGCTAGCAGGTTAAGGTAAAGTGCGGCTCATTGAAGGAGATATGCTTCCACCTTCTTGACCTGCCTTTATAAAAATTGTAATAACTATGTTTTCTTATTCTCACTATTCAGCATTTAATGTATTGTATGTAAATGAATTAATGTGAAATGTGTCTGAATGTTTCTTTTCATTCTCTGCAATGCTATACTACATGTATGTTTCTGTTAAGTCTTGCTCAGCTAGTTGATTAGTATCACGGATATGCTTTTAGTTTAATGTCCGTGGTACTAGTGATGACCACCTCTTAACACTCATTCGATTAAGGGGCGGCCGCCACAATTTATCCCTTTATTGCTTACCGCTAACGCTTTTATAAATGTATGCTTATATCTTGTACTTAGTCTACGGGACTAACCGGCATTCCTATGCCCGCACTTTTATGTGCCAGGTCAGGAGCTAATGGAGATCGAGGTAGCTGAGAAGTGAGGAGGAGCGGCTCAGCATATCTCTTTTATTTTTTTTTTCTTTATGCTATTGTATTAAATTAAACTATGTGATGTAATCTTATTTTAATTGAATGAATGATCTCATTTCTGCTTACTTGATGTACTACTTAATCTGCTCAATCAGATTCCTCGACGGGGAACCTCATACGGAGCTAATCCTCTGATATCAATTCAGCATGAGGAGGGTCCCCACACCCCACTCCCTGCTGCATTCGGCACTTCCCTCCTTCTCCATTATGGCGCACGCAATTCAGCTCCTCCTTTTCTCCATTTTCTGCAAGCCATCTCCCATACTTAAAATGGGATGACACAAACTCATCACATCCAAGAGCCATCCCTCTCCTCTTCTATAAAATAGAGCTCAGCCCCTCCTCTTCCTCCATTTGGCCAGCTGAGCTCTTCTTCTCTTCCTCCCCTCCATTGTTGTGGTTGCTAATGAAAATCTCCCAAGCCTCTCAAGGTTCTTCCCTCAAGGTCGCATGACTCTATATTCTCCAACAAAAGGTAACCATTTCCCCCATTGAATGGATTCAATAGCTACTTCATTTCGCTCTTATGCTTATTTTGCATCCTTAGAAATTTGTGATTAAGTTTGGAAGCCATTAAAGTATTAAATTTCATTGTAAATGAAATGTTATATTTTTCCTCCATTCTGCATACTTGAACCTTTAACTCCATTGTTTGCATAGCTAGAATAATTGTTTTATGTCGATTTTAGTATCGATGGAAAGGTCTCAGAAATACCTTTCCATCGGTATATGACACCGCATGTGAAGTGCTCTAGGCTGAGAGTATTTGAGCCCGAAAGATGACCCGTTATAATTTTCGCACATGAAAAATCACCGTCCGAGTCTCGGGCTGAATCCGTCATAGCGCGCCACAGCGCGCTCTAGCGGCATATTAATTTGATGCGGCAAATAAATTTGATAAAGCATATAAATTTGATGAAATATAATTAAATGCGCCTCAGTGCTGAATTTCTCCGCAGCGCACTGCAGCAGACGGATCACGGAAAGTTCTGGCGCTGTAGCGCGCCGCAGCGCCTGCAGCGCACGCCACTGCGCTGAAATCAGCTACAGCGCGCCGCAGTGGCAGTGCCCAAAAGTGCTGCAGCGTGCCGTAGTGTTCGCACCTGAAAGCGCTGCAGCGCACTGTGGCGGTTGCGCTTCGGAAAAGTAGGCACCACAGCGCGCCGCAGCGCCTGACTCTCGGCCAGGAGGCGCCACAACGCGCCGTATAACCATAATTATAATGACATTATACATTTTTCGGAACTTCACATTTTTCGCATTCTAATGACCGTATAACCATAATAGGGCCAAAATATATCAAATTTGAACATAGTTTTAGTAAAATTAAGTATTGTATAAAATTGTAGGTAATTTTTAAACATGAAAAAAATTAGATTTTGACCCCTTTGATAAAAAAATAGAACCATAATATTAAAATAACCATAACTTGATCATTATACATTAAAATTTAGTGTTCTTAGACTCTATGGAATCCTTGGACAGTAGACAACAATAAACGAACTGAATTTTTAAACTTCACTAAGTAAAATTACCAAAATGCCCTTATAGGTTAAAATTATTAATTTGAACACATATGACTTAGTACTTGTCCAAATTTGATGTACTTACTATCTATCTTCATGTTAGATAGTAAGAAATTATTTAGCATCAATAAAATCTAACTTAGAGCCCTTAATAAAAAAATAACATTTTAGACCCTTAAGTAGGGGGAAAATAGTCATTTTGCCCAAAATTTAGGTTAAGTGCCCTTAATCTCTAAAATACCATTTAAATCATTAAAATTAGTAATAAAGCTAATTTGGAATCAAATTAGACTCTTAAATCCATAAATTAAGTGAACTGTTGAAAGTTCAATTTAAGACTTGTAAAATTCTTAAGTAGAATTCATTATACCTCAACTTAGTTAAAACTCATCTTTAAATGAGCAAAATTAGTAAATAAAAGTAAATTATAATAAACTCTATCAAATCCTAAAATTTCTTAAGTCATTTTATTAGGAGTTTCTTAAGATCTACACTCCACCTTAAGATTTTTTCCTTAAGATTAGAAATAAATCATAAGTTAGATTTCACTCATTGAATAAATGGATTATTCAATAAATGAAACCTTAATTTTATTAGTTTTTAAATTTCTATGCTTTAATTATGATTATTTTATTTTTTAACTTTATATTAAGATTAGGAGAATCATTCTATTAAGCTTGATTATGCTTATAGAATTTGCCTTGATTATTAGTTTACATTTAGACTCAAACCTTAGTCCTTAAGACTTACCCTTTGGATTATGTGATTAAATCCAATTCATGATATTTAATGCATAATTCTTAGCTTTAGTAGATCTTGATCATATCTTAGTTGAGAATATCTAAATTCATCACATGTTGATTTCTTATTTAACTTGTAGGTGATATTGATTATATTGAATTAGAACCTAATTAGTTCTAATTATTTTTTTTACTTATAAGGCCATGCTTCTAAGTTACACTCAATAGTAGGAATTGAAGATCCTGAACTTGTGAAACTTGGAATAGTTAGAATGGTTTAATAGATAACAACATATATCACTATATGTAGTACAGTCCCTTGCTTACTATTGACTCTCTTGCTGCTTTTGCATTCATTGTATTATGTGTCTTATTCCTTGAATATGTCATACAAGCTATTATTATTGCAAGAAATAAAAACTTAAAATAATTAGGATAATATTTGCATAGGGTTCAGTTACTTGTTAATCTTGCGTATTTTACCCTACTAGACAGGGTAAGGAGAAATAATGATTACTTAATATTACTCATTGATGAATGTTGTGTTAAGTTGAAACCCAAACAGTGTTGCGGATGTGCTTGACTTTTCAATTACTTCTGAATATATCCACAGAAGTAAAGTAAATAACTAAAACATTACTGCATTTGTGATTATTACCTCTTCAGTTCAGTTTCTGTTCTATAATTATGGCCTAGCCTCAGATGATGCAAGGAATATACATATACTTGTTGTAGTAGGATAGATTAGCCCTCTTCTGATATGGCAGTCATTATATATATGTTTACTATTTACTACTTTACTGTGGCATTTTATTTCAGTTAGCTTTACTTTACCTGCTTACTTACTTATAGGATGATACTTTCTGTTACTGCTTACTATACATATCACAGTCAGATTATTTATTTTTAACCTGCATATGTCAAGTGATCATAAGCATGTTTAGGATTAGCCTTTTTCTTCAGTATTTTCTTTTCTTTACCTATACTTATATGCCTAACCTTGTTATAGCTTTAGTGTTGAGGTATGTTCTTTTACCTCACATGTTGCTTAGTTATAAACACTTCATTTATAGCTTACTCCTTCCTTCGTATGCTTGTTGCACCCTTATGCTTTATTTGTTTTATAGTTTAAGTAAAATGATGATATCATAAAACTCATGAAATATTAACAACCCAAAATGTACTTAGACAATATGTCTAACAAGAATTTTCTTTTCTTTGGCTGCGGCCCTATCATTGTGAAACTGACAATAGTAGATTCTGAGTTATTCAAGGTAGTCGAGCCTTCAGGAGGAGGATTGTGCTGCCGCTGGAGATCCTCAACTTAGCTTCTCTTTTATTTTTGTGAGGATGAGAATTTTATCATTTTCATTAAGACTTATTAAATGTTGGTAATAATTCATATATTTATGTATGTTCTTTTACTGTACTATTTTATTCTGAGTTGCATGTTTACTTCTTACTTGCATTGTGGTGGATTGGATGTAGTATTTTTACTTTTCTTGCTTTCGCACTCTGATGAATGTATATACTTAAACAATGCTTCCGCTGCATCATCTAGTGTACATCATTCCTTTATTAGTGGATTGAGGAATTACACCTTAATATAATGATAAATGAGGGATTTGTAAAAGTGGCACACCTCTCCTTTGCCTTGATTGTTGGCGATTAAGGGGCAGGGCACCACAAAATTTCAGTTTAGTGTTTCTGCCTTAGCCCAGCAGGATAAGTGAAATGTTACTTATTTTTAGTTCGAGTGGCTCGTTTGTCCATAACAATTTTTAGTTCATTTTTTACTGCATTTTAGCACTTTCTTATTTACTGTTTACTAGATTGCTAGCTTATATATGTGCTAGAATGTTAACTCGTTTATTTATTCATGTGCTAGGATGTTAGCCTGCTTAATTATTTATATATTAGGATGCTAATTTTAATTACATATGTACAATAGGATGTTAATTTTTATTCAATTGTTTATATATTAGATGCTAATTTACTCATATGTTCATGTGTAGGATGCTAACCTTACTTATTTATTATAGGATGTTAGTCTTGCTTGTTTGTTTATATATATAGGATACTAGCCTTGTTTACGTTTTATACATAGGATGCTAAACTTGTGTATTTGATTATATATATAGGATGCTAGATTTGCTTTTAAATTATTTATATGTATTTCATGTTCACTTATGTTATGTTAATCAGTATAAGTTTATATTGATCATAAGCATGTTTATGATGAATTTCTTTTTAGTTATTAGTATTTATTTTCTCTTTTATGCATAATCTTGTTGCAGTGTTGATTTTAGAGGTATGTGATTACTTCCTCTTATTTTAAGTTATAAACTTATTGTTTATATCTTCCTTTCCATTTGCTTTCTTGCAATTATGTGTTTGCTTAATTGTTAAGTAATGATGATATCTAAAAGAACATGAATTGTAATTAGTCTAAAATGTACATAGATAATATGTCTAACAAGATTTTCTCTTTTTTTTTGTTGGGGCCCTATCATTATAAAACCGACAATAGTAGATTCTGAGTTATTTGAGGTTGTGGAGCCATCGGAGGATCTGCACCAGGAGGTGGAGCGTGCTGCTGAAGGCTCTTAGATCCTTAGATTCTTAGTTCTTTTCTTTAATTTTGCTTGTGAGGCTGAGTGATTTTATTTTTGTTTAAGTTAAACTCTTTTATGTTTGGTAATAATACACGTTTTATTCGTATTTTCTGTTGCTATACTTATTCTGAGTTGTATTTTCTACTTATCATATTATGATGGAATAGATGTTTATATTTTGCTTTCGCACTCTGAATATTTCATGTATTGGCATTTAGTGAATAGTACTTGTGAATGAAAAACTCATTAATTATAATGGATTAGGGTAAAGCCTAATCTGTCTATAAGTGTGAAACTTATCATTTGGTGACCACTTCACCATAATCATATTAACTTAAGAGTTAATAGGACCACTGTGGGGCTGGGATGCCACAAGAGCTTAGCCCATTTGATGATCTTGCTATTGCAGATTAGACCTTTTCGTTTTACCCTTTGAGAGGATGAACGATTTATTTTCAATTAAGCAATTAATCTATAAAATGTAATAATTCAAGACTTGTATATATTTTCCTTTCACACTTTCATTATGAGGACTTATATTATTTTCATTTGAAATATGATTATGTATGTTGCTTTCATGTTTCCTCACTCTATTAATATACATATGTTCATTTAGTGATAGATTTATAAGCAGGTGAAAAATTCTATAATTATTGACAAATTAGTGAAAACCTAATATGATAATAATTGAGGGTCTGTCACGGTGACTACTCAATCATAATCATGTTAATATACATGTTAACATGACCACTGTCAAGGTGGGGTTCCACATGCCTTCACTTTTGAAACAACCCAGATCAGGAGCTCATCCTAAAGGAGAGATTATAAAAACTAGAGTGTTTTGCTACTGCTACATTCCTATTTACTAAGCTTAACTCTTATTTATTAAAACTAATAATATTATTAGATCATTATAATTAAAACTTTGTAATATTTAATCCATAAATAAATGAGTTATATTTGATATATATATAATTTTTTTTAAATCACTTAATGTGATCATGCAGCTAAGGGATTACTCACAATTTTGGTTTAGTCCCTCCTAACCTGATATTGGGACCCCACACGTATACTTTTTAGGCTAAGGCTTTTTTGTTAGAAATTGGATTGTCATAACTTCTATTTATCTACTATTGGCAGAATATGAGTCAAATGCAATGGTGGCTTCTCTCTTTCACCTATTTATTTATCAATGTATTAATTATTTAGGAATTATTGATTTTTGCAAAGATGAAATGCTTTATTTCTTTTACTTTTGCGCCAAACTCTAACTCTCTAGGAGCTAATTATGGTATAATGTCTATAATCTAACAAAACATACTCAAGAGTCGTGGGCCATTTTAGGTGATTTCATAAATGCTGTTCATTTTAATTGGGAAAATGCGGAGTGTTCATATATCTTCAAATATGCTTATTGCCTTTAATAACTTATTTTTTGAGGTTGCCTTACTTGAAATGTTGTTAGTAAGGCTAAGATTTACTGCATAATCCAAATGTCAATGTTGA
Source organism: Gastrodia elata (assembly GCA_016760335.1). Lineage (NCBI taxonomy): Eukaryota > Viridiplantae > Streptophyta > Magnoliopsida > Asparagales > Orchidaceae > Gastrodia > Gastrodia elata. Next base: position 22,946,566 of record CM028678.1, read on the forward strand.
GCAACTTAAAACATAGAATTAAACAAGACAAATAACAAAAAAATAATAATGAGAGAAAAAAAATGTAAAAAATCAACTTAACCAAGCTGGAAAATGGCAATGCTTTTCAATTCCTTGATAGTTGGTTCCTTAATAGCCCACACCAAACTGTTGCCATGCATTGATGAAATATTTGTTGCTCTAACAAATTGTAGGTTAAGCAAACAAAATCTTTCAATAAATTATAGATCTATCTTCCATTCCACAAATTTAAGCTAAGCACTCCAAAATATTTTAAGCTTCATTTATGCAAAATCCATATGATTACAAACTCTTTAACTTTCCTGGTATCTAAAGGAAATTCATATTAATGTAAACATCAGGAAGAAAGGACCAATTCTTACAAAAATTAGGAATAGAATGATGGCTTCCATTAGCATAAAATGGAGCAAACATCTACCTTTTAAACAACCATAAATTAGAGATTCTACAATGCCTTATTGAATCCAGCATTGCAACTTCCCACATGAACTTTAGATACCAAAAATTATAAAATATAAAATTGAGATGTACAAAGCTGTAGACAATGAGAGAAGAGCCACAATTCACTAAATAACCAGAGAAGGTCAAATTGAGATAAGGCTACCCAACAAGACTAATTGATCTACCTATTAATGTATAGCACATTGTTGAAGCTCGATATGAAAGGGAAAAAACATTTTAAATTTTAAGCATATGATAACTTCTTAACTAAATATTTTTAGGATGGAAAGCATTGAATGAATTGCATACATTCATGAAAATTTTGTTCAATAGGCATTAAATTATGTATAGAATTGACAATGTTTGTAGCATCATTTCTAGCATGCCAAAGGTGCAAAAAAAGTAATCATCCTATATGATACCAAAGTGAGGCATATTCATGCTGCTATAAACAACTAAAATCTATCTATGAAGCCATTGCAACACACTCTTAGGATTAGAAATGCACAACAACCTTTAGAATATTCCATGGGCTCCCAAACCTTAATATCCATAACATTATTCAAAACATCATGATATATGTTTTTCTAAGAGCAACACTAACATTTGGATACCATCACAATCCTTTGGAATTGCATCACCTCATTTACAACGATATAACCTAATAGTAACCCCTACAAAATTGAAAGAAAAATTAGGAGAATATAATTTCAAAGCTTATCAAGTTAGTAGGGATCCTATGGTAGCGACTTAAGAACTAAGCACTTTTTAGACTGAATTCTCATTAGGAGCAAAAAAGGAGATGGGCAATCTCTCAAAGTTAATGCAAGGGGGGAACTAGAAATCACATTAGCAATACGATGCGAGAGAAGGTTATCCAACAATTGCACATCCCATTCTGCCATATTTGATATATATACCACAACCTTCATGTTTTTTTCTTATAGTAATGACAGTGATTATCAAATTTCGATAAACTTCAATAATCAAACTAAAAACTTGTATTGATATCAATTTTCTCTCAAAATATACATTGTTCTATAGACTTCAAAACTTCTATCATTCGTCAACAGTTTAAAAAAATCGAAACTTTAGGCTTCATTGTACAAAATTATTTAGTTGCACAATATTTATCCAGCAAAAATATTAGTCCTATAGCTATTACCAACATTAGTCTATATGAAAAGGCTATGCACATCCTCCAAGTTGCTAATGTTCAAGTGACCTTTCGAGAAGGAGATGCAAATGTTGTCTCAATAATCCCAAATCACCTTAGAACCACTATTGTTCACCCGCACTAATATATATATATATATATATATATATATATATATATATATATATATATATATATATATATATATATATATATATATATTTCTAAATATTATTTTGCATAATAATGATAATTAAAAAGTTGATAATAGTATAGTAATAATAGTACCAATGAATTGGGATTTGACTATCATCCCATTCAACATTTATTTTACTATTTATATACTTGGTGCAGTTCGAACTCGACTCGAATCAAATTCGAGTTGATCATCCCATCCAACGGCCATCACAAAAGATACAAGCGAACTTCCCCTAGCGAACACTCCTAACCAGTCCTTACTTAACACCAGAATGAAGAGAAGAGAAGAGAAGAGAGTCCATAATGGCTTTACTTTTCACAGCTCTGGTGGAAGGGGTGGCGGAAACTGGTTGCTGAAGACTAATAGCATTGAGCAGAATTCCTTGGGAGGCCTTGACGGGCTGAGGGCTTATCCTGTGGAGCCGGCACTTGAAGGATCCGGGATGGGTCGCCGGAGCACAGACGCACTTCGCCGCCGCCGACGCCCGCCTCCGGTGATCGCACGGGGCAGAGATCGAGGACCAACTCCTCCCCAGCAGCTTAGGAGGAGGAGGAGGAGGAGGAGGAGACGGCGCCTGCTGACCGTAAGTCTTTTCCGTATTGTTGGGAGCCATTCTTCGCCTTCCAAAGCCGGCCTTCCCCATTTATAGCCAGCCCCATGGGCTGGCCATAGGGCCTTTGATGCCTATCTCTTTTATGGATGGGTCCCGTGCCGTAGATATTCCAACTCAGTAGATGTAGAATTTAATATTTTCTGTGAAAGGGATGTGTAGGATGGATAGGCAGCATCTTTTATCCCGAAGCCACCACATACAAAGCCCCCAACTTTATCTACTTTTTTTTGTCTCCGCTCAATAATAAATCTTCATGCATGCATTTCTAGACCATTCTAACCAAACTTTCCAAGGAATTGATGTAGTTCCCCATCCCTACTATAGAGGGAGGTTCATCTTTGAACTAGGGCTTTTGTCTGGTTACTCAATTTACACTAATTTTAGATATTCTCTTAGATTCATTTTACTCTTTTTGTATTTTAGTTGTTCTTGTTCGATTATGAGGTTATATGCAAGAGTTTTAACCAGAAGAGTTTATCTTTAGAATTATAAGATTAATTTAATATCAAACATGGAAACATCAATGCTTTTCATGAATAATATGACATAATAGGACTCAAACTCTAACTTAAGATAGTACATGAGATCATCAAAATATAGCATACTACAACATAATCACCCGGATTGCAATGTTTCATTCCCGAATCTCATATCCCGCCCTCTTTAAACCTCTCTTCTAATGCCACCTTCAAGCCACAACCACGCAAGAAATCTCATATTTCCATGCATTCCTTCTCTTTGGTGAAATCTTGACGGCTCCAGATCCTGGTGAAAACTTGAAGGTAGAGATAGTAATGGCACTGTGCGATCTAATTTCCCTTTAATTAGAGTTGACCAAATCCAACTCACAAACAAGACCAAGAGAGAGAGAGAGTGTGTAACAACTCAGGTTACTATCCTAATCAATTAAGACTAAACAAAGTCCTAATTATAATTCTATCACTCTAATAAGTCATTAGAAACTCACCATGAAGATTTAGTCCAAATCAGGAGTCAAATGGATTAAGCCCTAATTTTGAGAATTTTAAAAATTTTGAAATTTGACCTACTTAAGTTGACCTCAAATCAAAAATTCGATTTTGCCATTGTATTTCTCACCCTTGAATTAGCTAAGGGTAACATTTTGAGAATTTTTGTAAGTCATCAAATTTTCTCGAATACTTTAATATATTTAAATAATTAGAAAAATAAATACTAGTCAAACAAAAATCTGACTTCGCTGTTGCATTCGTCACCCTTGAATTAGCTAAGGGTGAACTTTTGAGATTTTTCGGAACTCATTTGATTATTTAATTTTGATTAATTAAATTATAATTAATAATTAATTAAAATAATAATAATAATAATATTTATTATTATTATTATTTTTCTCCTTCCTCTTGTAATCCATACGGCAATGGTGCCATAAGGTGGCAAATTCAGATCTCGAAAATATCATGTTTTAACTCTATTTCTTCATAAAGTCTGATTTACATAATTTGGATCTATCCTTGAGCAGAGTAGCATCTTCATCTTCTTCCTCCAAGCTCCAAATCGAACCCTAAATGTACCATATATTTTTCATTTAGCTTGAATTAGGACTTATAATTTATTAAGTTATCTGCAAAATTAGGATACATATTTGGTATAAATAAAAATATATCGATGAGAGTTTTTCATTGATATATGACACACATCATGAGAAGATCTGTGTAGGGAGAAATTTGATTCTAAAGTTTCAATTTTTTTTAATATTCGTGTGGCTACATAAATTATTTAAGAAAATTTTATTTTTCTTATTTTCTTAAATTTTTACTTATTCAATCAATTTCAAATCTTCAAAACTTCATAACTTTGTAATTACAATTCCAAACATAATGATCCAATACACCATTTTGATCATAAAAATGTAAGTATTAATATTATGCAATTAGTTTTTCTGTTTGGAGATTAATTTTATTAATTATCATTTAAACTAATTAAACCCGTTAATTCTAAAATTTGATTATTTCATAGCTTTGTCAATTTAGCTTCAAATCATATGATCCAATATATCATTTTGATTGGGAGAATGTGTAGAATACTAATCTGCAAGAAAATTTTAGTTTCTATAATTATATTTCTTAATTTTGCCTAATTACTCTAAAAATAAATTAGTGAAAATTAAGCTCCTTAATTATCCAAAATTAGAATTTTAAATTGCTGATAGCTCCTAGTGTAGTGTAGAACACAGTGGTGAAGTTAATTTTTTAATTTAGTAATTAATTTCACTAATCATGCACTAATCATCCTAAATCTTGATTAGTAAAGATTAGTAAAATTAGGGATCTAAATTGAGTGATTCAAGTTTTTGATAGTTCTTAGAGTATATTAGAATCTATTGGTGTGATTAGTTTAGTGATTATGTGATTAGTTTCACTAATCACTCACTAATCACCATTAACCATAATTAGATCATAACTTGACTAAATGAGGTCCAAATTGGGTATACTCCCAGTTAAAGTAATCAGTGGGTTATAGGAAAGCTATAACCACTGAATTTGTTGACTTTGAACATCAAATGAAAAAATTAAGTTTTTGACCCATTTATAAAACCCTAATTTATATAATAGAACCCTAAATTTGATTTGCTAGTAACTTAACTATTAGACATCAGAATTTAGTGTTCTTGAACTCTATGGAATCTTTGAACAATAAGCTTTAATAAAATGATAGAAACTTTAGATTCAATTAGAACAAATTACCATTTTTGCCCTTATGAGTCACTTTCCTTAAATTGAGCTCATATGGCTTATTAATTATCCAAATTTAGTATACTTACTGTCTATCTTCATGCTAGACAATAAGTAATCATTTGCCATTGAAAATTTTTAATTTAGAGCCCTAAATTAAAAAGTAACTTTTTATATACTTAAGTAGGGGAAAAATTATTATTTTGCCCAAATTTAAGTTAAGGGTTCTTAAACATTAGAATCATTCTAATCACTATAATCAGTAATTAAAATGATTTAGAATCAAATTCTCTTAATTTAAGTTACTAATTAGATTTTTAGGAGAAATCCCAAGTCATTCTTAAGTAGTAAATTTTTAGTGACATAATGTGAGATTCATCTCACATTATGTCTTCTCTAAGCCCTAAATTTCATCTTAAGTAATTGCTAAGTAAAATTTTAAGCTCTATGATGTGAATTTCATCTCACCTCATGCCTCCTTTATCTTTTCTAATTCTTTTCTTAAGGCTTTCAATTCATAAATAGTTAAAATTGATGCTTGAGTGTTCATCTTAGTTCCTTAAGATCTTATCCTTTAAGAATTAGGAGTATGACTTATGTTAGATTTCATACATTGAGTAAATTAGGTTATTCAATATATGAAACCTTGATTTTAATAATTTATAGATTTTCATAGTTTGTTTATGATTATTTAAATCTTTCAACCTTAGATTTAAGAATAGAGATCTATCCTATTAAGTGTGACTTTATTTAATAGGATATGCCTTAACCTTTAATCCGTGAGATTGGGTTTTAAGCTTTAGTCCTTTAGAATCACCTTTAAATTATGTGATTAAACCCCAATATTTTAGAGTTTAATTCTTAATCATTTCATCTTGATTTGTCTTATTAATCAAGATAGGTTTGGATTGCTTAAATTATAAAAATAGGTCGATTCGATTTACTTATTTAACTTATATAGTCGACATTGATTAAATCAAATTAGGACTGCAAGTCCTAATTGTTTGCAACTTGTAAGGTCGTGAGTCTGAGTTACACTTGATAGTAGGAATTGAAGATCCTGAACTTGTGTAACTTGAAATAGTTAGAACGAACAATTAGACAACAATGGATATCACCTGTGTTTTAGTAGAGTCTCTTGCTCACTTTGAATTTGATGCCTTGCTTACCTTGTAATTGAGCTCTATACCTTGGACATATGTTGTGGACATATGATATTTGATGAGCATCTCATGTCAACTTTGAATTTGCATAAACAATATTTGCATTTTTATCGGTGCTTTTGGTTTACTGAATTCAGTTCAGTAGTGTGATCTTATTAGTCTACCTCTCGATTCCTTTTGTTCTGATCCGTTTTGTGGTTGTTGGCCCGATTCCGACATGGTAGTACTAGTTTTAGGCACACTTCTACTCAGTGATTCTGCCTCTCGGTTCATTCTGATTTGATCTGTTGTCTATTACATGCCTGGCATGATCCAGGATGGTGCATTATAGACTTCTTTCGTGGCTGTTGGCCCGGTTCTAATATGGCAGTAAGTGAGTTCGTATATTTTCAGTTCATGTGGCATATTTGGCAAGTGCAATTTTTCAATATATATTTACTGCATTTCAGCACTTGCATACTTACTATTTACTTAGTTGCTAGCTTACTTATATTCTAGGATGCTAGTCTTGCTATTTAAATATTTCAAATATTCTTTTACTTTATGTTAATTAGCAGAAATTTATATTGATCATAAGCATGTTTAGGATGAGATTTCATTCCAGTTATTAGTATTTACTTTTCTTTTATTACCTAACCTTGCTGCAACGCTCGATTTGGAGGTATGTGTTTACTTCCTCTCTTGATAAGTTATAAACATATTATTTTTAGCTTCCTGTTTTTTTCATTTGCTTTCTTGCACATATATTGTTGCTTAGTTGTTAATTAATGGTGATATCTAAAGAACTTAATAAATTTATCAGCCTAAAATGTACATAAGCATTTTGTCTAATAAGATTTTCTCTTTTTTTAGCTGGGACATATCATTATAAAACCAATAATAATATATTCTGAACTGTTTGAGGTTGTGGAGCTATCTGAGGATCTACATCAGGAGGGGCGTGCTGCTGAAGATTCTTAGATCCTTAACTTTTACTTCTTTTGCTTGTGAGGATGAGTGTTTATTTCATTTCAACTTTTCTCTTTAAACGTATTGTAATAATACATGTTTGTTTTGTATTTCATTTTACTGCACTTATTCTGAGTTATACATTTCTCTACTTACTGTATTGTGATGGAATGAATGTTATATTTTGCTTCCGCACTCTGATTATATTTCTTGTATTTATTATTTAGTGAAATACTCTTGAAAATGACAATTTCTTTAATTATATTGAATTAGAATGAATATCTAATCTAACTATAAATGAGGAACTTATCATGTGGTAACCATTTTACCATAATCATATTAACTTAAAAAGTTAACAGGACCACAGTAGGGCTAGGGTGCCACACAGAGAGAAATAGAGAGAGATCTTCATATTAAGGTCTAAACAAGTAGTGAGGTAAGGTTTGGGTTCAAGCATGGAATCTTAAGATGAAGTTCATACCTTGAGAAATATATATATGAGATTATATATTTTATGCTCAAATCATATGAATTTGAAAAATACAGAATTACTTGCAACCCAATGAACGAATACAAAAAAGTTTCGATCAAACGAAAGAATTTGGTTCGAACCTTGCTGCAATGTCGTTCAAACGATATTCGTTCGAGTGAATGATTTATTCGAATGAACATCACGGACGAGAAACCCTAATAAAATTTCAAAAAAAAAAAAAAAAACAAATTTTAAGAGGTAATTTTATTCTTTTAATTTACTAAAAATATCATAATAAAAAAATTGCTTCATTTAAAATAAAAAACATATTAAATTTCCTTTAAGATTATCAAACAATAAAATAAATAACATGATTACACAATAATCAAATTTTAATATAACCAAATTACATTACACTCAAATTCTTAATTTTTTTCATGCCAAACAACACAAGTAAAACATTTCATTTCCCCAAAGGAAAAAAAAATCCACCACTCGCTCAAAAAGTGCATCGCAAGTTTCTCATCATTCATTTAAACATTTATATAATATTAAACTATGAGATTGAATTCATCTCGATCAAAGCTCGAAAGTATGCTCGAGTTAGCTCGGATACAAATGAGCACGAGTCGAACTCAAAATATCGCAAGCCTAATGAGGGCTTAAGAATGGTGATGCAAACAACTTCGAGCCAAACTCGAATAGATCTCAAGCAAAATTAAGAACTTACTGGAACATAATTATATTAAATTTGTGAGATTTTTGGATAATCTATTACTCAAATATTAAACAATATATATCCAAACACCCAAATCTCATTATTTACAAACAAAAACTGAATTCAGCAATCTTCAATTAATACTAATATCCACATAATCAATATAAACGATCAACACAGCTTAAGCTTTTCAAAAAGCTGACGGACACCAAACACAAACATAGATTGAAATGATCAAGAAGAGTATAAATGGTCCATTATGGTCAACAACACAATAAGGACGCAGCCTTTTATTTAAAAAAAACATAAAAGCTTTAGCTAAGATAATCCTCCAGCTTTCACGAGCTCCTCCAGTGCCTTGTTGATTTGAAGCTCAGTCAACCCCTCTAGCTGTACGCACCGTTCCACACCCATGTCTGATTAATGCAACAAGGATGGCTCTGTCAGGTGCGCCAATCATAATATTTTTATCCCCCAAAATTTAATATTTACAAAGCTACCACCCACATATAAATCCAATTATTGCAAGCAGGTTAAAAAGGGGTCGGTTTCATAAATATTCAAGTTTTCAAAGGGTCAGATATGTAGATTCAATAGATTCGAGTTCTAAGCAGATATTTATTCTTAAGGAAAGAATGGATGGATAAGAATTAGAGTATCAACAGCCACTGTTTATCATTCTCATTAAAAGATTATTATGTTTGCAAATTTTATAATTTATAGAATTAATACCTTTTTTAGATCTGCTATAGCTCATTAAACATCCTTTATTTAGCTGAAATAATAGAGGAATTGGTAACATCTTCTCGATGAACAAGGCTGAGCATTTTGTTTACATTCATTGTGGAATTCTCCTATGAAAAAATTGGTGAACTCATTTTTTTTCAAATAAAGCTAGTGATATTAAAAAGTCATCCAAGCATGTATTATAATATGGTGGAGCTCTAAAATTAAGAGTCACCTGATGAACTTAACGTGGGTAAAGTAAATGCAGCTGTATGAAAATGAATTCTATCCTATGAGCTATAAAAAAGAAAGATGTGAGAAATGGCACTGTATTCATCAAAAATAAAAAGCTCAATAAATCCAAGAATATACATTGAAGTATAGAAGCCTGACATGTAAATGGAATTAGCACACAAAATGTCTCTATGTTGACAAAATATACCCCTAGTTTACTGCCAAGTATAGCAGGAGAAATGACAATTTCCCCTATATATTATTTGAACCAACCAAGCAAGCAAGCAATAACTTGGAAGAAAGCTAACCGACCAAGCGAAAAAATGGGCCAAGTCGGATGATACTTATCCTATTCGAATGTGCGAATTTCGTAGGGAGTCAGATCTTGAAATCAGATCTTGTAAGAAGAATCTTGTCTTGCTCTGCAATAAGGTAAGAAAAGCAATAAAAGGGTCATCGCCACAACAAATTCAGGTGCCCAAGCTTGGGTTGATGGAGCCGAGCTATATAATCTTGTGGTGTCGTCAAAGGGATAACCTTCCCTCAGCTAACAATCCAACAAGTACAGAAAAGCCTTTTATTAGGAGAATCTAAGTGAAGCAAGAAGTCATCGTTGTCATTTTTTTTAACTCGAGTAAAAAAAAAATTGATATTCTAACAATTAGTATAATGAATAGATTGAAACTAGTTACAGCATCGCATCCTGAACCATGTCCCCTAGGATCGATAAAGACGCGGAGATGATTGTTAATCTGCAGTGTTTGTTGAAGTTTGTCATTACATCTGGATACAATGACAAAGTACTCTGCAATGTTGTCCGTATGGACAATTGTCAAATCATACTTAACAAATTTTAAAAGTGGGGAATAGAGAAGTTATATTTTACAGAAGGGGACAACAATATACATCTCCAAAAGATGAGTCATTTGGTTGTACAGAGACAAGTCCAATCATCTAACCAAGTTGTCCATTGCTTCAATCATCAAAAGAGCAATCCATGTTTGTCAAAAGTATAAGCGTTGGTGTTTCTCCAACATGCTGAGTAGCCTAGTATCCCAAACGAGTGTTGTGAATAATCCCTTAGGACAGATGCTCATTTTGTGTCAAAAGAATCCTGTCTAGATAAAAAGACAATCGTCATGGATCACAGCTAATTGCTGCAATCAACTAGAAGAGCAAACAGATAAGCGCTCATGAGCAAAGTCTGACGAGATTAAATGACAATTAAATGGAGACTTTTAAAGAACCAAGAGGTGCACTGCCTAGCCGAGCTATAAAGCATGAATTCGGTAAAGTCTAGGAGTCTAGCCAATTCGCTTAAATGGATGTTTCTCTTTTAATAATAACACGTCAATAAATAACTTTTGAATACTAATAATTTTCTCGTAAGAGTAGTTTTAAGAAACTTAGCAAATTCAAGAAAGTAGCACTACAGGTTAAAAGATGCAGCATGAAAGAAAAAAATTAAGCCAACTTATTCAGCAGATATCATGTTTTAATTTTCACATTATAATATTAATGTAAACTGAGAAGTCTTGAAATTAAGAGCTTTGAAATTAGGCAAAAGAGAACACATAAGCACCTAAGAATAAAAATTACTTAATTTGGTCACGCATCCAGATGCCTAGTTTGCGCGCCCAGGCGCATCGCATCCAGGCGCATCGCATCCAGGTGCATCGCGCCCAGACGCATAATTTGTTTCCGCCTTGAGATTAACCCGATAAGAAAAAACACGGACCCGAATCACAATCGTGCGCACAAACATGTTTTGTATGCACTCAGGTGTATTTTAAAATTTCCCAAAATATAATCGTTGTCATATTTTGGACCAGAGTTTCTCCACTACAAGGAAAGACATCAGGCCACGTCTGAAAAAACTCTTGAGCTCTAAAATCATCTTAAATGCTCAAGAGATTAAGGAAAAATTTCAAAAGGCAAACAACACTCTTCACAAGTTTTTTTGATTTAAGAAAGCCCTGGGATTCCTCCTAGAACATTTTTGCATGTTGTTTTTTATTTTATATTTAACTTGTTTTTTAACCCAACTCTAGCTGGGATAGTGCTATAAAAAAATTTTAAGCATCTCCCCATGGAAAAATACTAGGAAATGATGGATTGTACCGCTGCTTTGCTGCTAAGTTTTTGCGATAGAGGGAAGACTTCTTCACCTGCAAAGGAGTACTCATTTTTTTTAGATTTCCTGAAGAGATGAACTTCTGAAGAATTGACATATAGTCATGTGAACTCGAACCACTATACGAGCTTGTGTTCGATTGTTTTCTTTTTTTTTTTCTTTGATTTTTATTTGTACTTTTTGTTGTGGTATTCTTTTATTCTTTTTAACACTCTTTGTAAGTTTTAAAATTTTAAATCTCAAAATATGTTTAAATTTTTATTTTCTAAAAATAATCAAAATTAATTTTAATAAACTTTTATAGCTAATAAGCGATATCAAAGCATGTCTCTACAATACAAGATCTTACGATCCAGAGTAAATAAAATTTGAACTTTGGAAAATAAAAATAAGTAATTTTCTGCAATCTATTGATTCATGTGGATATTAATTGAGGAAGGGTATACAAAACTTTTGATTCCACATTATCAATGAACTTAAAAGCAAATCAAAAGTAAACAAACAAATGCCAAAGCTTTAACATGTTTTCATTGTAACTTACACTAAGAAGATTTTGAGCGCATATCCACATTCACCCAAGTTAGCGAAGTTTGAGAAAATTTAGAAAAAAAAATTGGAATTAATATTACTAGTGAAGAAATTTCAGATAGATCAAATAAAAAAAGAACAAAATAAGGAATTAAAGGAAAATTCAAAAGAAGAAAACATGTGTGTAATGAACGGAAGCTTAAACTTAGATGATTACAACTCGACAAAAAGAGACGGGCTCTCCTATTCAGAACTAGAAGGTATGATCGAAGCACTTAATCTAGCTTTTAATAATGTTAAGAAAATAATAAAGATCTAAAACAAAAACTTCTATAATCTGATCTTTTAGATTGAATCTCAAAAATCTTAAAGGGAAAATCTCAAAAGTCAACTAAGAAATTTAAAAAATAGTCAAGAAGAGACAAATAAGATCATTCATACATAAAATTTAAAACTCATTAGAGAGTTTACTAAGCTTCAATTTTATGTAATCATTCAAAAATAAATTAAATGATTATGAACCAAAACTAAAATTACTTGATCCGCGATAAAAAAAAGAGAAAAAAGTCGTTACCAATAAACATTGTAACTTCTACAAATTATTTGGTCATGTCTCTAGTATGTGCCAATCTAATAATAAGAGATTGGTTTGAATATCAAAAAGCAAATCCACAGTAGATTGTGAACCCAACCTAAGGTGGGTCCAAACCCAAATCATTTGATACTTTTCTGTTATAGGTTTTATCTTAATTAGGAGCAATGGAAACAAACAAAAAAAAACATTAGTATGCTCCCAAAATTAGGTTCTTAATTTTAAAATTATCAAAAAATACTTTGTTTAGTTAATTATGTATTATTATACTTTGCTCCAAATCCTTAACAAAAGTTCGCAAGTTGTCTGGCTCCTAGGTGCACCAAGGCGTCGGGCTTTCAGGTTCCTTAGGATGACTAGAGATACACAGGGAGCCATGGTACGCCTAAACGCCCAGTCTCTGTGTTGGCTTTCATCTGAATTTGCTTGCTAACGTTTGAGCGTGTTCGGATTTCCTAAGCACCTAGGTTTCAATCTCTGGCTCCACTGTCTGAAGAAGTGCCGATGCATAAGCGCACACAAATGCCCAAGGCTTTGCCAACTGCATTGTTCAAATGCCTCTAGCACTTGAGAGTACCTAAGCGCCCAAGCCACTGGTTCTTTGCTAACTCTAGGAACAACATACCAGCGCTTAGGCGCAACAACTAAAATCAAGAGCAAACCCCTCAGTGCTTGGGGGCACCAAAGCGCCCGAGCCTTTGTTACGAGAATTGTCCCAACGCTCTGGCGCGCCCAAGAGCCGGCTCCATTGTCAAGTTCAATTCCTCCAACACCCTTCAGACTCATTTGATTTGAATCACATCCAACTCGCACCCAATTGATATGTGGCTAACTCAAAGTCAATCCAAGCTATGCAACTAGTTCATGGTCAAATCTAGGACCATTCCGCTGCACTTGCGAGTTCATCAACCCAATTTTTGCTTGCATTGGCACCCTTCAAACAGTAATTAGGTGCACCGATCCCGATTGCATCATTTCGGGCTGCACTTGAGTTTCCACAAATATAACAACCTCCCACTTTGAGAATGAGTGCAAATCACCATCTTCTTCTTCACCTTGGCTCAACTTCATAGTCCTCAAGCATGGAGTGGCTCAACACCACCTCTTGGTCATGTCCCGATCCCCATCACCAAATCAAACAAATCTGAGTAATCAATTCCAGATTCGTATCGAACATCTTGTGCACGATGCCAGTTACTTGTGGGTGTCCTCTTCACCCACTACTGAAGAGCAATATTCATGATCCAATGGTCCGAGCATCCAAGTCACTAGCTAGAATTGGTATGAGTGGTTGCACCGCCTTGCTACCCTTGGCCAGCTACCACTTCTTTCAAGCACATCACAACCTGGAAGACTTCTTAGACTCACTCTTTGGTTCCTGTGGCTCGACCCACCTCAAGTCACATGCTAGAAAAACTCTCTAAAAATTCCTATTGAAACAATTTTTTTTGTTGTTTTTTATTTTTGTATTTTAATTTGTTTTTTAATTCATCTCTATCAAGAATTGTGCTAGAAAAAATTCTTTAGTTCGCCTAGCAAAAAACTTGAAAATGAGAAATTGTACTGCTGTTCCGCTATCAAGTTAGTTTTTGCAAAGCAGAGAAGGTTTCTATGCCTAAGAAAGAGTACTTGTGCTTGAGTAGATTTCTAGAAGAAACAAACTTCGGAAGAATAGACGTAGGCTCAGGTGAGCCCAAATCACTATGCAATTTTGTATTCAAATGTCTATCTTTATTTTATTTTATAAATCTTTGTACTTTTTGCTACAGTTTTCTTTTTTTCTTTTTAACACTTTACTTTGTACTTTTAAATTTTAAAATCTCAAATAGTATTTAATTTTTTATTTTCCAAAAATAATCAAAACCATTTCACCCTCCTCTTAGATAGTATCATAGGTTTTTATGGCCAACAAAATGCAAAGGCAAATACGTGCATAAATGCAGCTCCAAATAATCAACGCATTAAAACAGACGTGAGATTATGTCAAGTTGAGCTGGAAATACAGCCAAAGAAGACAACTCAATTGAAGGATATTAAATTTCCTTTAGGCGGGGGCAAACATTGAGTTGCCTGCTTATGATGAACCACCCAAAGCTAAATTTATAAACTCGTGGGTTGAACAATTCGAAAGATACTTTGAACTACAATGATACACCAATCGTGAGAAGATTGATTTCAGCCGATTGAAGTCATCTAAGAGCCATCTGACGAACTTAATATGGAGTAAGTACAAGAAATTGTTTAAAAATGAATAATATCCTATGAGCCATAAAAAACAGAAATGACAGAAATGGCACCGTATTCATCAAAAAAATAAAGAGCTCAATAAATCCAAGAATATACATTGGAATTCTAGAAGCCTGCCATGTCAATGGAAATAGCACTCAATATGTCTCTATGTTGACAAAATATACCCCTAATTTATTGATACGTATAGCAGAAGAAATGACACTTTTCTCTATATGATTTGAACAAACAAAGCAAGCGGCCTAGGATTGTTTATTGAAAATAAAATAAAAGATTTTGAGACGTATTTAAGATAAATGGCAAGAAAAGATGATTGAGGCAACAAGCCCTACTTGGAAGTTGAAAGCTCAGGAGACTTGGGAGAAAGCTAACCAACCAAGCAAAGAAGTAAGCAAAGCTAAGTCAGATGATCGTCGTCCTAATTAAGTGTGCAAATTTTCCAAGAAGTCAGCTCTGGAAATTTAGATCTTGGAAGAATCATCTTGTCTTGCACTACAATAAGGTAAGACAAGCGATAAAATGGTCATCACCACAATAGGTTCAGGTGCCCAAGACTGGGTTGATCAAGCGGAGCCTAGATTATCTTAATGGTGTTGTCAAAGGGATAGCCTTGCCTCAAACAAGCAATCCAAGATCAACAGAAGAGCCTTTTATTAGAAGAATCTAATAGAAGCAGAAGTCATCATTGTCATCTTTTGTCACTCAGGGGTTAAAATAATTTGATATTCAAACAATAGGTGAATAGACTGAAACTAGTTACAGCACCGCATCTTGAACCATGTCCACTCATATCAATAAACAAGTGAAGATGATCCTTACCCGTCAATGTTTGTGAATGTCATTACTTCTGAAAATATTGACACATTACGCTGTAATGTTGTCCGTTTGGACATTTGTCAAATCATACATGAAAATTTTATTAGTAGGGTATAGAGAAGTTATATTTCACAGAAAGGGATACAATATATTGGCTATAAGCCAATGGCACTACTCAAGAAGGGGTTTGGGGGGTAAATTGGAATTTGATAAATTTGGCAAATAAAAAATAATTGAGAATTAAAGATTATGAAGTTCACAGGGTAAAGACCTAAAAAGAAAAACAAGCAGCAGCAAAAACAGGAAAAAATAAAAGAAAATAAAGAAAAGACAATTGAACATAAGATCATATAGTGGTCTTCAAAAGTTTGTCCCTTTCGAAAATTCACTCCAATGAGAGTACTCATTTGCAGGCGGAGACATCTTCCCTTCTTTGCAAAAATTTGGCCGCTGAGCAGCTGTTGTGCAATCCATCATCACCAAGCCTTTTGCTAAGTAAAGATACCAAAAAAGATTTCTCTAACATAATACCAACTATAGTTAGGTGAAAAAATAAATTGAAATACAAAATAAAAAACAAACTTAGAAATATTTTGGGAGGAATTCCAAGAGAGCTTTCATAAACTTTGAGAATTCAAAACTAAAAGAACGTTAGAAAGAGTCATTAACTTTTTAATAATTCTTCCTTAAAATACTCCAAAATTTTTAAGAAAATTTTTAGTGGGAGTGGGGGATGTGGCCTAGAGCCTCTTTTATAATGGAGAAACTTTGGTCCAATATACAACAATCAATTTTAGAAAACCTGAAGATGCGCTGAGTGCATATAAATGCGACCGGGCACATGATTTTGATTCAGGTCTGTGGTTTTTCTTTATCTTGTTAAGCCCGACACGAAAACAAATTATGCGTCTGGGCGCGATTAGCCTAGGTGCGTAGACAATGCATCTAGGCACGGACTAGATTTAGTAATTTTTATTCTTTAGACTCTTATGTGTTTTCTTTAGTTTAATATCATATCTTATCATCTTTTACATCATATGAAATCTTAGATAATATCTAAGTTACAATAAGAAAAATATAAACAAAAAATCTTTTTTAGTTAGTTGTTGATCAAGTAGTTATTTCCTGCTGCATCATCTACTCTGCAGTGACACTTTCCTTAATTTGCTAAGTTCCTAAAAGACCACTACTTTTAACAAAAATTGTTAATAGTCATAAATTATTGCTTAATGGTTTGCTATCATTAAAGGAGAAACATCCATTTGACTGGATGTACTAAATTCTTAGAGTCAATAATTTTTCCATTTTCTTGATGATAAAATATTCCTAATAACTTTTATGGAAACAAAAAATAATAAGGTGCAAAATAAAGTCTATAGCAACAATTCAACTAAAACAAACTTAATATTCTCCCCCTAAGCAATCTCCCTCTAAAACACAACTTGTTAAAGTATAAGCTCTAGTGACTACAACAAATGTTAGGATATTCTCCTCCTTTTTATCATAATCAAAAAGAGACTAATTAAATATGAAGAAAATTTGTTTAAATTTACTTGGAAGCAATATCATAAAAATATTTTTATTCCAAAAATAGAAATGCAAATACAAATACAAATACAGACAATTATTATAAAAAAAGTACAAAAACTACGAATAAAAGGCTAGAAATCTTTTGGTGGCGATGGTGGTTGTTGAGGGTGAGAAATGGTCTACAGCAAGTCCATGATCGCAAGATGATTGATCTTGTATCTTTTTTAAAAATTTGAAAAGCGTGTTTCCCATGCATTCCACCTTTAATCTTGTTGATCTAGTATGTTGATGACATAGGAGTGATTGGTCTTGTCAAGGGTGAGTGCGGAAGGAAAAGGGAATCGAAGTGGATGCCCTAGGGTTAGAGTGACAAAAAAAATCTGTAAACTCAAAGCCATACTTCTTTTTAAAAATAAAGCTAAGTAGATCTCCATAGTAAATATTGAGCTTTATTTTGTTTGAAGGCTTTCAAGGGTTGAGAGTTCATAAAGTTGATTTAGATAGACAGATTTCATCAAAAATTATGTTGATTAAAACTAACTAAATGAGGCTATGATAGGTGTTATTTTAGGCTTTTGGTTAAGGGAGTTTTGGAGGACAATATAAATGGCTCTAGGGTTGGATTTGAGATAATTTACAGAATGACTATAGGAAAAAAATACTCAAAACAAATATCAGAATTAACAAAGGTCCAATAAAACTTTTTCTAAGCAATTCAAAAATCCTTGAACCTAAAAGAGAGTCATAAATGCTCAATCAAATCATCGAGGGTAAGAGTTATATCATTTCTCCAATATAAGGAAGGGGCCGAAGAATCTCCTTCGATAAAGAAAAGATTTGCGAAGAATTCATGAATGAAAAGACAATAGGTGTGGGTTAACATAATGAGAAAGTGCAAAGAAGCAGGAAATAGCATAAGTACCGGGTATTGAAAATCAACCGAAAGGTGATGATGATTTGCATGGGAGATTTTGGAGAAGACCTTGTGAGGCAGTCAAGATTCTTCATCTTTGAATCAAATGTCCTCCATGGGAATGCTAGAGAAGGAGGATTCTTCTTGAGACCTTGATTTGAAAGCATGTTTGAGATGATTTCTAATTTTTGGAGCCATAAAAGGACTTGAAGAGTTAGAAGTTGAAGAAGACTAGAATAGGAGAGGTAGAGAAGAGTTGTGTGGGTATCTATAGAGAGGGGAACCTATTTAGAGGCTATAAAGTGATTCGGCCTAACGCGTTTGGACGCGTAATTCACACGGCTAGAGGTGGCTTTACGTTGATCAAGCCTAGAAAATCGTAGATTGAAAATCAGAGATTTTACCACCCATGAACATGTCAAAACACGACTTGACACTGGGTTTACGCATTTGGACGAGCTGCATCTTGACGTGTTTAAAAAAAAAATACAACTAAATATAGTCTAGGAGGTATTAAATTAATAAGATAAAAATTAGCATAGTAAGAAAAGTAAGAACCTGATTTTAGGAGGGGAGCAAGAAAACGCCCTTTTTATTTTTGTCTCCACTACTCCTAATGAAGACAAAAACCTGTGATAAACAAGTATCAAGAGATTTGGGTTTGAACTGCCTTAAGTCGAGTTCACAATCTATTGTGGATTTATTTATTGATTTCCATATTAATCTCATGTTATTATTAGATTAGCACATACTAGAGATGTGACCAATTAATCCGCAACTGTTACATTATTTATTTAGCAATAACATTTGTAAAGAATTGTAATTTTTCTCCATTTTGATCGTGCTGATCGAGTAATCAAAAGTTTTGGTTCGCATTCAATTTATTTATTCTAAACTGATTTACAGATACATTTTTAAGTACAGGATGTTGTCTACTAGTCTTAAATTTTCTGTATGGATGACCTCATTTGGTTCTTCTTGATTAGTTTCTAAATTTGTAATTGAGTTATGAAATTTCTATTTCAAATTTTTGAGACCCAATCAAAAATTTAGATTCAAATAATTCTTGTTTTAGAGTTTTATTATTTTTCTTAACTTTAATGAATATCAGATAAAGTTCTTCAACAGTACCTTCTAGTTCGGACTAGAAGAGCTCGTTTTCCTTACTTTATGTCAAGCTGCAATCATCTGAGTTTAGGCTTCTAGTTATCAGGCACATGTTCTTTTCTTGTGAATTTTTCTTATAGTCATTATCTTGTTTTTTATTTATATCCGATGTATCTAAAATTTCATCACTAGTAATATGAGTTCCAAGAATTTTTTCTCCATTTTGCCAACTCTCGACCAGTTATGAATGCAGATACACATTCATAATCTTCTTAGCGTAACGCACAATGAAAACATGTTAAAGCTTCGGCATTTGTTTGTGTACTTTTGATTTGTCCTTAAGTCCGATGATAGAGTAGAATTGAAGGTTCTGTATACCCTTTTTAAATTAAGATCCACATGAAAATTAATGGATTGTAAGAAATTCCATATTTTCATTTTCCAAAGTTCAAAATTTGTTTCACCAAATAGTGGAGGACAAGTGAACGGCGCCCTCCAATATTTAATGATCACCGTTCCTGAATAATGTCATGTAGAAAGAACAAAACTTTACTCTACAAATCATGAGATCTAATATCATAGAAACATGCTCTAATACAACTTATTGGTTATAAAAGCCTATGACACTATCCAAGAGTGGGGGAATGAATTGAGTAACTTGATTCCTATTGTATCATCTAATATGCAGTGTCACTTTCTTTTATTTGCTAAGTTCCTGAGATAGCACTAATATGAACAAAAATTATTAGTACTTAAAAATTATAACTTTTTTATTTGTTATTATCAAAAGAGAAACATCCATTTGACTGAATGTTCTACTTCTAGCTATACAATATACCTTGCCAAAATATGAGTTATTTGGTTTGTATAGAGACAAGCTCAAACATCTAGCCAAGTTGTCCATTGTTGTAATCATCAAAAGAATAATCCATGTTTGCAAAAGTTTGCGCATTGGTGTTTCTCTGACATGCTGAGTAGCCTAGTATCCTAAACAAGTGTTGTGAATCATCCCTTAGGGCTGATGGTCATTTTGTGTCCAAAGAACCCTCGTCTAGAGAAAAAGACAATCGTCAGGCATCCTAGCTAATGGTTGTAAGCAATTAGAGAAGCATATAGATAAGCTGAGCAAAATATAAAGAGATTACATGAAAATTAAATTGAGCTTTTAAAGAATCAAGAGGTGTGCTATTTAGCCGAGTTATAAAGAACGGATTCTGTTGTACTTAAACTCAACACAATCCAACCTGAGTTTGTACATGAATTTAACCCTAGAGAACGATGAGATCAAAAAACAAGTTGTTAAGTAAATCAAAGGTTGATTCAACCATGTACATCTCCATGTGAGTCACCGATCATCATGATGCCTAAAAGGACCAAATTGGAGGATGTGTACAAATTATAAACCTTTGAATATGATTCCTGTGAGATTTTATTTTATATACACTAGCAAAGATTAATAACCAACTAGATCAGCTCAAATAGTTAAAGAACGGTACCATCAAATACGAATGCATACAAAACACTTGGAAGATAAGCTTTAAAACAAGCCAATAAATATATGAGTGAAACTCATCAAAAAAATATAAGAGTGGTTTGTAATGCCATTCAGATTATGAAAAGCTCCAACCACTTATGACGCTAATGAATGAACTACTAAGACCTATTATATAGAATTTTAGCCTAGTATATTAGAATGCCATTTTAGACTGCATCATAATTGAAGCTGAGCATTGGAAGCATCTTAACCAAGTGATAAAAGCACTCTAAGACAAGAAGCTCATTTTAAACATGAAAAAATGTGAGTTCTTCAAGCCAAGTTTATTATTATACCTAGGGTTTGAGATTATAGTAGTTATGAGGATTGATCCCTCCAAATTACAAGCAATAACTAAGTGGCCTCAATCCAAGTATGTGACTAAAGTTTAAAGCTTCATTGAAGCACGTTAATGTTTGTAAGTTCCTCAAAAACTTTCTATTATTTCTACACCACTCTATCAATTGATCAAGAACACTTGAAAATTTGAGTTCAGCTCCAAGGATGAATCGACATTTATGGAATTAACGACAAAAAATAATCAAGCACATATACTAGCATGGCCTGACTTACAAAATACGTCCAAAATTGAAATGACGCTTTTGAGCATGCTGTGACATCTTAGATGAACTATCATATCTTTGATAAAAAAATACTTGTGTTTCATCAAGTGGCGAAACAATGGAGACTACATTTTGGGGAAGTAGATGATCATTCACACTAACAGTATTTGCAAACTTGATCAAATTTTCAATAAGCTGGGCAAATAAAGTTGAAGAGCTACCTCCAAAACACAACTTGTTAATTAAGTACAAGGAAATGATGCAGAATAGGTTAGCTGATCTTCTATCTCGATCTCTGGACGCATTGATGATCGTCATGAGTATCAATGATGACGTTGCAAAGTGTTTTGAAGAAAAACATGCATAGGGCTCATATTTCCAAGACATTTTGGCTAAGGGCCAAATAAATAAAAGGTAATTACTGAGAACTATCAAACTTCTAATCAGCCCCTTTAGAATTCCTAAGACAAAGCAGTTCACAAGGGGCAGAAATTATGTGTGTCCAGAGATGCCGATCATTTGAGGTGAGACCGAGAAGTTTTTATATCTATAGTAGTCAACCATTTTTGGGACAGCAAGACTCTTTTAACATGCATAGATACGTTCATTCGGAGATGCAAGAAATTTACACATTCATGAATTGTCTTATGTTGCACATCCAAGTCTGTAAATAGGAAGCAAGGGTGATACCAACTTGTACTTGTTCTTTGTTGACCTGGAGAGAGTACTTATGGTGACTTCTTGAGAGAATTACCTATGACTCTATGGAGTCATATTTACATCTTCATAATTGTGGATCAATTTTTTAAGATGGTCATTCTAATACATGCAAGAACACAATCTCGAGAGAAGCCGCAATTAAGCTAGTGTTCAAGCATGTATGGGTACATCATAAATTGTAAAGTTCTACTATTTAAGCAAAAACAGTAAGTTATTGAGTAAACTATGGAAGTTGGGAAGTGAAGGAAATAACATCGAAGAAAAGCACAACCTTTCATCCTCAAATCAATGGTCAAACCGAGATAGTCGATTAGACAGTCATCTAGTTGCTCAAAGGTTTTAATCTATAGTGAAGTGGCTTCAGATTGTAGTGGCATCAACAAGTTTGAAGGGACTCTATGCAGTGCAGGAGTAAATAGAACAGTTAAATGCAAATTGGATATAAGGGGAACTCATCTTAAGGTATGGTTTTCGATTGAATGACCCATATGGTTGTGAGTTCAGCTTGTGACTTGCTCATTTTAGTCATCCTAGCATGTGTAACTATGCTAAATCTCTTGTTTTAATAATTTCTCCACTCGAAGATGACCATATCTCACTTTGTATCATTGTTGACTTCTCTTGAGTTGTTTTTCTATCAGTGAATGTACGATCATAATCTCCTTCAAAAAGTTATAAGCTTTACTGGCTTCATCCAATGATTGTCTACATTCAGTGGTTATCAAAATATCAAATGGGCTGACTGGGAAAGGTACCCCAAATAATTTCGAAGAAACTCTATGTAGTGGAAGCTGTGGATAGAATAGTTAAATGCAAACTAGATATATGAGAGACTCTCCAATCAGGTCTGGCTCTTGATGAAAAGCACAGCCTTTCATCTGCAAATTGATGGTCAGACAAACTGGATGTTAAGTCTTTGGCTTTTGATTGAATATTCCATAGCAAAGTGGCTTCAACTAATGGTGGAGTTGTAGATAACAGTATTCTGTGGCTTCAACTTGCAGTGGCATTCAAAATCATTAAGAGGATCAATAATGATGTTTATCAACTCAATAAGCTGAACTGTATGCAAAGGTACTTCATGGTGAACATGAAAAATTTAAGACCATTTGAGCATTCCTTATTGAACGAGGAAGTAGACATTGTGCAGCCTACCTTAGACAATATCTACTTTAGAAATTTAGTTATCGAGAAGAATGAGCAATAAGAAGTTAAATTACTTAAAAATCGTAGAAAAAAACATCTGCATATAAAATTAAAAAAAAAAAAGGTGGGAACCAATTACAAAGCCAAATGATATACAGCAGAGAAGTAAGCCCTATTTTCTAGCATTGAACTTGGAACTAACTCACAGGAGTGAGTTAGTCTCTTTGATCATGGGGGCATGTGATCAAGAGATCAATTCAAAATATCATACAACCTACATACAAGCAATCTCAACTCTTACCTAAATTTTGTCATAGTTGAGCATATTGAAGTTCAGATGATCCTTTTCCAATGTGCTTGCATTAGTCAAAACCTCAACACAAACATTTGTGTCATATAAGCTCTACCCAAGATCCTGTGTAGCTTGAGATGAGTCAAAGACTTTACCCAAGACTTTCAAGGACATGCGAGTATCTTCCTAAGTTGAGGATTGTTATCCAAGTTGATAAGATCATTGATTATGTTACCAAAAATATCCATGTGGCACAAACAAATTCAAACACAGCGTAGTAGAAACAAGTGTTAACCATATTGTAACAAACCCTCCTGTGATTTGACATATAGTAGAGTTTATTATCCATTAAACTAATATTAGTATTATCATTTGAGATAGTTAAGGGTTGGCCAGTGAACCTGAACTAGTATTTCTTTTCTTCTTCCTCTTCTTCCATTGTACTTTGAGTTACTTCTATTGAATGAAAAGCATCCATTGTTTAGCAACATCGATGTATTTGGTCTATAATTAGCTAGCTGGTTACATTTTTTTTCAGCCCAGAAACCTAATCATCGTTTGACTTAAAGTTCTTCCAATTCAATCAAGATTATGGATCAAAGAAAGGTCATCGGTATTCAAGAGTTATATTTCATCCAGTGTTAAACTTGAAATTGAATTTCCTCCAATACTTCAAGTTCTTCTTAATGAATTCATATATTTCTTCATTAGTGAGCTCATATTAAACAACAATATAAAGTGATGGAAGTTCTATTTCAAAAGGTAATACTGTCTTTGTTCTAAATGCCAATTGATAATGTGGTTGAGTTGTTTTGTCTAGTGTGATCAGCTCATAAAACTTCTGACATTTTATCATGTCATTCCTTGTAATTTTTAGAAAAAAATTTCTTTAGTAATTTGACTAAGGTTGTGTTGAACATCTCAGCTAGACCATTTGCATTTGGGTTGGATATCAAAAAACATTAACAAGTCATTTTATGTCGTTCAATGAAATGCTCACTTTTGGCACTTCTTAATGTCATACCATTATCAGATTTGATATATCACAAAACTCCAAATCGATATACAATATGATCTCAAAAAGATTTTGCTACACTCTTAACTTTGACTTCTTAAAGGAATTGTTTCAACCCACTTGAAAAAATTATCCATAGTGACTAGAATAGATCGATGTCTTTTTAAGTTAATGGAACATCAATTGGACAAATAATAACAACATAAGTTTCTTAGCTTTTAGAAGGCCATGATGCTACTATAAGATGTGAATTTAGAGATCTATAAAGAACACCTCCATGAACTTAAACATTAATAATCCATAGTGACTAGAATAAATTGATGTTTTTAAGATAATGAAATATCAATTGGACAATAATAACGATATAGGTTCCTTGGCTTTTTAGAAAGCCATGATGCTACTATAAGATGTTGTGAATTTAGAAATCTATAAAGAGCACCTCCGTGAACTTAAACATTGAGGATATTTCTATGCATGATCAATACATTCTTTCACCATACTGAGTCAATAATATTCCGTGTATTTAATCTCAATCTTCATCTATGATTTAGATTAATGTATACAACACAACCCTTCATATAATTAGTCATGACAATTTAAGCTTCATTTTGGTCAGATAAGTGCCTAGGTTGGCGAATAATGTATTGAATATACGGTACCATATCATATTGAGAGTGGAGAGAGCTTTTGATAACAATATGATAAAGGTACCTACAAGACAACATGAGAGAATTTATGAAAAAAGGAGTTAGCCATTTTGTTTACCTATATGTTGTATTTGAACTTATAGAAAGTAATGGAAGCTTAAGCACAATTGTCCAAAATTATATGCAATTGTGTAGTTTAGGCTATTCAATAGAGAGAAAAAATTTTTGTAATCAAGATCTAGAAAGTGTAAAGGGCTAAATGAAGCCACGGCACATAGTACAAGGTGCAATGTGGACTTAATTTAAACTAATCCCAATATATTAAAATTATATATATTTTAGTCAGTTCAATAAATAAAAAGTTCTAATGCTAGAAAAATGCACACAATAACAAATTAAATCAACTCTAAGATTTTTAACATGTCAGATCTATCTTTGATGATTGACCTAATTTAATACTTATAAATTTGTAAGTTTAATAACAGTCATTGCAAACATTAATAAATAACCATGACTATATCCTAAGCGTAATTTTAAAATAAAGATATCAAACCATCCAGAAACACTAGAAAAAAATAAAAATTTCCAAATAGATCTAAAATAATATCATTAAATATGCCCAAGCCTCTCTACTAAACGAACCATGGAAAGCCACACCCTTCAGTGTTGAATATCGTTAGTTTGTGTTGACATGATCTCGAGGATTGTGCAAATCATCAATGCTGTAAGGTTTGGCTCCTAGCAGGTAAACTATAGTATGGCAAAGGATTTTATTCTAAACCTAAATTAAGTGTTCAGAAAAAAAAAATTCATAAAAATGAATGATACAGTAGCTTATTATTATTTTATTAAATCCCTATGGCAAATCAAAATAGCATGCACTATCAGTTTACAGTTTATGTTATAGTACCCACAGTACAAATAGTGTGTTTTTTTAACTATCCACGCCTTGTCATGCCAATATTGCACATTGTGTGCTATGCAACGCTATGCACTATGGTAAGCCCTATAGAGTACGACTAACATGCATATTCCAAATTTGGTATGCAACGGTAACATGCATATTCCAAATTTGGATGATACACTATATTCTTTACCGAGTACCCTCAAAATTTTATTGTTCAAGTCTTAAACTTATCTTAAAAAATATTTATATCTTCTTAAAATGGTACATAATATTATGATATATTTTAGATTTAGTATTGTTTGTCTTACTCTTTTTATTTTAAAATCTAAGATTATTAATTGATGTTGTGTTCACTAAACAATTGCTTGTAATAATCTTATAATCTTTGCAATACAAAATATGCTTTTTTTGTTTAAGAGAAAATAATCAATTTAAGCTTTTAAAGCCCTATTTTTATAAGTAATAGTATATTCATCTCTTTCCATAAAAGTAAGTATTAACAATCATAAGATCAAAAGCTAAAGCAAGCTTTAAAATCCTTTTTCCATTATTGTTCTCTCCAAACCCAAAATAACCATAAATACTATTGAATTCTTTCATCACTTTTCTATTTGATTAATTTTTCTCTTATAAATAACAACCTTTTTGTAATATTTCTTGAACCAACTCCTCCAAATCATACCAAAATTATTCTTTTAAATTCACCCAATCCCATTTGAGGGGCATAAAACAGATAATAATAAAAGTTATTCTATTAATTATAATATTTTTAATTCCAACCTCTTAACTTTCACTATAATATATTTTAAAATTTGGATGATACCCACGACATTCTTATGACGATTCTTTACTGAGTACCAAAGTCATAAGAATGTAGTGGGTATCATCCAAATTTTAAAATATAATATAGTGAAAGTTAAGAGGTTGGAATTAAAAATATTATAATTAATAGAATAACTTTTATTATTATCAGTTTTATGCCCTTCAAATGGGATTGGGTGAATATAAAAGAATAATTTGGTATGATTTGGAGGAGTTGGTTCAAGAAATATCACAAAAAGGGTAGTTATTTATAAGAGAAAAATTAATCAAATAGAAAAGTGACGAAATAACTCAATAGTATTTATGGTTATTTTGGGTTTGGAGAGAACAATAATGGAAAAGGATTTTAAAGCTTGCTTTAGCTTTTGATCTTATGATTATTAATACTTACTTTTATGAAAAGAGATGAATATACTATTACTTATAAAAATAGGGCTTTAAAAGCTTAAATTGATTATTTTCTCTTAAACAAAAAAGCATATTTTGCATTGCAAAGATTATAAGATTATTATAGGCAATTGTTTAACGAACACAACATCGATTAATAATCTTAGATTTTAAAATAAAAAGAGTAAGACAAACAATACTAAATCTAAAATATATCATAATATTATGTACCATTTTAAGAAGACATAAATATTTTTTAAGATAAGTTTAGGACCTGAACAATAAAATTTTGAGTGAAATTATATAAACTTTGTTTGTTAGTTGTATTAACAATATAGTAAGAAGCATATTTGGTGAACCAAAAAAGAGAACACCTAATAAAAAAATATATGGTGGTGAAAATAAAATGTTCAAGAAGAGATTATAAAAATATATGCTATAAAGAAAAGTTTAATCATAAGAGTGAAATTTTTTGAAAAAAAAATATAATTTAGCTTTCCTAAATCCAAAATTGCAGTTTGCAGTACGAAAATTG
Source organism: Gastrodia elata (assembly GCA_016760335.1). Classification (NCBI taxonomy): domain Eukaryota; kingdom Viridiplantae; phylum Streptophyta; class Magnoliopsida; order Asparagales; family Orchidaceae; genus Gastrodia; species Gastrodia elata. The sequence continues at coordinate 22,974,403 of CM028678.1, forward strand.
TTGTATTTTGAAAATTTATAAGATAAGCTAAAAGTACTTAGAAAGACAAGCATATATATAAGCTAGCTAAACTGAAAATGAGAGAATCAAAGAATTGATTAAAGTAGATTTTAAGAAAGATAATCAAAAGTACTTTTTAAAAACAACATATTAAATATATATAGATTAAATACTTTACTAAGCTTTTCAATAAAGGTTGTACTAATACAATTAATGCTAGTAGTTTAATAGTCATAAAATAATATTAATTACACTTTTATTTGGCATGTTAGTAAAATTGAGATTTATAATGCTTTAAAAAGAATGAAGAATGGAAAAGCAGCAGAAGCAAATGACATCCTTATCGATATGAAATCATGTTTGAGCAAGGAAGGAATTTTGCTTGTAAGTCATTTAATGTTATTTTGAAGACTAAAAATGTTTGAAGAGTGGAGTAGTATTGTACTATTTACAATAATAAAGGTAATGCTAAGAACTGCAAATTATAGAAGAATAAAGTTGAAGAGCCATACGTTAAAATTTTGCGACAGTAATTGAAAATAGGCTATGAAGGGATACTCATATTTCACAAGATCAATTTAGTTTTATGCCAGGTAGATTTATCATGGAAGCTATATATTTACTAAGAGGTTTAATAACAAAAAAATTAAGAAAAGATCTTCATCTAATTTTTATTGATCATGAAAATACTTATAATAAAGTACTAAAAGAAGTTCTTTGAAGAGTCTTGTAAGAAGAATGTGTGGCATATATTGATATTATTAAAGATATCTATAGTGGGTTGTAACATGCGTTCAATCACAAGGTGGCTTATCTAATAATTTTTCAATCACTATTATATTGAATCAAGCCCTTTTTATTTAAAGAGAATATAATCATTATTTGTTCATACACAGATATTACTCTACTTTAATAACTATCCACATGAAGAACAAGAACTAGACCTTTCAATAAAATTTGCATGGGGAAAACCTAAGAAAATAATAATATTTAGCAAATTTTTATGTAAGCAAGAGATGATATTAAGTTCAAATAAGTATAAATTTTTGCATGCAAGTTATGGAACATTTTTTATTTAATTTTATTTTATATCAAAGTCCTAAAATGAATCAAAAAGGTTTGATATATAAAATAAAGTAATAAACACATTTAGAAATCAGTTATTTTAAAGTAAATTAAAGTAGAATGTCATGCGACAATGATTCTTTGTTAACTATTGGACTATGGAAAAACCAAAAAGGTAATTTACGAGAATAAAACAAAAAGATTTAAGAATTACACTCTTATGACCACATTTGCAACATCCGAAACATCTATTACCTATCTTAGTTATACCAAAAATGAACTGCAAGAGAAACTATGACAAAAAGTTGTTGTCAATGAAAAATTAAGATGCAAGTATATGACAATGCATCAATCCAATATGGTGGAGTTCGCAATTTGCTACAACCAAAGATGTTGAGAGAGTAAAGTAGAAAAAATTGAGATTGAAGAAGATGAAAAGGCAAGTAGATAAAAAAAAATTAAGAGCAAAGAATACGTAATAATTGAGAGCTATAACTATACTTTATTTTATGTCAATTGTGGTGGCTTAATGTTGTTATTCTTAAAAGTGCAAATGTTTAAATGTGATTTACTTAATGATTGCACATTATTATGGTTGTATAATATAAGGATCAGTTTCCTAAAAAAGATCACAAAAATAGTAAAGCATCAGCTTTTTGGCAAATTATATATGGTAATTCAATATGATAGCAAATAATAAGCTAGAAAAATTACTAATGAAAAAAGTAACCAGAAATAAGTTTCTATCAGATCTGAAATTTCCAAAAAAAATTCATATTTTTTTTCCTGAGCTGCAAGTTTTTTCTGTGAATTCATTACACCATTTGCACTTGTAGCTCAAGTATGATATCAATATCCTTTTTACCTTCAAATTCAAAGATATCTCGCACAAAACTTGGTGTGCCTCCATTTTAACTAATCAACATAAACATGAATTGGAATTTTTTTTGCTGCATCTTCATCTATTATTTCTGATGATAAATCGAGGATACTATACACCTAAGCAACACTAAATCTTAGTCCCATTAAGTGAGATTAGCCATGTAAATATATCTGAACCATGCAATATTATAGCAACATCTAATGGCCAATGGTTTACATATAAAAACCATGTAAAATAATTTCTAAGAGTTTATCCTCAAGTGAAGTTCTTATTATGAATGTACTCCTTTCTAAACATATCCTTTCATGTATACCTACTCATCTAATATTATCAACCTCAAACATTGCAACACTTCCAATAATATTGAATGATGGTTATTAATATCGCACAAATAAACCTGCACATAGAATATTCTTATTTATATCTATTAATTCTAAGTCATCTATATGCCCTCAATAATCATAATTTCTCACTAATACCAATGTTAACTGCCTAATTAAAGCTACATGATATATATAATATATATAGCAAGACATCCCATTTTGAATATCTTTTGAAGTCATCTTCATAACAAATAAATAATGATATATACTAGGTTAATCCATAATAAAAACATGTCAAATAAAAAACCCTCCAACCAAATATTAAATATACTCATCATAAAATAGATAGGGATATTATTTTTATAAGCATGCAAATATACAAATATAATTAAGCTGAAAGCTCCAAGCTAAAACTATATAAAGAATTTATGAGTGCCGTTGGTGAAAGAGAAAATATAAAATTCCCCGAGTAGCCCACCCTTTCAACTATGTAGTAGCTACCAAGCAAGCTGATAAACAACATCAAAAGAAGAATAGATGATTCAATAGTTAATTTAAGTTTAATTCGATATAGTCTAACCAAGTAAAACGAGGTCAAAATTTGCTCTAAAACTCAAATAAGTAACACTTGAACTTAAGTCAAACAAATTTCGACCAATAAATGCAGCAAACAAAAACAAATGATTCCTTCTAAGCATAGTTATATACAAAGACCAAATTTTGATGTTTTAGTATTGATTCTATTTCATTAGTAATTTATAATTAGCTAAAGTAATTTAAGTATTACTTGCTTTGCATAGAGATATGTAATGAATGATAAAGATTAGTGATGATGTTGAATTGAAATTTGCATAGATTCAAAATGATGGTTTGCCAATCCTGTTCCTTTATTCTGCTTTTGATCTATGGCCTAGGCACCATTCGCTCCTGCCTATCTCTCATCTCTTGTTCGTGTATTTCTAATCTTACAAATATTAGGTTAACAAATTTTACCCTCTGCAGCAAACCCTAAATTCCATATACTTTCATAGCTAAACCAAATCTTAACCCTAAGCCCCTACATCAACCTTGTGAACCATAAAACCCTAGAGCTCCACCAAAATCAAATAGATAGCAAAGCAGATTAGCAACTGACATCAATAGTACATCGCAAATATCCCACCGCCTCACCCAAGCTAAATCATTCACTGGCATTACCAATGGACAAAAATTTGAATCGATGAGAGCGATTTTACCGTATCTGGCCCACAACTGAGGCTCCATTCCACTACTTTCACGGATCAGAATAGGGAGCTTGGGATTTAGGGTCTTCAAATCTTTGTAATTCCGATGCACAAATTCCCTGTGCATAAAATTTAACTATGGCCAATCAAATCCAGCGAGAAGCAAACATGAAGGTAAGATGGGGAACGGAAGCAATACCGAGCAGGAAGGCTAGCAGGCGAAGTCTGGCAGTACAGAAAACGAAGCTCCTTCACGCTGCGAGAAAGCTGAGCTCTCCAAGCCATTTACTACAATTTCCCACGCCTCGGAAGTCGAACTATGCCTACGGACAGATCGAGAGGTAAAAACACACTCCGAAGAAAGATGAAAACCTCCGGATAGAATAAAATCTGATCTTTTTTTTTTTTTTTTTTTTTTTTTTTTTTTTTTACTTTGAAGGTGTTGCTTACAATAAGATAAAGAGGCCATAGTAGAAAATTTTAAAATACAAAAGATTAGGATTCAACCCCTGAACGATAAGACCCACATAAGATTAAAAAGTCGACGGGGCATCAGTCATTTAGATCAAATTAATATTTGAAGTATCTATTCAACAGGAAAGCTGAAGAAAGTCATCAAAACGTTAACTGGGGTCTAGAATAACATCATAATTCATAATTGCCTTTGAACAAAATAGAAATTAAGACAAGAAGTCGCATGATATCACCTCCCGCCGGATGAAAAGCCGCCACACCAAGAAGATTTCATAAGAAAATTTTGGCATTCAGGATTAGTTCCAGCAAAATCAATCAGTAAGGTAATTGCCACATCAGTCATCTAATCATTAGTAAATCACATAATATCGAGGAAGAAAAAGAGAGCTAAACAATTAAGAGCCATCCCGATTATTAACAAATTGCTCAATAAACATCTGGATCAAGGAAAAAGCATAACTGTAGCTCGAGAAATTGCTGCTAACCAAAAAATATTGAGACTGAATTTAGAGGTATAAATACTGCAATAAACTTTGAACGATGAAGACCCAGCACAAATCATAGAAGAAAATAACTAGCGCTAGTTAGGTATGACCCAACATAGATCACAACTACATCACCAGCCCAGCAGATTAGGTAAAGGATATAAAAACTAGCGCAAGATACTTAAGAAAGTTCCTCATTCAAAAATAGAAATCCGGCAAAATCAACAGAAGAATAAAACAATCCCATCAGCCCTAAAATTATCAGAAAAGTCAAGATACCGGAGATAAGAAAGCAAACTAAATAAAAACTATCTCATTTGAAACAGTTCACTGCAATCCAAGATAAAATATGGCAACCAGATCAGAGCAGTGGAAACAAGGACTAGCTACAGCACAAAACAATTAGATGTTGCTGCACCAACCTAAAGAGACCTAATTTTCACACTGACAACAAACAGGTGAGCTTGAGGTTTCACTATGCACAATTTTTTAGATAAATTTAGAGAAAAAATATCCCTAAAAATATTTTTGTATTTATTATTTTTTATTTTATTAGAGTTTCTCATTCGAACGAACGAATCATTTGTTTTCGAATACTTTGAATTTGTTCGTCAAATTGTTCGCTCGAACGAGTCTCATTGTAATGAAATCACATCAAGGTTCGAACGATCAAATGAACTCTTTCATTCTCATTCGCTCAGTTGCAAGGTATTCCACGCATACTTCATATTCACCCCATTTGAGTGTAAAATATTTATTCGACTCCTATATATAGTAACATAAAATAAAAATACAGTGTACGAATTTTCATATATATATATATTACTTCGTACCAAATGCCAGTAATCTTAAATTTATTGAAAAAATTTTACTTTACATTGATTTTTCTTATATCAAACAAGCCCTAACGCATGTCTTACATATGCTATGAAATTTTAATTTTAAATCAATTTCTATTTAAGAAAATATTATAGGGGCTATTTGGATTTAGGTAAAATAGAGGTAAAATATAATTTTTTCGAGTAAATTGAGAATATCGGCATTGTACGAGTAAAATAGATGGAAAATTTTTACATTATAATTCAATTTTGTGTTAATATATATAGAACGATAAAATTCAGTTACACCTAAATTAGGGGTAATTAAACGCAAGAGCGGAGAAGTTGAGCAAGGAGAAGTGTTTCGAATGAAGTTCGAACAAATCAAGCAAATTCTCTAGTGCCTTCTCTAGCGTCCCTAAACCTATCCGGTTCCAGTGTCTTCTCCGGCGAAGTTCGAAGGAATCGAGCGATTAGTTCGAACGAACGATTCGTCTGTTCATTTTGTAAATACAGAAGCTATAAAAAAATTTTGTAGTATAAATTTACCCCCCCTCATTTACTCAAAATATCATACTCATAAATTGCATTATGTTAAACAAAAAATGTTAAATTTTATGTAAAATTACGAAAGAGTAGTAAAGTAACATAATTACATAGTAATCAGATAACTTTATATTGCATACCAAACAGCCCTTGAGCTAATTCATTTTACACTTGACAAAGTTAAGAAAAAAATTGAAAAATTTTCGAGGTACCATATTAATGCTCCAAATAAAAGATTGAAGGAAATGCATTTGTGAAACATTAATGAAATGATACAATAAGAAAATAGCCATTCATAATATAATGTAGAAGAGGATTTGGAATAAAGTGAGGCCTAAGACTAGTGGCAAGACAGCATTATCTCTATATTTACCTTTCTGAGCTATAGCAAGTTCCAAGCAACTGAATTTACTATTCTCCCATAAAATAAAGCCAAAAAAGGAGGAACAAAATATATGAAACCTCCACTTATTAAGAAATAAATTCTATACATCTAAAAATAGTTTTTGTATTATATAAATTTCAAGCATTTCTAACCCTTGATCATCGATTTGATTTGAATCACAATTTTATGTTTTAACAATATTGAAGAGTCAAATATGCTGCCAAATATAATACTATTAATTTTTTTTCAAAAGTTATACACATGAATTCTAATTGCTAAAAGTAAATGTTTTTTTTTTAAATTATTAAATATCATCAGCTCCAAATTCTTGTGTTTGGAATATAACAAAAAAGGAAAGAAAATGTGTAATTATTTAAGCACATTAAATCATCAATGGCAATAAAAAAGTGTAATACCATTCCTTTTAATTCAAAAGTTATACACAAGTTGCACTTTATATTAACAATAAAATCAAATGTTAGTTGGTTGAACCCACCCAAAGTTGGCTCCATTTTATTTTCTATTTTTATGTAACTAGACCATATTTCTAGAATTACTTGATCATCACTATGTTTTACATAATTTCATTTATTTTCTTCATTTATGTGAATCTAACACTCTTATGTCTATGTTGAAATTTATTTAAATTATTTTCAAGGGATTTACATATAAAGATGAGCTCATTGACTACTTTATTTAATCTCAAATTCTCTTAATATAAAACGTTATTAGGTTCATTATTATTAATAGATTCTAAATATTTAAACTAAGTTTTGAGTAGTTTAATACGTTTTTTCTTAGACTTAGATAAATATTTAAAATTTGTTAATCCTTTCTAGTAATTTATTTAATTTCTTAATATTATTATAAGCAACATAGTGTTCTTTAAGATTCTTCATTGAAAGATTCTAAGATTGACCCATCTCTACATTTCACCATTAACATTAGGCCAAATTTGCATTAATTGACCAATCTTGGCCTGTACTAACAGTAGTGTGCCCAGACATGTCCAGACATGTCATTATGTGCACTTAGTCGTATGGCAAAAGTCTGTATATACCCCTTACAATGGTATTACCAATTTTCAATCTATGTCATTATACTATTGAAATTTGAAGGGTCCTATAGAGCTTGCATTAACATTATTAGTGGGTTGTGCTAAAGCTAGTATTGTATTATGAGAGTTTTCTTCTAATTATTTTTTTCACTATGAGGTATTCAACTTTAATGTAGTCTTATTTTTTTTAACTGCTAATTAGACTATTCTATATTAGTCTGCATGATATGTTAATTGTTAAATTTCGATGCTAGTTTATCATTCATATATTGATTATCTTGCATTATATTGTTATTGTGTGAGTTGTATAAGAATAATTGTGTGATTGTGATTGTACAATTTATTTTGAAAGTTGTACGTGAGTGAATAGGTTTCATGATTAGTGATCAAGCTATTTGGATGGCACTTTAGCTTAGAAAAAGTAGCTAGGAAGAGGTTTTCATCAGAGATGGTATTATAACATTGATCTCATTATTTAGTTTAATTCAATTATTGTATTTTTATATATGTATTAAAACTTTTTAATTAGATTTAGGATAAATTTAATTCTTTTTAGGTTACTATTATTTGATACCAAGATTAACTTATTAAATAAAAGAGAAAGCTAGCCTATATAATCACCTGATGGCCATGCACCCAAGTTCAAGGATTGGCATGACAAGGCACATGCACCCAAACACACTAAGACATGTGCCTCGATGCATACACACAAGATTACACCAATTGGAGAATGCAAAAAGTAACCCATAAAAAAACTCATAGGCCATAGATTGGCCCAAGAGCCAAAGCATATCCTAGATGATCCCAGATGCATCCCAATTTTCTTATAATTGCTTATTTAAAGTTGCCTTATAGCCGTTATAAATAAGGGCTTGTGAAGCTATTAAATTATCCTTAAGATCTCTAAAGTTATATCTTATACTTTAAGTGTTGCTTAGAGTAAAGAAAATTCAAATAAGAAAGTTCTAATATCTCTCTAAGATCCCCAGTGCTCATGTTACAATCTCAAAATCTAGGAGGGTATAATGGAAATATCATTTTGAAATTTTGTAAGCCTTTTATTTCTTTTTTTTTATAATCCCTTATCTTGATGAGTTTGTGCAAGAGTGATTTTTCTACATATAGTTCTAATTATGTTATTAATTTAGAAAGGGGAATACTTTGTAGCTCCATAACCAAGTTAATATAGAATGAAAGGAAGGCTTCTTTGCATGCTAGTGTGTGAAGGTAGGATTATAACGATCTTACGCCATGTAGTGAGACTAATCTAACAATATGCATTAATTGAGCCAAAAATCATATTGAGGTGTAGTACAATAGTGTATCAGGCAAAGCTGAAAGATAAATAAAAATATCCATGCATGTCCATTCATCTATAAAGAAATTAAAAATACATTTATCTAAGAAAAATTTAAAAATCATCATCTATAATATTTAGTATAAATTGAAAATAATTTCTTTTTCACTCTCTTACTAAACTAAGAAAAATAAATGAAAACGAAACTAAGCAACGACTTCCTCCTCTTGCACTGACTAGACCTTATAGGTGAGATCTTCCATATGCTTCTAATCTAGCATGTTGGTATCGCATGCAAGGAAACAACAAGAAGAAAAGAAATCTAATTAGAAATTAAAATTCTTAAGTACATTTTAGGGTTTTATTTTGTTTTAGGATATCACGTTTATTACAATTAATTTAAACTGGTGCAAAAATGCTAAGTATATACAACAAGTAAAATTGTAACTAAAGTAATTGAAAAAAATGAACGGTAAACTAAAAGTATCGTACTATTAAAACTGAACAAAGCTTGTGGAAATTATCACTAAAAAAGTTTATATATACATATAAAAAGATTGAAAAAAAATGCAGAGCTGAAATATTCAAATGAATCATATGCTGAGTATAATATATTGTAAATTGATAATACTTAACTAAAATAAAATTGTACTAAAAATAGTTGATTGAAAGCAAACTAACTTAAAGTAAATTGAACTGTCTTTGAAGAGTATAACTAAAAAGTAAATTAATCACTATAATGTGCTATAATTGAAAGTAAATAAGTCATTATGGGTGGTTGAACTAAAGTGAACAACTTTTATAAGTTGTAGTTGAATCTAAGTTATACAATTTTTGGAAATCATATCTTAAATTTGAATGCAATGCATGTTAGAGCACATGGCAGAAGTGATGCAGACGAGATACATTGATAGTTACCAAGCAATAAACAAAATATCTAAGAAAAAACAGAATAAAACCATATCACAATCACAACATAAACCACAAGCATCCATACAAAGGAAATTTTATATAAAAAACCTGATGACGGGAAAAACCATGGAGCCACACCACACAAAAAAATTCACTATGAACAAGATGATAATAGAGTTATAGAGAGCTTCACTTTCACATGAATAAGAAGGATATACTGCTTACACACTCTCCTCGATCAGCTTCTCATCCTCCAGGAATTTTCAACTCTCACTCTAGGTTAAAGGAGATCAACAACAGCCATAACCTGATTTAGGGTTGATTTCACCTTCTCCACAATATGGAAACATCTCAACATGCTCCCTCATATACATAGGCTTTATTTGAACCCCAAATGGTCCAAAATGCCCTCCAAAACACTTAGAGTAGCGCCTAGATTCGAAGCAGATCTATGGTGGGGGCTACGGTGCACCGTAGCTCCATAGTATTGAGCTACGGGAAACCACAGCGTGCTACAATGCCCAAGCTTAAACCGCAGGGTGCTAGAGCGTGCTAAGGCGCCCAAGCTCAAACGACGACACCTGACCCTTGACAGCATATTATGCAGGGTGTGCCGGGGTGCGTTGTAGCTCCCGAACTTCACTTGATTTGTCCATAAACACCTCGAGACCTCCCGAAAGCCAACCAAAGCTCCATTGGCACCTTCATGATGATTTAAATACCGTGGGACCTCCCATAAGCCCACCAGAGCTCTATTTCACCTCCATGATTATTTAAGTACTCTCCACATTCCAACAATGCAATGTGTTTTAATTATCTTAATTTATTATCTTATTATATGGGCTCTACATAAATAAGTAAGGAGTTAAGCATGTCTGCCCAATAATTTGCAATAGTTAGGTTCTTGAAATAAATAAATAATTACCATTAATATATTTAGTATTTTTATTTCTCCAAAAAACCTACCTTGGCTAAAGCGTGTCTATACATACTCGATCCTCCCTATGTATACCCACTAAGAATTGAATATTTTTGATTTACTTATATATCATTCATGCATAAATTTTATAGTATGCAGCAAGAATCTAAGGCTTAAAAGTCATGGTGCATCAATGTAACAACCCAGGTTGTTACTTTGCTCAATTAAGACTAATCTGAATCTTAATTAAGTTTCTAAGTCACTAATTAAGTGATTTGAAGCAAATCTCTGAAACCTAGGTCAAACCAAGAAGTCAACAAAGTCAAAGCAGGAATTCTGGAAAATCCCAAAACCTGGAAATTTGACTTTTTATTTAGACCTCAGATTGAAAATCTGACTTCGCCATTGCATTCAGAACACCCAAATTAGCTAGGGGTGAAATTTTGGAGGCATTTGGAAGTCGTTAACTTTTCGTCAAATATTTTAATATTATTTAAATACCCTAAATAATTAAATAATTAAATACTCGTCGAAACAAAAATCCGAGTGCGCCGTTGCGTTCCTCACCCTTCAAATAGCTAGGGGTGATTTATTGGAAATTTTTGGAATGCTTTTAGTTAGCTAATTTTAATTAATGAAATAGATTTAAAAATAATTAAATAATAATTAAATTAAATGGGTTAACGGTAACCGTCCGTTTACTTAAAACGCCATTACCTGCATTAGACGCCGTCGGGTCCATCCGTCAATCGGGGCGAAAGAATCGTGGCCGTCTGATCATTCGATCAGACGGCAGCGGAGTCATCTTCTCCGCGAAGGCCACGCGTATCGCGAGGGAGGGTCGCGCGTCGTCGTTCCTCCACGTCGCCTCGCCACACGTCGATCCCACCGCTCCGGCCTTAGGATTTAACCTCTGATCGATTCCACTTCTCGATTATGCTCGAATCGATCCATTTCAGAGATCAGAGGTGCTCGGATTAATCCAGTGAGTTCTCAGCCGTCGAATCTAGGGACATCCTGATTTCCTCTTATTGCAATAATTTCTCAATCGCATGAGTTCGAAATGTTATTTCAATGTATGGATTAATGATTGTGCGGTATGGATTGGGCATAAAATTTGTAAATCATCCTGAAATCGCTTCTCGTCCACAGTTGATTCCGTTAGATTAGGTTAAAACTCGGGGCAGGGACATCTAGGGTTGAAGTTTGTGATTGACTTGAGTCATTATAGAACTCAATTCAACCATTGGCGTGAAGGTCTCGTCACTGCCAATCCATTTCCGAGTGAGCTAGGTTCTGTCGCCGTCGAAGTCCGCCGGAAATTGAAGCCCTAGGTGTCAAACCCTCGGGGCTCTGGCAGAAGAGGAAGGCGAAGAGACGGGTCGGCCGGGTTGACCCGGGCCCGACCCGGGCCCAGCCTGATCACTCGGAATCCGGGCATCCGAGTGACGCGTGGCGTGCATCCAGCAGCTCCGCGTCGGTGGTGGGACCCACTTTTGACCAGCCGCGTCAGCCGGTCTAAATCCAGACAGAGGTGGGCCCCGCGTGTCTGTCCCAGCCAATCGCGGGCCGCCGCGTGTCCTGCAGAAAAATAAATAATAAAAATTTAAAATATAATAATAGACAGTTAAATATAATTGATTTATAATTATATATATATATATGTATAATAACAGATTTAATTTAATTCAATTAACAATATTAAATAATTAATTAAATACCAAATTTCAAACACTAATAACTCCTAAAATATACATCCAAATTATACAAATAAATATATTAAATTAATCAGAAAAATATAAGGAATTTATTGATGCCATTCAATTTTCTGTAGGATCAATATTTAATAAAGTGATCATTTAGGGTTTAATTAAGTTCAAAATTATGTCTCAAATATTCAATTAATCGTAACTTTGTACCTAATGATCCAAATATACCCAATATGGGTCTTAAAGTGATCAGAAAATCCTAAGAATTAATTTGATAGTGTTTATCTTGCTGTTTGGATTAGTTTGAGCCTAATCACATTTAGGACTAAACCCTAATTAGGTTAATTAACCCTAGAACTTCAATTGACCATAACTTGGTCAATTGAGCTCCAAATTTGATGATCCATAGGTCCATTTAGATTAGAAGAACTTAATTAATAATAATCCATAAAAATATTTTAGATCCAATGGTTAGATTTGCTAATCACCCTTAATTGCTTTAAACCTTGATTAGTGAATTTTAGCAAATTTAGTAACTCAAATTGAGAGTTTTAAATTTCAGAGGACTCCTAGATCCATTTAGAATCAATCCATAAGGTTGGATTAGTATTTGAGTGATTAATTTTGTTAATCACTCACTAATCACACTAAACCCTAATTAGGTCTTAACTTAGTCAAATTAGGTCCAAATTGAGCCTACCACATATCATTAAAATCAGTGGGCTATTTGTAATTCATAGTCACTGATTTTGCTTGATTTGGACACTAATTGGCAAAAATTAGAATTTTGACCCTTAATTAAGTATTCCTTAATCACCTTAAAACCCTAAATCTTGTATTGGCCATAACTTAGCCAATACTTATTAGATTTCAGCAAATTTAGGTTATATGGAAAGCTTAGGCAGTAAAGAACATTAATCTAAAAGAAAATTTAGCTTTGACTTTGTCAAATTACTAAATTACCCTTATGAGTCAAAATCACTAATTTGATCTCATATAGCTTATTAATCACCCAAAATTAACTTAGTTGTTGTCTAATCTTATATTAGACAATAAGAAACACTTTCCAAAAGAAAATTTCAGAATTTAAGCCCTAGATCAAAATTTGATCTTTTGAACCCTTAAGTAGAGGCAAAATGGTCATTTTGTCCAAATTTAGGGTTTAGCCTTTAAAAGCCCTAATTTCAATTTCAAATTACTAAATTCAGTAAATAGAATGATTCATAGTTGAAATTAATCAAATTTAAGTCTAAATTAAGTTTTGATTAAAATCTCAGAATTTGCTCATTTAGAAAATTCATAAGTCCTAAGTGAGAGTTCTCTTTCCTTAATTATTCTTAGACCCATCCTTAGGTCTTATAACATTAGTTAGGATGTGTGTCTTGAGAGATACTCTTAGTAATTAAGAGCCTTAGTTCTTAAGATTAGGAATAGATCTTAAGTTAGTATTCATCTATTGAGTAAATTGGGTTACTCAAATAGGTGAAACCTTGAGTTTTCTAGTTTATAGATTTTCTTAGTTTATTAAATAATTATTTGATCTTTAAACTTTAGAACTAAGAATAGAGATCTATCCTAATGAATTTGATTTATCATTAGGATTTGCCTTAACCTAATCTGTGAGTTTGGGTTCTAAACCTTAGACCCTTAGTTATACCTTTAGATTAAGTGATTAGACCCCATCATCTGGAGTCTAATTCTTAATCTTTTCATCTTGATTTGGCTAATCAAGATGAGGTTGGGATGAATTAAATTACAAAATTAGGTCGCTGATTTATTCATTTTAACCAAATAGTCGTCTTTTGATTAAGTTATAATTAGGACTTGGCCAGTCCTAATTATCTTCAACAAGTAGGATTCGTGATTCTAAGTTACAGAATGTGTAAGAGTTGTTGATTCTGAAACTTATGTAACTTAGAGTAGATAGAACGAATAAAGTAGACAACAAAGGATATCACCTGTGTTTTAGATAGAGTTTTCTTGCACTTTGATTTTGATGCTTCGCATTCCTTGATTTTTGAGCCTTATACCTTGAACATATATTATGTACTTAAGATATTTGATGAATATCTTATGTCAATTTTGAACATTCATAAAAAGCATTGTGTTCATTTCACAAGTGGTTTGTAAGGTGTAGCTTGATTAGTATACCTCTTCGATCAACCCGTTCGGGGTAGGCAACCTTTCGAGGGTTTAATGTCTGACAGTCTATTGGCCATGCCTAGTCCGAGTGATAGGATGGATAGACTCTTGCCCTACTGACTACAGAGTCAGGATTCTGATATGGATATACTAATTCAAGTACACTTACATTCAGTTCTCTCTTAACTCATCAGGCTAAGAGTTTCAGTGATGTTCAGTTCAGAGTTTCTTAGCTCATCAGGCTAAGAATTGCTGAGTTCATATTTAGTTCAGATGACTTATACAGTTACTATAGATTCAGTTTACAGTTACTGTTTTACTAGTATATTCTACATTTCAGCACTGTTTTACTTACAGCTTTCCTGCACGTGTTTTTATATAGGATGCTAGATTTACTTACTGTTTTCATATGCTTACTTAGGATGTTAGTGTACTCAGTTTTATACTATTTGAATTTTGTATGATACTTGGCATAATCAGTTTGATCATATGCATATTTAGGTTGTATTATCTTACAGTTTTACATTTCTTTTACTTACCTGTTTTGTGTTGCAGTTGCTTGGAGGAGGTATGTTTTACTTCCTTTTTGTTTAGTTATAAACTATAGTTTATAACTTATTACAGCTCTTTTGTACGCTTTTCTGCACCTATTTTTGCTCAGTTCTATTTTTATGGTGATATTCAGTTAACTTAAATAAACTCTTACCCTAAAATGTACTTAGACTCATTGTCTAACCAGTTTTTCTTTTGTTGGCTGGGGCCCTACCATTATGAAACTGATAATGGTAGGTTCTGAGTTTGTTGGTTTAGCATATCCAGTGGAGAGTTTGCCATTGGAGGAGGAGCCCGTTCTTGAAGATCCTTAGCTTTAGTTTTTCTTCTAGTGAGATTGAGAGTTTTCTTTCAGTTCTTTTAATCTCATTAAATATTGTAATAATACAGGATTATATTTTTTTTTTAGTACTTTACTTATTCTGTATTGTTGTATTTATACTGTATTGGATGGATGTTACGTTCTATGCTTCCGCACTCTGAGTTCATGTATGATCATTTAGTGATAGTATTTCTGGATTGAATGGTAAAGTCCTTATTTAAATTGGATTAATACGTGTATCTAATCCAACCTTAAGTGGGGACCTTGTCATTTGGTGACCCCTCCACCGTAATCATGTTAACCTAAGGGTTAACAGGACCACGGCGGGGCAGGGCCGCCACAATCAAATTGTTAAATTATTTAGTTGTAAATGTGACATTTATTATTATTTTAGTTCACTATATCTTTTTAAATATAAGTCTAAATATATTAAAATTATATATCAAAATAATCAAAAAAATATGTAAATTATTAATATGAAATAAAATTTCCATTTGATGATTAATTTCACTAATCACATTTTAATTATTATTAAGGATAATTAAATCCTAATTAGGCCATTTGATGTCCAAATTGAACATACTTATGGTTATTATACTCCTTATGCTATATAGAAGCTATATCCACTTATTTTATATCATTTGTACATAAGTTTGAGATTTTGTATTTTTGGTACTTCATTTAATTAATATTAAATTTATGTTTGAGAAATTACTTATGTTAGCTTCTTAAACCCTAGGACAAAAAGGTTTAACTTAGGTTGTGACTTGACTGAACCCTAGGGCATGATTTTAGTAGAGAGACATTTGGTTAAGTATTGATTTAATTAAACTTAGAAATAAGCCCCAACCTTAGAAATAAGAATGAGAAATTCTAGGATTTGGATTTAGTAATTGATTATTCTAATCAATCTAATATATTAGGTAGAAATAGAATAGAGTATCCTATAACTAAAACTCATTATACTAAATTATAGAAAACTTAAGAGGACAATATTGAGCTTAGTCTAACGTCTCAATTCCTTATATATAGGAGTGACCCAAATCAGTCTAGTATTATTGGATGTCTTAGTTAGCAATTATTATAGATAACATAGTTAGTCTTAAGGTTCATAGTAAGTAAAATTAGAACTTCAAAACTAATGATTAGTAAAAACCTTAAAAACCTTCATTGTAAATTGTTAGTGAGTAGTTAATAAATTGGTGTATCTAAAGAGTAATATTTAAACTTTAGATACTCTAGTAAACTTAAGGCTTAGTAAATTCTTAAGCTAACTTAATATGTTAATTATAAGATTTGAGTATAGGACATAAAGTTATTAAATGGAAATTAGGATGGTGGACATTAAGTTGGATGAATAGAAACCTTTGAGCTAGGATTGAAGTGATCTAAGCCATAGAAATACTATAAGCTAAGATGTGAAATAGTGAACTTATAATTTGTAACTTTGGATGTTTTATTAGAGCAAAAATATTAAAAGATAACTTAGCCAATTGTAGTACTAGAAATAAGATAGGTTTTTGAATCAAAATTTACACCTGTACTTATAAACTATTTTGTTATCTAAAAAATACTTAATTAAACTACTATTTTCCAAAACCTCATTATTATATATAATATTATATTTCAATTAACTTAGGGATTTATAATGTCTAATTAATTGGGGTTTTATTAACCCCAATCTTTAAGATAGATAACTGAAGTAGAAAATAATAATAGATATCACATAGTTTATAATAGTTTAAAATCATTGAAATGCTGCAATGCATTGAGACTAAATTATTAAAAAATATTCATTAATACATTGTGCATAAATTAATCATATAACATTATACTGAAGGGTTTCATATGATGGATTATGTTTACAACTATTATTGAGCTAGGGCAGGCTATAGAGTGATTAGGAAACCACACATATTCTATGAGGGTGAATATATGTGTTTACAAGAGACCATACTTACATTATTGTTAAGCAAATGTGCTTGACTCATCACTTGTTCTGTATAGTGACCGCATGATAAAAACACTTATTCAAATAATATAAATAACATGAATTTTTATTTCTCATAATCTTATTGATTGTGGATGTTTATTATAATCTTATGATTATACATTTTAGATTATTTAGTCCATGTGGCTTAATTTGCTTTACTTATTTACTTCAAAAGTTTACTTTGTATTATTATTTATAGTATGTGTAGCGTAGATTTTCATAATTTTCACTTACATATTTCTTTACACTGTCTTTCCTATTACATAGCATCTATTTTATTTGGACATATACATGCTTCCTTACTTATTTAAGTATTTATATGCAGTTCATAAATGTCTTATCACACATTTGATGAAAGATTGAAGCGGACTTTTTATGAGTACTATATGTTTTACATACTTTACTACTTTTGGTTCAATTTATACTACCTGCTCATTTCCTTGTATTGTGCTCCACTTTTATGACAATTGTAAATAGCTATTGTAATATCTACTAAATTAAAATGTCATATTTAAACCTTAAATTGTACTTAGACTTCTTTTTAATCACTTTTTTTTATTATGCCCTACCATATTAAAAACTAAATACGGTAGATTAGGAACTTAGATTAGAGCTTGTACGTAAAGAGGAACCTTAGCAGCAAGAGATTCCCTGAAGACTACAGTTGCTATTTCTTTTTATTACGTAAGGATGAGGGATTATTTATTCAGTTTATATTATGGATATATCTCTGGATGTTTATCTTTATTTTCTAAGATGACTTTATTCTTTCTTTCATATTATGTATGATTTTATATTCTAGATGATAGATATTTATGCATTTGGATGCTAATTTTCTTTCTACTCATAAATCTACAAATAAAGGTAGTACATAATAGTGGATTAGAATACACTAATCTTGTATTAAGTACTACTGTAATACCTATTATTGGGTTAGATTGCCTAATCTAATGACTAGGAGTTACAATCCCTAACCTTAATATAGATTTTTACACATTCCTTGCACCAAAGATAACATGAAGGTGGTAAGCCCTATGGCTCAGTGGCTGAATTAGAGTTACTATGTGACCGCAATTCTCCCTTTGTGAGTGATGCCCGAGTCCCAAATTAAACTCTAAACACTCACCATAATGCGATTATTTTGTTGGACTCAAATGTCCCTTTCCTAGATTGTGAATTTGTTAGCATACCATTTTTTTTAGACTATGCACCATCTCAAACCTTATTTTTCTAAACTTCCATTGTAAAATTTCATCTTCTTAGGCTACATCACAACCTAAAGTTATTTCCATATGGTTATGAGATCAAGTCGAGTTGCATTGACACTTATTTCTGCTTGGGTCAAATTGAAGATTCTGGCATGCACTATTAGATTCTTGGTACCACACCTTGAGGCAATTTTTCTTCCTATGTTGGATTGGAATTTTTTTTGCTCCTCAACAACTGTTTTACCATTATTAGGAATATGATGTCTAGTTATTGTATATGTAGCATGATAGAATTTTGCTATATGATTTTGTCTTCCATAATGATGTTATTGACCCATTTTGGTAAAACACCTATCCATAGAATGAAATCTACCACAAAATCTATATATAGTGTTCTTTCTGGGTCCTTGAGTAGTATTTCCTTGAATATTATAAAGTCTCCTTTGAGCTCTAGAGAAGTAAGGCTTCTTATGTGGAACAAGATGGGGCATTCCTGGCCTGTTGAATTTGTGAGATTACTGGTTCTCTTGTGCCTCCATTAACTTAGCATTTTCTACCAATAGAGTAAATTAATATATCTGGAAAGGTGTGACAATGTGCTGGAAGGTGTCTCTTAATGTAACGTCCCATCCCGTAGTTGTATGTAACATTGTATCATTAGTGGTAGAACGGTTCCTTAACTGAACATTAAAGGTCTCCTTCTACTTAATGCTACATGTTGAGCATTAATAGTTAATATGACCCATTAATCATAGAAGGTGACTAGAGCTAAGGAGCTCTACCATTAATCAAGTTAAGTATTTCATTAACTTGATTAACAATGAAAGTTTGCTAAACTGATGATCACAGTACCATATATGTAGTATAGTATAACACAAAGAACATAGTGCGGAAGCTAAAGACATTATCCATGCAATTATTCATTTAGAAATAGTAAGTAAAGTCATACATCTTAGAATAGAAGACATAAAATACATCCATATATGATTACTTATTACAAATTTTTATTAAAAGTACAAATAGTAAACCCTTATTTCACCAAAGTAGGAAAACACTCAAGGATAAAGGTTTCCATAGCTACTCAGCAACACCGCACTTCATGTCCTCTTTAGTCTCTTACAGCTCCACGAACAAAGGTTCTTCAAAGTCACCTAAATCTAGCATTGCCGGTTTCACAATGCCAGGGCCCCAACCAAAAAAAGAAAATCTTACTTAGACAATGAGTCTAAGTATATCTTAGGCTCACTAAAAGACATTCAATCAAGTTATATGGGTATTTAACTTTAAGTAGTAAATAAACAATAAAGCTAACTAAAACAAAAAGTAGCTACTACAAGTACCAAAAATATTGAAATTAACTAACTGAACCAATACCATAATGCAACATCTAAACAAATGCAATCTAACTCGCATCTGTAACTAAATAGAACTAAAATGTGAAATGTGCTCCACAGTACATAGGAAAAACCAATGTGCCCAACGCTCTCGAATACACATATACATATACTCATACATACGCATATTCATATACATGTGCCCAATGCATCTGAAAACAAATAAGCCCAACGCTCTTGAAAAGAAATGAGCCCAATGCTCTTGTAAACAAATGAGCCCAATGCTCCCGAAAATATATGTATGTATATGTATAATGTATATCTGACTTGTGCCCATCGCACCCATAAAATATGAGCCCAACGCCCCCAAATTAGACAAATTTGTGCCCACTTGACACCTGATCAACCATGGCATACTTATGCATGTTATTCCATCCAAGATATGCATGAATCATATGACTGAATCCTCAAGTATGAACTAAATGTTGTATGCAACTGAAAGCATAAATCATTGAAAATAATATCCCTTTATGTTGTCCACTTAACCTGAATCTAAATAGCCATTCCTGATACTAAGACATCAACAAGTCTTTAGCCTAACCATCAGGCTGACAGATCTGATCAACTACACCATAATCTCATTAATTCAATAAACAGATTAATCTTAACAATTTTGATTTGAATTATATTAAATTAAGCAATCTCAATAATTCTCCCTATTCATCTTAATGAATCAACCAACTATACAAGCTTAACATCTTAATCATGTATCTGATCTGATTTATTGAGAAACTAAATCTAAACTAAGTCCTTATTAATCTACTCTTAAAACTACTTTAAAGTTCTAAGGAATAACTATTGATTCAGACTTAAGGTCTAATCCATAAATTATGATTCTAAACTAAGCAAAGAGCTAAGATTTAATGATACTAAAAAGGTTCAAGGATTCTAAATATAGAATCCAAGTAATCAAACTTAAAGTTTAAGGCTAAATCCTTACAATTATATCTTAAAGGCTAAGGTTAGAGAATTATAACTACAAATCTAAGCTACTAGGAATCTAACCAAATTAAGTGACAACCATCACTTAATAAGGAAGGAAACTAAGGAAAGGATGTTAACATTCAACTAAGTTGAATGTAATTTTAAGGGATTAACAGCTAACTCTTAAGTCATTATATATTATGACTCAGCACTATAGGGTAAGGCTATTACTTAGCATGTGGCTTCATATACTAAGCACATGATAAACTGAGGATCAAGGATCCTAAAGGTTTTATACTTAAGTGATATTCATTACTTAAGAAAGCTTATGCTAATTAGTTAAGTCACCACAAGACTTAACTAAGGTGAAAGGATACAAACAATTCTAATTCAATGAATTAAAATCCAAAAGGATTGTAATTAATGAACAATAGTTCCATGACTACTTACTCTATTAGGATCTAAGCTTAAGAGCTAGTTAAAGTACCATTATTAGACTAAGTCAAATACTGAAGCCAAGGGATTAGCTACTAAGCTCTACACATGAAATTATACATATATGTTATATCCATTTAACTAAGTGTGATCTCATACTAAGGAGGGATTAGAATGAACTAACAACAAAATTAATCCATTCTAAGGCTTCTACCACTAAAGAGATATTCCTCTCTTGCTAAGGAATTATCCTAAGGCAACAAGGGTAAATATCCAATTTGAATACTTAGCCTTAAAAGACATAGGAAAACTATTGCATCAAGTCACAAATTGTGAATTAACACCAAAGGTTCCAAAAGGTTACTATAAGATTACTAACACAAGTCATAATCTATGAATTATGCAAAAGGATTTATAACTAAAGTAAATTGGTACCTAAGTTACAATATGCGATTTAACCAACCAAAGGATCTAAGAGATATAATTAAATTATAACCAAGAAGGAAAACTCATCCCAAAAGGAATGATTAATATAAAGCTTAAGTCATAAAATGACTTAGCTACAAAATCCTATGGTTGCAAGCAAACTCTTTAAGTGATGAGAATCATCTTATCCAAAATGGGTAAGTCTCTTCACCTAAAGGAGGCTACTACACTAAGTCACAAAATGTGACTTAGTAAAATGCATTTAAGGTTTGAGTTGACTAATCTTAAGTGGTAGCTTGCTGTCCAAAGAGTACAGGAGCACTTTTGTAATGGCCCAAACTCTTAAGAACCAAGGCATTGTCTACTTTGGCTTGAAAGGCCTCACATTTTTGCCCTCAGAAGATAACTTCTCAGCAGGTCACCCATCCTGGAAGTGCTCATATATGAGCATGCTTAACTTTAGAGTTCTTAACAAGAACTCCACCATTATCAGAAAAAATGCATCAATGTTTAAGAATTTTACTTATTACTACTTAAGTGGGTCCTTACAATCTCCCTAACTGAATTAACTGACATCTTCATCAGTATCCAAACACAAATTCAAGAACCATCCATTAGGTATATATGACTAGAGGTGACCTCTATAAGCTTAAGAGGTACCCACAATCATGTAGCACCATGATCCTAGAAGCTGGAGCCATGACAGGATGATCACCAGGAAGTGGAAGGTGAGACCTCTAACTAGATGCAGGCTGAATCATTGAGCTTCCAAGGAGTTGAAGAAAAGGAGGAAGGAGATTGAAATTGGGGATTAGCAGCCCACCAATGTAGCAGTAGAAGAGCTTAAAAGGGAAGAGGGTTTGTTAGGATGGCAGGAGAGAGTGGGGAACAAGACAACCGATAGGGTAGGCTGGCAAGTCTACGTAGGCAAGATGGAGCAGAGTAGGGGGGTGTTCAAGTTAAATATCAGCACCATCGAGCACACTCTTTGCAGTGGAAGTGGTGATTTAGTGCGCTCTAGATTGAGGACCGAGATTGCATTGATGGTTACCAAGAAAAACTAAAATCACAAAACTACAAGCAGAAAATCACACAACACATGCATGCAAGATAAACACAAATATGTAAACATACAAACACAAAAAATTATGTGGAAAACCCAAGAATGGGAAAAACCACAGAACCACACCACAAAAATTTCACTATGAGAACTTGAAGATTACAGAGTTACAAAGAGCTTGCCCTTAAATAAAAATACACAAGCTCTTACTCTAATAGAGAGAGGAGAAGAAGCAGCCACCACTTGGAGTGTCTCTTCCAACAAGCAAGAGGTTTCTTGTACTACAACTTCCTTAGGGCCTCACCTTGGGATCTCCTCCTCACAGCAGCAATCAGCCTCCAATCTGAAATGCCAACATTATGAACTCCTCTTAACTTATTTGCTTAAGTACCCAACTCAATTTCAAATATTGAAAGGTTCAAAATGCCCTCCAATATGCTTAAGGCATAACCTGAGCTGGAGTTGAACTCCGCCATGCACTACGGTGCGCCATAGCACTTGTGTTTCAAATAGGAACCTACTGCGGTGCATGATAGCACCCATGTCTTGGGATGGAACCTGCCGTAGCACGCGGTAGCATCCACATCTCAGGATGGAACCCACCATGGCACGTGGTAGCACCCGCATTTCGAATGGTCTGTGTCTTGGGATGGATTTGCTGTGACACACTACAATGTCGATTTCCGTTGTGGCACGCGGCAACACCAATTTATGCTATGGTGCACTGAAGTGCCCACTTTTTTATCTATTGATCGCTGAGGCGCGCGATAGCGCCTTCTGTCTTGGGAGAGGCATCACCAGGGAGCACTATGGCACGCAATGATGCGAGGCATTATCTATGATATTCCTGAACTACACACTGTATTTTGAATCGTATTATAACCTTCCAGAAGCTCACTGAAGCACCATTAGCATCTTCATGATGGACTAAAAGGTCTCCACAACATAGTAATTTCCTACTTGGAAACTTTTTGGAAATCACCCCTCTTCTGTCTTTAATTTTTCACTATCTTCTTCTATCAGTTAAGAACATGGTGTAGCTCACCTCCACTCTCTCTTCACGTACCAAGGCTAATTAAAGCTACACATAGCTTCAATTTCTTCACTATTACTATTTTTATAAGCATTTTAGCTGAATTCTTAGAAGTGTGGATCTTTTCCAATCTGAGTTGCCCTTCTTTCAATAGTGTCCGAATGAAATGATAACAAAGTTGAATGTGCTTTGTCCTGCATGAAATGCTGCATTCTTTGCTATGTGAATAATGCGCATACTATCACTGTATAAATTTATATCATTCTACTCCTTGCCCAATTTTGTCATAAAACTCTTCAAGCAGATCATCTCCTTATTTGCCACTGTGATGAAATGTATTCCGCTTCCCTGGTAGATAGCGATACTATGTTTTGTAGCCTAGAGATCTAGCTCAATCTTGCACTTCCCAATGTATACCCGTAACCTGTAGTGCTCAACATCTCCTATAAAATTTGAGTCTACATAGCCTGAAAAATAATGTCAGATCTTCCAAAGTATAAGGCTTTACATGCTGTACCTTTTAGATACCTTAGGATCTACTTAACCGCATTCCAATGGTGCTTCCTTAGGTTTCCCATGAATCAGCTAACCACTCTCACTGTATGGGCAATATCCAGTCTTGTGCGGATCATCGTGTACATTAAGCTCCCAACTGCTAAAGTATAAAGAACCTTCCGCATATGCTCCTTTTCTTCTTCAAACTTTGGCATCTATTTCTTTGATAAGCTGAAGTGACTTGTTAAAGGAGTACTTACTGGCTTCGCTTCACTAATGTTAAATCTTTTCAGCACCTTTTCAACATATTCTCTCTGCGACAACTTCAGACTTCTTGCACTTCTTTCCATATTGATTCTCATTCCAAGAATATGCTTGACTGGCCCCAAGCTCTTCATGTTAAACTCCAAGCTTTTTCATCATCCTTATATCTTCTATGTCCAATCCTGGGATTAACATATCATCCCCATATATCAACATAATGATATAGGAGGACTTACATTATTTTATATAACAATAATGATCCTCCTAGCATCTCTTGTACCCTGATTTTGACATGAACTTATTAAATCTTTTGTACCATTGGTTTTACACTTGCTTCAAGCCATAGAGACTATTCTTGAGCTTGCACACTAGCTCAACTTTTCAATTCTGTTGAGCCTTGTACCCTTCAGGCTATTGCATGTACAACTCCTCCTCTAGCTCTCCATGAAGTAATGCAGTTTTAACATCTATTTACTATATATGCAAATCCTTAACTACAATAATATTCAATGCAACCCTGATGGTTGTCATCATTACAATTGGGGCGAATATCTCACTGTAGTCGACCCCATGCATTTGCTGGAAGCCCTTTACTACAAGCCTCGCCTTGTAGCGCTTGCTCCTATTTAGTTCTTCCATCACTAGGTAAACTCACTTGTTCTGAAGGGCCTTTTTCCTAGCTGGTAGAGGTTCCAACTCCCTTGTCCCATTTGACATAAGTGATGCCACTTCATCATTTATGGCAGCCTCCCACTTGATTGAATCTTCAACCTAAAGTGCCTCTTCCAAGCTTTTTAATTTACCACCATCCATCAATAACAGGTAAAATAAAGAAGTGGCAGTCTTATGACTCTTATGGATCTTCTCAACATGGGTGTGGTTCAACATTGACACTCTCTTGAGCTTCTTAAAATAGCCAAAACATCTGGCTCAACATTGTCATCAATTTCTATATGTCAGGGCTCACCATCTAAAGTATTCTTGGAATCAATTTTGACTCCAATATAGTCCTTGTGCATTTCACTTTTATTGAAAGTGACATCCCTACTTTTGATGACCTTCTGGTTTTGATTGTCCTAGAATTTGTAACCAAACTTGCTCATGCCATATTTAATAAATGTGCACTTGATCGCCTTAGCATCAAGTTTGCTCCTGGATCCTACATCAATGTGCACATATTATGAACATCAATGTGCACATATTGCAATAAAATTAGACACTTTATTGATCAGGTAAAGTGTATATTCCATATTGTCCTGTGCTATAACGAGTGCACCTTTGGTGAACTTTCATGAGTCTTTAATGAAACAAATGCTGTAGCCCTCTCCTGGCTAATTGGCTTACAAAAATCAGATTTCTCTTTAGACACGACATATGTCTAACATCTTTGAGCTTCCAAACTGTGCTGCTTGGTAGCTGAACATCCACATCACCTCTTCCAATGATGTCGCATGCTTTGCCATCTTTAAGGTATACTTTCCCCAAATCACCCTTGGTGTAGTTCTTGAAGGCACTTTTCGATAGAGCCACATGAAAGGATGCGCTCGAGTCCACCACCCAGGACTCCGTGTTGACAAGTGAGAGGATCAATGCATCCTGATCCTCCTTAGTTGAAACATTCATAATGGGGTTCATCATCTCACCTCCACCACTTGGCTTTTTCAGGGTAGGGAAATCCTTCTTGAAGTGACCTGCCTTCCCACAGTTCTAGCAATCCGGCTTTACTTTTCTGAGTCTTGATTTTCCTCATCGAGACATTGACCTATTTCTGTTATGTCTCATTTCAGTATGTATTCCCATGCTTTCAACATTCAGCGCTAAGGTGGATGCCTCCCCATGGGATTTCTTCCACACCTCCTCATTCAGCATAAGCCTAACAATTTCATCGAATCTCAACGATGCATTTCTTAATGAGTTACTAATGGTTGTAACCAGCCCATCCCAACTGTCCGACAATAAAGAGAGGAGAAATAAAGCTCAGACCTTGTCATCAAATTTGGTGCCCACCAAACTTAACTGGCTCATCACAGTGTTGAACCCATTGAGGTGTTCAGTCACTGAATAACCATTCATCATCTTCATGTTGAATTGTTTTTTCATCAAAAAAACTTTGTTAGAAGCTGAGGGCTTCTCATACATCCTTGTTAGGGCATCCATGAGATCTACAGTGATTTTCTCATTAACAATGTTAAATGCAATAGAAGAAGACAATGATAAATAAATCAAACCCAGTGCAGTTCTATCGAGAACTTCCCATTCTTCTTCAGTCATAGTTGCAGGTTTTTTGTCAGCTTCTTTCAATGGAAGATATAAATTTTTATGATAAAAAAGATCCTCCATTTGCATTTTCCAGAAAAAAAAAAGTTTGTGCTGCTGAATTTCTCTATTTTGTATCTCATCTTGTCGGCTATTGCACTCACTCAAACAACAAACCCTATAACTGACAAGGTAACCTCTCTCTGATACCACTTGTTGGTAAAAAAACTTCATCACTGAGAACACTCCGCTGCGGAAGCGGTTTGACTAGTGCACTCGATCGATGACCGGGGTTGCGTTGACGGTTACCAAGCAAACATGAAATCACAAATGCACAAGATAAAGATCACAGCAAATGCATGCAAGACAATCACAGACATGTAAACATCCAAACACATAAATTTATGTGAAAAGCCCAAGAATGGAAAAAATTACGGAGCCACACAATACAGAAAAATTTTACTATGAATCTTGGAATGTACAGAGTTAGAAAGAGCTTCACCTTTGACAGGAAACACATAAGCTCTTACTCTAAAATGAAGAGGAGAGGAAGCAGCCACCATCAGGAGTATTTTCTCCAATATGTAAGAGCTCTCTTGCACTATAGTTTCCTTAGGGCTTTACCTTGGGATCTCTTTTTCACAGCAGTTAAAGTCTCCAACTGAAATGCCAACACCCTTTGGATACTCCACCATTTATTCCCTTAAGTATCAAGCTCAATTTTTGTAACAACCCAAGGTTGTTACCCAGCTTAATCTTAGTCTAATCATATTATAACTGTCATTCCATTAAGTTCATCTAGTCATTAGAACTAAACCCTGACGAGCAATTCAGAGCTTAATCGATTATTTTGGAATATTTTAATATTTAATTAATCAAAAAATTGAGGTATTTATTTTGACATCAAAATCAAAATTCGACTTCGCTATTGTGATCGTCACCCCAAAATTAGCTAGGGGTGATGTTTTGGACGCGTTTGGAAGTCGTCAAAATTTTGTGAATATTTTAATATAATTAAATACCCCAAAATTAGCATAATTACATAATCGTCAGAATTGAAATCCGACTTTGCCATTGAATTTCTCACTCCCAAATTAGCTAGGGATGAATTTTTGGGATTTTTCGGAGTACATTTACTAAATCTAAATTTTTAATAAAATGGAAATTAGAAAAAGAAATAAATAGTTATTTCCTATTTTTCTAATTTTCCTCCTTTTCCTATTATCTTACCTGGCTGCCCATACCTCCATTTCAGCACCCCTCTCCTTAATTTCTGGTTCAAGCAAGTAAAGGACCTTCCTCTACCCCCTCACCTCTTAGCCATGCCCATGCTCAACCCTCTTATCTCCTCTCCTTTAAGAGGAGCTCAAATCCTCCTTCTTTTCCTTTGCAAGAAGCTGAGCTCCTCCTCCCTCCTTCCTCCTTCTTTGGGTGCTTGCTGAAGAAAAAGAAGTGTAGCTCTCCACCTCCCAAGTTTTTAAAGAAAACAGAGTTCTTCCTCCCCTCCCAAGGACTAAAAGTACCAATTTGCTCCTCTCCTTTGTCTTCTTCATATTGATACTATGCTTATTTGTAGTTCTAGAACCTCATGATGGTGTAAGGAAGCCATTAAGGCTCATTATGGCATCTCAGTTCTTTGAAAAATCATGCTCTATTTTTCGTCAATTTTGTATACCCTATCATTTATCCACATTTTTCATACAGTTATGATGCTCTGTTTGTGCCGATTTTAATGTCAATGAAAAGGTATCAAAAAGACCTTTCTATTGATATATGGCACCACTTATGGAATACTCTGGATTGAGAGTATTGGAGCTCAAAAGTAGGCCCTTACAGTTTTCGCACCTGGCGAAAATACCGTCTGGCGCTGCAGCGCCCAAATTTGCAAAATGGACCGCTATAGCGCGCCATAGCATGCTATAGCCGGCTGCAGCGGCATTTCGAGAAAAATCTTAAAAAATTAATTAAACAACTATTTGAACAGTAAATCGCAAATGGACCGCTGCAGCGTGCCATAGCGCGCTGTAGCGCCCAAAATTACTAAAATGCCCAGAAATGTCTGAAAACTGCCCAGGATTGGCTAAAATAGCCAAAACTTCACTGTTTTTGTATTTTAAGGTCCTTAGGACCTTAGTGGGACTGAATTATACCAAATGTGAACCTATTTCAGTTAAAATTGAACATTGCATAAAATTCTATATGGAAATTAAGTTGAAACCTTATCATTTTTAATAAGTGCTCAAAACTTTTTATGTACCTTAAATGTATTTTGTGCCAAATGCTAAGTAATAGAATCTTAAGTGTTTGAATTGAATAAGTATATCTCAATAACTAAATGACATGAAACCTAAGTATTTTAGAATTGTAATCAAGTGCTAACTCCTTTGCTTTAATTTAGAATTTGGTTAGCCTTAATTACCTTTTTGCCCTATGGCGTCTACATATTTATATGCTTTCATGGTATTAGGAGAACTGTTAGAGAACTTTAACATTATTTGGACACTTAAATGTGCTTAGTTGACATTAAACTGTAATTAAACATAAGAATCTTGATAATTTGATTAAGTAGTTGATACTTAATCAAAATTTAAAATTTGACATCAATAATATACTAATAATACATTGATTTGTAATTGACCTTTAAATTAACTATTGGTCTTAATGGTAGAAAGATTAGGGGTTAAACTTTAATATGTCTTGATTAAGATCTAAACCTTAATTACTTAATCAACTAACTTGATTATAAGATAATTTAATTGACATTATTCTAATAATACATATGATTTAATATTGATCTTAAATTATTGAATTAGAAGTGCTAAGGTTAATATTGAATATGTGTGATTGAATCATCTGAATCTAAATTTTAGATCTTTGATTTTCTCTTATATAAGACTATTAGCATAAGATGGATAACAAAATTGTAATGATTTATGAAATGATCTAACTCTATTAAGATCTTTGATTTTATCCCATGATTGCAGAATAGGAAAGGATTAGATGAATTTTAATCATAAGATATGATCACTTTATGTGGCGCCCCACCCCTTAATCCACAAGAATTAAGTTAAGGGATGGTGTGTCACTCTAGCTAACCCTTCACTTATAATTGGATTAGGATGAAATATATAATCCACCCAATAAGGGAAGGAGTAAGCATAAAATCAAACATTCAGTCACTATCTAAGTAAACATACAGAGTGCGGAAGCGATTTTCAATATATAACATCTAAGCATCACAACATAAGTATAAAGAAATATATCTTAGAATATAAGTATAGCATCCAAATACGTAGTCATCAGTACCTGTATTATTACATCAATTTAAGTTCAAATAATAAAGATAAAAGTGCGCTCATCCTCACTTAAAGAATAGAAGGGCTAAACAGCTGCTTCTTCCATAGGCTCCTCTTCCGGATATGGCTCCACGTCAAGATCCTGATCATCCAACTGAAGAGGATCTGCCATTGTCAGTTTCACAATGTAGGGCCCCAGCCAAAAAAAAGAAAATCTAGTTAGACAATTGTCTAAGTACATTTTAAGCTGATAAGTTTTATACGTGTTATGTAATATCACCATTCTATGACTTCTAAGCAACAATGTGTAAGGGAGCAGCAAGCAATACAAAAGGAAGAAAAAGCTATAAACTATCATTTATAACTTAAACAAAAATAGAGGCTAAGACATGCCTCAAGTGCAAGTTAAACAAGATAAGACATAAATGTAAATAATCAAACAAGTACTGTGAGAGGAATACTATATCCTAAACATACTGGTGATCAAAAGAAACATGATAATTAAGATAAAATAACTCAGTAGTGGTACATATAAATAGCAGCAAGATTCTAACATCCTAATATATAAAAGCAGTACAAGGAAATAACTGACTGAATAAAAATCTTGAAAAGTAACTAAAACATCAAACTGCATATAAACATCCGCGTACAATCTGCCATATAGAAAAGAGCTAAATCTAGCCCATTAGAAAAGGCTGAAGGATCTTAGCACCAGTATGGCTAAGGCACCAACAGTATAATCGAAGGATCTTAGCACCAGTACGGCTAAGGCACCAACGGTGTACCCCTAGTGTCAACAAGGAGACTAGGCAAACAGCACACAACAAAACAAAGTCCTTCCCCTAGTGACATAAGTTGACTAGGCAATCAAAAGGAAATACTGAGAGGCAGCTCAAACATTTCCAATTATTATCTTCTCATTAATCACTTTAATATTTTTACAAGAAATCTAAGGAGTCTTCATATTTTCCTAACATTTTATTCATGCATCAAAAATCTTATATGATATGCTCAAGAAAATATGGCACAAAAGTACAAAGAATGCATAGCAATAAAATATCAAATAGAAGCAAGGGACTCTACTAAACATGGTGATATCATTTGTTTTCTACTTAACCATTCTAACTATTACAAGTTACACAAGTTCAGGATCACCATTTTCCTACTATCGAGTGTAACTTTGAAATTTGTCCTTATAAGTTAAAAAGGATTAGAACTGATCAGGTTCTAATCTAGTTCAATCAGATAGATGACTATGAGTTAAATCAATAAATAATACGTCCTAATTTTGTGAATTTAGACGTTCTAACTAAGATCTAATCAAGATTTTCTAAACCTATAGATTATGGATTAAGCACTATGATATTTAAGTTTAATCACATAATCCAAAAAGGATAAGACCTAAGTTCTATGTTTTATTCTATAAGTGATCTACTAGTTACGGCCAATCCTATTAAGTAATCAAGCTTAATAGGATGAATCTCCTATATTAAATCTAAGGTGAAAAGATAAAATAATCAGAACAAGTTATAAAAGAAAAGAAAAGTCTAGAAACTAATAAAACTAAGGCTTCACCCATTGAGTAACCCATTTACCCAATGAATGAACTCTAACATATGATTTAGTCCTAGTCTCAGGAAAGGTCCTTAAGGTGTAGTGTTTAAAACTTAGAGAGATTTTTGGAATCTAACCTAATGGTTGATTTCACTCACTTAAATGTCACTAACACGATTATAACATTAGTTTACGAGTTTTGAAAATTAAATAGAAGTTAATAGTACTTGGTCGAATCTTAGGGGAAAATGACTATTTTGCCCATACTTTAAGGGTCAAAAAGTCAACTTTGGACTTACAGGTCAGAATTGAATTTTATTGGTTCCAACTGATTCCTTATTGTCTAACTTGAAGATATATAGTAAGTACGTCCAAATTGGACGAGAAACAGTCAAGTTATGACCAAAATAAGGTCGAGAGTATTTTGGTCATTTTCTAAATTTCTAGAGTTTAGATCCTAAATATTATTTTAGTTTATTGATAACATTGAAATTCTAAACTAGTTAACATCTTGAATTTTTAAATTTGGAGTTGATTTGACTAAGTTATGGCTGTTTGAAGTCTAGGAGTATTTTGGTCATTTTTCACTAAGAATTCTAGGGTTGACTTTTTGTCCTGATGTCCAAATAAGAAAACTAATACTATTACAGTGATGAGGCCGCTTTCCTGAGCATTTTAAGACGGACTATGTTCTGATAATTGGGTAAAAAGTTATGAGGTTCTAAAGAGGTCCTAAAATATTACCTCGTTATGTGTACCCTGAAATTAATTTTTACATTATGCCATTTGATTCTATTTATTTTTCTGAGTATTTTGAGACCTATATTGACTATATTTGGATTATCCTACAAAAAATTATTAAACTTTTAAGTTTTACTATTCAAAAATACAATTTGTATTAATTTACTATTTATTTATTCAAATTGAATAATTTTACTGTTCATTCCTAAAGTTTATATATATAATTTCTGAATTTATTAACCTTTAATTAATCTGTGATTAATTAAGCTTAATTATTAATTAACAATAATTAATCCATTTAATTAATTAACTAAATTATATAATATTATTATTTTATTGGTAAAAAGTCATTAGCACTAATTACTGTTTAATTAACTTTAATCATCTGTTAATATCTAATTAAGAATAATTAATTATAGTTTATTATTTAATAATCATTAATTATTCTAATTACTATTTAAAGTTTAATTATTATTAATATAATCCTAATTAATCTCTTAATTATTAATTACAGTTAATTAATTATATAATTACTGTTCAAAAGTCATTAACACTAATCCTAATTTAATTAACTACTAACTGTAATTAATTAGGCTAACAGTAATTAATAAACTAATTAAGATACAATGGACCCCACCTGACACGTGGCACTGCGGCCCCACGGGGAAGCCAAGTAGGCTCGGGTGTCTGGGCAGTGGGCCCACCTGACACGTGGCACTGCCAAAGGTTGCCACGTGGCACTGTGGGCCCCACAGGGAAGCCAAAGTGCTGCGGGTGACCGGGCAGTGGGTCCCACTTGACATGTGGCGGGCCCAGAGGCTGCCACGTGGCACAGTGGGCCCCACGGCCGAAGACGAAGAGCCGCGGGGCTCGGGCTATGGGTCCGACGGGACACATAGCGCGCCGGATGGCTGCCACGTGGCACAGTGGGCCCCACGGCCGAAGCCGAAGAGCCGCGGCTTGGATGGTGGGTCCCACTTGACACATGGCAGGCCCCGATGGCGCCACGTGGCTAGGTGGGTCCCACCTGGCTTACGCTGACCCGGCCGAAGGCGGGTCGGGCTCGGGCGACCCGGCCTGACCCGAACTTCACCTTCTCCGCGGAGGGGTCCCGCGGGCGCCGGCTAGGGCACGGCTTTTGCTGGCCTTCCCGGCGCCGGACTGCCTTGGCCCGCACGGCCGACGGTAGCCCTCGTCGGGGCCTACACGTCGGTGGGCGGACCTTCGCCGGAGGTGGCCGGAGTCGTCGGCAAAACCCAACCCTAGGTCCTAGGGTTCGATGCGAGGGGACGAGGCAGAACCCGTAGGGTTGAAACCCTGATCTGGGTGGATCGGACCTGATCGAACTAGATCAGGTACGATGGATCGACAATCCAACCTAAATCCTACAATAATCAGGCGAAACATTGCAAATCAAATGGACAAGAGGGGAGATCGGAGGTACCTGATTCCGAGGGTTGAGACGAGGTCCGGACGGTTCGCTCGGGTTCGATCGCTTCGGGGTTCGGGTTTCGCAAACCCGGAGCCCCAAGCTTGCCTGAGGTCTTATAAGACCTCAGGCGACCTCGCCGAGGCCGGGGAAGGCGCCGGTTGGCCACGGAGGGTGGCGGGCGTGCCGTGTGGCGAGCAGGGCGACGAGGCCAAGGATGACGCGCCGGAGCCGTTGGATCCGGGTCTGATCTAATGGCTGCGAGGGCGCCGTCTGATCAGACGGCGCCGTCAGCTACAGTTGACAGTAAGTTAAATATTTAACGACGCTGTTAAGTAATTAATTAAATAATATATATATATTCAAAATTTCAAATATGTTTTTCCTAGCTATTTGAGAGGTGAGGAACGCAATGGCGGGGTCGGATTTTCGATCCGATGAGTATTTTAATTCATCGATTTCCGGGGTATTTAAATTATTATTAAAATATTCGTCAAAATTTCGACGACTTCCGATTGACACAAAAACTTCATCCCAAGCTAATTTGGGGATAATGAACGCAATGTCAGTGTCCATTTTCCAATCCGATGTCAATTTAGATAGGTCAAATTTTAGGGTTTTTGGATTTCCCAGAAATCAGGATTCGATCCATTTGACTTCTTATTTGGACTAGGTCTTAAAGGTTAACTCCAATTGACCTTATTAGCGCTTATGATTAGTCTTAAGACTCAGATTAGTCCTAATTAACTACGGTAACAACTTGGGTTGTTACACTTTAACCTTAGTCTAATAAGTAAACCTTAAGAAGTAGAAAAGTGAGATCTTGAGTGTCCTGCTTTAGGATCATTCTGGAAATGTTTAAAGACCTTAATTATTGATATATTGAGGTAGGCAGAACTTTTGTAATTTATTGAGGTAAGAATCTTAGATGATCCTTCATAACTTTAGAGGTTAATCTTGACACATTGTGGTAGAAACTGCTGAAAGCATCTAGAATGGAACTTCCCCCTTGTCATAGGAATCATTATTGAGTGATCTCTATGATCACACCCTTGGAGCCTTGTGTAGGACTCACCCATTTAGAGTGAGGATTATTAGCTTTAATAAATCCTTGTTGATTAAATAGAGTTGTCTGAACTCAGATTATTAGTTGGTGTAGTATGGTATACCCATAGTACTGGATTGCTTCAGTAGTATTCAAGATTGGTTGATTCACTCCAATGTGGACATATGACTAGGTGCTATCCTGAGGGATTAGATGAATACAGTCCCATTAGAGTAAATCTTCCAAGACTAAGAGTATTATAAATAGGGGCTCATTCCTTAGTTTGATTAAAATACAAATCGCCATCGGGTGATGCCTTCTAGCGAAGATCTCTTCAATAGGTGTGGCTTAAATAAACTAAGTAATTCGAGTCACCTTCTTTAGGATACTAAGTGTGATTGTGAGTTGGGCATCTTAATGACTTAGCTTGAGATACAAATCATCATCAAGTGATGCCTCCTATCGAAGATCACTTTGTTAAGGTGGCTTAATCAAACTAAGTGTTAAGAACCACATTTCTTGCAAATGTGCTAAATATGTGTATACAACCATCCCATCTAATGATTTTTAAGTAAACTCTCAACTTTTACCAAGTATCAAACTAGAATATAGGAGTCAAAATCCTTTTAACATGATTCTACATAATGGAGACCTGAATTCATTATCAGATTCCAAGGTATTTTTCTGGATTTCTAGATTTCTCTCATGTAGCTTAGAAGCATGAGCATGAGCATAAGCATGATGTTGAGTATCAGTAATGACGTATGAGTATCAATGATAATTTATGGGTTACGGAATATTGCATACATTGACTGTGGAATTTCAGGATGCATCGGCATCACAGTTCCCAACTGGATGTATGTAGATATTAGACCGTATGACTCATAGCAGTTTAGTAATATTTTGGTTGCATATCAGTAGCATATAGTATTGTGGCATATTTAGATGTACATTTTCAGTGGCACACAACATAGTTTTACATGCTATTACTCAATTTGATATCCATTACTATTTTGGTTTACCTTTAGTATTCTATTTATAGTTCAATTTTACATTACTTCACTTCAATTTTGTATAGTTTTATTCAGTTTTATACCTTCAGTTACGTTTACAGTTTTTTTGCAGATTTACTTATATTATGCAAATGTTAGATGAACAATTAGAATTGTTTAGATTAGCTTCGATGTGTTAGACTTATTGTTTAACACGGGGGTACTTTTGGGATCTGGCAATTTGCTAGATCTTGAGCATTATATTGAGCTAGGTCAGGAGGACACCCAGGAGATTCACGAGGAGCCCGTGGAGCACTAGTGGACCCTCCTCCAGTTTTACCACCTTTCTGCTTAGCTTATTTTAATCTAGTACTTAGCTCTATGTCTGTTATTCAGTAAATATTTGTAATAATTATGGGTGTATTTTCTTTTCTTTTCTGAGACGAACATTTTCATACAGCTTCTGTGATGAATGTTTCTGGATGTTTGCTTTTAGCTTCCGCACTCTATTTATATACTACTTATACTTAGTATTGTGATGTGATCAGTATACTGGAAATACTGATATCTTATATGTATATTGGATTCCTATTATATTCTAAATCAAATGTATGTATTTCTCTAATACTTAGGATAATGATACTACTCTTATCTTAAGTATTAGCTCTCAACCCTCATTGAGATTGAGTCGGCATCTCTTTAGACGAGCTTGGCTTTCAGCTATTCGGGGAGATGGTTTATTCCTTCCTGAGTGGTGCGCCAAGCGATAAAGATACTACTCTTATAATTGGTTATAACTGTCTCTTTTGCGTGCGGTGACGGGGCGGGGCGCTACAAAAAGAAATATTATAATAGAAAATTGCTTAAGTACATTTTAGGCTGATTTAATGAAACCTACACTCTTTAAGATATCACATTAAAATTTTTAAGCAACCGTGGAAAAAGGTGCAACTAGCATAAGAAACAAGATAATTACAAATAATGCGTTTATAGCTTAATAAAAGAAGTATGCAAACCAACATACCTCAACCAGAAATTGTAATAAGATCAAGCAATAAATAAAAGTATATAGCTAAAAGTACTGAAATGACTGAAAGTAAAACAATTACTAACATGTTCATGATCATCTGAATATGTGTTGATTTATAGAAAATAACAAAACTAATGCATATAAGTACTGAAATAAGAAGGCTAGTAACATAGCATACATAAGTAAAATAAGTACTGAAAACTGAGTTGAACTTTAAAATGTGTTGAAAATAGAAAGTAGCCACAAAAATACTAAAATAAAAAATTAGATATTAAAGCCACTAAAATTGAACTAAACTAAACTAAATAAAATAGATGCATGTCTAGATTAATAATGCCTTAACAAAAACTGGCTAACATAGCCACTGAACAAAATAATCTCACATGTATCATCTAACCAACCACACAGCTAAATTCAAGCTGGATTAAAGAATTATACATTATTATCTATCCAATAACAGAGCTAAATCTGAGTCAATTCTCCAGAAAAGACATATATCATCTAACCAGCCATAGGGCCACATCTAAGTTTTTTCAGTCAAGGAAAATTGAATCGAAAAGGTAGACTAACTAGAACACACTATATAAAACTAATGTGACATTTGAATTATAGAACTGAAATACTGAACTTACTGGAATAAAATATGATTTATGCATTCAAAATTAACATACAATATCCATCAAATATTATATGCTCAACTACTATGTACAAAAGCATCAGGCTCAAATACAATGTGTGCAGAGCATCAAAGTTAAAGTAAGCAAGACTATGCTAAAACACATGTGATATCCATTATTGTCTATTTTTATTCCTACTATATATTCTGAGAGAATACAAGCTTAAGATCTCCAATATCTAGCTATCGAGTAAAATCTCATATTCACAGCCTTACAAAATTAAACATTGGAACTTAGCAAGTCTTAATTCAAAAATTAGAAATATCATCTATAAAGGTTAAATAAATAATTATTTGTCCTAATTTGATATTTTATTCATCCCAAAACCAAATCCTAATTTAGACAGTCAAGATTAAGGATTTTAGAGTCAAACCCCAAACAAGGGGTTATAGCTCTAAAATCAAAGGAGCTAACATTTAAAGGTCTAAGGTTTCTCACTGTACTTATTCTAATGGCTTAAGAAGATTTAAGCGATAAGATTTAGATCTTAAGATAGGAATTCCAATACTCAAGAATGGCTACAAATATACTAAAGTCAAAAGATAAAATAATCAATTTAAAGATATAACTTGAAATCTAAACAAATTGTTCATTCCATAGAGTAATTCAATTTATGCAATATAAGATAACTAACCTAATTCTACACTTATGAATAAATGCTAAAGAATTCAATAAGGAAGATACTTAAAGATTCTAATTATGGAATGACTTAAGAAAAGTCTAATAAGTTAAACAATGATTAAATTAATATTGATTAAATTGAATATTACAAGGTTTAAGAAAAGCATAATGTGGATGCAAAATCCACATTAGAAATTAAAGATTATCTTAATTAAGATTTGGAGAAAATCATGGGCTTAGATTAAAATCAAGCTAACAAGCTTAATTAATTTAAACTTTATTTCTAAACACTTACTTTACTAATTTAAAGGCAAATTACTGATTCCTAGGGCTTAATGGAAACTTAAACCACAACTTGAGAAAAATGACTAAAATGCCAATCCTTAAGGGTCAAAAATAAAATGTTAGGATATAGAGTTCCAAATTTATTCTAATCAATTATAATAGATTCTATACAGTCTAAGATGAGAATTAACACCTTAAACACTAGGTTTGGACTTAAGATGAGCCTAATTAGCACTAATCACATTTTAAGACCTAAAGAGGTGATTTAGCAAATTTTATTAAATTGATTTCTAAGCTTACCATTGAGTTCTATAAGGCATAAGAAGATGATTGGAACTAAGGTCTTAGAAATCATAGCTCAAATGAGTTAATTATGCACTAATCAAGGTTTTGAGAAATTACGAGGTAATTAGTGGAATTAAATCTCAGAAAATATCTTGAATGCATAATTAGGTTCTCCTATATCATATGAACATTTAGAGACCTTAATTATGAAATTTGGCTAACAAATGAGATTATTATTCACTAATTAAGATTTTAGAGTAATTAGTCAAAAATTAGAAAATATATTTATAGAAATTAAAATTATATTTCAGTTCATTATTCATTACATTTTTTTGATCAAAATAGTATATTGGAATATACTATTTAGATTTAAATTGAACATTTTATTCAAATAATTTGCTTGGATTTACTTCATTAATGCAATCATAGGGTTTTAATTAATCTCTTAAATTTCCTTATGGAAATTAAATGCAATTAAATGACTGATTAATTCGGCCCAAAAACCAAAAGGCGTGGGTCGAGGATTGGCTCGACTTGATACTAATACTGAACTTTGTCCACGTTGAGAATCCCTGACGCTAGAGGCTTAGGGTTTTCTAGAAATGTCGAATCCTCCGTTGCCAGGCCATGCCGCACCTCGATTACGATCACTACAAGTTCTTTGACACTATACACATTAATTGCATCAAGAAGCCTTCTGCGGGGGAGCTGGAGAGCCGATACTTTACTAGCCTTAATGCATGAATTAGGGTTTTATGTGGGGAAGAAATACTCCCCACAAAGATAACCAAATGACTGGGGCTCAATTCCTACACCATGAGGGTGGTGAGATAGATCAGAGTACCATGGCTACACAGCTTGGGAGGTGCCCAGTTGATGGGTTCTTATTTGGGCTCAACACTATGCAGCGATGTAGCTCGATCGATTGATTTGATTGATCGGTGCTAGCCCAAGCCCTAGAACATCCAATGGGTTTGGTCGGCCCCAGAATGCAATCACGAGAACAAATGTATTAGGATTGAGCCCTGATTTTTAGTGGAGTGTCTTCACCTCCGCTGGATGCTGGCTCTGTCCAGATAGCAAGTCTTGGCAGTCTGAATTGAGCTCCCCCAGTTTATCCACTACGCACAAACAACCTAATGGTCTAGGGATACAAGTCACAACACCACAAAGATACCCTAATGCAATTAAGTTAACGTCGAGTTCACATGACTCGATGGGGAAGGAAAGTACCCGGTGAAGGCTACTGGATTGAATGACGAAGGATTGGGTGCGCTCCTGAGGCTGCAACTGATCCCAGTAGCTTCCACAAGCTAAAAATAACCGGGAATTGTAGCTGGGATCAAGGCACACCTAAAGACAGTAGGGAATTATAATTGGGATCACTGGGAAATAATGGAAGCTTAATAGGGAAGGAGAGGAGAAATTGAGTTGAGTGAGTCACAGTGAACAAAGGTGTTCACTATGAAGCTCGAGAGAAATTTTTAGCCAGAGGGAACAGAGAGGATGGCTGCCAGAGTATTGGGTCCTAGGCTCAGGCTCGAGATGAGGGTTCTCTTTCGGCTTGCCTAAATTGCAGTAGCCCGCGCCTCATGACCTGCCAAGGATGCTCAACAAACAAAGGCAAGGATCTTAAAGGCATAGCAGACATGGGAAAGGGAGTTATGACAGGCTTTGACAGTGGTTTGTACAAGCAGGATCCTTCTGTCGGGACATGTGAGCTAGGGACGATGGTCCATAGTCGCGAGAGCATCTACTATAGTCTGATGCAATCCGAGAAAATGTGCTATAGCTAAAATGGAACAAATCCTAACGAATGATCAAGGATCAAATTTCAGTCGTTGGATCGCGGTTGCGATATAATGGCTGAAGAGCAATCCATGCGATGAGAAGCAGGGAGTGCTAAATCTAGGCTAGATACGATGAAACGGTCAGGATTCGACGAGTAAAATGGTTGCCGACCGTTGGAATTTAAATAAAACAGATTTAATTGATTTAATTAATTTAATTAATTACTTTAATCAAATAATTCAAATTAAATTCAAATTAAGTCTAAATGACCTCCAATTTTTTTAAAAAATTTCTCCCTTAGCTAATTTGGAGGTGAGGAGTTCAAAAATACAATCAAAATTTGATTTGGAGATCAAAATAATTTAGCTAATTTTAAGAATCCTAAAATTAGCAAAATAGCCAATTTGCTCAAATGAGGTTCGATTGACCCCAAGTTTTTAGGATTAAGTCTTAATGACTAATTATGACCAATGGAACAAGAATTAGGACTTGGTTAAGTCCATATAAAATTGGATAACAAATTAGGGCTATTGTAAAGATAATAAACTTTAATTTTATTAACTTAAAATCTTGAGATTTTACACATGAGTTATAAACTACAACCAACTACTGAGACTCTTTCTCAGTATATAACGAAGCTCCTAAATGCTTTGGTCACTTGATTGGGTTGTTATATTACCGACATGACTCCTCTAAGTTCATCAGGCTTCGAGAGGTAAGCACTGATAATGTAAGGGGAATGGGGGCTTTGTTGGAGCAATTAAAGTCTCTAAGAGTTTAAAAATTGGTAAGAATAAGTTTATTAGGTTTTAGGTAGGGTTTTATATGATGGATAAGGCTTATTGGGTATGAGTATGGGTTATCGAGTCCATCCCATGCTGAAGACTCAGTGCTCCATTATAGAACCAAACCGTTCTCAATTGGGTGAGGGAATATTCCTTCATGTAATGGCAATCGTTGGGGATGGGAGAGAACATGGGTGTACAAGATATTCACAAATACTAATTTCATTATGATTTTTTATAGAAACGCTAGGAGGGAGGTGAATAGTGCGCGATTAAATCATAACTGACAAATTATTAGTTTATATCTAAGGGTCAAGACTATTAAATATCAAATGAATTCCCAACCATTTGATTAGTGATCAAAATCGCAGAATGATCGAGATGACATCACATTGTGTTGTGGTCCTTTGGACCCGACAACAGATTGCCCAAGGTTTAAAATTTAGTTTTAATGGTTTAATTAAATTTATTTGAATTTCTAAGTTTAATTTAAATTAAATACAAATTGTATTTTGTGAATAATTTGACCATAAAAATTTTGAAAATTTCAACCATATCATAACTTGGTATGAGGAATTCAAATATATAATTTATTATGGGGTTGATGCCAAAATATTTTATATTAAGTATTTAATTTCATTAAAATAATCAAAATATTTATTTGTGAATGTTTTGGATACAAATTTCCAAGTTTTGATTCTAATGATATATGGAACCTAATGATTACATGTTTATTCTAAGTTAGACATAATTAACTTAGGAAATAACCATGAGGTGTTATAAGGATTGATAAGGAAGCTCTTCCTTAGAATTAGTCTGGGTAGGAGGGAAATCTGTGTACTATGTGATCAACAAAACAACGACTTAATGTTCCAGTGGATTTTGAAAGATGATAACTTCTAAAGCATCGATATAAGATTATATGGACCCAACACTATAATTAGTGTACATTTATTTACTTCTTGCATTTATTTTTATTTTGCTAATATTCTAAAGTATCTCTTAACTTCTTATTAAAATATCTCAAACATATGAAAAATTTTAAGGTTCAACTTTCTAGGTAAAACCTAATTCACCGCCTCTTGGGCTATGCCATCTGGGCTTCATTATCTAACAATTTTAGCACCTAAAATTTAGTCCCTACCTAAATTGATACATCTTCTAAACTCTTATAAATAACACCAACCTTCCACCTAAAGAGATTATACTCTCAAGTGATCAAGAGCCTTTAAACTTCATTTTAGGATGTCTGATAAATCACTCTAAGTATCTTTCAAAATTTAGAAAGCTCAATACTCTTGAGGGATTTACCTTAGGGTTATAAATTTTTATTTAAGATTTTCTTATATTTTCATAGCCTACCCTTGTTGGCTATGTAATAGAAAGTCTTAGGCAACTTCACTTCGGTAAAGCTTTGTGAAGAAGTGTAACTCCGTAGCTCCACGGCCAAAGTGTAATGACCCAATATTGGATTAAGTAATTTAACCCAATATTATGTGTTACTATAATACTTAATATTAGATTATTGGTATTAAAACAATATCAAGTATTACTTAGGCCAGTATTATAATTAAAAAGGAAATATATATATATAAATAATAAATGAGAAAACTGCAAGTTCAATTTTATTCATCTTAGAAAAAAAATAAATCCATCACAGAAAAATTAAAATAGAATCATCCAGATATATTAAGTTATACAAGTAGTTCAACGAATGACTATCTTCCTCACTAAATAAGAAAAATGCAATAAGAACTTCAAGGTAATTGTGGCATCGCCTATCTACCTCGCATTTAGAAGCTTCTTCAAGCTCATGATCTACCGTATCGATTTCATATGGTAGGACACAGCCAAAAAGTAGAACTCTGATTAGACTTAACAATTCCAAGTACATTTTAAGTTTTATGATTATTTGTTATGGGATATCACACTTAACATTTACAACTAATTTTCATAAGCAGTATAGAAAGCAATAAGGAAGCAATACTAGAAATAAAATGATCGGAAATGGAAATACAAAAGTACTAAAATATGTACAAGTATGGGCGTTGCAACAATTATACAAAATCTGTCAACTAAAAGCAGTATATATATATATATATATATATGAATTTTACAAAAGTATATATAAATATTGAAATAAATATGCTCAACATGAATTATACTAACTTAACTAGAAAATACTAGAAGTAAATCTATAATAAGCTGAAAAGTATATAATTTGAACGGTAAGAAGTACTAGATGTAAATATAAATAAAGTGGGTTTAGCCTCTATGACTAAAATAGGCTGTGAATCATAATCTTTAAGATTATATAATGTAATTGATCTTGCACAATCAATAAGATTGTGCACATAATATGAATTTTAATTTTTAATTT
The DNA here is from genome assembly GCA_016760335.1 of Gastrodia elata. NCBI lineage: Eukaryota > Viridiplantae > Streptophyta > Magnoliopsida > Asparagales > Orchidaceae > Gastrodia > Gastrodia elata. The sequence continues at coordinate 23,017,914 of CM028678.1, forward strand.
AATTTAACTTATTTTAGTATATTAAAGTGGGCTTGTATAAAATAAATAAGAAGTTAAGCACATCTGCCCAATTCTGTGTATTAGATTCTCTTGTGTAACTACACACTTTTCCTATAGGATATGTATAGTCTACTGATCTCTTCATTTTAGTTCAAGCTCAAAGGCTTATACAGATTAATCCACCCAGAATGAAACCCTTTATTTGTGTTATTTAAATATTATTATGTACAAATATCTTAATAAAATGTTCAAGGATTTCAGGCTCTAAGCATTGTAGTAACAAAGAATTTCAATCATTAATTATAAAATATGTTATATCCATTATTATTGTATTTTTTATCTAACATTATGATTGGGACTAATCAAGTCCCCAATTGAATTAAGATATTAACTGAATACCTTAATCAATTGATAAGTAATATATATATATATATATATATATATATATATATATATATATATATATATATAAGTGGTTTAAAAAATACACTTAATTAATTTAATGTATTAATGTGTTAAGAGTTAAAACTTCTGACTAATATCTAGTTTCTAACATCATCTTAAGGTATCTTATTTTACTTCTAACATATTATCTCTATAAAACTACTAAGTTTTCATCCTACAAAAACTCTTAAGTCCGATAAATTTCTAATATAAAGATATTATTTTTAAGCAAAGCTATCCTCTTATCATATCAAACTAAACTACATAGCATCAACTAATAACATTACTAATGTTTAAAGTGTGAAGGGATTTATTAATTAAATTAATAGATAGATTCGGGTCATTCGGGTCATGGGACCCGATGGGTCAGCAAATATCCCATGAACATTCGTCGTATAATGTCATGCAGGCCGCAGGTCGAACCTGATTACATATGGAGCAGTTAATAAAGTTGGGCTAATTCTGTCCACTAATAGATCGGACGAATCTGATTACATATGGAGCAGTTAATAAAGTTGGGCTAATTCTGTCCACTAATGAATCGGACGAATCTGATTACATATGGAGCAGTTAATAAATTTGGGCTAAATATTAGCCATTTGATCTGAATCTGGATCTAACGACTGAGATTAAATCAGATAGCAAGTTGAAATTCCATCATCTAATTTAATCCATTGAATGGTGGAATGGCTCAGATATGCCAGATCGACTGTCCCATGTTTGACGGCTTGCAGTGGATCCGCACCATATGAAAATTCAAAGGTTAGCCGTTGGGATAATTATGGAATATTTAATAAATTTTATTTAATTTATTAATTAAAATAATTTGTATTAATCAACATATCTTGATCAAATGAGCTTCAAAAATTTTCAAAATTTCACCTTTAACTAATTTGGGTGAGAGGAATTTAAAAATATAATTATAATTTTTTTATTTAGGTCAACATAATAATTTTTTTATTTTTCTAATTTTTGAAGTATAACAAAATATTCATTTTAATTGATTGATTTCCAAATTGTATCAAAATTTCAAAGTTTGATCATAATATTGATTAGAGTCTAATGGTGGTGCTCTTAGCCTAAATTAAGTTCTTTTAGACTAGGTTACAAGCAATGATTGTTACATAAAGTTTTCTTAAGAAGATTTTAATGACTTATCTAACTTCTAATTTGCTAGCATGTTCTTGAAAGAGATGAATCTTTGGAGAATGAATGTAGGGTCTAAGGCTTACCTGAAAAACTATATATCTCAATGTGTTTTATTTTTATTCAATTTATGCATTTTTTCTTTTTTTGTTCATATTCCTAGAAAATAATCAAAATAGCCCTTATGTCGCTCTTCCTTTAAAGCTTAAAGTTTTAATTATCTACACTTTAAAATCCCAACTCTTTAGTTCTCTCATATCCAATTTTTTTTTTTAATTTTACTTTATTTTTTATCATTTCTTAATGAAACAACTTACCATGTAACATATTAAACAACTTTCTTAATGAACTGGCTTTAGGTTTCATATAGTGTTCATTATTTATTTTGTATTTAATCACACCACCAATTTTAAATTTGCATTAATACAACACATTGAAAATATATACCCAATTTTTCCATGAGCAAAACATTATCATTAAGCATATTTTTATTAAAAGAAGGCATTATGAAGTCTGTTTCTTCTCCTATCTTATATCTCCTTAGTATAATATTTTAGATTCAAATTTATTTAGCTTACTTTTAAAATATTTATAACAAAGTTTGTGTTTCTAATTTTCCTATAAGAGCCTCAAACATTCTACATGAAGTAATTCAATTTGTTCTTCAATATTCTAAGAATCAAATTCAATTTGTTTTTCTTTTAAAAAATTTAATTTTTCATTGTATGTTTGGCTTTTGATTTAATTTCTTGAAATTCATTTTTTTTAATTTATTTTAATTTCTTACTCAGATGTGTATCATCATTGAGTTCAATCTCTTCATCTTCCAATTGATCATCCCCATGGAAAGACTCACGCTCTTCTTCCTCATAGTCTTCTACAATTGTTGTAGTCAAAATGGCCTTACATTCATGCTTCAAATGTCCTTTACTACTACACCTAAACAAATAGTACCCTTGAGTGTCTTGCTAGTCTATGCTACAAGGGATTTTGGAGCAGGAGTAGTCTGAGTTGCTATTGGTTTTGACTAACCTTCGAATTTGGCATTATAACACTTTTGGATCTAGATCATGGTGCCTTTGATTAGAATTATAATAATAAAGCATCATGTATTGCATGTTCTATAATTTATGAATCCATTAACTCTATTTGATATTTAAGATCCATTCTTAATCTTAACACAAATTTATTATATGATTACCAATAAGGATATTGATAGTTTGTCATAGCTACTAGATACTCAAAGGTGTCAAGATACTTAGTAACACACATGGATCCTTGTCTAAGTGTCATCAACTTAGTATGTAGTTGCTTATGGTGATAACAAGGATAATACTTGTCCCTAAGTACTTCCCTCATCTCGAGCGAACTAATCCTTCACCTTTTGTAACAACCCTAGATTGTTACTTAGTCTAATTTTAGCTTAATTACAATATAATTATCATTTCATTAGGTTCATCTAGTCATTAGAACCAAACTCTGAAGATTTGAAGCTCAATCGAATATTTGGTTTATATTAATAATATTTAATTAATTAGAAAATTGAGATAATTAATTTGACCTTGGATTAAAAATTCAACTTTGTCATTGCGCTCGTCACCCCTAAATTAGCTAGGGGAGATATTTTGGAAGTGTTTGGAAGTCCTCAGATTTTCTTAAATATTTTAATGTATTTAAATACCCAAAAATTAAGATAATTAAATTGATCTTCAATTTAAAATTCACTTTTTCGTTGAGCTCCTCACCCTCAAATTAGCCAGGGGTGAATTTTTGAGATTTTTTGGAGCACGTTTATCAATCTGATTTTTAATCCATGAATTAATAATTAGAAAATATTAATTAATTGAATTAAATCTCCATTTCTTATTTTCCCTCTGTGTTGGACCCCACTCCCTTTTCTCGTTTAGTGCCCCCTCTCCCCCTTCTGGAATACACAAGCTTCTTCCCCTCCTTCCCCATGCTGTCGATGGGAGAGGACTTGATCCCACTCCCAGCCCATGCCTCTACTCCCCCTGCTGAAGCCATCCCCCTCATTTCCTTTAAGTTTGGAGCCTCAACACTCCTCCCTCTCCATTTGCTGACAGCTGAAGCTACTTCCTCCCTAGCTCAAGAAGAACCCTCAGCTCTCTTCCTCCTCTTGCTAGCAGCTCAAGAAGAAGCTCATTCCTCACAAGCTCTTGAAGAACTCTATCTTCCATTTGCAAGATCAGATATCTTTCTTATACCATATTTTCTCCTTCCTTGTATCTTCCCTTTCCCCTATTGGTTTGATCCAATGGCTACTTTGTTTCATTTGAATGCTTAATACTTGTCCTCAAGAACATGAATTTTAGAAATTAAAATCAATAGAGTTTGAACTGAATCCAAAAATAAGTAATGCTGTATAAAAAGAAATCTTGCATAGGTAGTTAGGGCATCATTATTTGTAATGTTAGAATAATCTTTTCATGCCAATTTTTATATCAATGAAAAGGTCTTGAAAAGATATTTCCATCAATATATGGCACCGCACTTGAGGTGTCATGAATCGAGAGTATTTGGTGAAAAAAGGGATACGTCCCATTTTTGTCCAGCAAAAATGACTATCTAGCGCTACAGCATGCCATAGCGCCTGACTTTCGGCCAGAGAGAGCTACAACGCGCCGCAGTGCCCACGTCTCAGAAAACTTAATACCAGAGTACCTGAAAGTGCTACGGCGCCTATGCCTTAGGATATTTGGTGTGGTAGTGTGCCAAAGCATCTGGCTCTCAGCCAGGAGGGTGCTACAGTGCGCCATAGTGCTGAAATCTGTCGTAGCACATTGTAGCTTCTGAAAGCGCTGCAGCTCACCGTAGCGCAGAAAACACTCCATAGCGTGCCATAACATGCCATAGTGCCTAGCTCTCGACTGTGCTAGTGCTACAACGAGCTATAGCATGCAGAACTACCCAATTTTGCTCAAACTTTATATTTTTCATAAATATAGGGGTGATTTATAAATATGAAATCCATGCTTAGGACGTTTAGACTTACTGAACATATTCTTGTATGGTAAACTTGCACTTGTAGCTATTTTCTTTTGATTGAATCAATGTATTATTGTTTCTTAGAACTGAATATAACCATGTTAAATAGATTCATTTTGTTGCTTGAATGTGGAACATTAGGTTTGAAGCATTGTGATCAATTATTAGGATGTTTAAAACTTAATTTATTCAATTCGATTTAAATTCTGAATTTTTAAATTGTCAATTAAGTACCAATTACTTTAGCTCATAATTAAGGAAGGTAAGCATTTAATTTCTAATTAGCATTGCTAATTTACCATGTGATTGTGATTTATTAAGTCAACATTGATTTTAACCTTAATTGGATTCAAAGGAAAGTTAATCTAAATTGAACTTCTTGATTTGACATTTAATAGTCCGCATAAATTCATTTAACTCTTGTTGATTTGACATTTGATTCTAGACTAGTAAACCATAAGTTCTTAAATCTTATAATAATTTATGTGATTTATAATTTTAACTTAATCTTAAGATCTTGGATTTTCTCTTAATCAAGATAACTAGCATGATTAACCTTAATAAGACATGCTTGATTTGCAAATGATCATTTTTTAATAGATGGTGTGATTTTACCCCTTAATGAATAGGCTTGATTAAGTTATGATTTAGGAGAATTGCATACTTGATTTTGGCATCTAAACCATGTAATGGAATTAGAACCTTACTTGAAATTTTATTATCTTAAATATTAGCTTATCACTTAAGTAGAATGCTTGTTGCTTTAGATGTAAAGATAGCTTTGTATCAAGTAAATACTAGAGCCTTAAGTAGGCTAACTCTTGAGGTAGGAAAGGCTTAATTATCTTATTTTGAGATAGAAGCTTAGATGTACCTTAATAATATTAGATGTTGATCCTAAAACTTTTTGGTAGAATAACCTAAAGATATTATATTAAAATTAACCCTTGTGGTAGTACCCTATGTTTAGTGACTTTCATTTCACATCCTTAGAACCTTTGTGTAGGACACACCACAATGGAGTGTGGATTTATTAGTTTGTATTCCTAGAATTATAAATAGATTTGTTAAATGATAAATATTAGTATTATCAGATGTTGATGATATTGCATATCCATAGAACTGAATTATTCAGTATAAAATGAAATTGGTTGATTTACTCTGAATAGAACTATAGAGTCTCAGTCTTATCCTAGGTAACTGGATAAGAACAATTTAGTTCAGGATAAACATCCCAAGTCCAAAATGTGTTATAAGTAGGGGATGGAACAACTTAGTTTGAGAGAATAAACTGTAAAAAAATTATGTCTCTTATTTTTGTATGCATCGATAAGTGCAGTTAACCAAACTAAGTATTTCAAATTGTCTTTGTTGGGACACTTTAAGTTATATTTATAAACTGGGGATTTAACAACTTAGTTTGAGAGAATAATCTGTAAAAGGATTTCGTCCCTTATCTTTATGTGCATTGATAAGTGCAGTTATAAAAACTAAGTGTTAAAGTCACCCTTCATAGAACATGCTAAATCATGTGTATGTAACCTCTCCATATGATGATTTAGGGTATAATTAAACTGAGAACCATCAAATTTAGTAATATTGGACCAGGAGTCAGAATTTATTTAGATGAATTCTACACAATGGAGATAAATGGATTTATTACTTAGTTTTGTTCAATTTTCTGAATTTTAATGATTTAAAGCATATAGTTATTAAAGCCTTAGAATAACATGAAATGCATGTCATATCAGCATTAACGGAGTGATGTGCTCACCTAGGATCTGTTAGCGGAGCATTCTCTCACCTAGGATTCTATGGGATGTCATGTGACATAGAGTCAGGCATACTTGTGGCATATAACTCTATGGCACATTTAGATGCATATACATATATTCAGTGGCATACGATATAGTTTTACCTCATTCTTTATTCAGTTTTAATTTTCTTACTACTTTTTGTTTTTAGTACTCAGTTTTTAGCCCCTACTTTACTTTACTTTTAGTTTTGTGTTATTTTTAAACTTTTCAGCTATTTTAGTATCTTTTTCTACAATTTTGTTTAATTACTTAAATGTTAAACTTTAGATAATTATAACTACTCATAGCAGATTTTGATGTGTTAAACTCATTGTCTAACATGTGGTACTTTTGAGATTCGACAATTTGCCAGATCCAGAGCAGCATGTAGGGCAAGATCAGGTGACTTCACAGGAGATCCAGAAGGAGTTGGTGGAGAGTTAGTAGACTCAGCATCATCATTTACTTTTCTGCTTTAGTTTTATTTTTTGTTCGAGTGAGAGACACTTTTATTGCTATTTTATTTAAGCAAACAGTCTATAATAATTAAATTTTGGATGCATTTTCTTTCCTTTTTGAGATGAATGCTTTACTTAGCTTCTGTGATAAATGATCTGGATAAATGCTTTACTTATCTTCTGTGATAAATGATCTGGATGAATGCTTTTAGCTTCCGCACTCTGTACTTACTATTACTTATACTTAGTATTATGATGTGATCAGTATATATGAAATGCTAACACTCATGTATATTGGATTCTTATTTCAATCAACTCATAATTCAATGTATATAAGTATTATATCTAATATTTAAAATAAGGATTTGATAATTATCTTAAAGATTAGTTCTCAGCTCTCCTTTGGGGTTGAGATTATGTAGTTCAATCAGCAGATATTTGGGGAGGTTCAGCATTCCTTCCCGAATAATGCACCATTTCGCCACCAATTGCTCTTAAATTGCCACAGTTGCGTGCGGCGATAGGACGGGGCATTACACCTACCTCTCGATTCTTCTTTTAATAAAATATTGTTCCAAATTATTTTAGCTTTACCAGTTAACTTCATCCACACAAAAGTCACCTTTTAATAGTCATCCAACTCAAAGAGTTTTTCAATTTGTGTCAACCAATCAAGAAATCTATCATGATTGTATGTGTCATCAAAAGTGAACGCCTCTACTTTAATACCCTTCAGTGGGTCCTACACATTTCCTTCTCTTTCCATACTTCCTCTCGTAGCAGTATGTTTAAACTACAGCTCAACCTTAGGCCTCTCATGAAAATCTCTATGCCTAGCAGGGTAGTAACGTCCTTTGTATTGATCATCTTCAAACTCATCTAAAGAAGAATCATCAGTATGGATGTTTTGTCTCATTTAATTAGGGTTCCTACTCACATCATACTCATCATGCTCTTATCTACAATGATTAGGAGATTTTGACTATTTTGGAGGTTGTGGATTTGGTTATGCGGGTTATGGAGCTTGATTTTTTTCTCTAATAACCATATTTATTTAACGCAATTCTTACATTACCCTCACTAAAGTGGTTTATACTCCTATGTTCTAATTCATTTCTTGGTGGTTCTTGGGGAGTGTTTTGATCATTTATTGCTGCAATTATCTTTAATCACTCATTTTCATAAGTGCAAACAAGTAAAACATAAATAATAACAATCAACTTCAAATATACTAACCAAAGAAAATATAATATATTGTTCAAATTAGTAAGTAATATTTGTGGTTTGCACCTTAGAATGACTCTCTTTTGGTGGAAACACTTCATCACAAGTGGTCACTCAAATTTGGCTTAATAGGTGCGGGAAATAGGCTAGGTTTAGTGGTGGAGCTTACTAATGAACCATAACACAATATCAACTTTTCAAACTTGCAACAAAACATACAATAGCCCAAGACTCAACATGAGATTTAATTAACAAGTTCAAACTTATTTAAAATAAAACTTGCAAGACCATACCTCTGTGCTAGATGCACGGGTAATTGTTCACTTTAAGAGCTCATAGCACACTTTAAAAGATGATTTAGAACTTTTGTCTCTTCTTGGTAGAACTTTGTTCTATAATGAATTCAAAGCAACTTTCGGATTGCAATTCTGAGTTCGGATGAGTTTGCAATGCTTCCCAAAATATTAATGCACAAATCAGTCTTCAAATGGATGTTTCGGGTGACCTCCTGAACCGATCGCCAGAAGACGGATGATCGGCTAAACCGGTTACCAGGCGTTTCAAGAATGGAAGGAGAGAGAAAAAGAATAAAATATTCAAAAAAAAATTGTGTAGATAGATTTTGACGTTCTGAATAACTTTTTCTTCTATGTCGATTCATGAAACTGGGCTCTAATACCAAAATGGTGGGGGCGATGTGGTGAAATAAATTTGCATGCAGAAAAATGACTATTCGACTTCGAACGGGAGATTGAAGAACTAAACAAAATTGGAATACTATGAAATTAGAATGTTGTGTAGATCAATGTTAGAAAACTATAGGCACTAATTTCAATGGAAATAGTGGAGGCTTGAGAGAGATATAATGAGTGGAGGGCCCAAGCATCACACTTCGTTTTGTCTTCGTAAAGTGAACAATTGAGCGGGCAAAGGGAGTCAAAATGGAATAGAACATGATGTGTTTCAAAGCTAACATAGATAACTTAGAAACACACTAGAAATTTATAGAAAAAAGGATAAATATCAGGATTATCCACACCCTAGTCCTTCGAGATTATACACACCTCAAAGCTTCGTTAGTTGTGCACACCAACGACCATTCCGATTGTCCGCAAAAAAATTCAAAAGCTTAAGTCAAAATTCAGAGAAGAAAATATCCATTAACCATTAGAATTCAGAAACATTACAATTAATATCCTTGCATACCCTAAGGCCAACCCTTGATCAAATGATCACAATACCCCTTCTTAACATCCTTTAGATTTCCAAATGACTCATATACTCCTCAACTTTGATGGAGGATGACCCATTGCATCATGGAAATATTAATCATCAGAACATACATGAAAATATAAAAATAAAACAAAAATAAACAATCGGGTCCACCTGATTAATCAAAAAACTCAAAACATGACATATTCGACTAACTGACGCAATAAATTAGACCCACATACTTATGAAAATAAAAATACAATATTATTGCATAAAAATGCTCCTAAATTTCAGAAAATAAACTATTTATTCAAATATTCAGCTTCTTAGCATAAGCTCGCATCACAATGCAGGACCAAACCCATGCTGGTTGTGCTAAACTGCATCAATAATAAGAAAAATTGTTTTTCTATATGTCAAATAACTTGTTGTCCGTTGGCTAAAGCATGCACACCTAAGTAGTATATTTTTCTTTAAGAAATAATATTTAGATGCAATTTTCTTTTAATTGGTCCGGCCAACTTGTAAATTTAATAATTTTGTTACTAGTTGATTAACAGTTTAATCGACTTTGGAAATTAATGATGTTGTTCAATTGTATTTCTACTAAAGTTATGAGCTACATTATGGCTATCTAAACTTTTGAATAATTAATAAATTTCTAAAATATGATGAGTGACTTAGCTTTCTACAATATGACTACATCGTTGAATTATTTATACATATAAATTACTTGAACTCTTTCTTAGCGCATTGTAACTTAGCTTTCTACAATATGACTACATCGTTGAATTTAAGAGGTTAAGGTTTTAAAATGGTCTTGTGTAGTATATGCAAGTTGATTTGATATACGTTGGGCCATCATATTTATAAATTAAACAATGTATTATCTCTATTATCTCCCATTAAGCAAATTCCCTCAAGTGCAAGGGAATTGAGGTTGTTCTAGCCCTTTGATGGTGGGTTATTAACATTTTGACTTTCATTGTTTGTAGGTCTTGAAATTTAATTGCTAAATTTTAGGATCTCATCAATTAAATAATGGAAGATAACACTTATAAGGTGCTCTCCAAATTAAGAGATTTATACTTATCTGGATCAAATCAAACACAATGCTCAAAATTAATCAAAAGACTATGGTGCCACAAGGATTAGGGTTGAGAAAAAAATAAGAAAATAAAATTATAATTTTTGCATTGATATTCAACTTTAATGAAAACCATTATTTTCTATTTTATTAATGTAGATTTACTAAATATAGATACTACTATCATAATATTATATATATATATCAAAAGTTTCATACATTATAAATTAAAAGGCTATAACAATTAATGATGCCACACAGAAGATTATAACAATAGCATATGGTCATTTCAATAATAATACATAAGATGTTAAAATTTCCACACATATATTCAAATATTTTAAGTGAAAGTTCACATGCATATAAAAACTAAGAGAGAGAGAGATACTCTAATTAATGATTCTATGCCTTTCAATTGAACAAAATTCATAAGCGAATATGAGGGAATTTCTTGACTATGTTAATAGTTTCATGGTAAGCAATTAATATTCAAAATATAGGAATTGAGCAATTAAATAAAAGATAACAACTTCCAATCTGATTTTCAAATTGAACTATTTTTAATTAACATGTAGTATTTTTAAATTACCTAATCTAATAACTCAAATAAATAAGGTTCCTAAAAATAAATTGCTAAATGTCAACAACTTAGGTACATAAACAACAATAGATTTAGTTAGATCTAAATGTACCTCATAGATTGCTAGAACGTCTGAAATAGTGTTATTTTTGTTCATTATTGTGCTTTCTATAAGCTACTTTATATTAGAGTACTCTAATTACATTGAAATTTTAGTAGTTAGTAGAATTTTTTGAATTAATTTTTTTTTTCTCATTTACATGGGGTTTTATATAAGTCCAGCTCATGCGCATGGGTGCATTCTAGATTGTGCCTAGGCACATCCTAATGATGGTGCAAATTGCCATGATTTAAATGTAGTGAACACTAATTGGCTACACACACCAGCGCATAGGCCTAAACTCATTTAAGTACAAACTTAACCAAATCAAATGATGCATACTCATATCGGCCCCAACCATATATGCCAAGATAATGCTTGTTGATGCACTTATTTTCACATATAATCATGCATAGATGGTTGCTCATAAAAAGATCAACACTCGAGTATTGGCACCTCTACCGTAGCAGTAGAGCTAGCACATCTAGGCGCACCCCAGGCCTGCTTGGGTGCCCAACTATAAAATAATAATAATAATAATAAAGGTTATTACATAAGTGATTTTGCATTCAATAGTATAACCTTAAATTAGTCATCAGTCCATTCACTATATAGGTTTTAGGTTTCTGTTAACAAATAATAGTCAATGGATTAGAGGAAATTCATCTTCTTCGTCTTCCAAAAAGTGACCAAATAACAATGGATGGGTGTACGCCCCTTCTATCACTTGCATATTCTCAGTTCCAAAAAGTGCCATTAAAAAGCTTGAACTTTATACATTGTGAGATTTTGTCTCGGTTTTGATACAAACTTGTTGGCCTTTGAGGACCAAATAACATTGCTAAAAGAGATGGTTAATTGGTTCTGACTTTGAAAAAAAATGATTAGAGAAGTTATAAACTCATGAAATCTAAATAACTTGATTTTTACAAGATAATTTTATACACACAACATCTCAAAACATTCGTTTATGTCCTTGAAGATAAGTTTGTGAGTTTTATAGAAGACAAGTTGCCAACTTAACAACATTAAGTTATTACAAAAGTTAGATTTGAGTTATTACAACATCTGACAACAATAAAATCTTTTTTGCTTTATTTATGTTTTGTGTTTGTAATATTTACCTTTAGCAATTATTACAAAAGTTAGATTTGAGTTATTAGAACTAGAGTTACACTTAAGATATAAATTTAATTTCTCTATCACTCATCTTGAGAATTAGTGTAAGCAAATATGAATTTCTTACCTAAACGATATGGTAGCAAGCTTCTAATTCACAAAGAAAATCAAAAATTTATATTTACACCAAAAACAAGCAAAGCAATAAAAAATCACATAACTAATATAGTGTTTAAGAAATTAAGAACTCGTGTAAATTCTCTACTTGATATTTATAACTTGCTTAATCATTTAGATAATAGTTTACTTTAAGTTACTAGACATTGAAACATAACATGTAGTCATTAGACAATAATTAACAATTGATATTAGCTCTATTTGACTTCAAAAACTAATAAGCTAAGTGCCACTAAATTACTCTCGTTCTAACTTTTTAACTACTTAATTTTAGAAACTTCCATGCTCCTATTCTTATAAAAAGAATATTGATGTTTAATTTCAAGATCAACGTGTTCTTAATCTCTTTAGTCTTCCTTTAGAGTTGTGTGCAAAGATTGATAGTTGTGTCGACCAAGACTTTGAGAAAATAGTACTTTCAATGTTCCCTCATCAAAGCTTGATAGAGTTTGCTTTGGCTTCTCTACCTACAATGTGAGGATGCAACTCAAGCTTTGAGTGGAACCCCAAAAATGTTAATTAATGAAATGTGACTACAATATATATATATATATATATATATATATATATATATATATATATATTATCCAAATCATTTGCTTTAAATTTAAGTTAAAATTTTCAAATATTCAACAAATTTCTTGAAGTAATCCAATTTATCACCTCTCGGATCATACCAAACAATGGAAAGAACTCAAATCCTATCAATCAAACAATTTCTTAACTTATGTTCAAGTTGAGCTTATTTATAAGACTCAAGCTTAGCAAATAGCATATTGCCCAAATCATGTGCTATCATGGATTTATGGGTAACCTTTATTAGATTGGGATTTTAGTAATAGAAGCAGGAGGAAAAAGCACATTAACTGTGCAATGAATGAAACTTTCATTTTTAACTTAAAAGTCAAAAGGAGATTTACAGAGAAACAAGTAGAAAAAAAACATAGAATCATCATATCTTACAATCTATTATGTAAATACTGTTAAAGATGCAATAAATAAATTATATCCATTTTTTGAATATATTCATCATATTTTGTATATTATAAAAACTTTTCCTTTTCTAAGATTAGAATATAGGCATAATGTGGCAAAAGCTTCTCTCTTATACTCTACTGTGTAGCGCATAACTTTGTACTGCAGTAGGCTCCCCACATATTGTATGTCCCGATAGGGGAGCGAATGAGGCACACTTTGTAGGGCAGTAGACTTCACAATATATTGTATGGGGCGGCATTGAAACTCTTAGAGATGGTTTCAACTTCAAAGCCAAATAAATGCAAGCGGTAAGAAAAAACCAAATGTTCTAATTATGCTTTTAAATAAGCACATTCTGGAATCAAGAACAAGAGGAAGGAGCCAATACAGGCACTGAGAATGCATCTATTTGGGAAATGATGGCGAGCAAATATATCTCTATCATTCCTATGTTGTTTCCTACCAATGACAGAAGGCAATCAGAGCTAATTACAATAAAATAAAAACCTCTCAACGGCCGAATGACCGACCAATCGACTGGTCGGGTCAGTCTTCCATTGATTAGGGGGATTGCACGACAAGGCTGGAGATGAGCAATACGGCGAAATATCAAGCTTTCCTCCAACTCACCTCTTAGAAACAGCTAAGCTAGAGAAACAATTATAACAGTCCCCCTCTTGCTGGTCAACTCTGCCGAAACTTCTTCGCTGAGTGACCCGTCTTCCTCTTGTGGCGGCTGAAATCCGAAACGAAACGGAAGGTTTGACTGCAGCCCGGCTCACCACAAATATATGGGCGGTCCCCCGTGTGCACTCTTATGTGCTCGGTTCGAGCCCAAGCCCACTTGAATGTCATCTTGCACCCCTTCCAAGGGCACTCTAGAGGGCGGTCATCCATGTGGACTTTGCGGTGCTGCATCATGTACTTGTGCGAAAACAGCTTCTTCCCGCACCCTTTAACGGGGCATATATCCCGCTTGTGGAGCGACAACTCCTGCTTCGTGCCAAAGCTAAGAGAGCAGCCATCAATATCGCATACGTACTCCCCATCGTCATCATCATATGATGATGACATGGGAGAACACTGCCCTCTTTTATTTCCTCTCTTCTCACTCTGCTTTTTGAAGTTCGGCTTTGCAATCTTGTTGTCCTCGAATTTCATTGGCCGTTGCCTGAGACGGGAGCTCGGCCTGCACTCAAAGTATCCATTGTTGCTTCGAAGAATCCTGCCTTCGTTTGATCGACAAGTTTTATCATCTTCTCCATCCGATTGGTTCAGCCTCTCTCTCTTATTATCATTGGACTTCGTCCGCAACGGCATCTTCTTCCTTTTTGTAGGTTTTTTCGATGAAGCAACAATGCTGCTATCATTTGCCGAGCTTCCCTTGGATTCTGATCCGATGACAGAAATAGGGGTAGTGATATCTGCTTTTTCGTCCATAGTGTCCCTCCGATAAGCCAAATAAGGATGAACCTGGTTTGACATCCAAACCTTCCCGCACCACTTGCCGGCGACGACCATCTTCTTCTGCCGTCCAAGCTTCTTCCTCACAGAAACCTTTGTTTTTGCTGTGGAGTTGTTAGGCGATGTGCAGCTAAAGGATTTGTAGATAACCGCATTGTAAGGCATCTGCTTGCTGTACAGTGGAGATTTGCTGAGACTGGCGCTGTAATACAGATTGATGCCGAGTTTGACAGCCCAGTCGCTATTGGTAGGTATGCTCTCCTCATCTTTTAGGGCTGCTTGGATTCTTTCATGATCTTTTTTAGTGGCCTCCCTGAAATCAATCTTGTGCCACACATAATCACTTCCCAATTCCTCTGCCAATGCCACTGCCTCTGCTTCAATTTTAGGATAATCTGGATATGGTGTCATAAAACATGCTTAATCAATAGCATAAGATAGACCAAAAACATGCTTAACCTTATAGACATTGTTGAAGTGTCTCACCTGGATGGAATAACAACATAATATGGACGCCACCGATCAAATGAAGTTTCTTTTCAACCTCCATAGCATGCTGAAGACAGAAGACATGCATTCTAGAAGAATCTTTGTCAGATCTTTGCACAGCTGTGTCTGCTGCTACCAAATCTTTCTTCAAATCAGGGGGTTCGGGCTTGTGACAATTGAAAGACTCCAAATTCAGGAGATATCTGTCATCAGCATTCTCGATTCTCGCTTTCTTCGGGTCATCAGAAGCAGCGGTGCAGCGAGATGTCTCGGCAGGTAAAGCCAACTCATGTTCCACTTCTGCAAGTGGAACCTTGCCAAACCATAGATCCGGGTGAATAGTCGCAACCCGATCTTTGTCGAGTTTATAGGCTGATAGGAATTCTTTTGCATAGCTCTCATGCGTGCATACAGACCTCTCAGGTGGCAGCTGTTCTTCAGAGTCGGATGACTCCCCGCCGTAAGCAGAAGCTAAGAGATCTAGAGCGGAGACGGCATTTTGTTTGGAATTTTCAGAACAGACTTCGATAGGATCAGAGATCTGGGTTGAATATCTGCTGGAATGATCATTAATATCCCCATCTATTCGTTCTGACTGTAAAATAGTGCTACCTTGCAGCATTGGCAGTTTTGTATCATGAGCTACATCGCTTATTTCTCCAGAACCAAAACTCTGATCAATAAGAGAGCTGCAGCCAGCAGAAGTCAGGTATCTAGCTGCTGCTTCAGTAGGTTCAACAACAGCTACACAAGCGAAACTCAATATTCCACATGTGACACAAGATAGAAGGCCCTGATCCAGCAAACCATCACCTTCAAGATTGCTTTCTTTTTCCTCCTTCAGGTTCTGCAACTCCAGTATGGAAGATGCAACCTCGGCAGTCACAGTTTGATCGATTGATGTCGTCAAATGCTTCTTTCTGTGGTATACAGCTACAGAGTTTTGATTTGGGGAGCCAAAGATGTTAAAAAGTTTTGTACGAGTACTCTTATCAAATATGATATCGTCAGAGGGTAAAACGTCTGAGGCTTTCAGTGCTTCCTCGCGACTGCACAATCCAAGTGATAATCTCGGTTTAACCCTTACTTGAGATCTGACATATGAATTCGATGATAAAGAACTGCCAGTTTTATTCTGAGGAAGAACAACACAAGAAGAACCCTTCTCAAGTAAATAGCTTAGAAGCTCATTCGTCTCAAAAACGCTCTCAACAAAAGTTTTCTTAATCATCAGTTCTCCTTCACCCCGCATTTTATCTTTTAGTCTGGAACTCCTCGGCTCATTATTGCCAGCCATGGGTTTCCTATGCAAAGAAAATACACCAATATCCATTAATCACAATATACCAATACTAGTGTTTTATGTTCTTACATCTTTAATAAAATAAATAATAGTGATATTATTATTAATAATATTAAAGATGTAACACCATAAAACAGTAGCCTTAACTAAGGTCAACTACTACAAATCAATGCGAACCTTGAACACAATGATAGTGCCAAAGCATAAAGCAACTGAAAATGAGACACCATTGGAGGATAATTAGTAGACGCTCTCCGAATTGCAGCTTCTTTAGCAACTCTTAACCATCCAGGCGTGGCAATATTTGCTGCCTCGCCACAGTTAAACCCTACAAACAGGAAAAAATTAGAAAAAAAAAAAGCATAAACACATCTTATTCTGATTTCGTTAACGTTAAGAAGTTGAAAATGCATAAGAAAACACAAACGGCATCTATGAACAAGCAGAAGCAAATTTACTTCCACAAAAGGGCAGTTTAGTATAAGCCTAGTTGGCTGGATTTCTCCAATGATCACAGAATTTACCAATAACATAAACGTATTTTCCTAAGAGAATGTGGCAAAGAAGCAGAACTGAGGGTTTTACTAATTCATACCACAATTACTGTGAAAATATGGGATTGACATTTCTTCAAAATACCAGTCTTAAATATCGATTGAACCTAAGAATTCACAAAACTTAAACAAAGCAATCCCACGGACAAGAATTTTTAGGGGGATATTTGGCTTGATATATTTATGTGCAAAGTAATATATTACATGTAAAAGAAATATATATTTACTTCATTCGAGGTAAGAAAAATGCAAACAATCACAAGAGATATGTTTTCCCCAAAATCCCCAATTTTGGCATAAAATTTTAACGCCCACCAAAAATGCGGGATCTGAAAAATCCCGCCATAAGGAAAAATATTCCCTGTCGCCAACATTGCCGGCCTTCAACTGGCCATCACCACCCCAAATCGACTCTTTGCTGGTTCTAGGCCAGGAGAGCCAACCTCTGTAAACCTAGATCAGGCTTCTCCAAGCCTTATTGTTGTGTTATATAGCCTCATGTGCATCAGAGCAAACACATGAATGATGGAGACCATTTGAAGATCAATCAAACAAATAACAGACACAAGAGGACCTGCTCTAGGTGTTTGGGCGTGCTGAGCAATGTACCAGAACCAGATGAACCGACGCTTCGGTGGGCCATGGCGTCAGTTCTTTACGAAGCAGCCTGCAATGTTCTGTAGCAGCGGAAGCTTGGGCGTCAGGGTGTGCTCAAGCATTAAACATCATTCAAAATATAGAAGCTTAGGCGCCAGAGCGCACTTAAGCACCGAGAGCTTAGACCTCATGGCGTGCTCAAGAGTCGAGAGCTTGGACCTCATGACGTGCTCAAGCGTCGAGAGCTTGGACGCCATGGTGTGCTCAAGCATTGAACCTGAATAAAATAGGTGAAGCAAACAATAAGTCTGGCACTTAGGTGCGCTCTAGCACCAAGGTCTTATCCAAGGACAGTGAGTCTATTGCTTAGGAGTGCTTTGGGCTCCAAACTCTCAGCCAAAGACAACAAGTCCAACTCCAACGCTCAGGCGCGCCTTAGCACCAAACCCAGTTTTCTTTTCAACCAAAGATAATAAGTTCAATGCCTAGGCGCGCCGAAGCCCTAAGCGTAGCATGACTTGTGCAAACTAAAAATCCAAGTTGAATTTTAAATTTGTTTCTGTCCTTTTTGGATCAATCTTCTAAGGGATCTTAAATGCATCTTTTTTGCCATATCCTAAAAGATAGGATTAAGAGATAATAAAGCAGGGCAATTACTGGTTCTAATTGTATGACAACTAAGGTTGCTAGTGGTGTTACAAGAGAGAGAACTGAGTTAGAAGTTGTTTTGGTCCAAAGAAGAAGAAGATGAGCAATAGATTTTCTTCTTTCATGAAGTCAATAGGAAAAGCTTTGTTGAGAGCTATTATAATCCAGTCATACCTTTCTATTTTTTAGTGAATTTTTGATCGTGGAAATGGCTATGTGGTGTTTTCCCATCTTGGGATTTTTCATGTAAATTTGTGTCTCTCTATGTTTGCTCTCTTGTGCTGTGATTTGGTTTAGATTTGTGTATTTTGTGTTGCTTGTACTATTATTTAATGTAATTTGCCTGAAATCCTCATCGGAATGCAGCAACATTGTGTTGTTCTCATAAAAAGTTTCATAGCAATTGGCAACACAGAGATGTTTGCAGCTTGGTCAAGTTCCTGTGAGAAATGGCGGGCGAAGCAAGGTACAAATCGACAAATTCAATGGAACCAACTTTGCACTGTCATAAAATGCATATTGAAGACCTATATAAAAAAAACGACATCAGCCATTGGGTAGAATTGAAAAGAATCCATCGAACATGAGAGAAGAAGAATGGAAGGTGTTTGCTAGAATAGCCCTGGGTTTGATTCGCTTATCACTTGCATCTTCGATTACCTTCAACATAATTGATGAGAAAATTATCATAGATATCATGAACGAGCTATCAAAGATGTATGAAAAATCGTAGACATCAAACAATGTTTTCTTGATGAAACGACTTTTTAATATAACGATGGTAGATGGCAGCTCTGTGATAGAACATCTGAATAATTTCAATATGGTGACGAGCCAACTAAGCTTTGTTAGTATTAAATTTGAAGATGAAATCAAAGCACATTTGCTACTATCCTCATTGCCGGACAGCTAGGATAGTTTCGTTACGATGGTAGGCAATTCATCCAAAGTGAAATTTGATGATATTGTTAATTTAAGTCTTAGCAAGGAAGTTCATAAAATATTAAATGGTAAATCTTCTACATCAACTTCAAATGTGGAGGGTAGGGGAAGAATTTTGGAACTGACCTAAACAGAAATCAGTCCAAGTATAGAAGGAACAAGGCAAAATTAAAGGGCCACATTGAATGTCGGAATTGCGACAAGAAAGGGTGGTAGACTTGGGCATATTGTTTGTGCAACTCCAAAGAAAGTAGTAGTAGCTGGACACAATGGTGTAGCAAACATCACAACGTAAATGCTATCAGATGCTCTAATCTTGGATTTAGACAGCACTGAGTCTTGGATGGTAAACTTGAGCACATTATTTCACACCATGCCAATCAAAAGTATGTTCAAAAGCTTTATCGCATGTGATTGCAGAAGAGTAAATGAGGAACGACAAAGCATGCAATATTGCCAGCAAAGGAGAGGTCGACATCAAAATGCCAAATGGTTCTACATGACAACTAAAGAAAGTTCGACATGTCCTACCGTTGAAGAGAAACCTGATCATGGTGTGCCAATTAGCTCGAGACGAGTACAACACTACATTCATCGAAGAGTCATGGAAGGTTACCAAAAGAACACTAGTTGCAGTGAAGGAAAACATCGATGAGACGCTTCACCTGGTTAATAAAGTGTTAAATGCTTCAACATCAACAAGCGCAAAAGATTCATGTCTATGGCACAGAAGGCTTGAACATATGAAAAAAAGAGGATTGAAGTCTTGTTCTCTAGCGAGGTAAACTTCCAAATCAAAAATTAATTGAATTGGAATTATGTGTTGGGAAAATAAAAAAGGCAATCCAGCACCTCAAAGAACAATTGTTGATTGCAGGTACTGATATAGTAGCAATCCAGCACCTCAAAGAACAATTGTCAAAGGAATTCAAGATGAAAGATCTCAGTGACGCTAAACAAACTCTTGGGGTGAGATCTACAGAAACAGAAAAGAGAAGACTTTGAATCTAAACCAACATGATTATGCAGAGGTTTAGCATAGATGAGACGAAGCTTGTCAACACACCATTGAGGAGTTACTTCCAATTATTAAAAGAATAATCACCAATAGACGATGAGAAAAAAAAGAGGAAAGGTTTCAAGTTGCCTCAACCATCGGAAGTTCAATGTATCTCATAATCTGCACGCGTCCAAACATCGCTCATGCAGTGGAAGTAATGAGCAGATTCATGAGCAATCTAGGGAAGGTGCACTGGGAAACTATCAAATAAATCCTTCAACACATGAGAGAATCATTGAACAAAGCACCATGCCTTGGAGGATCAAACTACAATGATATATAGACTCAGATTTAGGAGATGTGGACAACAAGTGAAGCACAATAAAATCCATGTTTACTATTGATGTATTGTTGTGAGCTGGATATCCAAGCTACAAAAGATTGTAGCACTCTCCGCCATGGAAGCAAAGTATGTAGCCATTACAAAGGTAAGCAAAGAAATGATCTAGTTACAAAGCATTATAGAGAAATTGGGCAAGAGGTAGAATAACAGCAAATTGCATTTAGACAGCCTGAATGCCACTCATCTAGCCAAGAGCACTGCATTCCATGCTATAACAAAGCACATTCAACTTTGATACCATTTCATTAGTATGCTCTTGGAGGAAAGAAGTTTCATGATTGAAAAGATTCACACCTCACAGAATCCAGCAGACATGTTCACGAAGATAATGATGCTGGATAAATTGAAGCTACGCTTAGCTTCAGCATGCCTTCGAACATGATGATAAGGCCAGGGTTGAACCTTCCTGTGCCACTATGGAAAGACACTGCTTCAAGAAGAAGAAAAAAGTTCGATGTGCATTCAATCTCTAAGTGGGAGGTTGTGTTATGAAGCCTCGAGGGTGTTGGAGCTAACACAGATAGATCGTTTGAATATCAATTGAACGAAAAATAGACAAAGAAATCAAGAGGACCTGTTGTAGTCACTTGGGTGCGCCCAAGCGCCGAGCAATGTATCATAACAGAAAGACTAGCACCTTGGCATGCCCTGGTACCGAGAACTTTATAAAGCAGCCTGGGATGCTCTGTAGCAACAAAAGCTTGGAAGCCAAAGTACACTCTAGCGTTGAACATTATTCAAAAGACAAGCACATGGGCGTCAGGACATTTTATAAGTCAAAGGCTTGGATGCCATGGCTCGCTCAAGACCTGAAGAAGCAAAAAAATAAGTCTTGTGCTTAAGCGCGCTTCAACGTCAGAGTCAACCAAAGAGAGTAAGTTTGGTGCTTAGGTGCGTCTAGCGTCAAGGTAGCCAGAGATAATGTCCGACACTTAGGTGTTCCCTAGCACCAAGGCCCAGTTTGCCTTTCAGCTAAAATCAATATTCGGCACTTAGGCGCACCCTAGCGCTAGAATTCAGTTAGCCTTTCAGCCAGAGATGGTAAGTTAGGCGCCTAGGTTCACCAAAGCGCCGGATGTAATGTAACATGTGTAGAGTAAAAATCCAAGTGAGATTTTGGGACAAGTTTGTCCTTTTTTGGGTCAATCTTTTAAGGGATCTTAAGGGAATCTTTGCCATACCCTGAAAGATAAGAGTAAGGGATAATATAACAGGAAAATTGCTGGTTCTAACAGTATAAAGAACTAAAGTTGCTATTGGTATTGTAAGAGAGAGAATTGAGTTAAAAGCTGTTGTGGTCACTAAGAAGACAAGAGTAATAGATTTTCTTCTTTAAAGAAGTAATCAAAAAAAGAGAGTTATTGTGATATCTTTCTTTTTTTAGTGGATCTTTGTGCGTGGTGGTGGCTCTGTAATTTTTTTCCGTATGAGATTTTTCAAGTAAATTTCTATTTCTCTCTATGTTTTATCTGTTGTGCTATGATTTGGTTTGGCTTTGTATATTTTGTGTTGCTTGTGCAATTATTTATTGTGTGATTTCCCTAGCATCATTAACAGAGTGCTCCAACAAGGTGTTGTTTCACATAACAACTTTTATAACACTTGCATCTTAACAACCTATATGTTTATTTACCTTAAACAAAGCATCCCCTTAAATTAATACCATGACGGTATAAACTAAGAAAAAGCAGACTTTATTGTCAACCCATTTAAGCCAAAGATACTACCGAGAAGGTTAAAAAAAATAAAAAGAATAATAAACCACAATTATTCATATCTGAACTTCGGGGAGAAATACTACACATTTGATAATACAAAGAAAGGAAAAAAAATCTAGCAAATCACAAACATTTATTTTTTCAGCAAGAAACAACATAGATGCGACGAGCCTTTATTTTCAAAAATTAGACTACATGTGTGCCAACCTTCTAGCAGCTACAAATCATTGAAATATGTCTTCAATCTCAATCTTGAAGATTTTAGTTTTACGATATGAGAAAAAATAAAACAAATAGTTTAAAAATATAGTCAGAAATAAAAAAATATAAAATAACACGAGGTTTACTTAAGAAATGTATTGCATTATGTAATCTTTCTACCTCTGCTTAGAAGAAAAGATCTTAACTAGAAATTCATGGGGGGTAGGAGCATTAACCTCCTTTATTTCAATAATAGTTGTCTATACAGCTCCCCAGTTTTTTTGGAAAACAAGTTTTGATACCTCAGTCTGGAATGGCCAAAAAGTTTGCCTTAACAGTCAAATAAAAGCATAATGCGTGACGCTTCTGGGATTTGAAAATGAAAATGCCCAACCTTTATATTGTAAAATATTAAAAGCATTGCTTGGTTTCCAATTTCAGAACAATTTATAAATGGGAACTATTTTCATATCATATCTGAAGTGCCCAAACTTAAGAACAGTTCCAAAAAGTTGTACTTACCAATTGTTCTATTTTCATAACTTTCATGTCTTTAGTTCGATACAACTGATCCTCAATGCTCACAGAAAAGCCAGAAATGTCTGACACTATCACACAATACTCTGCAAACATTGTATTTGGCTAGTCAAATTAATTTAAAAATTTGATTATCCTTAGCATATGACGAATCCTGAAAAAAATTTCTCATTTAAGAAAAAAGACGGGTGTACGGATTCAACTTTACACCGGAAGCATCAAATGTCATTGAAATTCAAGAAAAAAAAAAATTAACTTTCAGATTATGCCTGTATTTTCTTAATTTATAGCAAGGAGAGAAGAAATGACTGGCGAAAGAAGTTATTTTTTGGTTTTAATAAAACAGAAGAGAAGAAATCTGTAAGGAAAATTTTAGACAGCCAGATTTCAAAAGCGAATCTCTAGTTTTTGCCAATGGATCAAACTAGGTGATGAGAAACAAAATTCTCCGGTTCAGTTCAAGTGGTCATCTGATCACATGCATGCATATGAGGGAATCACTTTAGTATGCATCTGCCTACCTCCCGTGGTTGGATGATTGAGCGGATGGGATTTGCATGTCTAATCGTGTTGAATTTAAACAGTGCCTCCTCAAATAAATGATCGCTGCTAATCATGTAGCTCTGCTAATATATGAGCAAGCCCAAGAATTGATGACCTGATAAACAGCTCAGAGGTTTTGCAAATAATTTCACAAATTGTTAAAGCCAAACCATTGTTTCCAACATCTAGATTTCAATTTCTTTTCATTATCGAAAGGAATTTTATGATGTGCGTAATTGTATTTGGGTGATTCTAGAATATACTATCTTTACGCATAAAAACTCATTCTTTTAACTTTTTTGCATGAAACCCAGTTGCATCAGAACTTAGCTATTGCATGTTAAAATACTTGATCTTAGTTTATTGTTCATAAGATTAATATCAGAGCCATAGGCTACTGAATGCCAACTGCAAAAACACTAAATTTTAATACATAGACCAGGATGACTTCTTAGCCACTGTAAAGCCCATTAGCCAAACTTAACAATATTAAAAATTGTAACTTCAAAAGGATACTAAGCTATAACATCAATGAATTTTTTTAGCGAATATGGGTTATCTCAAGGACACTAAGCTACAATATTTGTGGAATTTGTTTAGCAAAAAGGGGTGGAATGTCATAAAGACTTCTTTATAATAGTTGGTGGTATTTTCAAATCACTAGTTAAGCAGCTCAAAGCATAACCACTAAGGGGTTAGATGTGCTAGACATGACTGATAAAGCTTCGAAGACATGACAACTATTTTTATTCATGAGTTTTAGCTTAAGCTAACAAAAGCATGTCTAAAAAACATAGGGTTGATAGTATTTTTTCATGAGTTGGTGGGCATGTTAGCATTCATACCGAAGTTTAATTTGGGTTATGATCAGTTCAGTCAAGAAACTAGCTAAGGAGCACGATCTTTATTATAAATTCTTGAGTGAAGTACAACCAACTGGGAAACTCAAGATTGGGAGAAAGCAACAATGTTTCATGAAAGTTCCTGAGTTATGCTGGCACTCCTAATACTGGTAAGATAGCCTCCTAATTAGATAGATGGAGATTTTGAACTGCAAGAATACAGTAGTTAGGAATGCCTCAACTTTGTTCGATTTAAGTTCACTCAACATGTGCTGACTTATTGGAACACTTAGTTTAAATCTGGGTATGAAACGCCTCCTGGAATGAGTCTAAAAAACTCTTTCAAAAAAAATTACCAGATGTAGTATAAGACAAGTGAAAAAAGTGATGATCTAATGCAGAGAAAAGAAAAAGGTTCAAAAGTGCACTACTGAGTTTCATCGTTAAGTGCTCCAACTAAGAGCATCACTCGACGATGAAGCTATGATGAACAAGTACAAGATAGAACCACACCCACATATCTCTAAGGAGTTGGTCCTCTTCACATACCAAGAACATGATTATATGTGCGCCTTTGCCATGACCATTGAGAAGAAGAGTCAGATGATACCTAGGGCTAAGAAGGCTCCAGAAAAGAGCTATCCAAGATGGGACAAGGGGAGAGAGTCTTGGAATTCTTGGAAGCCAAAAAAGGAGAAGTGAGTCAAGCAGGAGAAGGTCGATTCACCACAACCAACACTTGACCAATTGAACAAAAAAAACAACTAGCACAGCCTAATCGAGGAATACTATTCTGCAGTTTTACAAGATTGCAAGATATAAGAAGCATAACTATTGAAACCTCCAGCCCTAGCTATCCCCTCCATAGTTCCCCAAGAGAAGGATAGCTATTACCATAGCAGACTCTCAAGAAGTGAAAGGGATCACCAAAATACACCATAGTGGAAATGCTGCAGGAAAAAGAACTTCCTTAGGAGATCGGGCCACATGCTGAGATGAGATCTTTATGATTTTAGTTGAAGTAAAAGAAGAACGAGTCATGGTTACCTTTAACTCAAAAAGGTAAAAGAATCTTATCTCTGAAGAGTTGGTAAGAAACCTCAAATTATCATCTCAAAATATTCTGAGGTAATACCCACTCCAAATAGAATCTTAATAAAAGCGATATCCAAATCACATGATAGCGCGATTGAAATTATCCTATGAGAAAGACAATATTGATGACATTACTTGTGAAAGATTACTTCTAGACATATACCAGATGACACTAAAAATTCTCTATTTCTAGGACTAACGAGCTATTTTCAATTGGCAGTGACAACAATATAAGATTGTTCTAAATGGGAGTTTCGCTGGAGTAAAAAGAGCAACCCATGCTTGAGAGATGGATCCATTTCTCATTATTCAAGAAGTTAAAATGAGTTGGCCAGTTGTCAGCAAATTAAAGGCACTCACTGCCCAAATTACTCCAAGGCTCGAGGAGTTAACCCAAAAGTATGCCAACGCATTCGAGAGGCCACGAGGATTGCCTCAACATCGCATCAAGCAAGAAATTGTTGCATGCAGATGCTACTGTACAAATCCTAAGACCGTACGAAACATATTGAATGTATAGAGATCAAGCAGCAAGTTGCCGAGCTTCTAGAACAAAAAGTGATCAAGTATAATAGATTGCAAGGGCTTTACACCACACAGACAGCGTTAACTAGACAATGAGAGAGTGTCTCCATAGATTTCATTAGAGGGCTTCCAAACACAAGGTCAAGCCATGCCTATGTCTATGCAGTCATAAATCGATTTCCCAAAATGATCATATAGATGCCAAGCAAGAAGATTGGTAAGGAAGATGCCCCAACAGTTTCAAGTATACTATAATGAATTTTGAACTACTACAAACTATCATTTTCAACTGTGACTCGCACTTTCTAAGCATATTCTGAAAGATACTCTTGAGCTTGATGAACACCACACTAAAAATGAGTGCTGCATTCAATTCCAAAATAGATGGCCAGACAGAGGTAGTGAATCAGAGAGTCATCTGACTATTGAGGGCATTCCATCAAAGCTGACCAAGAACTTGGGATGAAAATCTATCAGTCATTCAGCTATTGGTCAACTGGGCAGTTCACAAATACACCAAAATGACACCTTTTAACATTTGTTTAGGTTATCTGCCAAATAGCCCAAATGATTTAGAACTCTGCCAATAGCCTTGAAGATAGCTAACTTAGCACCAAGGTTAGTCGAGATACAAAATTCTTAGAAAAAATCAAAAAATCTAGTATGGATAAGCATGATAGACATCGAGTGGGGAAGATATTTGTCATTGAAGAAATAGCATGTCTACACATCAATAAGGATTGAATCCAAAGAGAAGGAACCAACAACCAATCATGTACAACCTTTTTGAGTGATAGAAATATTAGAGACAATGCCCCCTGATTGAAATTACCAGCCTAGATGCAGATGTACTCAATGTTTTATATAATTAATCTAAAGTCAAGTCCTCTATGCAACCAAGTGATCTACAGGAAAGAAAAGCAAGAGCATGTTCAAGGCCAAATAGTACTCTGAAAAGAATACTATTTCTAAAACTACAATTGACTCTCAGAAGTGAGTTGATTTCAAAAGAAAGGCTATTGATCAAGAGCTCAGTTAAAAAGTTACAAAAGAATGAGCTCAATCCTTTATTGTAAGTTCTCGAGTGAAGTTCAGCCAACCAGGAAACTTGGGATTGAAAAAAAACCCAATCCACGACCAATACATTAGTCAAGCAAGAAGAGAAAGAAAATCCAAAAAATGAAGTCACCAAGCCTTCAAAAGCTCGGTTGGGCCAAAGTTGCATTAGCTCTAAAGATTAATAGAAATTCAGTAAACTGCTGAAGAGAGAGGCGTGGTGAGGATGAAAACATTGACGAGTGACCACACGAAGGATAAAGGTTGCTACTCACCACCCATACTGCCATGCGATGCTATTTAATTGAGTCAAATATTGTAGCTAGAACTATTAATGGCATTGGTAGGGTAATTGGATGGCTTCCAAGTGAAATAACGTATTCTTTCTTTTTCATTTGCTCATTGTAACTTTGGAAGGCAATAGTCTCAAATTTGAATGAAGAAAGTTGGGTATAATTTTCTAAATTCTAACTGCTTGTTAACTCTAGCAGTTCTCTAAATTTTCTACAATATCTCACAGTAACAAGTCAGTATAATGGTCAAGTCCTTTCTTTGTAGGTAAGAAACTTCATTACTCTGTTCTGATTTGGGTGTGATTAGGTTATATCATAGACGGGCATCAATAGGCCACGATCAGATCATAATTTAAGTTGCATCCATTATAAAGCCCAATGGTGGAATTGGTCAATGTATTTTCATGGGGATTATATCATTTAAAAGGCTCAAATTTAATTAAAAAGAGAATTGCATCTATTAATATGGTAGATTTGATTTTGAAAGGGCTCACATCTATTAAAGTGCCTAAATTGGATTTGAGATGAGACTAACATCTATTAGAATGCCAATAGCATATTTTGGATAATTATTTTTTCATAGCACTAACATCTTTAAAAATCACAAGAGACAAATCTTATAGCATTGCCCTCTTACATACAATGGCCTAACACACATGTTAACTTATAAATTATAGTGATTTATCAAAATTCTTAGATAAGCTAAGAATTGTAATAACATTCACAATTCAAATTAATATATGATTCATTGAGACTCTCATATCAACTAGGAATTAAAGCAATATACACACCCTACATGTATATATAGCTCATTATGATGCTTAGATTAATGAAGAATTAAAACAAAATGCAACTTAATTCACTGAAATTCTAGAATAAATAGGATTTAAAACAGCATACAACTAACTAAAAACATTAGATCAACTAAGAAATTGGACAAACACGCATCTTAAAAGTATTCAATAAGATCCTTAAATAAATTATGAGCCCTAATTAACAAAGTAGTTGTTTATGTCAATAGCACAACACTTCAGTAATATACGGGGCAAGCATTAAATGAAGTTTGGTACATACATGTTAAATTTGGCTAGTCCATTTATAGATCCAACCAAAATTTGATAAACAGTGCATAATGCAAAAAATTTAGATTTTACATGTGCATTGTACCTTTATTTTTATAGTTTGCTAAAAATATTTGTGTGTACAATTGTATATAGCTTTGAGAGTGCCTAAATTGGATTTGAGATGAGACTAACATCTATTGGAATGCCAATAGCATATTTTGGATAATTATTTTTTCATGGCACTAACATCTTTAAAAATCAGAAGAGACAAATCTTATAGCATTGCCCTCTTACTTACAATTGCCTAACACACATGTTAACTTATAAATTATAGTGATTTATCATAATTCTTAGATCAGCTAAGAATCGAAATAACGTTCACAATTCAAATTAATATATGATTCATTGAGACTCTTATCAACTAGGAATTAAAGCAATATACACCCTACATGTATATATAGCTCATTTTGATGCTTAGATTAATGAAGAATTAAAATAAAATGCAACTTAATACACTGAAATTCTAGAATAAATAGAAATTAAAACAACATACAACTTACTAGAAACATTAGATCAACTAAGAAATTGGATAAACACGCATCTTAACAGTATTCAATAAGATCCTTAAATAAATTATGAGTCCTAATTAACTAAGTAGTTGTTTATGTCAATAGCACAACACCTCAGTAATATACGGGGCAAGCATTAAATGAAGTTTGGTACATGTTAAATTTGGCTAGTCCATTATAGATCCAACCAAAATTTGATAAACAACGTATAATGCAAAAAATTAGATTTTATATGTGCATTGTACCTTTCATTTTTATAGTTTGCTAAAAATATTCGTGTACAATTGTATAAAGCTTTGAAATTGCATATATTAAGCAACAACATAAATGAAACACCTTACATATCCCAATAGATGGGTCGACTACATGAATCATTTGTTTCCATAGGGCACGATAAAATAAAAACGCCATCTTAAGTTCCAAATAGAGAAGATCTTTTCAACTGGTTTCCCATGTCCTTTATGGTCTTCCTCTTTTATCATGGCACAAACTCAATTTTTCTAATAGGGGCGTTGCATGGCATACGCTTAATATGCCCAAGCCATCTAAGGCAACACTCTCTAATCTTATACACTATTTGAGTCAGCCAAATCTTGCTACGCATAAACTTATTTTTAACTCTATCATTACGAGTATACCCACTCTTCCACTTAAAAATCCTCATCTCTATAACATTTATTTTATTTTGAGTGCGATTTTCTGATTGCACAACACTCCAGAAGCGCTCCATTTCATCCAACTAGCTTGAATCCTATTAATCATATCACTCTCTATTTCACTATTATTTTGAATAATTGAACCAAATAATTTGAGCTTCTCGGTCTTCTTGATCACATGGCATTCAATAGATAAGTCCTAAAGAATTGAGGTTCTAATACAATGAGCTTACACTCCATATATTCTATTATAGATCTACTTAAGAAAAAAACCTTTAGATTCTAAAATAGTACTCCACAACTCAAGTTTTTATTTTAACTCCATCCCTAATCTTATCAATTAAAAGAATGTCATATGCAATAATATGCAACAAGAAACCTCCACTTGAATGTGCTTAGTAAGAACATTCTTATTAAAGCAAGGAGTTGAGCCTAGATGTAACTGTAGAAATTGACGGTGAGCAAGAAAATTCAAAAAAGGTGAGAAAATGTTTTTCATTAAAATTGATCATTATATGGTGAGATAGTACATATATATATAGGCGCAAGTAGTCTAGCAATGGTAAAGATAATGCATGGCTGATATTACTTATATATATCATTATTCCCCCGCAAACGAGCAATCGATTGTAGGTGTTGTAAGTTTGGACCGATGTTTTAGGAATTTTATCGTTGGTAATGGTTTTGTAAAGATGTCTGCAACCTATTTTTCTGTAGATATGTGTAATAATTCAATTTCTTGTTTCGATATGTAGTCTCGAGTAAAGTGGCAGTCCACCTTGACATGCTTCATTCTTGAGTGGAAGACTGGATCCATTGCTAGAGCTATGGCGGAGAGATTGTCACAGTAAAGCTTGATTGGTCCGACTGGGGGATCGCCTTACTCGTGTAATAGTCGTTGTTTCCAAATAATCTATGTTGTTGCGGTTGCTAGAACTCACTATTGTCTCTGTGGAGAAGCGTGAGATGGTGCATTGCTACTTGGCACTCCAAGATATTCGAGTGTTTCCCAGAAGAATACAGTAACTAGTTGTGGACTTGCAGTCGTTGATATATGCGGCCCAATCGGAATCTACGTAAGCGTGAAGTTGCAAATTTCCTTTGTGATGGGAAGACCAATGTTTATGGAGCCTTTGACATACCGAAAGATGAGGTTAAGTTGATTGAAAATTTCTTGTGAAAGATTGTGCATATGTTGGCATATTTTGTTTGAGGCTAGGTTTATGAAAGGACGGGTAATGATTAGGTGTTAAAGGGCTCCGACAAGTTGTTTGTATAGTTTGGGTTGGTTGAAGGAAGGAGATATAGCTGCGTTCGATTTTTGGGTGGCTATCGGAGTAAGGGAGGGGATTCCATTCTTTCATACCTGCAGTTTTTAGAATTGTGGATACATAGGTTGCTTGGCTTAGCATGGGTCCAATTGGTGTGTGATGTAGGGTGATTATGAGGAAGGTTTCTGAGGTGGCAAGATGGTTCATACTGAATCGTTTGGTGAGCTATCATATGAGAGCATTGAGTGATGGTTGTTGCAGTCCAGCAATGAGGATGTCGTCCACGTAGATAAAGAGGTAAATATAATCTAGTGTTGTCCAAGATGAGGAGGGAGGGGTCGATGGTGCTAGTTCTGAAACCTATAGAGTGTAGGAAATCCATGATGGAAGAGTACTATCGGCGAGGTGATTGTTTGAAGTCATATATGTCCTTGTTAATCTTGCACAAGTGGTTGGAGTAGTTATGGTTCACGAAGCCTTGGGGTTGTTTCATGTATACCATTTCGTTAAGTTTCCCATGGAGGAAGGTGTTGGATACATCATGCTGGATTAGTGGCCACTTGTTGTGGATAGCTATTGTGAGTAGGGTCCAGATGGTGGGCATTTTTGCTACTGAACTAAATGTTTTGAAGTAGTCTATACCGTTATTCTGATTGAATCCTTGTGCCATTAGCCTCTCTTTGTAGCGGGCTACGGTGTTGTCTTTATTTATTTTGGTGTGAAATGTCCATTTGCAATGAAGGATGTTTTGTCAAGGCTGAGGAGGTTGAAGTGTCCAGGTTTGTTGGTCAAATAATGCTTGATATTCTTCCTCTGTGGCATTTTTCCAATGTTTTAATTTTGTCGCTGTTGCATAGGAGGTTGGCTCAGCTTGTGGATTTGTGGTGTGTATTAGATTTTTGAGAGATTTGGGATGTACGGTGCCTATTTTAAGGCAGGTTAACATGGGATGTGTGGGAATTTTGGTGTGAGGATTGGTGGGGAGATAGGGTGTTTAGCGGGTGAGGAGGAACGAGAGATTGAGTTTTGAACTGAAGAGAAAGGTGTGGGTGTGTTTCGGTTGTATGGTAGGATTTGATGATAGTGAAGATGACGAGAGAGATGGTAAGGGGGGTGTGGTGTGCGGTGGTTTGAATGTGGTTATTACAAAATTTGGGATTATAGTTAGATGATTGGGATATGGATGTTGAGTTTGGGGACTAGTCTGTCGTGGGTTGATTTGTGAGAAAGGAAATTTTGTTTCGAGAAGTATGACATGCCAGGATATTAAGGTGGAGGGTGTTTTAGGGTTGTAGCATATGTAGCCCTTATGGTGTTGTGAGTAGCCAAGGAAGATGCATGGGAGACTTCTTGGGCTGAGTTTAGTTATCTTGGTGGTTATTCTGGTTTTGTGTTATGTAGAAGTTGGAATTGGGACTTATTGGGGGTATTTGGTGAGGGAAGACGGTTGATCAGATATGTAGATGTAATGGCTGCATGCAGACAAAATTGTTTGGGTAGATGGGCGGGTTGTCGATGGGATTGAGTGGTTTCGATGATGTGTCTATGTTTACATTCTGGCACACCGTTTTGTCGAGGTGTGTATGGGCAAGACATTTGGTGGTGGATGCCATGATGTTTGAGTAGGTTATTGAAGCAGTTAAGTTGTATTCACCCCCTCCATTGGATTGAATGACTTTGATATGTTTGTTCAATTTACATTCAACATATTTTTGAAGTTGAATAAAGTTTTGAAAGGTTTCAAATTTATTTTTGAGGGGAAATAGCCGAGTAAAACGTGAGTACTCATCCACAAAAATAACATAATATTTGAATCCTTAGATACAACATGGCTGGGCTCCATACATCAATGTGTAAGAAAGCAAAGGCATTATATGCTCTACTAGAAAGTTTGGGAAATGGGAACTTAAGAAGTTTTGCGGTGATACACGTGCTACAAGAGGTTGGATTGCAGTTTTGGCCGAGATATGGATGGTGCTTCAGGAGTAGTTGATGAATGTCGGAGCTTGGGTGCCCAGAGATGTCATGGTGGTTCTGCTGAAGTTGTGGAAGACCGCGGGATAGTTTTAGTGGATGAAAAATCTGATAATGGACGGAGAGTTTAGAGTCCATTAATGCAGCGATCATGAAGAAGAGGAAGATTTGTATGGAGGTCCTTTATAGTAAATCTATGCGGTTCGAGCATAATAGAACAAGAATTGTCAAAAGTTAGTTTGTGGATAGAAATGAGATTATACTTACAATATGAAATGTGAAACAGATTTTTGAAGAACTTACGATTTGGTGTTGGAAGGATACTGTTTCCAACATTGGAAATTGAAAGGGATTGGTCGTTAGCTACAGTTACGTGGTTTGTGGCTTACTAGAGTTCGACAACCGATAAGTAGCTAAGGTTGTTAGTGATGTGATTGGATGCACCAGGGTCTAAGAACCATCTGTGATCAGTTGATCCATCTGCTCATAATGCTTCTGGATTGGCTAATGTCCATTCTATGCCAGCAAGTTTTGGCGGCGTGACTAGGTTTGTTACATATTTGGCATTAAACGTATGGAGTGCGGGCATTCCTCTGCAACGAAGGTAAAGTTTTGTTGAATGTTGATGATCTGCCACGTCCTTTGTTTATTTTGCCTGGATCACAAAATTTACTCGAGAATAATGCTAGGTGCTGGTTGGTAGAGGGGGATTGGTGAGCTGGATCTTCTTATGTAGGTCATATTGTATGTTTATTTCTTCACTGCTGAAGAGAGAGTAGAGGTCATCTAGAGTAATGCGTGTGAGGTTGTTCGAATAGCTCTCTTGAATGCTTGTTATGTTGATGGAAGGCCGTTCAATGTGTATAAAATAATATCCTCATTGTCAATTTTGGATCCTACTGCTGCAATTCTATCCACCAAGGATTTGATCTCGAATAGATATTCTGAGATTGGTCAATCATTAAGAGATATGTAGTGTAGCTCATTTTTGAGTTGGATAACTTTGGATCTACTCGTGGATTAAAGGCATTTTTCCAAGGTGAGCCAAATGGCTATGCATGAATCGGCTTCGATGATAGTGTAGAATGGAGGTTGATATGGTGGAAAATAGTGTTGCTATATGGTGTCGATCGGTGAAGTTCCAACAATGATGATCTAGGTTCTCGGTAAAGAAAATGTTTTTCATTAAAATTGATCATTACATGGTGAAATAGTATATATATATATATATAAGCGTAAGCAGTCTAGCAATGAAAAAGATGTAAATACATGGCTGATATTATTTATATATGTTATTAGTAATCCAAAAGTTATAAGAAAATTATTAGGCAAGCCACCTTGCGATCAAACACATGTAACAACCGTATTAACCATATATTAAGCAACAATATGTATAAAGCATTTTTCATTACAAGAGATTTGAAATAAAAAATCACTAAGGTCAAAAATAAATAACTTCTAGAGTAGTTGTTTCCTCTTCAAACCATATTTCATCTTTGTACTATATATATATATATATATATATATATATATATATGATATAACAAATTTATCATTTGCAAAATATTCAGGATTAGTAAGCCCGCATAAGATATCTCTAACTATGTAGTGCCGAAAATCATGACAACCTACATATAATAAACAACTTAACTACACAAATTGCAACAATTTACATGTAAAAATATTCTAAATCACATAACTATATAAATTACCCTCAATAAAATGACAAAAACAAAAAAATTACATTTTTGGAATTTGTGCAACCAACAATTCAACTAATTCATTTTCTTAATTCTTCATGCTTCGATCAACCATTTTTTCAACTAATCAGGAATTAATACATATTCAAATTAAAGAAGATCAGTCATGAACCAACATAAGAGATTAAATTGTATTCATCGGTGAAAACAAACATTTAGGGATCAGATTTATGAAAGATAAAAACAGTTTCTGCATCAATTTGCTTAGTTGGATTTGGAAGTGTAATTTGATCAACAAAAAAGTGCCAAATCACAGTTGAAGGGTCAAATAGGTGCTGATGCAGGACAACAGATACATGTGAAAAGGAGATCCATGACTTGAGCCATTGCATGGAGAGTAGCTGCTGGAGATTGATTTGTTATCGAGTCATATTATGTTTTGTTTTGGGTCATATTATCTTTTTTTTCTCCATGTTAGTAGAGCATTACATGTTTCTTTTATGCTTTATTATTTTGTTGGAAATGTGAAGAGTTACCTTGGAATATAAAGGGGTGACTCACATCTACATCTATTTGATACATATCATTTGGGATTTTATGGAATGAATACTATCTTCAAAGAGGAAAGGGACTTGAGAGTTCTTGGTGGTGTGGATAGCCATCTCTTCCTTCAATGTGCACAATCGAAGGGCTTGAAGGTATGTATAACTTTCAAGAACCAAGGTGTGAATAATCTTGATATCTATCTAAATTTTTTTGTTTTTTTTCTATTTGCTTCCATAGTATCCTCTATTACGTTTCATCTTCACTTTGTTTGGTCAAATTCCGCTTCTGTTTCGGCCACCAAACACCTTTCCAATGAAACATACAAAAATCCCGATGCCCTTTCATTTTGCTGTCCATAACCCTTTCCAACAGCCACCAAAAAATTTAAAAAAATATTCGATAGACTCCTAACATCTCCATAAATATACTCCCAAAATTTCAATTCAACTTTTACGCACAAAGAACCATACACTTCAACTTTGCACAACCAAGTGCTATATTATAAGAAGTTCCTCCAAACTCTTGCATATTGCAGTCCCACAAGCCATAGTGGTAGTCTAAGGCTCAAAATAAGGTTCAAGATAAAAGAAAACAAAGAGGCATACCTCTACGTTCAAATTATATATATATATATATATATATATATATATATATATATATACACACACACACACCACACACTTACACAAATTTAAGAAAATTTTGATTTTACTTTTTGCTTCATTCCAAAACAAATGCAGGTTTTTACAGTCATTTTCAAAGTTGGGCTCCATTTAATTAAACAAAACATTAATACACAAATACAGTGATTCCTTAGCTAAGCACAACATCACCACCAAACCTCAGTCCAAGTGGACCTATCCCTTAGCTCCAAGTATGCAAGATCATTCCAACAAGGTTTTCATTGGCTTTTTTTAATCTTCCTCTTTTAACAAGGACAAAACTCGATAAATCAACTTTTCTGATCGAGGCATCAAACTATTTATGCTTAATAGATAGGATCCATTAAAGACACTTTTTGAGCTTTATCTTGAACTAGATTTGCTCCAAAATGTTAGTACAAATCTATGTGTTGATCATCATATCCTTTCATGCATACTCAATCATCCACTTAAGCATTCACATCTTTGCACACGCATCTTTTAGAATGTTTCTACTTTGCATCTCAACATTTTGCCCTATTAGTCTTACAACTATTCTGCAAAACTTTCTAGTAAGTTTAAGCAGAAATTTATAATCGCACAATACCCCAATAGTACTCAATTTCAATACCTACATCAAGCCAACCAAATCCCATCTACTCATCATTACTTTACAAGGATAAAGCTAAAATATATAAATCACTCATTCTTCTTAATAATAATCTTCATCTGCCATATCTTAAACATTATGATTTTTATTATTATTAAACTTGTACTTGAACATTTCATTTTGAATCTATTAAAATAAAACCCTTCAAAGACTATAATAGAATTCCATGGTTCATGCTTTACTTTAACGGCATCACTAAATTTATTACCAAAACGAATATCATCTATAAACGATAGGCACCTCTTCTTGAATGTGCATATAGCTAAATGCTCATAGTTAATGTAACAGAAAGGCAAACTCAAAGCTAATTCTTGATGTTGCCTGATTGAAACAAAAAACATTTAATAAGCATTGCATTCAAAATCATGCAACTACTCTACCAAATATGTCGTCAATAACATCATTATGAGCAACACAAAATGACCTTTTCTAATTCTATTATGTTCCAAAGAACTTCAATTGGTGCTTTATCATGTGCCTTTTCTAATTATATAAAGATCAAATGAAGATCTTCATCTCTACACAATTTTCATAATCCACTCAACAAATGAATGCCCCTATAATCAATCTACCTAACATAAAGTCAATTTAATTCAATGAAATCCTAGCATTATGCAAAAAAATTATGCCCATCATTCTCTCACAAAAAAATTAAATATAAGTCATTAACTTAATTCATCTATAATTTACAATGTAACAATGCTTCACTCATCACACATCATTTTAGTGCAAAAATATATCAAACAACCTGTGAAACAAAACTCAATCCTAACTAAACATTCTCACACATCAATTAGAGATGGCATTGAACACAACAATTTTTTCCCTTATCATTTTTTTCAAAGCGCTCCAAATCTTAATATTAATGACCCATTGAATAAAAGAACATATAATATTATCGTAAAATGTAATAAACTATCTCATTTTAGACACATTATTGCAACCTTCCCTAAAAAGCTTATGAGATAAAATTTTATTTAATATCCACTTAAAAAGCATTTTTGAAAGCAACTTAATCATGTTTTACTTGAGTTGTGAATTTTAATTTCTTGGGCACGGGCACAGAGGCCTAATTCATTCCATAAGAATAAAATGAATATAGAAACAATACATATGGGTAGTCTGACACCCAACATATGTAGCAGTAATAGATCACTAAGAAAATAACTAAAATACAATTCACGTTGCTTAAGAAAACATCTATAAGTATTAACAGCAAGAGAGTCTGGGTTTGAAGCAGCGAGTGCCAAAGTGTGCAGTTCAAATTCAAAGAAGAGTGCACTGCAGAAGAGAATTCACTTCTGCCGTGATCTTCAGATTACAGAGCTTCACGCTTGTCCCTAAATCCTGGAGGTGTGCAGATGAGGTGCCATTTCCAAGTAGGCCTAGGAAGAGAGTCTAGACAGAAGCATCCTGAGCCGAAGGATACAATTCGGATCTTCAGAAGAATGTAGCTTTGAAGAGATCTCCTGTTCATAAAATTGCAAGGAACAATTCCATCCAGAGGAGAAACAATTGACAGATCCAAGCTCAGCCTTCAATAATAGGTAGATGCAGACCAGCATGAAGCTGCAGTCCCATAACTTTTCAATAAGTATATGCTTAACTAAAATCAAGTGATGCATGCCCTCCAGCAATACGGATGTGAATCATACATCATCGCTCATAATTACTGCCTAAGGGACTACGAATTGTATGATAATAGCATCAAATCAACCGTTTAAGGGATACAACACATACTTATTTTGAAAATTCGTATGTTCCTTTCTAACCAAAAAAGATAATAAGTACTAATTGCAATTAAGAGAAGCTTAAGAGTTTTTATCCTTCCCTTTCGAACCACCAGCATGGTGTTCGAACAGTTATTTTACAGTAGGGGGAAATAGAAAATCTTTCACAATATCGATTCCTTTTAGCGCTGGAAAAGCATAATCACAAGTAAAGAATAAATGAACCACTTTTCAGGCATGATATAACAGAATTAACAAAGTCTATCGCAATATATCCCTTTCATCAACAGAATCTACTATTAAAAGCATATCATGCATCAGTTTCCACATAAAACATACATATTTAAGCTTAATCTTTTTGAGCCAGACCCAATTGTACCAAACTAACTTGGCTTGTGGGCCCAAGATATTTTTTGCATCAGCCATGAATATAACAGAGGATGCATTGGCTAGGTCCAGCTCCTTAAGTAATAGTTCTTTGCGAGTGATTTTTTGCCAATTTCGAATAACATGATGTTTTGCAAGATTTAATCAGATGATTGATGTTTGTTTATAAAGCCTAATCCTCCATATATTTTAAAATTTGAAGCTCTATCCCAACTTACAATGCGTAAAGTTTTGCCTTTGGAACCATTAAAATAGAAAGTGGGTACAAAGAAAGTTAAGCTTTTTTACTACAGTAGCTGGAATATGGATAGAGCTGACCTAATAGGTGATTAGATTTCAAACTGATGCTTTTAGGAGCTGAAGCCTGCCTACAAAAGAGAGCTAACTTTTTGTATAGCCCATAAGCCAATTATCACCTTATCTATCAGCATTTTACAATCAGCAATATTAATAATTTTTGCAGAAATTGGAACTCCTAGAAATTTGAAGGGAGTGTCAATGATGTTCAACTTAGCAATATAGAGTTCATTGACATTGGGAGTAGAATTAGAGAAAAGAATTCCTGACTTTGCAAAATTTACCTCCAATCCTGAGCTATTTTGAAATACCTCCAGTAACCTTTAAAGGTTAGTAATAATATTAATATTGACTTAACAAAAACAAAGTAATTCATCAGCAAATGGAGGTGAAAGCAGTAAAAACTCCCCTTAGTGAAAGGAATAAAATAACCTTTGCTAGCAGCTTCATTTAAAAGTGCTTAGAAACCATCCATAGCAATTGTGTGGACAGCCTTGTAGCAGCCCATTTGTAGACCAAAAAACCCTTTTAGAGCTCCATTTAGGATGATAGAAAAAATTGGATATCGAAAATTTGTTCACTTACTAGCTTTATATAGTGAGTGGGAAAACCTTGTTCCTTCATTTGATCAATCTTTGCACAAAACTAATTCTTTCTGTCATAATTGAGCTGTGGAGGATTTCAGTGGTAATATGTATATTAACTAATATATGCCTTGGATAAATGTTTATTGAGTTTTGTCAATTAAGCTTGGCACTAAGGCAAGTAATTTGGCCAAGATTTTATATAATGTATTGCACAATCACACTCGTCTAAAATTGATGAGCCCCATATTTATAGTGATTTTTGTATGTTAATTTGTGTTGTTTTGATGAGATTAGTGCATATATTAAGTTATATTTCCATGATTTGATGTTTTTGAAGCATGAAGAGAAGATTTAAAAAAAACGAACAAAACTGCAAATCAAAGGAACAAAAGGCGGCTACGGCGCGCCCTAGCGCCCATTCCAGAGCGTCAGGCACTACGACGCACCCTAGCACCCATTCCAAAGCGTTAGGCGCTACAAGAGCACAATGTCATTTCCCGAACCGAAGGCACTACGACGCGCCCTGGAGCCCATTCCAGAGCGTCAAGCGCTACAGCGCTCCCTGGCACCCTGAAGCCTAACGCTATCACATGTTTAGGCACCCCGGCCCGAAACGCGAGCGCTATGGCACATCGTGGCGCCAAACCTAGAAAGCCATGTGCTGTGGCGCACCACAACGCACCTTCATATAAAATGAGACCTTGAGCATTCAATGCAGACAAAACCACGGGCACCCAAGCGCGCCCTAGTGCCTGCTATCAAGAAAGCGCAATAATCCAGAATGGCTAGAAGTTGGATATATTCAAGGGACCTAATTAATTAATACCTTCAGCTCCAAGGCTGATTAAAGAGGGAAATATTCAAGGAATTAATTAATAGTGATTAAAGGGGAAAATTTATTAAGGAATCTGAGAAAATTAACTGATTTAACCCCCAAGATGAAGAATAGGATGAGATATTTAAAAGAAAAAAAAAAGAAGAAAATGGATCTTTTGGAGAATTTTAAAGGGGGAGAAACCTAACCACAAAAAAGATATTCGAGGGGTTTCTCAAAAAAGAAGGCGGGCACATAAGAAGAGACAAGTCTTAGGACACAAAGGAGGGAGCTTCTGAGTGAAGTAAAGAGGAAAAGAATTACTTGATGAATGCAGTCTACAGTTCTCTTCGCATTGTATTTCTTCCCTACATTTGTTAAAACTTATGCAAGGAAAGAATGTATCTTATTTCTATTTTTATCATCTCTTTTTGCTTTTTAATTGTAATGGCAGTCTAATCCCTCCTGTTAGAGAGGGTTAGGCTCAGAACTATGATTTTTATTATGCAATGCAAATATTTTCTTTATCTAGTAAAAATTATGAAAGAGCATGTACTCAAATGATAATATTGTTTGAATGTGATATAATATCTTGATTTTTTACAAAAGTAATATTCAAAAAAGCACAAATCACAGAGCTACTTTTACTCATTTTTCTGGACCTTAGTCACAAGAAAGTCGAGGCATGTTAGCTGTGATTGATTCATGTTTTCGTTATCTAAACTTAAAAGTAAATCTATTGCTTAGACATAATAATAGATTTTATAAATTAGACAATCACAATTTCAATTATTCGAACATACAGAGAAAGAAAGTATTTGGTAACTAATACACATCATTCCCTGAGGACGATAATCTAGACTATGTCCTATAGTACTTCAGACCGTATGCGCTTGTGTGTTTACATAGACACGAATTTTAGGTCTGTCAAAACTCTACTATAGAATTGATATGAGAGATTTTGGGGATAAGGGTAATTGTCATATTAATAATTGACTTGGGCAATTTCCCTTTCTCAATGAAACAAATAACAGCCTTGGTCACTTGATCGTTAAAGCTCCCAATTCTTCATAAAAAATTTGCAAAGAACCCATCAGATTCTGATGATGTATTGGGATCAATTGATTTGAGAATGTCATGAATTGTATCAGTAATAATAGGGATGTTGATTCTGACCCAGTTGATGGGATTAACAAAGGCATTCATCGGACAAAGGGAGACTGACCTGAACTCAAAATTGCTGTAGATAAGAGAAAAATAGAAGAAATTGTGATCAGAAAACTTGATAGGGCCATCAGAGTGTTTAGTATGCAGGTTGTTTTTTAAAACATGGTTTTAATTATGTCCTAAGGAATCAAATTAGTATCCATGGTTCATATTTTTAATTATGAGGTAGTTTGGAATGCAAAATAATTAGGGTAAAGTAATCTAAATCCCCCGGATTTTTCACATTTGAGTGTTTAGTATGCAGGATTTTAAATCCCATGAGATTTACGAGGGAATTAAATTCCCCCGTTTCTTCACATTTTTGTGTGTGATCAGATTACGCAAAAATTAAGCGTAATCCGATTACGTTGCTCCGCATAAAAAGCAGCTTTCCACAGTGACGTCGATCTGATTGGAAGGAGAACGTCGCCGATTCGAATTCTTCCAATCGACATTGCCGATTCACCGTCGCTGCAGATCCTTCCAATTGACTTCTTAGAAGGATTGCTGCAACAACTTGTCAATTTGTCCAATTGATTTGTTGTTGACATCGCAGATTTGAAATCTTCCATCGATGTGTCGTCTACATCGCCTTCTTTTGGAATTATTTATTGTTGTTTTTTGGGTGGATAATTGATGTTCCAGCACTTGTACAGATTATAGTTGCAACTGGGAAAACTTTGATCTGCTGTTTTAGTTCTCCAACCCTTTTGATTTCTTTACCTTTTGCATTTAGGATAATCTGATGCTTTTTCCATTTCGTATCCTTCATTTGTTATGGATAACTCACATCAAACA
Organism: Gastrodia elata; assembly: GCA_016760335.1. Classification (NCBI taxonomy): domain Eukaryota; kingdom Viridiplantae; phylum Streptophyta; class Magnoliopsida; order Asparagales; family Orchidaceae; genus Gastrodia; species Gastrodia elata. The sequence continues at coordinate 23,060,361 of CM028678.1, forward strand.
TTTGTTTGGGTTTATTTTTTTTAATTGATCTACTATTTTTTATGTTGTTGTTTAAGATTATAATATGAATAGTTTAGAGTGATGTTTCTAATTCTATCTCTTGGAGTTTAAATTTTATTTGGCTCCATTATTCAATGTGTTTTTCTTAAGCATAAGAGATGTTATAAAATAGCATTGTGCTATAGTTAGTTTTAAAATTATATTGCTATCTCAAATAGATCATTGGGATTTTTGTTGAGTGAAATAGTGATATTTATTTCAAGCAAATTTTATGTTATTCCTTTTGCAATTGTTTATATTGAAGATGACAAAAAAACCTCATTTTGCTGACCATATTTTTTCATTGTTTAAGCTTTAGTAAGTAATTATTTGGTGAAATATTTTTCATAATAATCTCTTGATTCTTTCAGCTTAGCCGATTCATCACATAGTGTTCAATTTGAATAATTCAATCACAAACGATTCAATATGCTCACTTTAATTTCTCAAACATTAATTTTACTGTTTATTTAGTTCCCAGTTGGTCTTATTATTGAACTAAAATTTGATAAGCTTAAAAAACACCTTGCATCAATAAAATCATTTTAATTGTAATGTATTATGGTCAAATTGAAAAGGGCTTAATAAGAATGTGTAAATTAAGATGATTAAGTGGTGTGCAAGAAATAATCTAAAGTATAGCTCGCACTAAAGGCATCTAGAATGATTTTAAATGATAAAATTGAAGTCCTATCATTCTTTTCCTTTGTTATTAAGACCATTTTGATCACCTCTATTGTGAGGGTAATTCTACCCATAAATTATTCAAAACAATATACCTAACGGATTATTTCATTCCAAACAAAAAATCAAATATAAGTAATTAAATTATGTTGTATTCAAATTACATTGTAATCAAAATATTTTATACCTAAATTCTTGCATTCTAAATAGCCCCTATGTAAAATTTTGGTGTGAAAGCTAGACGTTAGTTAGAAAAAGACTTACGCTTAAAATAATCACAAAAAGAAAGCTGAAATTTTAATTTGAATTGAATGTTGAATCAATATAAGCTGATCAAACCGAATTTTTAGCTCACTCACTGAACAATTTTTTCAAAATTTACAATTGAAATGATAAAGCATGTTAATGTTTCAACCAAATACAATTATTTAAATTGCTTTATTTAATCAAATAGTCATTAATCGTAAGTTAATAGCATTTTACTTCAACTACTAACTATTATACAATAGTTAATAACTGATATGAGCTCTACTTTCTATATATAGTACCTCCATTTAAAGCACCAAAAAATACACTCTAGCTCAAACTTTCTTAACTACTCTCAAATTCAAAAACACTTTCATATTCCAGCTATTAGAAAAATAATCTTAAAGATTCACTTCAGATCAGTGCACTTTTTGTCTCATTATCTTTTTTCAATTACCATGTGCATATTATCCAAGGATCAGAAATTTTGGCAACCAAACTTTTGCTTTTGGTAGCTCCGCAATCAAAGTTTGGTAAGAAAGAATTTGTTCAAGTTCTCAGCATGTGTGTGATGCAAAAGAATGACTCAAAATTTGAGTGGAATTTCAGATAAGAGAAATCTCAAAAGGATGGACGCACTGTCAATTTAATCCAAACCACTATAAAATACTATGGTTTGCATGATTTTTTTATTTTTGCATTAATTTTGTCTTTATTTAATGTGTTTGTGCTATTTTTTATCCTAAATCTAATTAGAATTTAGTAAATATTTAGATAAAAAAAATTTTCAACAGAATATTTGAAGTAATTCAAATCATCGCCTCTTGGATGATGTCATAATCATTTTAGTTGAAAAAAATTGAACCCAACAAGCGTTTTGAAGTGTTGATTCTCTACAATATTCTAATCCAACAATCAGGTAATAATCTTATTTATGACAATTCATCAATGGAAATGTGAATGTTATGGAGGGTGCGGTGCATGTTACGTTCAATCCCCACTCTTTGATGGAAATGGATTTGACTTTTGAAAAATGAAAATGAGTGATTTTTACAATCAGTTAACTCTCATATGTGAATACAAATTAAGCTAGGTTTTACCAAGACCAAAACTCCTATTGCATAGTGAAATGATAAAGAAGCTGCACAACTAAACGCCAAAGCTCTCATTTGCTTTCAATGTGTGTTGAAGCAAGAAGACTTCATGCACATTTCTTTGTGCACTACAAGTAAAAATTAGAATATTTTAATTATTACATATGAAAATACAAATGATGTGTGCTAATCTAGAAAAAATCATCTTACACAATTGTATGAACTATGCTGAATGAAACCGAAAAAGTACATCTAAGAAAATTTATACATGATTGACAAAGTTTATTATCGAACTTCAAAACTATTGGAAATTGTTTTACAAGTGAAGTAAGAGCAAATAAAGTTTCATGAAACTTACCAAGAAGTTGAGAAGCTAAAGTCAAAGCTATCTTAAAAGCTAAAATTTTAATGGCTTATTCTTTTGATCAGTTATTAGGTTCTCTCATAGCCTATGAACAAATCTTAGCAGATAAGAAGAAAGATAAAAAAAGCTACATATTGAAAAGAAGTGAATCACGTTGAATGTCAAAAATAAAAAAAATAAAGAGGACAATCTGGAGGAGATGAACAAATAGTTTTAATGATTAAGAAATTCAAGTTAATCTTTAAGAAAAATGAAACAAAGAAAATTGCATCAAAACAAAAAAGTAAATCATTTATAGCTTGAAATAGATTTTAAAATAATGCCCTTATTTGTTATAAATAAAGGAATGATCATATTCAATTGCAGTGCCGAAGTACAAGGCTTAAATAGAAAAGGAACAACCCAAAAAATACACTTCAAAAAGAATAGCATATTGGATCTAGTTGGAATCAAAAAGAGCATAATTTAAAGCCTGGGAAACAAACTTAAGCCTGATGACATGAGAAGATGAAAGAGATGTCATCTTATTCAATAAAATGGTATATGAAAATTATCACATCTCGAATATTGAATTATTACTTGAAGAATTGCATTCATCTTATACAATTCTTAAAAAAAATCATAAAAACACAGCTTTTAAATTAATTGTCATGCGACATTATCAAAGAAAATTTAGATTCTTTGAAAGCAAAACTAAACGAATTAGAATCCATAAACATTAAACAAAAATTTAAGACTCAATTAAAAACATAAATAAAATTATTTGCAATTCATTTAAAAATAAACTAGAATTTGAACCTAGAACTATTTACACTAGGGTGACATAAAGCAAGAGAAGAATAGACCCTCTAATACCTTCTATTAAGAAAAGTCTATGATTAACAATTAACTTTTTGCTTGAGAACAATTTGACCATATATCTTCAATATGACATACCAATAGAAATAAGAGAATAATTTGGGTTCCAAAGAGAACAAATATAAAAAATATAGTAAACAATCGACCAAACCCAATGCGGTTTAAGCTACTAATATTTAATTTGAATGATTGCATGTATGACTTCACAATGACAGTAGTGAAGGCATGTGATACATGAACATGGATTGCTCCAAGCACATGACAACGGATAAAGCAAGGAATTCAAAATTGGAATCGAAAACAGAGAAAGTAATTTTGGGAAATGACACGAATGCTTATTAATGGGATTAGAGTAATAACATAATTTCAATTTTATATACAAAAAAATTTATTTATTGAAGATCTTAAACATAACTTGATAAGTATTAGCTACATATGTGATAAGATATTTGATATTTCAAATGTTTTAATATAGACAAATAAGATAATTTTAACAAAAGGATTTTGTGATGAAACATATATATGCTTGAAATTAATTCGCATTTAATGAATAACATAATTATAAAATATTTTAAAATGACATGAAGATCCATAGTTGTGCTTTACACAATGTTTCAAGCATGCATGCGCGCATATAAAATGATTTCAAAATTAGAACTAGTTCATGGACTAACTAATTTTGATTTTTTTTTTTAATTTACCCATAAAACTTATCAATTTGGTAAACAAACAAGTTTAATATTTCATTCATCTCATTTAGTTAAAGCAACACAACTGCTAAAAATTTAATATATAGATGATTATCTCTAAAGGTAGATGATTATTTTTCAATTCATTAGGTCAAATTCTTAAAATCAAAGAATGAAGCTTATGGTGAGCACTAGAAATTTTCAAATTAAATTTTAGAAACACCAAGGATATGTGATTTTAAGAACTCATATTGACCATGATAAAGAGCTTGAGAATAAATTATTTATATTATATTGTGCTTCTAATGGTATATAACTGAATTTTTTTGTACCAAAAACACCATTTAAATAGAATTATAAAATGTAAGAATAAAATTTTAGGTGAGATAGCCAAGTTTATGATCCTTGATTATTATTTACTTAAGTGTTTTTTGACTAAAGTAGTAAATATTGCATGCTATGTTATTAACAAGCATTCTGAAGACTCAAGAAAATTTATATAAATTACTCAAAATAAACAAAAATCTCATTTTCATGTATTTGGGTATATACATTTTGTTCTCAAAGAGAGTACAAGCAAATTCGACTTAAATGTTGATAAGACAATATTTGTTGGTTACTCAGCTTCAAGCAAAGTCTTTACGGTTTTTTATAAAAAAAAAGAGATGCAAAAAGAGTCGATAAATGTTATTATGGATAAATTTCAATTCAATTCTCAACTACAAACTTTAGATGATGATAATATTGATGGAATCAAAATTTTGAGTTTGAAAATAAAGCATAAAGGAATTAAAAAGTGATTTTCTAAAAGAGCAGAGATTCTCCTCTAGAGTAGAGATTCTCCTCTTTAATAATAAGTTATCCCAAGGCATTAATATCAAAAGTTTTTTAAGAATTAAAACCAATCACATTTATATCTTTGATAAAGGCTAAGAATGCATACTAAGCACTAAAAGAAGAGAATTGAAATATTGTCACGCAAGAAGAACTTAGTCAATTTGAAAGAAATAATATTAAGGACCCAGTGCCAAAACCCAACAATCAAATGTTAGAACAAAATGAGTTTTCAAGAAAATCGTAATTAGAAATAAATCTAGACTAGTGACCAATGCTTTTAATTAATTTAAAGGTACAGATTTCAAAGAAACTTATGCAGTTGTACCACGATTAAAAATTATATTATTACTAGAATTTGCATCTAATCATAATTTTATGCTATATCAAATAGATGTTACAAGTGCATTCCTTAATGTGTATATTGAAAAAGTATATATTAACAATCACTTGATTTTAAAATATAGGACAACACGATCTTTTTAATATATGAAAGACAACAATATGGCTTAAAATAAACAACCATGGCATGATATGATAAGTTTTGTACACTTGTCACACAATGATTTTACTAAAAAATCAGTAGACAACATTAATATTTATAAAAACACAACTAATCTTCTTACCGTACAAATTTATGTACAAAAAATTTTATTTGGTTCAACCAATGCCATTAAATATGATAAAATTTCTTTTCTTGTGAGTCATAAAATCAAAATGAGTATAATAAGACAAATGGATTCTTTCTAGAACTTCAAATATAACAAAATACATAAGAAATTCATATCACAAACTAAATACTACAAGAATTACTTAAATATTTTAAATTCAATAATTGTAACCCAATTAATACACCCAAGGGTTCAAGCAACTTTATAAATCGAGACCTTAGTAGCAAACAAAGATATCAACAACTATAAAAGCATAGTAGGATCTCTCTTGTATCTGATTGCAAGTAGAACGAACATTATATTCAGCATCTACACATATATACTAAATTCTATTCCATAAGGTATTCATTACCTTATCAACACCCAAACTTTGAAACATTGGCACCCCCTAAATAAGACTTTATTCAAGCATATTCTTTTCTTTGATTCGGATTTTATTAATTAAAAAATAATAAGAAAAGTACTTCAGACACATGTCTGTTTCTTAACTGTGCACTGATATTATGATCTAGTAAAGAGTAAACTTCGATAGCATTATCTACTGAAAAGCTTCATATCTTGTAATTGATAATAACATTACTCAAGTCCTATGGCTCAAACAAGAACATTAAGTTCATGAAATCATGATGCAAGAGATTCCAATTAAATGTGATAATACCAGTGTAATAAACCTTACAAAAAACTCAATTCAGCACTTACAAACAAAGCACATAGAAGCTAAGCATCACTCTATATTAGGTCATGTTAGCAAGAGTGACAATGAAATTAAAATCATTAGCACTGAGTGCCCAACTTGCATGTGTATATTACAAAGATACACAAGACATATTCATATCACAAGCTAAATATACTAAAGAATTATTAAAACACTTAAAATTAAAAAATAATAAACCAAACAATTCTGAAAATGGAATAGCATTATATAAAACACTATAACTATAAAGTTGTCCCGAGCAGACCATTTTGTTTCAACGGTGGCTTTTATATCATAAACTAAAGATAAAGCAAAAACTGTACTAAATCTATCTTAAAAGCAATGGAAAAGAAAACAATTGATGACATACCATGGCTAAATCCACAGTGATACGATCCAGGAAAAGTGACAACAAACTCTCCAGCATTTTGAACCAATCTGCATCCCATAAAGAAACTCATCAAGTATAGATTGAAAGAGCAATTTACCAAAGTAGATGGCAAGTTTATAAAATAATTGACTAAATAGCACCTGCAGCAAGGAATACCAGCATCAATAAGAACTTCAGGAGACAGAACTGTGGTTTTCTCTCCAAGAATAGTAAATGTCACTGTCATGAATTATCAATCTGTAAGCGGCACATTAAGTTACAAGGAAATAATGGAGCTAAGAATCGCTATACAAAAGTTATACTAGACTAACAATATTAATTAATAAAATACGAACTTCACAGATTACCCAAAATCAAGGAAAATGATTCAGGTGTTTGTCTGCAGAACAAATCATTCTAATAATAATGAGGCATTACTCACAAAATTTCAAATGTAACTTCTAATGCTCATTCTAAAACTGGTCAATACATTCCATATCAGATATTCACCCAACAAAGTGGTAGTATATGCCAATATCACAGAAGTAACTTATGAATCCATAATATCTCCATAAAATACATGCACCCTTTACTTTATTACACAATAATCATTTAGAAAAACATCTTTATTCATCAATAAGGCATGGATAAATTATAATGAACACAACAATTTCCACCTGTCAATACTTTAAATCGTATGCATTCAGAAGAGTAATTTGAACATCCAAACTATATTTTTACTCTGTATATTTTAAATAAGTGTTCAGAATTAAACATTAGTGATAGCATACCTATGATGATCATCCCTATAGAAAACCGATCATGTTTTCTACTATACTAGCTTAGCTTGCTCACAGTTTATTGCCACCAATCTTTGATACACAGATTAGTTTAATCCATAAATCTCTGTTGATTGATAATTAAGTTCATAATTGCAAACAATCCAGGTTTTATTAATAGTTTAAGAGGTTATTTGGACACAGAAACGTTACAATGCTTTACCATAAGTGCAACTGTTCTGCACTCGCGCTCACTGTGACTTGTAAATCACGATTTCTGGATGCACCTGCCGGATTTATGGATTGGTTGATTCTGTTTTTCATGTGACTATTACTTTATCACTGTGAATAATCCATAATTGGTTTCAGTGGCATTTGTGGGCTAGTGGTATACTATGCCATGGCAATTTGTGCCTAGTAGTGTACTATTCCATGTGACAACTTTTAAGGAAATTAAAAGTTGACTATGTTGAAAAATGGAGGACTAAACATATAGATTTGTAAGGAATGTAAGAACAAGTGATTTCTCGAGTGTTCTTTTTTTCATTTTCCACAGCAAATTGTGTGCATGTTGAATGTGAAATCTCTAGTGAAGTGCAAGTGTTAACAGCCAATATAAATGAATTCTTATCCACTTGCCGGTAAAAAGCCTGGGCATTATTAGACATCTTCTATCACCGTTACTTTCCGTCTGCATATTTTGTGAATGATTTGCAAATGTGATTGATTTTTGCTAAATGCAATAATATCTGCATTTTATAATTGTAATTTTAAGTCTAGATTGAAGTGTGGTTTTCATAATCTAAATTATTGAGAAAAATTCTATTAAATGGCAATGAAATTATGGTTTAGGGTAAATATCTTGGTTTCAATTTTTCATCATACAAAATGGGTTTGTCTGAAGTAAGAGTTTACAGTCTGCAAAGTAGGCCTTTGGAGCAAGATATTAAAGCACAACATTGCATCACCGTGTCAACAAAAAGTGGTGAAAACTAATAAAGTCAATAAATAAAAATAACAAAATATATAATATAAATGAAATCAAACTAGTTAATTTCTATATAACTACAACATAACTTTCAAAAGAATCAAAAGTATATTTCAACATTAGATGGCAAATATAGGCCTCAATTGGAACAGCCTTTAGATGTTGTGATTCAAAGAAATTTGTCCAAAATTTTCTTGATTTGATTTGAGATTGCATTTTGGCAGCATTTTAAAAAGCAGCAACATTTAAAAGCTATTTGAAAATTACAATCATGCTGATTTCTGCATTTTCACATGATACATTATTGTGCCGAGTCTTGCCGTCGCTAACCACGATCACCTTAATTGGCCCACACCACCACGTAGTCGTCATCAGCTGCGCTTCTATCTGCTGTGTCAGCCGCTGCCACCACTAACTGATAATTGCTGCCCATTTGTTGCCACCACCGCCATTGATCACTGCCTCCATCATCGTTCGCCGCCCTGCTACCATTGACTGAAACCTCCATTGCCCTCCTTCCGATTGCTCTCCACCAACCACCACAAGCTGCTACCAACCACCAATGCCCATTAATTGTGCCCATCATTCGTTTCAGAAGATTCATAAGTAAATTTGCATTGTGTAATAATGCAACAGCAAAATCTTCAAACAACACAATTCTTCAGACACAACAACTTCATACAACTTCAAATACGACAACATCACTACATCTTTAAAAAGCTACAGCCGTCCTAAACAAAAACATAGCCCAAGAAATTCAAATTTGATGATAATTTGGAGGAATTCTTTGAATCTTCTAACATGTTTGATACTTAACAAGTTAAATGAATGTAATAAAAATTTGTGTAACAAAGTCAATAATTTTAGTGAAGCCTTATTGCTAAATCTAATGTTTATATAAAATATTTGCAAAAGACAGTATTTATCATTAAATGATTATGAGGGTCCATCCTCAACTTCAACACGCTCAAGAGTGTCCCTCCATTCCCCTCGAATTACATGTTTTTCTCTATATTCTTATAAAAAGCAGCAATTATAAGCTTTGATTCTCAAAACAGCAGGCTGACGTTTCCTCAATCCTTTCCCCAGCTAGCCCTTTATAACATATCTTTTCCCCACCGTCACCTAATTCTAGAGTCGTTTCCATCCCTTTAAATAAAAGCAATGTGAATATATTGCATTGCTTGAAGATAGAAAAAAGTGGCATTGCTTAAAGATAGAAAAAAGTAGCATTGCTTAAAGATAGAAAAAAAAATTGGTAAAAAATAAGTGGTAAAATTAAAACTGCTTTCTAGTTTTATATAAACAAAGTATTGTTGAAAATGATGGACATAAATAAACTATCCAAATTAAACGATAAAAAATAATAGTTAAAGTGTTTAAAAGCTGATGATCTAGAAATCCTTTTAAACATGATAACATTCAACATATATTTTTGTTTACCTGTTTACTTTCATAATATTTTTAATGAAGTCAGGATGTGATTATTAAGTAATTATCAAGTAAAAAATAAATTATTCATTTAATCAATGGGAGAGTACAAAGAAGAGAACTAGATTACATGCCTATTGTCATATTTAACTGATAAATTTCTTGGCTCACCAAGTCATTTAATATAGATTTAAAAATTAATAAGATGTTGGATGAATAGAGAAATTTTGTGATACACATGTACACAAAGAAAAGAAATAGATAGAATTGACAAAATTATATAGGAATGTAATGAACCATACTGATGCAGGACAACAATTACATGAGAAGGATGCCCATGGCTCAAACATTTTCATGGACCATGGTTGAGGATTGAGCAAGTGTTGCATCATATTGTGTTTTGTTTTCAGTCTATGTTGGTAGAGTCATATCTTCTAATATATTATTTCGTGGGATATATTGTTAATGGTATATTAAGTATCTTTTTATTTATGTTATACTTAAGTGTGTTGGTAGGTTATGAAGGGACATCTTAGAATATGATAGGGTGCTTGCTTCTATATATATGTTATGTATGCCTATTGAAGAAAATAGTGAATGAAAAACCCTTTTCTTCCTCTTTTGTGAGAAAGGTTCTATTGCGAGAGTGCTTGAAGTGGTTTGTATAATCACTTCAACCTTGTGCATGTGCATAGTGGCAAGGCCACCAGAGTGTGTATAATCCTGATAATCTATCTTGTGTTCAAGTGGATAGACATCACTCCCCTTCGGTGTGCATAATTGAATGCCTTGAAGGTGTGTATAATCTTTAAGAATTCAAGGTGTGGATAATCTTGAGATTTATCTTGCATTTGCTTTATTTTCTTCTTCATTTGTGCCTTCATTTTCTTTGTCTACCATCACAAACAAAAACCCCTCAAAATTAAAAAAAAAATTATTGTCAAAGTTCTCAACATCATATTAACTCTTCTACCAAATTTCATGTCACATCAATATTGTTTAACAAAATCTTTCCCAAAGCCCTCCAAATCATATCTACAATCCTACCACCATAATCCCCATCATTTTTGTATCAGAGCCAGGTTTCTTGGGTAGGATTGTAGAAAATTTCATGTTGAAAATTTACATATTTTTTTAGTAATTTTTGCAATTTTTTTACCTTTTTACCCCCAAAACCCCAAGGGGGCATTTTCCAGCCACCAACCGCAGTCACCGCCGTCTCTGCCAAACGCCGTTGCTGCTGAACCGACGGACCACGTCGATTCGTGAACCATCAGCCCACCAGTTCAATCCCGACCTGCCACAACCGGCCCGACCCGTCACAATAAATCTGGCCCGTCATAAATGGCCCGGGCCGTCACAATCGGCCAGGCCTGTCACAACTCAATAAATATGGAAGAAATTCGAAAGTTTGAACTCATGAGTGGTGATCCGTTCACCTTCACGCAACCTAAGTACTTCTCCAAAAGGGCAGAATGGTTGAACACAAATTCTAATGTGATGAAACATAAATCGTCATCAAAGAACACTTGGTTTCATATGAGAGTTAAAGGATCAACTTAGCATAGCAGAGTTCTTTTGGTGGGGGAGAATCTGATGCAGGACAGCAATTACATGAAAAAGATGCCCATGGCTCAGGCATTTGCATGGAGCATGGCTGAAGATTGAACAAGTGTTGCATCATATTGTGTAGTGTTTTGAGTCTATGTTGGTAGAGTCATATGTCCTCTTATATTATTTCATGAGATATATTGTTAGTACCAATTAATTAGTATCTTTTTATTTATGTTATATTTAAGTGTGTTGGTAGGTTATTAAGGGGATACCTTAGAATATGAAAGGGTGTCTACTTCTATATATATATTATGTATGTCTTTTAAAGAAAATAGTAAATGAAAAACCCTTTTCTTCCTCCTTTGTAAGAGTGGTTCTCTTGCGAGAGCATTCGAAATGGTGAACATAATCACTTCAACCTTGTGCACGTGTATAGCAGCAAGGCCACAGGGGTGTGCATAATTCTGGTAATCTATCTTGTGTTGGCATTGATAGCCATCACTCCCCTTCAGTGTGCATAATCGAAGGCCTTGAAGATGTGTATAATCTTTAAGAGCCCAAGGTGTGGTTAGATCTTGAGATTTATCTTGCATTTGTTTTATTTTCTTCTTCATTTGTGCTTCTTTTTCTACCATCCCAAACAAAAACCCCTCAAAATTAAAAAATAAATTATTATCAAAGTTCTCAACATCATAATTAACTCTTCTACCAAATTTCATGTCAAATTAACATCATTTGGTCCACTAAAAATTTTCCCAAAGCCCTCCAAATCATATCTAAAATCTTATCACCATAATCCTCATCACACACTTTGATTAAATATAGATTTTAATGAGATGTTAAAATTTTACATACTTAATTTGCGAAAGACTACTTTAGAATCTACACTTTTTCATCTAAGTAGATCTAAAACAAAATATATGAAATATAAATTATATTTTTTTAGATCTTTAATCTCGATGACATAACTATTAAGGACCATGTGATCAAGAAGAGCGAAAGGCTCAAGTACGTTCATTAAATTATTCAAAATAATGGCGACATAGAGAGCAATGTGATTAATAAGATCCAAGCTAATTGGATGAAATGGAGGAGCTCTTCTGAAATGTTATGCAATTCTTAAATCCCACTCAAAATTAAAAAAAAAATTATAAAGCAGCTATACGACCAACTATATTATATGGGTCTAAATATTGGCCATAAAGAAGAAGCTTACTGATAAAAAGTGTTACAAAGATGAGGATGCTTAGGTGGATGAGTGGATACGCTCGTAATAATAAAATAAGAAATGAGTTTATCCATAGCAAGATTGGAGTGGCTCCAATAACGGATAAGATTAGAGAATATCGCCTTAGATGGTTCGAGCATATACTAAGAGTAGACCGTGCAACGCCCATGTTATAAAAATTGAATTTACGAATTTTTACCATATTAAAAGAGGACGAGGAAGGCAATAAAAGAATGGGAAGAAACTATTAAGAATAATGATCTTCTCTATTTGAAACTTAGAGAGGGTCTTCTCATTGATTGTGGATAATGAAAACAACGAATTCATGTAGCCAACCCCACCAAGTGGAACTAAGGCTTTGTGTTTGTTGTCATTGTCAATATTTTACATAAAATATTTTGATTTTGTGCTAGGTAGATTAACTATGAAGGCTTACATTTGCTAAAAATTTGAATGAGAAATTTAGTAAGTAAAGAAGATCTTTGTTTAATTTTATCAATTTAGAAAAAATGTATGATAAAGTACCAAAAGAAACTATTTAAAAAGTATTAGAAAGAAAGTAAAGGAGTTGGTGTAGCTTGCACTGACGCTCTTAAGGTTATACAATGGAATAGTTATTTATACAAAATAATTTGTCAAATATTTCCATATTTCAATTGAACTATATCAAGAATCAACTCTAAGTATATATCTCTTTGCATTGATTATAAGCATATATAGAGGTGTTGTCAGTAAAAAGATATTCTTCTTATTGATAGAACTAGGGATGGAATTAAAGAAAAGCTCAAGATATGAAGAACTACCCTAGAATCTAATTAATTCATGTTAGTAAATCATATGTGGAATTTATGGAGTACAATAATAATAATAATAATAGAATTCTTATAATTGATAAAATGTTGAAAATCATATTATAAAGAATAGTGATGATGCACATCTAATTCATCACTCAAAATAATGATAAATCAAAAGTGATGTGATGAACAAGATCCAAGCAATTTAAATAAATGAAGAGATGCTTCTAGGTGTTGTATAATCAAAAAATCTCAAAGACAAGCAATGCTATTTGAAGAAAAATGATAGCATTCAAAACAAAAACATACCGCTAAAATAAGTGAGGCAAAAATGAAAATGTAAAAATGGATGAGCGAGAATCGGGAAAAAATATGATTGAACAATAGTGCATTCATAACAACGTTAGAATTTAATTATGGAAAAGCTCGAAAAAATCTTAGATGATTTGTTTTAATTGAAAGTAAATTGTTAGAGGCTATTGTGAGGAAAATTGAGCTAAGGAATTTATCTAATGTTAAAAACAGAAATACAAAGTTCAAAAAGGGCATAACAAGAAACTATTAGCAATGATCTCAAATATTTAAAGCATAAAGAGAGCTATTGTTTGAACAAGAATAAATAGTGACAAAAAATTTCTACAGCTAGCCTCCCTTAGTGGATGAGATTGGTTAATGTTGACAAAAAAAAAACAGATTTCTTGTTTTGTTATTTTCTAAGGAATGATTTGACAACTTTAGTATATAGCACACCAATATAAATATCAAGCCTTTATCTATAACATCTCATGATCAAGCATAGTACACAAGAGGGATGGAGCATATATTTAGCGATCCAACATATACGATAGTGATGTAACAAAAAACACAGAAAAACTTCTATATAAAAAATATTCAATCTTAAACTACACAATATTCCATATGCCATATTCAAAAATATAAAGAATAAAAACTAGAAGCAGCAAACAAAAAGGCAAAACCAAACATTAACTATTTTTAAGAAAAATAAACCACAAAGAGAATCCAACTATGCTCGTAAAATAGGTTGTCATTCTACCTAAAAAGAGCTATGATATATCTCCAACTACAAAAGTACCTAGACAAGTCAATGCAAGTTAAAGTTCATGTAACTCAATAGAATAGTCCTTCCAGCTTCTTCTGTGTAAGCAATCAGATTTCCCATGTTAGCAAAAAGTTAATTAGTTTCATAATCTTTATTGCTTCTATCATGCAAACTAATAAATTTAAAAGCAATCCTCTTAATAATATGTGTTTATATATACAAATAATCAACTCTAAAGAGTTGTCTATTTGTTTAATTTAGAATTCTTAAGTTCATAATTTGTGGAGTTAAATTAATACATTGGCTTAAAATGTAGTGACATTTGAAGGTCTTTTAAGTTATTATAGTAGAATCAGTTTCTTATGAGTTTTGGGAAAAAAGCAAACCATACGATCTACTAAAAATAAAAAATATGCAGCATTGAGATGCCACCAATAATGGAAAAACAGCCAACAACGATGGTCAGGGGTTGACAAGATCTTCAAAGTCATCAAATTGAGCAACCTTGACTAAGGCTCTTGTGAACCTGTGGAGGGCCAACTAGGTAATGCCAAAGAAAGAGCAACACAAGGAGCAGTAAAGGTGGAGTTTGTTCAAGTGTTATCTACGCAAAAGGTGATTCCAAAATGTTGCAAAGTTAAAATAGAAAAAAATTTAAAATGTCGTGTAAATACTTTTAGGCATTTATAATTTTTATAGTAAAATTGGATACACATGCTTGCTTATTATATTTTTGCACAAATCCGGCTTCTTTTTTTACGGCTTGCCAGTACACTATGACGGATTAGATTGCACGGGTGATTGCGGATAACTCTCTTGCACTTTAATCTTTCAATTTGGGCGGTCTTTCGATCATTCTCATAACATCTCCAGCTGTCTTGAGCAGTACGGATCTGCTCAGCAAGTAGATTGGTGCAAGATTGAGGCCATCTAAGTGTTGCCCCATGTGGAATTTGGTTAATTCTAAAACTGTAATTTTGGCATGGAGAAATTCAAAATCCCATAAGATTTCCCCTGATTATGTTTTCCTTCATCCCAACCACACAATTTCAATAGCCAAGTAATTTCTTACCTTACCACAGTAATCACGCAAACCAAAAGCCCCTGAATTACTAAGTCAGCATAGTTTGTATATAAAATAGTACCCATAATACTGCGATGCTTCAAAACCCAAACAAACTGCTGCTGAAACATCAGGGTGGAGAGAAAACTCACTCAAAGGGTTGACTTCACCACAATATCCATGAATCCTTACAACATCCTCAAATGCAAGTGCAGCATCCCTAGGCACGCCATACCATGTCTTTCCAGCGCCCAAATGCAAATAATTCATGCTATGCAGCTCATGATCCTCCACATGCCAGGCAAACCAGCTAAACATCATGGCCACATAAACCATAGGGGAGGTTACCCCTGGAATCTCTTCCTTCATAAACCGCAGCAGAGAGCCCTTGGCCCGTGACACCCCCCTCATATTCCAGGCCGTCTCCCCCACATTGGTTGCCGCCTCCTCCTCCCTCCACCTCTTCCCAGTGGTGCTGCCAATGGGCGGAAATCCTGATCCCGGTATGTCATTGGCGTATTCCACAGAAAAGGGCTTGTCAGCACAGGCCTTCCAGTAAAGGGTTTCAAGCTCAAACGCCGAGAGGGGTGAAGAAGACATCTTCTTGTTACACTTTTTCTTGCTGTTCTTAGGTTTGGTTTTCTTCTTCTTTCTGGAGGAAGTGTAGGAGAATGCGGTAGCCGCAGCTGCAGCAGCAGGGGCAGATTTGGATAGGTAGGATAGCTCGAAGAGCTTGGCCTTAGCCTCAAACTGGGAGAGTGTGTAGCAGTCACCGCTCTGCCATACAGGCTTTTGAACCGGGCGGGGGCGTCGGGGGCAGAAACCTATCTGCTGATGGCGCGTGGAGAAAGTCGGGGAGCGTTTGGTGTTGAATCCAGGGCTAGGGTTTTGGATGGAAATAGAGTTAGGGTTGGGTGGGCGGGCAGCAAAGGATTTGTTGAGGTTGGAAAAAGCGATCTTCTTAGGGGCGGCAGGAAGTGGGGGAACGATTTTGCAGATGCCGTAGGCAGAGGCCTCCTTCTCTATCTTAAGGATGTACGCGATGGGGTCCTGGAACTCGGAGAGGGTCGGGTGGTACTCCGGCGCCACCGGAAGGGACTTCAGCCATGGGAGGATCTCAACAAACGGCTGGTCGGCCGCCATGAACCAGGAGGAGGGGGATGAACAGGGGCTGAATCAAGCTTTAGCTATCGATCCGCATTTGCTTACGATGAATGGCTTGGCTTGTAGAAGATGGATGAGACCGAAAGAAAGCATGAGAGAGCACAGAGCGGGGTTTGGAACCGGAATTGGTGAGCAGAGAGTCCGCAGGGGAAGACGAACATCCGAGACACACTTTCGGCACTCTACTTCTCCGCTCCGCCTTTTTTTTTTTTTTTTTTTCTTTTTTTTTTTTGTATTTTTGTATTTTTTTATTTTTTTTGGCACTTGAATCACTCCACTGGGGTTTTGGGTTTGGGTTGCTCGGCGTAAAGAATACAGCGTTCGACTCTGCTTCTAAGATGACGAACCTCCAAACGACTCCCCACATAAAATAAGACATTTTTCCAACTTATTATATATATATATATATATATATACATTATTACAATCCTCTCAAATATATCTATTGAATGTCCCATAGTCATTAAAACACTTAAAATTAGTAATTAATTCATAATAAATAAGATTTACTAATCAAAATCATGATTTAAAATTCACTAAAAATTAAAATATTCTTAAATAGCGAAAAAATATTCAATATATAAAAAGTGTATTGCAGCTATGCCCAACATAATAAGCATCAAATCATCATTTCATTTAAATGGCTAAAACTAAAATCTACTTAAATACCAATGAATGCAGTGCAGTACCCAACACCACCGCCATTGGCAACGGCACCTTCCTCCGCCAACAGCCAATAACAATAGTATGCATGTTTAGATAGCAATAACAGTTACAGCATGAATCTTAATTATAGAGCATAAGATTATCAATCAAATAATGCAACAAACTAATAATTCATTATTTATTGCTATAGCATTTGCTTACTCATTTGCATTATTTGTAAGATATAATTTGGCAATTAAGGCGATTATGAGTCTAAATTATTGTTTAATCATTGTATAAAGATAAAATAATCAATAATAATAAAGGGATTTAAGGTTGGGACAAGATCTACTCATGTTTATATGATTCAATGAATAAAGTTAAAGAGCGATTTAACAACTTTTTCTCGCCACATTCTAACTCTGATTCATTTGTAATTAATAATTAAGTTAATTTTTATAGCAAATAGATCCAAAATGTTTAGTAACTAAAGGAATTAAGGAGATGTCAAGGTTGGGTGATTAATCAAATTAAGCTAAAACCACAAGCATCTAAGGCTTCTAATCATAATAACCATCAATAACAATAAGCATACACCAAAATGAAACAAATTTTGCAATTAGAGAGAAAGTAGGGTTTGGCAAAGTTAGGTTGGTGTGAATCTAATCTATTCCAACAATTAAACTATCCTCCAATAGCTTTAGTAGGTTTGATATTTTCTCATATATGAACTCGATAAGCCCCATGCCTTGCAACTGCTCTTAACCCAGAAAACCTAAGAGGAGCGGAAATAAAATTGGTCAGTTTTAGGAAAATTGGACTCTCAATGTGATCACATAAAAGCTCAAGGAATCAAGGAAGAGCTACAAAGGTCGATAGGGAACAATAATCACAAGTGAGGTTTTGACTGATTGGATGTTTTGAGCTTAATGAAGTCAAATTCTATGGTTTGGGAAATAAAGATATAATACATTTTATTAGAGATTAAGGAATGTTTTCGTGTAATTGGCTTGGTCTTTGAAATGTAAATTAATTGAATTAATGAAAATAGAGCATATAATTTTTAATTTGGTTGGGCTGGATTAAGCAAAATTTGTGATAATTAAGGCTCTAATGCAATCCTATAAGCCTAATGATTCAATTGAGGGAAAAAAAACCCAAAATTGTGGAGTAGTAGTAGTGATCCCAATTGGTACAAAGTTGGGGACATCCTACGATTACACATGCAAATAGATAACACTATTCATGTGTGTCAAGTTGTGGTGCTATTGTATCACTAATGCATTAAAAACACCTTATAATGTTAATAGTTAAAATTGTGAGGACTAGATGGATGTGGTGTGGCTCATATCGAATATGATAGTTCATATATGTTCTTTAGATTTAAATAAAATTTCATAAGTTTTTAGATGATTGACATATATACAGATCTAACTAATAATTCACCCATGACTAATAAATTAGATTTTTTAAATTTTAATAAATATAAATAAATAAATAAATATATATATATAGCTAAATTAATTTAGAAAAAATAGATTTTGTATTTCCAATCAAACGAACTCCAAAATTATAAAATTAATTAAAAATTTAATAAAAAATATATAAATTTTGATAGATATTTTATATTTTATAAAATTTTAAATATATAATTTGCAATAATTAACTAATAAATATATGCATATTTTTACAAATAAGTAAATAAAATAATTTTAAAACTTATGCATATATATATATATATATATATATATATATATATATATATATATATATATATATATATTAATAAATTGTAAAACCATATCGAAGATGATCAATCTCAAGCTGATGTCTCAGGATGTAAGCGTCCCCACTCTTATGGAAAATGCTATCATCAGGGGAATGTCTGCTTCACTTGCAGCAGACCTGGCATCGATTGTACCAGTGCGATGCTGAGAAGCCCATCGATAGGGTGCCCATCGTCCATTCAAAATGAGATCAAGTATTATGTCTACATCCTCTAAATAGTAGCACTCCTGACTTGGCTGTAATGCCACCTCATGTTTCCACTGCAACTCTCAGAAATGCATCTGCTTCTACCCAAGCTTATAATTGTTAGGGTCGAGCACTGTAAAATCATCAATCGTCTGCTCCTGCTAGGGCCTATATGCTGACCCCCACATCTTCCCCTAAGGACAATGATGTTGTATTATATGCATTTTAAATTCATTTTAATTATTATTTTCATTTGTTGTTTTATTCCCTCAATGTGCAAGTAAAATTTTATTATTGCTTTAAACATATGCACTCTAAAAAATAATGGCATATCATGCAATGTTCTTTTTAATACCGAAGCAAGTCACTCATTTGTATTTGAAAGTTGGGTTAAAATTCTCAATGCCTTGATATCGTTTAGCAAATTTTTTAAGCATAGGGTTGCCTTCTAGAGCTCGTATGCAAGCCCAACAGTTATGCATTGTAGCTATCCCCATTATTAAGCAAAATTTTGAAGCCAAGTTGATCGTTCTCCCAATTACGTATTTTGACATAATTCTTAGGATGAATTGGCTAAGTAAGCATGGTGCCACAATCAACTGCCAAAAGAAGAAAGTCACCTTAGGCAGCGGAGGCCAAGCTAAAACATTTGTGGGCAAGTTCAGCACTCAAGCATCGCTGATCAATGCCATGAAGGCTGAGAAGTTAGTCAAGAAGGGATGTGATGCCTACCTAGTGACAATGCTAGGAGAGAAAATGATGGATGTCTCTATCAGCAAGAATCACATCATTTGTGAATTTCCTGAAGACCTACCCAATCTCCCACTTGTCAGATAAGTGGAATTTGCTATCGAGCTGATTCCTAGAACGCAACCCCTATTTAAAGTTCCATATCATATGACTCCCAAGGAGTTGCAGGAACTAAACAAGCAACTTTAAGAATTACTAGAGAAATGTTTTATTAGGCCTAGTTCATATCCTTGTAAAGCGTCTGTTCTTTTCGTTAAAAAGAAGGATGGCTCTATGCGCATGTGTATAGACTATCAAGAACTTAACGAGGTAACAATCAAGAATAAATATCCGTTACTGCGAATCGACGACATATTCGATCAACTATCTAGAGCTAAGGTATTCTTTAAGATTGATTTGCAATCCGGTTACCATCAATTGCGAGTCAAGGATGAAGATATCGATAAACAACATTCATAACTCATTGTAGATACTATGAGTTTCTGGTAATGTCTTTTGGTCTGACGAATGCACCGTTTATTTTCATCTTTGGGTCTTTCGGTCTGACAAATGCGCCATTTAATTGATTAGCTTAATTAAACAGAAACAGTAATTAATTAAATTAATATAATATAATTAATTAAAACAGTAAGGATTATTTAATTGATTAATAATTAATTAATATAAATTAGCACTATATTAACACTAATTAATTAGGATTAATCAATACTAATCCTAAGTCTAATAAATAACTATTTAAATATTTAGACACGTAATTAATATTAGATCATTAATTAAAATTAATTATGATTAACTAATTAATTAATGATAATTAAAGATAGATTGATGATAATTAATTAACTAAGTAATAAATACAGTAAAACTATTTAACTATAAATATAAATAGTGAAATTATTTAAATTGAATAAATGAACAGTAAGAAAATTTATTTAATTCAAATTATTTAATTCAAACACTTAAAAAATTTAATAACCTTTTGTAGAATGATTCAAATATAGTCAATATAGGTTTTATTTTGCTCAAAAAAATAAAAGGAACTAAATGATGTAATTTAAAAATTAGTTTCGGGGTACTATAACGTAGTGACATTTTAGGACCTAATTAAACACTCACAACTTTTAACATAGTCATCCAAATATAGGCAATATGGGTCTTAAAATACTTAAGAGAATAGCTCCAATACTATTTAAGTATTAGTTTTCATATTTTGGAGCTTAGTTTGGAAAGTAATATTTAGGACCATACCCTAAAATGACCAAAATGCTCATAGACTTCAATTGATCATAATTTTGTCAATTCAACTCCAAATTCAGAAATTCAAAGTGCTAACTAGCTTAGAATTTTAATGTCATTAATAAATTAAAATAATATTTAGGATCAAAGCCTTAAAAAATAAAAAAATGACCAAAATATCCCTAACCTTAGTTAAGCCATGACTTGACTATTTGAAGTCCAAATTAGGTTTACTCCCTCTCTGTCAACACACTCAGTATATTATAAGGAAGCTATAGAACTTGAGTTTGCTAAAATTAGACTTTAAACGAAAAAGTTTTATTTTTATCACCCGTTGACCAACAAAATTACTAAATTGCCCTTGAAAATAAAAATAGCCATAATTTAGCCATTTTAATTCAAAATGTAGTATTCTTAAACTCTATGGAATCCTTGAATAGTAACCAACAGTAAACTTTACAAAAATTTAGATTCTATTAGGCGTAAATTACAAGATTGCCCTTAGGTCAAAAACCTTAGTTTGGACCTATAGGATCAATTTCTTATCCAAATTGAGCGTACTTACTATTTATCTTCATGTTAGACAGTAAGGAATTAGTTGGCAGTAAGAAATTTCAATTTGGAACCCTAATTCAAAAAGTCACTTTTGAACCTTAAGTAGGGGCAAAACGGTCATTCTGCCCAAAATTTAGTTTAAGCATCCTTAACCTCTAAATTATCTTTTAAATCACTAAAACTAGTATTAGAACTATATTAGAATTATTTAAGTGAGTAAAATTAGCCATTAGGTTAAATCTATTAAAATCCCTACAAAATTCTCTAAGTCCTTTCCTTTAGGATCGTACACTTCACATTTGGTTTATTCCTAAGATTATGGCTAGATTATAGGATAGATTTCATTCATTGAATAATAGGGTTATTCAATAAATAAATCCTTAGTTTTACTAGTTTTCTAGATTTTTACTACTTGTTTTGATTATTTTGTCTTTTAACCTTGGATTCAGGAGATGAGATTCATCCTATTAAGTTTGATTTTCTTAATAGGATTTGTCTTAATCAATAAATCACTTTTAGAATAAAGCCTAGATATATTGTATTATTCTTTTGGATTATATGATTAAGCCTAATCTCACAGTATTTAATCCATAATCTATAGCTTAGTAGATCTTGATCAGATCTTAGATAGAACATCTAAATTCATAAAACTAGGACGTATGATTTATTGATTGAACTTGTAGTCGTATTTGATTGAATTAGATTCAAACCTGATCTGTTCTAATCTTTTTTAACTTATAAGGCTGAGCTTCTAAGTTACACTCGATAGTAGGAATTGGAGATCCTGAACTTGTGTAACTTGGAATAGTTAGAATGGTTAAATTAGAAAACAAATAATATCACCATGCTTAGTAGAGTCCCTTACTTACTATTTGACTTTGTGCTACACATTCCTTGAGTTTTGTGCTTATTTTTCTTAGACATGTCATATAAAAAAAATATTGTTGCATGAAAATAAAAACTTAGAATATTAGGCAAATATTTACATTTGGGTTTAGTCTTTGGTTGATTTTGGTGCACATTACCTTAATGGATAGGGGTAAAGAGAAATAAGGATGCTTAACATTACTCATTAAGGAGTGTGTGTTAAGCTGGGAACCCGCTTAGTCTTGCAGACGTGCTTGACTCATCAGCTATTTTCGGATGTGTCCACGAAAACAAAAGTAAAATAACGAAAAGATTCTACATAGTATTATCTGCCTCTTCAGCTTTGCTTTACTTCTGTTCTATTCTTTATGCCCTAGCCCAGAAAGGCTATGGGAATCTCTGTCTGCCCAAGCCCAAAAAGGCTATGAAAATATACTGGGCCAGATTGGTCGATTCTTTCTGATATGGTAGTTATATATTCTTTTTAATTTTTCAGCTTACTGTATATTATGATGCTGATGCATGTTATTTCAGTCAGCAATGTTTTTTATTTTACCTGCTTACTTATATATTTATATAGGATGCTAGACTTTACTGCTTATATTATATGTACCATTTTTAGATTTATCTTTTAAATTAGCATGTGTCATATGATCATTAGCATATTTAGGTTTAGGATTTTCTTTCAGTACCTTTACTTATTATATTATATATGTATGCCCTATCTTATTTAGTTTACTAGATGTATGCTTTTGCCTCAATTCTTAATTAATTATAAAGATTGCATTTATAACTTATTCACATTCCTTTGTATGCTTACTTGCTCTCATGTTAGATAGATGTTGATTTGCTTAGAGTAAAATGATGATATTAATAAATGCTTAATAAAATTTACTTGCCTAAAATGTACTTAGACATTTTGTTTAACAAGATTTTTCTTTATTAGCTGGGGTCTTGGTATTGTGAAACTGATAATATCAGAACTTGAGCAGTTTGAGGAGCCTGTACTTGAGGAGGAGCCCTTCATAGAGGAGGTGCAGTAGCTTGGACCAAAGGATATTTAGCTGTCTTTTTGCCTATTGTGAGGATGAGAGTATTATTTATTTCATTTCATAAACTTTACTTAAAATATTATAATAATACATGTACGGTGACTATGATTTACTTTCTACAGTTTATTATTTTTTGAGCTATCTTATTTTAATTCATGTATGATATATGGTGCATGAATGTAGTATTTACTTATCATATGCTTCCGCACTCTGTGTATATAGATATAGTGACTGATCATATTATTTATACTGTGCACATCCTCCCCTCAGCAGTGGATTGTGAATCCTACCTAATCCAATGTTGAGTAAAGGATTTGTACGAGTGACAATCCACTCTTTAGCCTAATGATTGTAGGCTTGGGGAGCGGGGCACCACAATCTTAGACTCAGATCAATTCTTAATGGCTTAATCAAAGTCTTAAGACTTCTTAAGATTAATTAAGATATTTTAGTTCTCCATTTTAGGTTTATTCAAATTATACATCATAAATTTACATATATGGTTTCAATGCATTTATCTTACTGTTATGGAGCATATTACTAAAAAAATTCATAAAAATAGGAAGTAATTAGTGCTAATCAAACCCTAAACTAATTCAAAAGGATTATCACATAATTACAAATCATACAACTTGGTACATAAGTACTATTTTATCATACAATTAATCAGAGACTAAGTTTGTTAAGATTTAGTGGTTAAAAACCCTAATTTTCACTAATCATGATTTAATATGATTAAGGCATAAATTGAGGTACAGAGATCAAAAAAATAAATCACTTAGCACATTCATTCTACTTTTCATAAGGAAACTAATGGCACCCTAAACATGCAATTTGGTTATGTAAAATTGCTGATCCATCCTAATCAAGATCTGCAATAATTATGCAAAAATAGAAAATCTGACCATTAGATGTTCAATATTATTTTATATTCAGATCCTTGATGATTTTTTGATTAATTTGATATTTAATATCATAAGGTTTGGACCAGTTGATTGAAAGTTATTCAATTAATACATTTTGTATTTTTATTTAATTAAATCCCTATGATTAGAATAATTGAATTATTTTCCTTAAGGAAAATTATTCAAATTATTTGGATATTAATTAAATGGGTTCGACCGTTCACCAAAACACGCAGGTCGGCCGGGGCCCGAAGACCCGGGACTGTCGCACCGCGCGGGTCGTGGGTCGGCCCAACCCGCACAGCGCTTCATCCCCGATCCTTCATCCCGATGGAAGGACCCAATTAGGGGAACCTTAATCGGCCAATTCCGGCACATCCCGACCATGGCACGACCAACCGATGATCGCTACATGTTCACCATAATCAAGCGCACCAAACGGGACCCGAAGCCCTCTATGAGGCGATCCAAATTGGCTGGACCCTACTCACCCGAGGGCTCCTTCAATGGAGCTACTGTGGGGAGAAAATTCTCCCCACAGAGGCCACGCCATACACAGGGCTCAATCCCTACACCATCAGGGAGGTGAGACGGATCGAAGCCCCCAGTCTGAGGGCCTGAGGTGGGCTGGAATACCGGGACCTTACTCGGTCCTGAGGCTCCCTTATGGACTTAGCCCGATCGATCGATTCGATTGATCGGGGCTAGCCCAAGGCTCAATCACGATAGCAATGAGTTCAAAATGACAATACATGCAGTAACAAATCAAATGGAAGGGAGTCTGAGCCCAATTGGCTCAGACTGAGCAAGAGGGGGTACTTGGTTCGACGGTTGAACTCGGGGTGGTACACTGAAGGCAAGGTAGGCACTAGCGATGCTTCCAGAAAATACAAAGGGTCCTGAACACCAGAAGAGCCTACTATCAGTGGTTCAGAAGCTCTTGGAATCGCCCACACAAGCTCAGACAGTCGGTAATGGCAGAAGATGCAGAGAACTCAATTGATCAGCAAGGATAAAATGGAGCAATGCTGGGGCTATTTATAGCCACAACAGAGGGTTGGGAAGCTTCTAGAGGTAATGCCTCGGGTTGGGGAGACCCGAGAGATCGGGGCATGGCCGAATTCGGCCAGGTCACGAAGCCAAATTGGGGCTCCTTGCTAAGACGGGGGAGGTCATAACAGTCTGCTGAGGTGGATGCGGGAGTGGAGGACAGGCTCAGCAGCTAGCAGTATGGGTGGATCTTCCCTGTCGGGCACAGGCGAGAGGAAGACGAAGGTCCACAATAGCGGAACCTTCGGATGCCGTCTAATCTATCGATCAGATGGCGCTACGACTGGGATCTCTCAGATCCTAACGGCCGATCGCGAGAATGATCCAGGCCGTAGGATTCACGGTTTCATCTAATGGTGGATCCGCTAGCTCACGGAATTAAATTCGGACCATAAGATCTAAGGGCTCGACGGTGAGATCAGCGGGACTCCGCCGTCACATGACTCGGACTCCACAGTGGATTGCCCGCGGTCCGCATAGCGGATCTAAGCTGCTAAATTAGTTTAAATGGTATAATTGCAATTTAGAAAAGTTAGGAACCCTTTTATGCAATTAGACTATTTTAATTAAATGTGAATTATGGCCTAAATGATTTTCAAATTGTACTAAACTTTTACCTCTAGCTAATTTTGGGGTGACGAATTCAAAAATACAATCAGATTTTAATTCTGAGATCAAAATATTTTAGGTCTAATCTAGGGCATCTATACTGATCAAACTGCTATCTTAGACTTAGAGAAATCCAATGAACTTCAAATTTTTAGGACATGATTCATTTAATATTCTAAAAGCAATGGAATCAAAATTAATGATTACTTAGACTATAGATTAGCAGGGTAATAACCTAGGGTTATTATACTTATAAAATAAGGTAGTATCTAATATTGAGTTTGAATCACTTAACTCAATATTAAATATTACAGTAACACTCATTGTTAGATTATTATATTTAATCTAATAGTGAGGCGTTACACAAGTATTCATAGCAACTCTGCTAAATAGGAGAGAACCAGGTTTGGCAATAATGCCAGCCCCTGGATCTGAAGTTGCTCTAGAGCAGTGCTCAGCTCCTAAGTCCCAGAACAATCCCAGGAAGCAGGTAAACAACCGTCCTGCTGGTCCTATGCGAGTGTATGATTTAATGTCCCTAGAAGCTGCAGAAGACAATAATATGGTTTTAGGTACACATTTATGAATTTTTCCTTTTAAATTACATTTATGTACCTTAATTCTTGTAATTTGTTAATGCGATTCGTCTGAATAAATTAGGCACACTATATTTTTATGACCAGCCCTGTAATGTGTTATTTGATGCTGGTGCTAATCACTCATTCATTTCTGAAGGCTTTGCCAACATTCTTAAATCATACCCGTATAATTTGAAAAAATTATTAAGTGTTGGACTTACATCTGGAGCCCAACTCAGTGCCCATAAGTTCTATAATGTCAAAATCCCATTAAAGGGTCAGGAGTTTGATTCCAAATTAATCATCTTATCAATTGCAAATTTTGATATTATCCTTAGGATGAACTGGCTTAGTGATAATAATGCTGTAATAAATTGCCTTAAGTAGAAAGTCACTCTTCATTCCCAAGCCAAGTATAAAACCTTTATAGGAAAAGTCATTACACAACAATCCTTAATCAATACTATTAAAGCTGAACAATTGATCAATAAGGGTTGTGATGCTTTTCTAGTCACTATGATGGGTGAAGCAAAAGAAAGTATCATCCTCTTTGATTGTAAAGTAGTTAAGGAATTTGTCGATGTATTCCTAGAAGATTTACTTGGTGTGCCTCCTTCCAGAGAAGTAGATCTATATTGAATTAATTTCGGGTACCCAGCCTATATCTAAAGCACCGTACAGAATGGTGCCTAAAGAACTTCAAGAACTTAATGAGTAGTTGCAAAAGCTCTTGAATAAAGGCTTTATTTGACCAAGTAGGTCTCCTTGGGGAGCATCCGTTTTATTTGTAAAGAAGAAGGATGGATCTATGCGAATGTGCATAGATTATCGCGAACCAAATAAAGTCACCATAAAGAATAAACACCCATTGCCTAGAATTGATGATTTGTTCAACCAATTATCTGGAGCTTTCATATTCTCTAAGTTTGACTTGAGGTCTGGATATCATCAATTGCGAGTAAAAGAAGATGATGTAGTAAAGACCGCTTTCTGTACTCGCTATGGTCATTTTGAATTCTTAGTGATGTCTTTCGGACTCACCAATGTGCCATCAATCTTTATGGATTTGATGCAGCGAGTTCTTAAGCCATATTTAGACAAATTTGTAATCATCTTCATTGATGATATTCTCATTTATTCTTGAACCTTAAAGGGTCATGAAGATCATTTAAGGTCAGTATTAGAATCTCTGCGTAAACATCAACTGTACGCCAAGTTCTCCAAATGCAAATTTTGGCTCAAGCCCATTACAATTTTGGGACATGTAGTCGATGCCCAGGGTATTCATGTAGATCAAAACAAATTAAGCGCTATTCAGGACTGGGTTCAGCCTAAGTTAGTCACTGATATCAGAAGTTTCTTGGGATTAGCTGGATATTACAGGAAGTTTGTTAAGGGCTTTTCCCAAATCGCCTCACCTTTGACTAAGTTAACTCAGAAAGTTATTCTGTTCATTTGGAGTCCTGAATGCGAGGAAGCATTCAAAGTCTGAAGGACACACACTCTACCGCTCCAGTACTTGTTCTACCCAAGGAAGGCTTGAACTATCAGGTGTACACCAATGCCTCTAGAATTGGTCTAGGTTGTATGTTATTGCAAGAGGGTAAGGTGATTGCTTACGCCTCTCGTCAGTTAAAACCCCATGAGAAGAATTATCCAGTTCATGATCTTGAACTTGCCGTTGTAATCTTTGCTCTAAAAATTTAGTGACACTATTTATATGGAGTTCAGTGTTCAATTTTTGCTGATCATCAAAGCTTAAAGTATATCTTCACCCAAAGAGAACTGAACTACCGTCAGAGAAGATGGTTATAGCTTATTAGTGATTATGATTTGAGTTTTCAGTATCATCCAGGGAAAGCAAATGTAGTGGCCGATGCTCTTAGCCATTGTGCTACTTTATCTTCCATAATTGCCTTCAGTTCCTTAGAACAAGAATTTCGTAAGTTAAAAATTTCTCCAGTAGTGGTGATGTGTTGGGTTTTGTTCTAGCAAATATCAATGTGGAACCAACATTCCACAGAGATGTATCTATCTCGTAAACTAAGGATGATGATTATTTGAAATTCAAAGCAGATATTGAAGGTGGTCATCGTCATGAGTTACAAATGCATAATGATGTAATTTTTCAAGGAAATCATTTATGGATTCATAAATCCATGCATCGTGAAAATTTGATTTAAGGCCACAATTTTGGGTATCATATTCACCATAGCAGTACTAAGATGTACCAGGATCTAAATCTATCATTTTGTTGGCCCGATATGAAGAAGGATGTAGCCAATTTTCATGAAGTTTGATTAGACTAAGTCTCAAACTTAATTAATTTGAACTTAGTAACTTGATTTGGATGTTTAAATGATTTGCAAAATGTTATTAATTATTACTAATTTTTCATTGATCTTAAACTAGCAAACTACAAGAATAAGAATCTAAACATATTCATGTGATTTACTGTATGAACTTAAGCTTAAGATCCCTGATTTTCTCTTAAGTAAGATCATTAGCATTACTAATTCTATAAGATAAGATTGATTAATATAATAATTAATTATCAAGGAACTTATAAAACTTTGTCCCATGATTAATATAGTTGATTAAGTTACCAATACTAAATTTGCATACTTAATATAAGGATCTAAATTATGTGATTAAAAAGGATAAGTTTAAATGAACTTTAAGTATCTTAGATTATAACTAAATTTTAAGTGAATATTTTCATACTTAAACCTTTAAATTAGGAGATAATTTAAAGTTCATCAAATTATCAGACCTTATAAATAAGCAAGCTATTGAGGTAGGAAAAACTTATTGTCAAATTTTGAGATAAGAGCTTTATAACAACCATAGTTATTACCATAGCTAAATTCAGATTAATTAAGCCAAACTAAGTTCTAATTTTGATTACATTAGACTCAATGGGTCATTTGAACCTAACACTAGAAGTTTGAAATCAATCGGAGTTTAATTGAGAAATTTAGTATTTTTGCCTATTTTTGAGCCTTCAAAAATACTTAAATTAATTTGATCTCCAAATCAATTAATGATTTCATTTTTTAAATTCCTCATATCTCAATTAACTAAGGGTGAATTTTTGAGAATTTTTAGAGCTCATTTAAGCCTAAATTGGATTTAAGAATTTTAGGATTATTAATTTAATTAATTAAATGAAATATAATTAATTAAAATAAATATTTATATTTATTTCTATATGGGTTTGCTATCGGGACCGTGGCAGATCCGCTACGGGGTTTCGACAGCGGTGCATAAGTATTAGCCCGTAGGATGCTTTAGCACGCATCTTAGCGCACTTAATCCAATGGCGCGATCTATCCCGTGCCGTGATCAAATCCTAAGCGTCGGATCGACCGAGCGTATCTAACGGCTGCCATCAAATCTATGGCATATTGTTTAAGTAGCGCATCAGAATCGTTCGAGACCAATGGCTTCACGATTAGATGGCTCTAGAGTCCCCTGCACTGTGGATCATCTCATTTCTCTCGACTCATCGCTCGCTGGTCCCCCCCCCCCCCCGATAACTAGGTGCCCTCCAGTCCTCGTGGTAGTATGAGAAAGACCCGTTCTTCCTCTTCTACCCCTCGGTGCGACCTCCTATCAGTAGTAGCTTCCCAAAGTTGCCCTTGGCCATTTGAACCGAGCCCATTGCTTTGGCCCGAGCCTTCCTCCATTCTTGAGCCCTAGTATCCACCCCCAGACCTCCCTTAGACCTATAAATACCCCTAGGACCTCACAGTGAGCTCCTTTGCTCACTCTGAATCCTCAATTTCCCAACCAAAGTTCCCTGGAGCTCCCATCGCGTTCGGCATTCTCGACAATTCCCCGGCATTCCTGAAGCTTTGAACTGCTGATAGAGGGCCCGTTTGGTGTTCAGACTCCCTGTAAGCCCCTCAGTCCCCTCGACCGTGCCTGTTTTTCCCTACCCAGGTACCGCCTCTTCCAACTGAGTTGTATAAGCTCCATTTGTCAATTCCAGCTCTTCAATTATTGCATCTAGATGTCGCCTAGCTTCCTTAAACCTCTAGGAACCTAACCCGATCATTCCCAGGGTCTGAGCTAGCTCCGATCGATCATATTGATCTATTGAGCTAGTAGCCGAGCCATGGCTGGGTCCAAGTAAGGACCCAACGATTGGCTGCACCGCAAGCTGCAAAATCTTGGGGGTTCGACTCGCCTCACCTCACTGATAGTTTAGGGATCGAGCCCTGTCCATTTAGTGGCTCCTATGAGGAGAATTACTCCCTCACAGTGAACTCTAACTTCCCTTCCTTAGAGCGTCTCGGTCGAGTAGCACCCCGGTGATCCAGGGTGTCCTAGATGGGGATTCTTACCTCAATCAATGCGTATTAGTTCCCTGAAGGTGTAGTCGTTGACATCAGGGCGTGGCGTGGAGTGTATGTGGAGAATTACATATCTGAAGATAATCCTAATGAAGTGGGTATCGGGCATTAGGCGCGAAGATGAAGCACTGGCGCTTCGGGCCAGGTTAGATCCCGCCCCGCGTGGTTTTGATTTTGGACTGCCATTTTAATTAAAGGATTTCTGAAATTAATTTCCTTAAGGAAATTAATTCAGAAAATAAAACCCTATGATTCCAATTTAAATAAAAATACATGATAAATCCATTAAATAACCTTAGTTATACTTATCCAAATGGTATGATCCAATATACAATTTTAATCAAAAAAATGCAAGGAATAGTAATATAAAATAAAATCAAAGATCCAATAGTTAGATTTAAAATAATTACCTAATCTTTCTCTATTTTCATTTAAATAATAATAAATTCATTTAAATAATAATAAATTCATTTAATATCCAAAAATATTAATTAAGATCTTTGATTGCTCATGAGACTATAGAGAACCTATGTAGACCATTAAAAGTGATTTAAGAACTTTAATTTTATTAATCACTCCTTAATTACCCTAAAAGGAGATTAGTGAATTAAGCATTGGATTAGTCTCTGATTTTGATGAATTTAATTCCTAATACTTTATTAAGAATAGTAGAGCCTATAAATATATTTGGATCATCATAGAATGCCTTAATTCCCTTAATCATTTTAATAGGTCTTAAAAATATGATAGATGATAATTAAGTTATTAATGCTATCAAATCCTAAGATAAGTGTTTCGCATACTTCACTAATCAATATGGAACTCATTAAAACAGACTTAAATCAAAATAGATCTTAAAATCTCATTTTTAGCCTTAAGAGGGTTATTTTGGTCATTTTGACTAAAATAGGTGTAAGCACCCCTTAAACCTTAAAATTTCAGTAAAGTATCTATAGTTACTAAATTTAACACCTTTCTGAAATCTTATGTTAGTAATTTTGAGTTAAGTAAAGAAATCTTAAAAAGTTCTAATTAAGATCCTAAGATCTTAAGAGCACTCAAAACTACTTCCTTAAGAGAGCAAACCTAAATAGCTTTAATACTAAATCCTTAGTTTAATTACATTATTAAGTTAATTCATAAGCTATAAATCTTAAGTAAATACTCTTTTAAAAGTTCTAAGTTTAGTTTTAACTTGGATCTAAAAGTGATCAAATCTTAGATCTTAGACTTTAGTTCATCTAATTGAATTGAATCATCTTCCTTGGAATTCCTTAAGTGATTAATTGTTTAATCCTTTTAAAATCTCTTGTGGGTGTAGGATTGATTCAATCTATAGATAATGTAATTATCCTAAAGATTGAATATAGATATTAGATTCTTAGTTCTTAAATGATTATTTTATCTTATGATACTAGAATAACATTTTATTAGGATCTTAGCTTCTAAATCCTTCAACTTATATGATTTTGCACCTCTAAACTATATTTGAGTGTGAACCCTAGATCCTCATTAGGATATTACTTTGGATTCAGGAAATTTAATCCCATATGTGGAGTT
The DNA here is from genome assembly GCA_016760335.1 of Gastrodia elata. NCBI lineage: Eukaryota > Viridiplantae > Streptophyta > Magnoliopsida > Asparagales > Orchidaceae > Gastrodia > Gastrodia elata. The sequence goes on from CM028678.1 coordinate 23,093,101, forward strand.
TGGATCTAGAATCCTTAATCTTGATGTACTTAATCAAAATTTGGGTTAAGTGAGTATAATAATAATAATTAGGCCATTGATTTACTTACTTTAAACCTTTATAGTCATCACTTGATTTTGAATTAGAACTTGTTAAGTTCTAACATTGACAGTAAGATAGTGAATCTGAGATTATACTCGATAGCTGGCTATTGGAGATCCTAAACTTGTATCTTCTCAGAATAGTTAGATTTGGATAAATTTGACAATAACAGATATCACATAAGTTTAGTTGCGTCTCTTGCTTACTTTGACTTTGATTGCTCTGCACACCTTGAATATTGAGCCTTTTTCCTTGAGTATAATAGGAGAACTTAGGATATGAAAGATGTATCCTAAGTTAGTATTTGCAAATCATAACATTCACTTAGTTCTTTCAGTACATTCAGTCCAGTAAGGTATGTCCTAGCTTAGTCTACCTCTTCAATTCTAGTTTTATTGTAGAATAGTTGGCTAGGATGGATACATGTCTTATTCTATGAGTTTAACTCGGACCTAGCTCTGATGATGCCTAGGATGGACACGTGTTGAACTTTCTGTTCAGAAGCCCGATAAGGCCTATTTCTGATATGGCAGTACTATGTTTTAGACTTACTTTTACTTTAGTTTAGTTTTAGAGGTTTGTTTTATTTTGCCACTTGCTTGAGTAGCCTACTTTTAGTGCTTTGTTTGGCATTGCCACATATCTCAGTGGCATTATTTTTTCTTAGCATTTATGCTCTTAGCTTATTTTTGCCACATGCTTCAGTGGCCTTTTATATATTAATTATACATGCTTGTATATATTTTCTTATTAAGTAATTAATAAATATTGGCATATTTAGGATGCTAGTTTTGTATATTTATTTTAGCACCTTTCAGTATAGTTTACTTTTATAAAATTAGCATGTCTTCATGTGATCATAAGCATGTTAGGATTAGTTTATTTTGGTACATGCAGTTATTTTTGTCTTTAGCCTCACCTTGCTTAGTTTCATGTTCTTATACATATTTGTTGCTCAGTTATAAATGAATAGTTATAGCTATCCTTCTCTTTGTAGCTTAATGCACCTTATAATGCCTGCATGTTTAAGGCAATAAAATGTGATATCTTTAAATTTTTAGTTCATTTAAATAGCTTAAAATGTACTTAGATAACTTTTTTAACTGTAACTTTTTTCTTTTATTGGCTAGGGCCCTGACATTTGTGATACTGAGAAATGTCAGATTTGGAGCTGTTTGTTGGTGGTTCTGCAGAAGAGGAGCCAGTGCAGGAGGAGGATCTTTCTACTACCGCTTAGTTAGATTTTCTTTCCTTTTTTTGTAGGGATTTTGAGAGATCTTTTCTTTCTCTTAATGCAGTATGTAATAATTATATTATGGATGTATTTACTTTCTACCTTTAAGCTGAGTTACTGTTTCTTTTACTCTTTTATACTATGCTGTAATGTGGATTTTATACTATATTATTTCCTGCTTCTGCTACTTTGATATATTGATGTATGTTTACAGTTCCATGTGACAAGTCCTTAGCTTAAGGCGGGTTGGGTCTTATCTGACTCTACTTGAGTTGTGGATTTGCCACAGTTGGAGCACCACGCTCCTCGTGATTATGATAATATCAGTATTAGCATGGCCGCGAAGGGTACGAGGCCCCACAAGCTTTGATGAACCATATGTCCTTAGAGTATTTGATCTTAAACCCTTGTGGTAGAATCTCCCAAAGCTTCTAAATTATAAATCAACCATTGTGATAGTATCCTAAGTTGAGTGACTTTCATATCACATCCTTGGAATCTTTGTGTATGACTCACCACAATAGAGTACAGATTCATTAGTTTGTGTTCCTTGATTTATAAATAGAATTATTAGAATGATAATCGGTAGTATTATCAGATGAGGATGATAGTGCATATCCATCGAGCTAAATTATTCAGCATAAGCTGGAATTGGATGATTTGTCATGAATAGAATTATAGAATCTTGGTCTTATTCTATGTGACTGGATAAGTACAGTTCAGTTCAGGTTAAATATCCCAAATCCAAAGTGTGTTATAGTTTGGGAGTTTAGCAACCTAGTTTTAGAGAATAAATTGTAAAAGGATTCTGTCCCCTATCTTTGTGCACAACGATAAGTACAATTAAACAAACTAAGTGTTAAAGTTACCATTTCTAGAACATGCCAAATCATGTATATGCAACCTCTTCATATGTTGACTTAGAGTATAGTTATAGTGAAAATCATAAAAATTATGTAGAATTATATCAAAAGTTAGAACTCAATTGGATGAATTATGCACAATGGAGACTAATGGATTTATTACTTAGTTTTAATCAATTTCTGGATTTAATGGCTTAAAGCGTATATTTATTAAAGTCTTGGCATATTGTAAATTGCATAAATAATATCAGTATTAGCAAAGCAATGTGCTCACCTAGGATCTATTAGCGGTGTGATGTGCTCACCTAGGATCTATTATTGGAGCATTCACTTGCCTAGGATTTAAGGGGATGTCATGTGACATTGAGTTAGGCATACTTGTGGGATATAGTTCTGTGGTATATTCAGATGCATATATATATATATATATATATATATATATATATATATATATATATATATATATATATATATATATTCAGTGGCATATAATACAATTTTATTTTAGTATTTATTCTGTTTCAGTTTTCTTACAGCTTTCCTATTTTTAATACTCAGTTTTCAGCTCTTGTTTTACTTTACTTTCTATTTTATAATGTTTTAAACTTTTCAGATGTTTTAGTGCTTTTCAATAGTATTATTTAAATGACTTAAATATTAAACTTTAGATAACTGTAATTGTTTAAAGTATCTTTAAATGTGTTAGATTCATTATCTAACACATAATACTTCTTAGATTCAACAATTTGCTAGAACCAGTTCAGTTTGTGGAGCAACCTCAGTAGGCTTAGCAAGAGATTTAGGAGAAGTTCGTGAAGTATTAGTGGACTCAGCACCAGCATTTACTTTTTATTTTAGTTTCCTTTCAGTTTGAGTGAGAGACTCATTTACTATTATTTTTATTAAGCAAACTATTTGAAATAATTAAATTATGAATGTATTTTATTTTCTTTTCTGAGATAAATATTTTACTTAGCTTCTATGATGAATGTTCTAGATGTATGCTTAAGCTTATGCACTCTGTATTTATTATTGTGATGTAATCAGCATGTTGAAATGCTAATACTCATGTATATTGGATTTTTATTAAAATTTATATTATAACTCAATGTACATAAGTACTTTATCTAATGCTTAAGATAAGGACTTTGCACTTTTCTTGAAGATTAGCACCCCAGCTCTCTTTTGGGGTTGAATCTTGGCAATTTAGTTATAGCTAATATTCAGAGAGGTTTAGCAGTCCTTCCTGAGTAACGCACCATTCCACCGTCAATTGTTATTGTATAAATTGATTAACTCTCTTGTGCGCGGCGACATGATGGGGCGCTACAGTTACAGTAAGTAAACTTTAGATATAATTAATGGAAATATACACTTATAAGTATTAAAAGAATTTATGGATAGAAACTTGAGATAAGAAGACTTATGTGATAAAGCTAAACTTAGTACTTTGAGGCTTAAATTTTTTTAATGAGAATAGATAAAATTAAACCTATAATCTAGTATAATATAACATGAACTTAGAAACCTCATATTATAAGAAAGTAGAATCATGTATACTTTGATTGGTAAGTTAATGAAGATTAGATCTAACAACCTTATTCTAAGTAAGATTATCCCTTAAAAGTCTTGCCTAATTAGATTGATAGTTTTGTAATGTTATTAGCTTGTAAATGAGACTAAGGCTAAACTTCTTAGTGGCTTATTTAATGTTAAGATGACCTAAGTTGTTAAATGAGATATTATGTTGTTACATGGAAATTGGGTTAATAATTTAAGGATAATTTAACCTATTAGATATAGATAGCATAATATATATCTTATGTCTAAGCTCTATTAGACATTATAGCAGATAGAGAATATAAGTGTAAATATACTATGTCATTTCTATTTCTTAGATGGGGGAATACCCCAATCACCTTAGTATTAATATATAATTAATAATTATCAATAATCATTAGAACATATCGTTATGCTTAATCTTATATTTCCAAATCAATAATAGACTAAGATTTAGAGTCTTATGTTAATAAGACCTTTATCTTATTGAAACTTTATTAAAAACTTACAATATACAGTTTAATTATATTATTCCTAAGAAGGTAGGAATACTCAAACCTTATACACTGTGATAGACTTGAAGTTTAAATAAATCCTTAAGATAAGCTTAGAATATTGACTAGAAAGCTTTACTATGGAATATAATCTAAGGAATGGGATTTAATGTAACAACCCTAAGTTGTTACCCTAGCTAGACCTGGATTAATTAAGCTAAACCAAGGCTTGCTTTTGATTCCATTGGATTCAATGGGTCATTTAAACCTAACCCTAGAAGTTTGGGATCATTTGGAGCTAAAATGAAAAATTTGGTATTTTTGGCTATTTTTAAGCCCTGAAAAATACTTAAATTATTTTGATCTCCAAATTAAAATCTGATTTCATTTTTGAATTCCTCATACCCTAATTAGCTAAGGATGAAATATTGGGAATTTTAGGGCTCATTTGGTCCTAAATTGGATTTGGATAATTTAAGAATAATTATATATTATTTAATTAATTTTATTTATATTTAAAATTAATTTTTATTTAAATTAAAACCCGGGATTTGCTGCTTGCATGTGTAGTTAACGTAAAATGTGATATCTTTAAATGTTTAGATCATTAAAATAGCCAAAAGTGTACTTAGACAATTGTTTAACTGTAATCTTTTTATTTTGTTGGCTGGGGCTCTGGCATTTGTTATACTGACAAATGTCAGATTCAGACATGTTCATGGGTAGTGTCGCAGAAGAGGAGTAGGTTCAGGAGGAGGATCGTACTGCTGCTGTTTAGATAGATATTGAATTTTTATTTCAGTGAGATTGAGAGATATTTGTTTTCATTTTCTTTAAATTTTAGTTTGTAATAATTAATTCTAGATGTATTTCATTTTTGCATTGTGATGAGTTACTGTATTACATTCTCTTTTCCTACTATGTATGATTGTGGATGTTACTCTATTATTCCTTGCTTCCGTCACTTTGATATTTGTATATTGATGATGTTATAACACTTGGTTAGAAGTCCTTGGCTTAAGGCAGGTTAGGTTTTACCTTACTTTACTTAAGTCAGGGATTTGCCACAGTTGAAGCACCATACTTCCTTGTTGTCAGTATGGGGGCACCACATTTAAGTTATTGAACACTAAGCTGTGTGAATAATGAACCTCTTGAGCTAAGGTTAATGTGGTATAAACCCTATGAACATTATGATCTAGATTGGGTAATAATAAACTTATATTTTGTAACTTTGAATGGAATGTCAGAAATCATTAAGTTGTATGAGTAAAGTGAGTTTTAGAGTATATTTTGACTACATCAAAACCTAAGAACTATCAAAACTTAGTATAAAAATTAATGATCTTATATTGTGGATAATTATTAGATAACTCAGATAAAGTATTCAATAGAATGGGCTCTTAACTCACATCTAACTTTTATACTTATAAATTATTTTATCATCATCTAAAGCATAATGAAAATATTATTATCCAAAATCACATTATTATAATATTATATTTCAATTAACTTAGAGATATTTTATACCTTAGTTAATTGGGAGCTTGATTAACTCCAATCATTATGATATATAATTAAAATAGAAAATAATGGCTATCACATGGCTTACAATAATTTGAAAATCCTTGAAACACTGTAATGCCTTGAGACTAAATCCTTGGAAACATAAATTGAGACATTATTCATGAAAATAAGCATTTAAAATATTCTTCAGAGGAATTACATATGATGGATTTTATTATACATCTATTATTAAGTCTGGGTAGGCTAATGGTGTATCAGAAGACCACATATTTTCTATGAGAGTGAATGTGTTTATTTATAGTTGACTCTACTTACATATAGCTGAGCAGATGTAGTTGACTTCTCACTTATTCTACGCCCATAGAATAAAATACAAGATAAATATGTAAGATTTACAATTTACAATCTTGATGGCTGTATTTGCGGAGTTCAGTCTTGATGACTACATTTGCATTATATTTAGTCATCGATGTTGACATTGTTTACATACTTTATTGCAGCACTTTACTTTACAGTTTTATATATATACAATTAGTACAATGAAGATGTTCTTACTCACTTGCATATTTTCATACAGTCTTTTACTGTTACTTAGCATTTTCCTTACTTGGACATATAGATGCTTCCCTTACTTCATTAGATACATATTTTAGATTAGCTATAAAATACTTTATTGATCTTTTGATGAAAGAATGAACAAGCTTATCATTACATGTATTCCTATTTAATTTATAATTTTAGATATTGTTTACCTTTTCATTCAGTTCCTTGCATTATGCTACGCTTATAATAAATTGTAAATGACTAATATGATATCTACTTAATAAAAATAATATTATTTGCCTTTAAATTCTACTTAGATTTTTTAAAGTCTAACCACTTTTTTTTTTGTTAGCTGTGCCCTATTGTATTAAAAATAAAATATGGTAAATTCAGATGCTAGATATGGATCTCGGGCCTAGGTGGATTGTGGCTAGTTTTTGCTGATGCACTTCACTCATTTACAATCTCTTTTTATTTTTTTTACCTTAGAGGACTTATGTCCCTAAAAGCTTATATAACTTTATCTAATGTTTTACTTTTTTATTCTGTATTCTATATTATTTTATTTTTGAATGGCTGGAATGGTATGTATGTATATTTTAATTATATATGTATTAAATTTATCTCTTTAGAGATCAATGACTCCTTGTAGTACTTAATAGTGAGTTCAGTTTCCCTAACCCAATATTAAGTACTATAGTAACACTTGTTATTAGGTTAGATTACTTAATCTAATATTGAGGTATTACAGTGTGGGGTGGAATAAGCCTTTGACAATCTAAAGGCCTAACCACAGGGATTTTGGAGCCCACTCGTGCGCCTTAACATGGATCGTGATGAGACTTAATCCATGGTCGGAGTCGATCTGTGGACTTGGGATTTTGCCCTAAAACCAAGCCCTAGTCAAGATGTTAGGGAAAACCCATGGAGAAGAGATACAACAATGGGTTATCATGTTGTCGTACCCAGTGCATTTTTGTATTCAGTGGAATATTTACAATTATCGGGTATCCGGTGACCCACATGTTTGACTATATTATTCTTGACCGAATATTCCAAGTTTAACAAACAAAATTAAATCAAATCATAGAAAAATTAATACAAAATGTATTTCTAAAATATTTTACTAAAAATAAGTCAAAGTTTGATGAATCTTGAACCACAGGATCAAAAAATTATGAGGAATTAGAAAATAAAAAAATATTTGGGTTTGGATTATTAAAAATGCTAATCTTTACTAATAAAATATTTAGGTAATTAGAGGATAATAAGCCTATCAATGCTTAAAATTTTTAAATTAATTTATTAGGAGGTATGTAAGAATCTTAAAGAACTCTTGGATGGGGGCATTGAAGAAATTTGGTATAAAATAATAATTATGGTAAAGAGGTATTAAAATATTAATATTTTATGCAAACTTGCAAATTTAGGTTTGGAAAATTACATAAATAATGTTTTAAAGTATTCATAATAATGTTTTGGATTATGAATGACAAGCTAAACCATATTAGAGATTAAATGGTAAGAATGAAAATTTTACCCTTCTTAAAGTTATGCCTAGATTTAATATATGATGTCATCTGTATCTTAGGGAAATTGGAGGAAAATACATGAATTTGATTTCAAAATAAGTAAATCAGCAAATTGAAATAATATTGAGTAGAAGAAAACCCTAATGTGGAGAAAATGTCAATTTTGTATTATATATAATAGGATGATATTATTTTGACCAACATCTTAATATGGAGAATTGGCCTAACAAAAGAACTTACAATTTATTAGAAACTTTAGGGCAGCATCTTAAGGTCATCAGCGAGATAAACCTACAAAAATTAGAGAGTAATATTTAAATTTAGGCAAGATCTAAATTTTGATCCCATCTAATATATGATGGCTTAAACTTAATGAGTTTGGATAAATGAACTTGCTTAATTCTTTAATAGATAGAATTTCAAATTTACTATAAATTAAGTTTAAAATATCTAAATGCATGAACTTAAGTGGTACATTCAATAAAATTAAGTGAAATCAATTATTTAGGTTGACACTTGGTATGTGTCTTAGTACTGTTAGAAAATATTAATCCAATTTAAGATATTGAATCTAAAAATATGGATTAGGATATTGCATAGCACTAACTATGGATATTTCAATATAATAATTAAATTAGAACTTAAAAACTCAAAATCTAATCAGTTTAGTAAATTAAAGATAATTTAATAAATAAAAAACAAGAGGATATCACATTTATATTTAATTGGTTGGTTTCCTTTTCATTATATCGCTTTCGATCCTGAATCCATTTGAATATATAAAAAGATTTGTGCATATAATAAATTTAAATAGATTCACTCATGTTGATCTATGTTCTGCATAGGCATTTATATCCAAGGCATACATTTTGGAGAAATAAGGAGATTGTACATATTCTTAAGGAGAGTTTGTAGTTGTAACAACCTGTAGCACCCCGCCCCGTTGCCGCGCGCAAAAGGGATAGTTAAAATAAGTATAATCGGATCAACGACGGAGCGGCGCGCCACTCGGGGAGGAATATTCTATCTCCCCGAATAGTTAGAACCAAATCTATCTGAAGGGCTGCTGTCTCAACCTCAAGAAGGGATAAGAGCTAATACTTAGGATAAGAGTAGTCTCCTTATCCTAAGTATTAGACCAATACATACATTAGATATAAAACACATGAGAAATCTATTATATGTATAAGATATCAGCATTTCCAGTATACTGATCACATCACAGTACTAAGTATAAGTAGTATATAACAAAGTGTGGAAGCTAAAGTAAATATCTAGAAATATTCATCATAGAAATTGTATGAAACATTCATCTAAAAAAGAAAAGAAAACACATCCAGAATTATTATAAATAATTTACTAAAATACTGACATAAAAGTTAAGTACTAAACAAAAATCAACTAAACAGAAAGTAAGGCTGGAGAAGAGTTCACTAGTGCTCCACAGGCTCCTCCTGAATCTCCTGAGTGTCCTCCTGACCTAGCTCAATATACTGCTCAAGATCTAGCAAATTACTGGATCGTAAAAGTACCCCGTGTTAGACAATAAGTCTAACATATCGAAATTAATCTAAATAGTTCTAGTTATTCATTTAACATTTACATAATATAAATAAATTTGCAAAAAAGCTGTAAAGTAACTGAAAGCATAAAACTGTATAAAATTGAAGTAAAGTAAAGTAAAGTTGTACTAAAAACTGAATACTGAAAGTAGACAAAAATAGTAATGAATCTGAAACTGAGTAATAGCATGTAAAACTATGTTGTATGCCACTAAAATTATGCATCTGAATATGTCACAATACTGTATGCTATTGATATGCAACCAAAATATCACTGAACAGCTATGAGCTGTACGGTCCAATGTATACATACATCCAGTTGGGAACTGCGATGTTGATGCATCCTGAAATTTTCTAATCAATGTATTCCATTATGTAACCCATAAATTATCAATGATACTCATACATCATTATTGATATTCAGACATCATGCTTATGCCTATGCTCATGCTTATAAGCTACATGAGTTAAATCTAAAATCTAAAAAATGCTTTGGAATCCGATAATGAATTCAAGGTCCCCATTATGTATAATCCTACCAACAAGAAGGATTCTGACTCCTAGATTTTAATCTCGATAATTAGTTAAAGTTGAGAGTTTACTTAAAAATTATTAGATGGGATGGTTGTATACACATATTTAGCATATTTGCAAGAAAGGTGGCTCTTAACACTTAGTTTGATTAAGCCACCCTAATGAAGTGATCTTCGATAGGAGGCATCACCTGATGGTGACTTGTATCTCAAGCTAAGCCATTAAGATGCCCAACTCACAATCACACTTAGTGTCCAAAAGAAGATGACTTGAGCTACTTAGTTTGTTTAAGCCGCACCTATTAAAGCGATCTTCGCTATGAGGCATCACCCGATGGCAATTTGTATTTTAATCAAACTAAGGAATGAGTCTCTATTTATAACACTCTTAGTCTAGGAAGCTTTACTCTAACGGGACTGTATTCATCTAATCCCTCGGGATAGCACCTGGTCATAAGTCCATATTGGAGTGAATTAACTAATCCTGAATACTATTGAAATAATTTAGTACTATGGGTATACCCTACTATACCCAACCAATAATCTGGGTTCAGAAGATTATATTTAATCAACAAGGATTATCAAAACTATTAATCCGTACTATAAATGAGTGAGTCCTACACAAGGCTCCAAGAATGTGATCAAAACATCACTCAATATTGATCTCTGCCGCAAAGGAGAAGTTCAATTCTAACTGCTTTAGGTGGTTCCTACCACGAGGTATCAAGTTCAACTTCTAAGGTTATGAAGGATCATCTAAGTTACCTCAATGTATCAATATTTAAGGTCTTTAAACATTTTAAGAATGATCCTAAAGCAAGACCCTTGAGATCTCACTTTTCTACCACTTAAGTTAACTTTTAAAGTTTACTTTTTAGACTTAGATTAAAGTGATCAGATCAGATGAATAAAATCCATCTGGTCATACTCTATTTTATAATCATGGGATGAAATCAAAGATATTATTAGAGTTAGATCGTTTCATAAATCATTACAATTTTATTTAATAGTCTTATATAAGTAAAAATCACAGATCTAAAGTTTAGATTCAGGGATTTAATCACACAAATTTAATATTAACCTTAGCACTTCTAATTCAATAATTTAAGATCAATACTAAATCAGATGCATTACTGAAATAATGTTAATTGAATTATCTTACAATCAAGTTAATTGATTAGGGATTAAGATTTAAATCTTAATCCAGACATATTAGGGTTTAAGTTCTAGCCTTACCAAAATTAAGACTAATGGTTAATTTATAGATCATTGACAAATTAATATATTATTAGTGTATTATTGATGAAAAATTTTAAATTTAGATTAAGTATTATTTACTTAATCAAATGTAATAACCCAGGTTGTTACCACTGACAATTAGGACCATTCTTAGTCTTAGGATTAATCATAGTGCTAACTAGGTCAATTGGAGTCAACCTCTAAAACCTAGCCCAAATTTGGAGTCAAATGGATCGAATCTTGATTTCTGGAAAATTCAGAAACCCTAGAATTGACCTAACTAAATTGACCTCCGATTTAAAAACGGACTTCGCCATCATGCTCATTGCCCCCAAAATAGCTAGGGGTGATATTTTCGTGTCAATCGGAAGTCGTCGAAATTTTGATGAATATTTTAATAATATTTAAATGCCCCGAATATTGGGAAATTTAAATACTCGTCGGATCGAAATTCTGAGCTCGCCGTTGTGTTCCTCACCCCTCAATTAGCTAAGGGTGGATATTTGAGAATTTTTGAAAATCAATTAAATGATTAATATTAATTAGTAAAATTAGGATTTAAATGAATTTAATTAAAATTTTTACTTTTTTTTTTGAATTAATTCTATCGGCGCCGTCACCCCCGACTGTCACGCCATCTCCTTTCCGTCAGGGAGTAACGACTAATCTCATCCGTCCGATCGAAGATCGGACGGCGCGCGAGTCCTCGTCCCCGTCGCCAGTTGCGCATCGCACGCGTGTCGTCGCACCACGCCCTGCGACCACTCATCGCGTTAGGTTGCCTCGCGGGCTCCGTCGCCACCCCCCATTTTTACTCACCTGCCAGCCTAGCTCCTCTAGGATCGAACAAAAAACCGTTCCGAAGCCGATCGGAACTCGAAGCGCCCGTCCTAAACTCCCGGTCGTCCAATCCAGGTAACCACTCAATCCTTCGATCTTTCTATACAATCATGTATGCACATTAGGATGCTTATTTGTCCTTATGGATTGAAGATCCACGATGCCTGATTGGGGCAAAATCAGCTCGATTACGTGATTTTGCCCCGGAAACCCACAGTGGGTTCCGTTGGGCTCGCCCCGTTCAAACGGGCCGAGCCTAGGGTGGGACCTAGCCGAGGCCACGAGTCTTCCCCGGCGACGGTCCGACCTAGGGTCGGGCCGGGTCGACTCGAGGCCCGGCCCGCGTCGCTTCGGGACGCGCAGCGCTGGCGGGGACCGCATCCCGCTGTCGCATGCTGGTTCGCTGCCGCGCTGTTTCTGTGGGTCCCTCATCCGCGTCAGCACTGACGCCGCGTGGGGCCCGCAGCCCTCTCCGCTCCCAATCAACGCCTGCCACGTGACAATGGCGATCCTGCAGCCATTAAAACCTGCAGAAGATATTAGATTAAATAAATATATGATAAATATATATATGAATACTTATATTAGCTGAGTAATTATGTTTAGTTAATAATTATATAAGTAACTTTAAGATTTAGGATAACCTAAGATACATATACATATGAATATTTAGATTCATAAATTCAGAAAGATTAACTAATAACTAATTAAGTCTAATTAATTCGATTAAGTTTCAGTTGAATTAATAATTATCGGGTTGACCAAATTAATTGCTAAATTAAATTTTGGATTAATTTTTGATCAAATACTAAACAGTTAATAAATAAATATATAAATAAACAAATATATATATTAAATTATTTATTAGTATAGATCTACGTTAAATATACAGGAATCTTAAATTAGGATGATATTTAAGAATGATTAATTAATTAAGTATTAATTAATTAGGAAATTAATTAATTTACAAATTCTCAATTTAATCAAACAATTTAGTTTAATTTAATTAATACAGTAAGTATAATTAAATTAAGTAGGATTAATTTTAATTTTACAGTAATATTAATACAATTAAAATATTTATTTTAATTAAGAAATAGATTAATTAATAATTAATATTAAATAATGATAAGAATAATGAACTAATTATAATAAATATAGAGAAATATTTAACTTTAGAAATGAATAGTAAAATAATACAAATTATATTTTTGAATAGTAGAATTTAAAAGTTTAATAACTTTTTATAGGATGATCCAGACATAGCCAATATAGGTCTCAAAATACTCAGAAAAATAAATAGAATTAAATGGCGTAATGCAGAATTTCGTTTCGAGGTACGTATAACAAAGTAGTATATTATGATCTCTTTAGGATCGCATAACTTTTGACATAGTTGACCAAACATAATTAATATGGGTCTTAAAATACTAAGGAGAATAGCCTCATCACTGTAGTAGTATTAGTTTTCTCATTTGAATATCTAGATAAATAGTCAACCCTATAACTCAAAGTTGACTTTAGTGAAAAATGACCAAAATGCCCATAGGATTCAAATGACCATAACTTGGTCGATTCAACTCCAAATTTAAAAATTCAAGATGCTAACTTGTTTAGAATTGAGATGTCATCAATAAATTGAAATATTATTTAGGACCTGAACCCTAGAAATCTAGAAAATGACCAAAATACCCCAATTTTAGTTAGGTCATAACTTGACCAATTGAGGTCCAAATTGGGTTTACTCCCTACCAGCATGCTCAGTATATTATAGGGAAGCTATAGAAACTGAATTTGCTAAAATTGGAATTCAAATGGAAAAGTCGGTTTTTGTCACCCGTTGACCGACCTGAATTTACTAAATTGCCCTTCAAACTTAAAACGTCCATAATTTAGTCAATTGATCTCAAAATGCAGTGTTCTTGGACTCTATAGAATCCTTGAATAGTAACCTACAATAAACTGCATCAAAATTTAGGTTTTAGTAGAGTAAAAATTTCTAAATCGCCCTTAGGTTAGATTTCAGAATTTCTCAAAATCTTTAACACTACACCTTAAGGACCCTTCCTGAGACTATGACTAGATCATAAGGTTGATTTCATTCATTGAAAAATAGGGGTTTTCAATGAATGAATCTTTAGTTTTATTAGTTTTTAGAATTTTTCAACTTATTTTGATTTTTTTGTCTTTTAATCTTAGATTTAAGATAGGAGATCTATCCTATTAAGCTTGATTAATTAATAGAATTGACATTGACTATTAGATCACTATTAGAATGAAACCTAAACCTTAAGTCTCATCCTTTTTGGATTATGTGATTAAGCTCAATCTCGTGACATTTAATCCATAATATATACTTTAGAAGTTTTAAGTTGGAATGTCTAAAATCATTAATTAGGTCGTAATGATTTATTATTCAACTGTTATAGTCGACTTTGATTTGGTATATTAGGACCTAGATAGTCCTAATATTTTGTAACTCATAAGGATGAGTTTCTGAGTTACACTCGATAGTAGAAAAATGGTGATCCTGAACTTGTGTAACTTGGAATAGTTAGAACGGATAATTGAAAACAGATGATATCACTATATTAGTAGAGTCCCTTGCTTATTTTGATACTTGGTGCTACACATTCCTTGTATATTTGAGCTTACTTCCTTGAACATTTCATATAAGATAACTTTGTGCATGAAAATAAAAACTTAGAATAATAGGATAACAGTTGCCTTTGGGTCCAGTTCATGGTGATTACGGTGCACATTTGCCCCGATGGATAGAGGTAAGGTGAGATCAGGATGCCTAACATTCTCATTGAGGAGAGTGTATTAGGCTTGGGACCCATATAGTCTTGCTGACGTGCTTGACTCGTCAGTTTTTTCTAACAGTTGTCCATATAAACAAAAGTAAAACAACTAAAATATGTTGCATAAGTATTGTCTGCCTCTTTAGTTATGCAGTATATTTAGTATGTTTACAGATTGAGATGTATATATATGTGAGCTAGTTTGGCCAAGTCTTCTGATATGGCAGTCAGTATACAGAGTTTGATGTGCAGTTTTAGTATTTGGCTATGTCTTAGTATTGCTTATTCAGTCAGCTATTTTTTTGTACATCTTACATACAGTAGGATGTTAGATTTTGTTGCTATTTATATGTATCACTGCTGAGATTTATTATTATAATTTTCATATTTCATTTGATTACCAGCATGTATTAGGATGTAGTATTTCCTTTTAGCACTTGTTTAATTATTTATATTTATATGCCTCACCTTGTTTACTCTGCTTTTGAGGTATGTCTTAGCCTCCTTTGGCGTAAGTTATAAATGTTATTTATAGCTGTTCTATTTCTTATTGTACTGCTAGTCGCTCCTATTTTATCGTTGCTTGGAAAAATGTAAAGTGGTGATATTAATAAACACATAAAAATGTATCAGCCTAAAATGTACTTAGACAATTGTCTAACATAAGATTTTTCTTTTTTTGGCTGGGGCCCTACATTGTGAAACCGACAATGTTAGGTTTAGAGCAGGTTGAGGTTACAGTACCTGAGGAGGAGCCTTATTTGGAGGAGGAGCAGCAACTTGGACCTGAGGACATTTAGCTGGTTATTCTACTTGTGAGGATGAGTGCATTTTCTTTTCTATTTGTCTAAGCTTTAAATGTTGTAATAATACATGTACCTATGACTGGGTGTTTGGATTATTTTATACTTATATTTTGAGTTATGTTCCATATTTATTATATTGTGATGCTTGGATGTCATTTTTTAATTTGCTTTTGCACTCTGTATGATTTAGTAGATAGTGACTATTAGATTGATTCTGTGTTAATCCTTCCCTAATCAGGTGGATTGTGAATTTTATCCTAATCCAATGGTAAGTGAGGGGTTAACCAGAGTGACACTCCACCCTTGGCTTAATCCTTGTGGGTTAAGGGGTGGGGCACCACATCAAATTCTTAAGATTCTTATGTTCAAATATAGTTTAGTATCAATTTAAGCACATCAAGGTGTTCAAATAATTATTAAAGTTCTCTAACATACATCATAATATCATGAAAGCATATGAATGTAAAGTGACGTAAAATAGAAGGTAATTAAGACTAACCAAATTCTAAATCAAACTAAAGGGGTTAGCACTTGATTACAAATCTAAGAACTTAAGTTTTATGCAAATTTAGTTATTAAGACCTACTTAGCCAATACAAGCATTCAAGGATCCTATTCTTTAATAGTTGGCACTAGATTTTAATGACATATAGTATATATTTTAAATGCATTAATTTAAAATATTAAAAAAAACTAATTTACTTTTTTTTCTAATATTTTTACTAAATCCTGAAAATATCAAATTTGAGCAAAATTGAACAGTTCTGCACACTACAGCGCATTGTTGTTTTCGTATTTTGATGACTCTGGAACCTTAACATCAAAATATAGCACATTAAAAACTGGATCTAGTAAAAATAAGCATTTTGCAATTACTTAAGTGATTTTTGAATGTGGAACTTCATTTCTTAACTAATTGGCATGAATTAAGTTAATATTTTTGATATGGACATTTGATCTTAGAAATAGTAAACTAGAACTATTAGTCTTGTGATTTATGCATTTAATCTTGAAAGTTATAACTTGATCTTAACTAAAATTTGATATTTGAATGATTTAAACAACAACCTTCTCTTATGAGTTATTTGATAATTTACTACTCGATAATTGTATAATGTTTTTCATTAGTGATTTGCCCTTAATCAAGTGATTATACATTGAACTTGCATAAGAATCTATGGATTGAACTCTATGGACACTTTTGATTGAATTTGTTGATCTTTAGACTATTACAAGTCTTAAGCTTAGATAAGTTAAGATAAAATCTTACAATTCAGGTAAGATGGCAAATATCCCTTAAATAGGAATAATTTTGAGGTAGGATGAATCTTGTTGATTATTTTGAGGTAGAAACCTTAGATGAACCATCTAACCTTAGATAAATTGAACTCATATCCTTACGGTTAGTAAGCCTATGAAAACTAGAATGGAACATATTATGGTAGGATTTTTATTAATTGAGTGACTCTTAAAGTCACATTCCTTGTGAGCCTTGTTTAGAACTTCAAATGGAGAAAAGGATTCATCTAGCTTGCAAAATCCTTAGTTATTAAAATAGTCAGTTTAGAAATGATAATATTAGCATTATCATGTGGAGATTTTGGTGCATGTCCATATGACCGATTCAATTCAGTAGGATATAAAATTGGTTGATTTGGCCTAAATAAGATTATAAAAGGGTTTCATCCCCTTATCCTTGTGCGCATTGATAAGTGCAGTTTAGTTTAGGATAAACATCCCACTTTTATAGTATATTTAATTAAGGTATTAAATATCTTAATTTGAGAGAATAAATTGTAAAAGGGTTTTGTCCCCTTATCTTTGTGCGCATTGATAAGTACAGTTAAACAAACTAAGTGATTTATGTTGTATTTCTTAGAATGTACTCAAAGTAATGTATAAATTAGAGCATTGAATATTTTAGTTTGAGATAATAAACTGTAAAATAGTTTCATCCTCTTATCTTTGTACGCATTGATAAGTGCAGTTAAACAAACTATTCAAGTTTACCTTCTTAAATAGTTACTTCATTATGTACATATACTTTACACATGTGATAATTTAGGAATATATGATTGGAATTGTGATAGTTTATGAATTCAAAAGATATAAGCATAAGTGCTTGTCAGATGATTATGAAAATCAAAAGTTATGTTAAATAGTTATTTTCTTGAAATGGATTTCTATTTTTTGATGATCTTACGAATCATATTGAATTAAAATCATTAGCATTATTGCATAAGCATAAGCATAAAAGCATTATGTAATACATGATACAATATGCATCAATATTGGTAGGACCTACGGGGTACAGTATGTATCATGGATATTAGGATTCTTTGGGGTGCATGAGGCACCAAATGCATAATGATAACATAAATTAGTGGCATAATCACATGCATATTCAGTGGCATGAAACACAGTCTTATTTTAGATTTAATTCAATTTTAGCTTCTTTACTATTTTTTGTTTTCAGTACTTAGTCTTTCAGCTAATGCTTTACCTTATTTTTAGATTTGTACAATTTCACATTTTTTAACTATTTTAGTCCTTTTTTTATAGTTTGTTTAATTGTTGAAATGTTAAACATTAGATATTATAACTATTTAGAGTAGTTTTTGATGTGTTAGACTCATTATTTAATATGTGGTACTTTTGGGATCCAGCAATTTGCTAGATCCGGAGAAGCTTGTGGAGCCAAATTAGGAGCCTTCACAGGATATCCAAGAGAATTTCGTGGATCATTAGAGGACTCTTCACCAGCCCTTACTTTTTGTTGTAGTTACTTTCAATTCAGTATTTAGACTATTTTCTATATTTTTTATTAGTAAATAGTTGTAATAATTTTGGATGTGTTTTCTTTTTTTTTATGAGTTGATTACTTTACTTAGATTCTGTGATGAATATTTATGGATGTATGCTTTAGCTTTCGCATTCTATATTTATTATTACTTATACTTAGTATTGTGATGTGATTAGAATACTAGAAATGCTGTTATATTTATATATATTGGATTACTCATATTCACTCATAACCCAAATTATATATTATATTGTCTAATACTTAAGATAATATTTTACACTTATCTCAAGGATTTGCCATGCAGCTTTTATTTCAGCAGCATTATTCAGGGAGGTTTAGCAGTCCTTCCTGAGTAGCACATCATTCCGCTGCCAATTATTATTCCTTAAACTAAACCATTTGCGCGCGGTGACGAGATGGGGCGTTACAGTAGTTATCTAGGGAACCCAACATCTCAACCGGTTGGGCAGACGTGCTTGGCTTCTCATTTGGTTTGTACATGCTCGAGAAAATGAAGATAACTAAAAATTCTATACAACATTTAGATAAAGTTTACAATTTACTTTTCAAATTATTTTCAATTTCATATATAAATTACAGTTGGATATCCAATTTTACTTTTATATTTACTTTCACTTTTGAGTTTAAGACTTTTAGTTTACAATATAGTTACTCAACATTATTTCAGTTAGATACTTTCTTTATAATATTATTTTCTTTTAATGCTTTTATATATGCATATATACTATAAATATTTTGACAGTTTCTGCAAGATTGTACTTCAGTTTAACTCAGTATGGTATTATAATTACAGTTACATTTTCAATTCTTACTTCTGCAATTACATTTCAACATTTTATAATGCTTTTAAATTAATTGTAAATGTTTGATATCCTAAAACAATAAAAAATTTCTTGTACTTTGATCTCAATGTATAATAAGATATTTTATTTTCTTTGGTGGTGCCCTGATATATAATACTGATATGCTAGATCCGGAGCCAGTTAAGGACCCAACATACGAGGTTGAGTTTGTCCAGGAGGAAGAGGATGATTAGCATTTCATTTATGTTATTTTTGATTTCATTTTCAATGAGATAGTGTGCTTTATTCAGATTATATAAAATGTGAAGTACTTTTAATTTTATTTTCTAAAATGAATGTATTTTAACTCTTCTAAATAAGCATATGGGGCATGATATTTACTCTTTCCCAATTTTTGCTTCTATTCCTTCTTCATCTCATGTGGATCATGCATATTTGTTGGCATATTAGAGATTAAAAAATCTTTGTTTTATATCAAAAACAATGCTACTCCATGTCATGATGGCTTCATATCCTTCTTTTTTAAAACAATTTGGAATATTACTAGCAAGGCTTTTAATGATAGAGTTCAATTCTTTTTTAAAAAAGGATTTAAGCCTAGATGGCTTAACACTTATTAATTTGATCTCCGAGTATATAAATGGAAATGCAATTGAAGAATTTTGACCTATCTCTCTTTACAATATAATTTATAAAACTATTTCTAGGACTATTGTTGGGAGAATCTATGACTTTATTCTTGATTTAGTTAACAAGGCTCAAGCTACTTTTATTCAGGGAAGCAACCTTCCTAACATGCTATCTTATATAGTGAATTGTTCATAGCCTCTAACAAGAAGTTTTTGTGTGCAAAATAGATTTGAGAAAAGCTTTTGAGAGCATGAATGAAGATTTTATAATTAACATTTTGTTGAAACTTAACTTTCTTTACAAAATGATTTATTGGATTTAGGATGTTCTTTTTCTCATTTGCTCTTTATTCTGGATATGAATAGACTATCTACAAGTCTTGATGATGCTTGCAATTATTATCATCATTTATTTTATTCATGTCTCTTTTAAACATTATTATCTATTATTTGCGGATGATATTGTATTATTCGGCAAGGCTTCTGCTTCAAATTTAAAGGGTTGTTACAAATCTAGTATGGACAAATTATTTGCAGCCTTTGGTTTGTCTTACTATGAAGAAACATCTTCAATTTATTTATCTAAATCTATCTCATACTCAATTGATTAAGATCAAGTTTTAAATTTAAATATCTCCTTTCATTTGTTAAAATACTAGGGGATTCTAGTTTTGCATTTAAGGCGATGTTAGCTCTACTGTATCAATTGGAATGTTTCCTTGGATATGGCTTTCTTCACTTTGCCTTTCTTTTGGCTTAGTTTCTCCAATTATGAATGTTCTTTGCTGCTATTTCTTTCTGGAAGTTATTTAAATATGGGGGATTTCTTGCCTTTCTATCGAAATTGGTTGCTCATTGTTTGATATTGAATAGCATTTTCTTGAACTTCTAGTTTTATGCAAACTTTTCCTTATATTTATGAGGCCTATTTTGAGTTATCTGTGGTCTGATGAGGGAGGTTCTGTCATTTTTTTTATTCTGCAAATTGATTGTTTGGTTTGCAATACCTCTCTGTTCTCAGATTTAGAATGAATTTTAGATTTTTATATTGCAACTAGGCTCTTTTTTACTGTTATGGAATATTTTCCTAATTTATTTGAGCCTTGCTTTGGGTTGTCTGAGAGTTTTGAACAAGATGACTCTGAGTTGTGCAATTTTGAAGTTTTATTTGATACAAGACATGCTATTTTTGCTATATTTGAGCTTCTACAGTTTTGTTGTATGCTATTGGAAAGTTTGGTGATCGATCTTATGGATGTACGTGGATGATGGCACCTTTCAAGTTTTCTGTAAATTGCTCTGCACTTTTAAATTTGATTGGAAGTTTAGTTATGTATGGATACACACTTCAATTATACAATATCAAAGAGGAAACAAATAAATAAAGTAAACCGAACAGCACTACAATACAAAGAAAAGGAGTAAGAAATTGAGACTGGATTTAGAGTTTCTTTCCACGTAGTATGGACCAAGAGGTAAAACTATTAAAGAGAAAAAGATACAGTATCAAAGAAACTCCATTAATAGTATCTATATACATATATATACTATTTAATTACATTTAAAATTGCTGTTTTTTTTTTATCGACAGAAATTGCAGCTTCAATTGAGCGATTTCTCCTTCGAATGGCTCGTCGAAAGAGCCACATATTGAGAAGAAAATTGGGGAGCATAGTTAAGAAGCCCCATTGGATGGCATGGGACCAGTAAGGAGTGCACACTGAATCATAGCCTATGCAACGAACTGAGGCCTTAGCAAATGTATTCGACGACGGAATGAAGATGGACGGCTTCTCGATGCCTACCATCTTTGTTGCAACATAGAAGGGGATCTGCATTATCAGAAAAATGAGCTATTTATTTGGAATAAAGATTTTTTTTGTTTATAAGACAAGATTCAATATGATAGTTATGCATAATTGTTCTATTAGAAATAATGTACTCTGCTAGGGGAAATGCTACAATGAACTATTTTATTTGAAATGCCTTGTGCCTCTTTTTTTTTTTCAAATTTTTAAGAACCTGTAAATAAAGCACACAAATGGAAATGCAGAACTCTATGTAGTATAAAAATTATACTTTAGTTTTTGAGGATCGATTATCTTGTTATACCAACAACATTTCATTTTACATGTATTTATGGAGTCATTAACCTTCTTAGCAATGTACAACCTTACCTTGCTTTGCTTGTCAGCTCATATTGCCAACCTAATGTATAGGTTGCATTCTTTCTGTACAAGGTAACCATGTTTCTAAGATCTAGTAGCTCAGCATTTTCAGGCTTCCCTTCTCATTGAAAGTGTATTTCTTCAATTCTCATCATACTTATCTTTATTGCTCTTCAAATGGCCAACATTTACTGCCAAAAGCACTTAAATATTGCTTATTAGATCAGATTAGTGAATGCTATCATTGCTCTTTGTTATGATTTTAAATGGGATATCCTCAATTACTAAATATTTTGACAATTATATTTCAATCAATATTTAGATATTAGTAGAATGCTCAATCATTGTCCTAAAAAATCTTCATTGTGAGGTATCTATCATGTTTAGCCTTGTATTGTTGTTGAACCTATTCTAAACTTCTCTATCACTTAAGGATTTGTAACTCTAGTTCTTTATAAGAGTTTTTGTACTTAGCACAACATTTTGATCAGCTAGGTAGTGTCTATTGATAATTGCATATTTAATGGTCCAGATGGTTATTAAATTAAACAATCTTTGAACATGCAAATTGTCTTAGACTTATATATTGCCTATTTAATGGTAAAATAAATAAAGGATAGACTCTCATCCCAATTCCTTAACATCATGCTATAAAATTTTCCTAGCAAGTGGGTTATTAATTATTGACCACCTCTATTTGATCACCAGTTGTGAAAATAATATTTTAATATTTTTCTTCAATGTAGCATCTATTATTGTTCACAAGGCTCTCCAAAAGCTGCTTAAAAATGATTATCCTAATATAAAATGTTTGAACTTGGCAATCCAAAATCCACCCATACATTTTTAAGGAATAACTCGACGACTGCATCTTTGGTACTAGTATCATTGCAAGAATAATTGTCAACTATGATAAATACACAATGATTGCTTCCTCGTGTCATTGATAATCTCTTGAGATATAATATTAATATAGTTACTCATGGTTGGATGGGTACAACTATAGGTATTTTATTCCTTCTTATTGGTAGATTTTGACGTACAACACTGCCAGCATCCTCATATGCACCTCAAAACATTTACAACATCTTTGCCATTATTTGTAACTTTAAGAATTTAGCAAAGTTTTTCCTACCCAAAACATTTAACTACCCTTAAAATGCACATTTGTGTGGGAATCTTTTCCATGTATGTATTGATTGGATGATTTTTCTGTTGCTTCTTCAATTTTGATCTATTATGTATATATATATATATGCTTAATATATATGTTTGAAAAAAGTAAGCATACAAAAATTCCTAATTCAAAATTCCACTAAATGACATATATCAGTTCTTACATAAATAAATAAAAGCTGCCAAAAAGATTAATAATGAATATGATAAATTGATGTCATCGATTCATTTTGGGAGATGTACAAATTTATATGTGAATAAAAATGTTCTTCTTTATGGAAATAGATTATGTGGACCAAAGAATCATGATTCAAAATAATAAATACATGAAGTCTTAAGGATATCTCTTACGTGGTCAGACTTAAAAAGAGATGTGGGAAAATAAGTCTCAAAGTATGATGCATATAATCTTGTTAAGTAGAGCATTAGTGAGTAAGAGGCTCTTCAACCTATATATTGATCTTATTATTAGTTTTCTATATATAGGCCAAAAAAAATTTTATATGATTAATTATGCTTAGACTCAACAAGTTTGCCCATTTTATACTTATTAAGCCAGCATATACAATAAAAAACCTATCAAATTTATTCTCTCAATTGATAATAAGATTTCACAAAGTACCAAAGATGACTGTTTCTGATCTAGACAATATAGTCACTTTAAGATTTTACAAGATTATTTAATTTGATCTTTGGATAAGGCTCAACATGAGTGCCACCTTCCTCCTTAAATTGATGAGAAAAATGAATAAGAAAACTATGTACTAAAATATTTATGGTGTTTATGTAGTCTAGATTTTGGGGGTAGGTAGATAAAAACTTGCCATTAATCATATTTATATATAATAATGATTACAAATAAACTATTTGCATGGCACCATATGAAGCCTTGTGTGGGAGGCAATGCACTACTCTTACATCATGGTTAGCAGTGGGATTTATAAATTTGCTTAGGTCAGAATTGATTTAACAAGTTACTATAAAGATCAGATTAATCCAATCCCATAAAAATATAGCCTTAGATTGACAAAAAAAATATTTTCATCATAAACATAGATATGTGGAATTCTCAGAAAGTGATTTTGTCTACATGAATTTCAGTCCTTAAGATGGAGTTACTAAATTTAGTGGGAGCCCAAGGTAAATTGGTCCCTTTTGAAGAGCTAACATTGGAAATACAACCTACCAACTTAAACTTTCATCACAATTTAATGTATGTAGTTAATAATGTATTTCATGTATCATCGCCAAGCAAGTTCTTATTAGACCCATCAATAGAATATAAGACAAAGAAATAGAACTTTCACTAGTGTTGAAAAAGGCTATAGCCTCCATTATGTATTCCAGGTGAGCGGGGGTCCAGTGCAAAGCGACTGGGTGAACTTTTCTTCTAAGTCTAGGCTCTGCAAGACCTTCAATACGGATAGGAGATGAATCATCCTGAATGTATATGAGGTTCAGTTCTATTTGTGGACAAGAAAACAAAATTCTGAAAATCTTATTAGCCCGTTTCTCACCTAACGTTACGTTCAACTATCTATTCATTTGACGCATACATGTCATTTCAATGATAAATGAAAAATCAAGCTTTTGATAAATGAAAAATCAAGAATAAGGTCATTTCAATGATTTAAATCTAGTGAATGAATTGTATGGCTGAATAAGTTGGGAAAAAGTGCCAAACATTCATTCATAGTATCCCCATTTATTTCATAACTATGACATGCTTATAATTTTTTTGAATGCAAGATTTTAAAGGATGTAAACTCTCAAATCAAACCTCTTACGTTTGATTTTGAGTACTTTAAATTTTTGATAACATGCTGAGGATAACATCATTTTTAAGTTGGGGAATTTGTTGTTTCAATCGCCATGCTATAAACAAAATATTTATTTAATATGCATGGTTTTTTATATATTTAATTGGAATATAATTTGATAAATATTGATTTTAAAATTTAATTTTTACATCATTTTGATGATTGCATTTTTAATAATTTATTAAGAATTTTTGAAGCCTAAATAAGTTAATGATAAGTTTTAAAAATATCAAACTTTGTAAATTAATATAAAAAACATAATTCATCAAATTTCAAATCTATCTTTATATTTGGATTCATAAAATTCATCTGGTAAAAAGAGCTATTCCTACAGCTTTAAAATTTCCAATATATTAAAAATAATAATACTAATAATAATAATAATAATAATAATAATAATAATAATAATAATAATATTATTATTATTATTATTATTATTATTGTTATCATTGTTATTGTTGTTGTTGTTATTGCGGTTGTTGTTATTTTTGTTGTTGCTGTTGTTTTTGTTGTTATTATTATTTTATTTTATCATTTTTTTCTTTTCTTTCACTACCTAACCATAAAATCTACCATATAGTAGGTGACACAATGATTATCATGTATGATGGCTAATCTTGATGGTCAAACCACATCGGTGTTCACATATCAATGTCTACCTTGCTTGTGCATGCCATGCCATTTTACCTCACTTCAATGGCTATACAAACCCCACAAAGTTCCTACTCCTCCTCACTGTAACCCTGATTGTCTTGGCTTTGACTCCTTGTGATGCTAGCTATCTCTATGATTGTTGTTTAGTGATCGAACAACTGAGGAGGAATCAAGCATGATTTGTTATACTTTTAATAATAATAATAATAATAATAACAATATGAATAATAATTATAATATTATAATTACTATTATTATTATTATTATTATTATTATTATTATTATTATTATTATTTATTTTTATTAGATTATTACCACTATTATGGTGCAACATAAGATGAGTTGACTCCATGTTAAATAACACAAATGGTCAGTGCCCAATGACTATTGGACGGGTTGACTCCACAATTTTATAGTGCAACATGTTTCCTTTGTGAGTACAAGGTATACTATTGTGTGAGCCTATTTAGAAAACTTAAATGGCTTATTTAAGAACTTGAGCTTTCTTCTTAGTTCACTTTAGGTTGGTATAATCCTTATTCAATAATTATAATACTCATTTTGAACATGCACATTTCTTAAAAAGAAAGTTTTTAAGCAAAATCATTAGTCATATTCAAAAATTAAATTATAGCTTATAATAATCAAAATTATTCAAAATTAAAGAGGCTTTGGGATAAACCCATAAGACTAACAGTTAACTAAAAGAGATTAACATAATATGTATGGCATGTGGAGATAGAGAAAAATCTACATCCCCAGATAATGAAAAAAATGATCCTAGAAGTATGACCCCTTATGCATCCTTATCAATGGATAAAAAAATAGTAATAATAATAAATGAAACCATAATATTTAAATGAGTGATGTTATGTACTACTTTCATGCCAAATAAATTTAAATGTTTCCTTACTAGTCATTATAATTCATTATTTAATAATCTACCATGGTTTTCATTACATTCTTTGTGTTTATAAGAATATCCGAGTGATCCCATGTAAGTTGACTCACCCTGTCAACATTTGACTAATCTCTTTTATGAGGGTGATGTCACTTTGATTCTTTTGGAAACACAATCGACTATTCATATATAAAAATCACGTTATCAAAAATTACTATAGTTTCACTCTAATCAAAAGCCTCTTAAGAACAATATGGAAATGCCTCTAATGTTTCCAAACTTTCAAAAACATGGAAACATGCCCATAAGTTCTCATTTTGCTCTTTTATCATAAAATTTGATTATATAGTCATTTTTATTGAATGACTTGTATCATTTTAATTTCTTATAATTTATCACAATTTAACCTCTCCTCCTAACAGGTTGATGATTAATTTGATTTTTATAACTTGCTAGGAAAAGAGAGGTTTGTATGTCACTTATTGAAGTTAATAAATACATTTATAATGAAACTTTAGCAAGTTTTCTGATATAAGAAAAGTTTATTTTATCTAAATTTTATAATGTACAAGTTTTATTTATATATTTATAATTATAGGAGCTAAATTAGACTATAATAATAGAATTGGAATATATAGCTAAAACAAAAAAAATATTTATTAAATGTATTAAAAAATGAATTCAATACTTTCAATTAAAGGGCAAAATGAAACCTGACATTGTACATCAATTCCCATTCTCTTGTACTCAGTCGATAATGATCTTGAAAATTGACTCACATACCTAAACATAAAATGAAAAAATAAAAAATGTATTGTCATAAGGTTTGAATTTCTTCAAAGTTTTTGAGGGTTTATAGCCCAATCTCTTTCTTAAAGAAAATGAAAACATATGCAAGGTTATGAAAATGCAACAAGAAATAACAAAGTTAATAAATACTCATATTCAAGTCATTAGAAAGATGGATTACAATTAAGTAACAGGAATAACATTAGATGAGCAACGACAATAAAGGGAATCCTCTACATTGAAAGATATAGGAAATTAATTTCCTTACATTCTTCAAGCAAGAACAAAATGCTTAATTATCTCTAAGATTATAAATAGTAGCTCAAATAAATTTGCATTACTTGAACTAGATAGTTGAGCATTTAACCAAAACACAAATGCAAACATCTAAAAAATTATTAATCTTTGCATGATGATGTAAAATTTTTCCATGATAAACACTGCTTAAAATAACAAAATGAGGCCCTTGATTTAGATTCCAAGTGATGCAAAGTTTATTAGATTTATGACATAATTAAAGAGTAGTAATTAAATAATATTTATTATAGGGAATAAAATAAATGATAAGGTCCTTTATAAATGAGATTTGAACAATCATCCCATTCCGCATAGTCCATCCTCACCTAAAAACATTGACACCAAGCAAAATAAAATAAAATAAAATGAAACAGAAACAGACAGCCACATTTTGTAATTGATCAACTTCATATGAGTGATACCATTAATTTGGGAACCATAGTTATAAAAAAAAAACCAAAAAATAATTAAAGCATAAGTCAATATACTAGAAAAACTAGATAAGAAAAGTCTTACCTAGTGGTATCATAAGTTGTAAAATATAATTAATGTTATGCATGCCTTTTTACATAAATATCCAAAAATTATGCTTAAAAGAGGTTTAATATTAGCCCAAAACAAACTTTTTTAGGAGCCAGAGATAGTAGAGTAAAACTAGTAGATGAAGGCTTAAGATCACTCTCATTGTAACAATATAGAAATGTCCTCACATAAGATGTAAGCTTTACTTGGTTCATTTCAATAGAGCATGATAAAACTACAATTAACCAAATAAAGGACCCATTGTACATCAACCAATCTCCTAGTATAGAAGAATTAAATTAGTTCATTAGAACATTGTACTTTTATAAGCATCAGCAAAGGAATCAAGGTCGGAATGGAAAAAATTGCTAAAGAATTTAGAAAAAGCTACATATTCTCATCTTCAAGTTCAAAGGTTTGCATATAGATTCTCTTAAAAAGTACTTGGTCATAAAAGCTAGTGATAAGCTTAGTAATCAAGGTTGTAAGGAAACATATATTTCCTAGCATGTAAGATTATTCCAAGTACAGTTTTAACAAATTTGAATGTACATGCAAAGTAAAAATTATTTGGGTGAACCATTTAACAAATTTTTAATTTAGTCCACCATTATGCAATTTATGTCTCTCAATCCTTAAGAAGAGATGGAACTCCAAATATTTGGTAGGGCCAATAATAATAAGAAGGTTAATAAAATTTAGAAGTTTTGGTAGTTGAGAATGTTGTTCAAGAGAAAAAACATGATTTGTTATTAGTCAGTTAGAATCCGGAAAATAATAAAAGAAATTAAGGCAATTTTAAAGGATAATTAGATTGTTAGTAGATGCTTCACTAAAGCAAGGCAACTCATTATTAAATAAAAGATGTGAATAGATATACTTTCAATTCAAATATGCTTATGTTTTTTATATTTCAAGAATATAAACATTGTAAGAGAGCTTATCCAGGGAACTAATAAGATGATAAAGAAAGAGATGACATAAATATCTATGGCCATTGGAGGAGTTGATATAGCAACACAAAGTGTTATTGAAAATTTTAGACTATTTGACATTAGTAATGCAAGGGTTTGTCCAATAATGTAATAAAGGGAAATATTTTAGCTAAAATGCTAGCAATGGTGAAATTCTATTTTATTGTGGTTAAAAGCATTCTTAATGATAATAAATGAACAATTTTTTTTTTCTTTGAACCTAAAAAATACTCCTTAACATTTCTTATGTGAAACTAATGTTGTCAAATAAGAGTCACCTTAAAATAAATGCCAAATGGCTATAGTTATAAATAAGGGGGAGAATAATTTTATGTTAACCAATAAGTATCAGCTTGGCTTGATTTGGGTATAAGAATGATTAATTTCCATGTGATATTTGATGATAGTTTACTTAAAACATATAAAAGTTGATGAATATCTTAAACAAGTTGAAGATATCAAATATTCTAACTAAAATAAAAAAATTGATTAGATATCAGCAAGGCTTGGGGAGACATAACATCAGTATTTTTTATTATTTCAACTTTATGAGGCAGAGAATGGTTGGATGAGAAGATAAGTAAAATAAAAAAGATAATGGGCACTAAAAAGACATGAGTTTAGTATCTCAGGCAAGAGGCATTAAAAAAGTTATAAAATTGAAGTCTTGTCATCTAAGACACTAAAAATTTAAAAAATTTAAGCCTTTTACTATTAAATATAAATAAGTAGAGAAACACAATTTAATCTTAACCAGTAGAGAATGGTTTTTGTTTGCTTCTTTGTTGAAGAAATGAAAGTTCCAAATTGACATTGTGTTTAAAGTTCTTATTAAAAATTTAATGGCTTCCCAATCATGAGAATTATAAGAATTGATAGATGACAAACTAATGATCATACACTTTTATGCTTGAATGCTTTTTTAAGATATTAGAAAAAAAAGAAAGGTAATGCTTTATAAGCTTAAGTCTCATAATAAGAACATATAAAAGTTCCCCATAATAATAAATATAATATGAATTAAATGTATTTTTATAGTATCCAACCAAAAATTTCTATATTTTTTATACATAAACTATTTTTTATATGTATTTAATTAAATGAAATAAAAGGAGGGTAATGATCTAATGCACCCATGTTATCAACTATGTAGATGGAAAAGGTATTGAAACCTTTTCCAACTTTAGCCATATTAAATTTTAAAGTGCTGATTGATCTAAAAAAAATAAAGGGATGAAGAAGAAAGATCATTTAATTTAGCATTTCTGATAAAATCATTAAGAAATTTCAAGTTTCCCAATCGAACTTAAGCATCTCCAAGGCTTTCATTAAAGTATTGAACTATAATAAAATCACCATATATTATTTAAGAAGAAAATTTGCAGAAGCAAGGGAATCTAATTACTTCAAGAGGTTTAAAATATTTGTTCCAAAATTTCTTACATAAACAACAAAAGTGACAAAATAATAGTTAGCTTTACTAGTATCTAATTTATATTGAATAAAATGAGTATTACCAGAGAGAGCCTGAACTTAATGATAGAAGAATCTTATTTGATCTAAATTTGACCTTGAGATGTCATAGTAAGGCTATGCAAGTTTTTCTCATATGCTGTAAAATACCAAAATTTCAGTCTCCAATTGTTTATTAATATTTAAATAAATTTTGACTTCAGATTGAAAATCTGACTCCGCCATTGCGTTCACCACCCCCAAATTAGCTAGGGGTGAAATTTTGAACGTATTTAAAAGTCATTAAATTTTCGACAAATATTTTAATATTATTTAAATACCTGAAAATTTGAGTAAGTAAATACTCGTCGGATCGAAAATCCGAGTGCGTCGTTGTGTTCAGAAGACCTCAATTAGCTAGGATTTATTTTTTTATTATTTTTTTTTATTTTTGAGGTATAATTCAATATAAATTTAATAAATGGAAAATTCTAAATTAAATAAAATAGTATATATATATAAATATATATAATATATCCTTCATTAGCAAAACCCTAAATTCCTCTACGCGGCCGACGCACGATACGCTCACGACTCCTTCCCCATCCCGAGAACCCCCGTTCCTATCTTCTACAAACTATCGACGACGTGTGGATAGCACCAATGATTGCTCCAATAGGAAGGATTGAATCCATACCGACTCTACTCTATATCATCAAGCACTTATCCTCTCGACAGAAGGATTTATATAAAGGTAAGCCGAGCCTCTCTATCTTGCCGAACCCACTCCATCTCATAAAGAGTCTTTTCTAGCTGCATATTAAGGATCAAGGTACTTCCTTCCTTTCACCATGTTTTATTTTTAATTAAATCAATGTCAAATTTCGATTCATATTAGGGCATTAGGGATTTTTATACAATTAGATTAAAATTCTCAGGAAGCATTTATGTACTCTTGTTTCGATTCATCATGTATGTATACTTTTCCTTTGCATAATAATTTTTAGTATCATCCAAATACTGAATATTAGATTTTTATAAAATCTAAATATATAAATCCTAAAATTTCAACTTAAAGTAAGGAAGAATACTTCAGATCATAATCTATTTAATATATCTATGCAAGAGTTCAAATGATCTCATCCTATTAGTGTTGAGAGTCTCAAGTAAATTCTGTATATGATAAAATTCTGAACTCTTCTTCCTTATTATGATTAGTGTTACTAAGTATAGTTGGATTGTGAGTTATATTAAAAAGACATTAAGTAAATTATTGAATTGGTAAGATCCTTATATAATAAATCTTTAGGTTTATTATGAATAATAATTACTAAGTTGGATTGATTAATTCTATCAATTTCAATGTTGGCATATTAATTAAAAACCAAAGGAGATCACTTCTTTATAATATAATCAAAGCCTTGCTTTAAGATAAGTACCTCTTTTATTAATGCATATGTTCTTTGAAATCTTAAGAGCATAGCATTCATAGTCTTCCTCACATGCTCTCTTTACAATTACCTCAATCATAGTTTTACTTTCTTCTGTTGTGGTTTGTTTTGCTTAACTACGGTTCATATAAAAGCTCTATAATAATACCTTTACATTTCGATAAAGATAAGCATGTATTGTTTGATAATTAAAGAGGGCTGTCCTTCTTCCTGTATTCCTTGTGAAATGGATGCCTTGTATAATAAGGTTGAATAAAGGGCAACTTGATGTCCTTATAGTTATACCTTTATTTTAATAATATGGCTGAATGTCAGAATTTAATTATATCAAATCCTGAGATTTGTTGTTATTATAATTATCCTGGTTAGAGTAACTAGAAGTTTTTCCAACATGATTATGTTTCCCTTGAAAGCTTAGAACAAAGAAAGGAAAAGATACATATATTACTGCCATCTATTATATGTAAGACCACATGTTACACTCAACTGTGTAAAATAATATATGCGCTATCAAATCGTGAGTAACAACATATGTTGCTTAATACCAATTACTGTCTTTTTGTTATATGCAGTTTCAATAAGAACAATTAATTTATGAAAATCAAATGCTGTTATCAAAATGCTGATTACCAAAATGCTGTTATCTACCTTAAAGAATCATATGCTGCTATGCTAGCATTTTCTTGCATTAGAATCACATATAATTATTAGAACCAAATATTGCTGTGAGATCAAATGTTTAATGAAGCGATTATCTTTAATGAAATCCAAATTGCTGCTATAAATCCAATTGCTATTATTAATTGTGTGTAGAATCAATTATTATTATTAGTTGAGTAATAGGTTGCTTGTTGCTATAAAATATGAAAAGAGTCAATTGTTGTCATTAATTGTATAAATGAATCAAACTACGTTGAGATTTGAGAAATGCCATGTAAATAAATTCAAGGGTTACCAAAAAGAAGATTAAATTGATCTTAAGAGAATTGCAACATTCATCATCCATGTGATATAGGATGACATACTTGTGCCATCAATGCTTCACTAATCCACAAGCATATGACCTTGCTGAATTTTACACAGTATGACCATTAATGATAACCTCTAGAGCATCCAGTAATATATTCAACTCCATTAACAAAGCTAGCTTAATCTTCAGGTATTTACATGCAATTTTAAGATGATAAGTTAATTCAAATTATAAAATTTTAAGCATAAGCTGATCTGAATAAAGATGGTAACTCTATACTAGGTAATGGATAAATTCATTGATTTAATAGAATATTAAATTCTAGTATTATTGCTTACATTAATCAATTATAAATAAAGTAAATTGCTGCCATTAATTGCATAAGTAAATCATTTACTGCCACGAGATCTAAGTGATGCCAAGTATCATGTAAATAAATACAAATGCTGCCTTTTGACTCATACATGATTAAGTTGCTGCCTTTTATCCAAAAAGTTATATATATTTTATGAGATCAAACATAAATGCTGTTATAAGTTGTACATAAGATTATGGAATACCATTTCTCTTATTAGTATCGTAACTACCATTTTCTTTTAATTATAAATGCTGCCATATCTTAACATGAATTCAAATGCTTTCATTGTAAGTTCATTTACAAGCAGTTATATTACAAATGTTGCCATATATTTGCAATAATGTTGATATCTTATGCTGTTATCATTTCATAAGAAATTAGATATAAATATATGTTGAACTGTCATTTTATAAAGTCAAATGATCAATTGATGATATTTATTTATTTTACAAATGATTTATTCTACTATGTTCTTTAGAAGATCTAAAAGTTATCATTATTTTCATATGTTATCATCTCTTAAAATAAAACATATGTTGTTATTATTTTCTAAAATGTAATCATTTATATCATATGGAAATCAAATGCTTTACTTAGACTGCATATTATGTGTCGGGCTCAAACTCTAAGGTTTCATTTATTAATGTTTAATGATAAGAGTTAAAAATGGCCATTTATCCTTAAGAGATTACATGCTGTTATATATCTTAGATGCTGAATTTAGATTAAGAATACTATCATTTCCTTTCATTAGAAACTTAAGTTATCATGAAATCAAATGAATTTGGCTTTATATTTAAATGCTAAACTTTAATGATATTAATCTTTGCAGGTTGAGTTGTAAAACTAATACAAGAATGCTAAATTAAATGCTATGTGCGAAAGTCACATAACGATGCTCTTATAAATTGCTAAATTTAATTCTACATCTTTTGCTATTAGATGTTTGATATAGGTTATTAAACTGCTTAGTTTAATTGAATGTATTTAAAATTTCTGTAGAATTGGAAATGAGCAATCCTGTAAAAAGGGTTGAACTCTATTTTAGAACTGGAATTAAACTCTATTTTTAGGACTGGAAATGAGCAGTCTTGTACAAAGGACTGAACTCTATATTTAGAATTGGAAAATGTTTGTGTAAAAAATGGAAAAATTGAACAAAAACAAAGGAGACTCTGCCGAAATTTTTAAGAATTTTAGGACTTAGAAAATTATAGGAAATATAGATGTTTACACATATTTTTAGAAATTTCATATAAATTGTCACTTCATTTGAAAAATAAAAATAATTACTTCAATGAATCCAAATTCAAATATCATAAAAACCTATTATTACAAATCATGAAGCATTAAATTAATAACTTAAACTACTTTTGGCAGATCAAACAAATTGTATTGATTGATTTTAAGACAAAATAAGTCAGGTACGCAAATCTACTTATAAGTTTCATTTCAGTATTCTTTTATTTGAGCAATTTTTCCATTTGAATATTATTTATACTGCTTACCGCTTTATAATCTGCAAAAAGAATGATATCGAATAGCATGTAACAAAAAGATGAAATAATGAATATATTATTGTGGTGTTTGTCTTTGGAGGGTGGAACGCAACACTGAGAATCTATACAGATTGGGCCAGCTAGCAGCCCCTGGGAGTTATATGGAGGGATTAAGCCTCTTGTAGGAAGTAGGCAAATCCAGAGAAAAGACACACCAAGAATTATTATTTGAGTAAGCTACCGATGGGTGGCGAGATAAGCTTCCTACAGATCATGCCTATGGGTTTACCCATTTGGGCTTAGGGGTCTCCGGACTCGACTTATTGTTACAAATGCTTTTGATAAAATTTATTTCATATATGTTGATTTTCACAACTATTTTGCAGGGCAGAAATTGCATTTGGAAATTGCTTACTTTACTTGCAGTTTTATTTTCAGTCATTTTCATATATGATTCATACCTATTATAGGATGCTAGATTTATTCTTATAAGAACGATTTGCGTACTTCTACCTGACTGGTAATCTGAATTTTTTTCAGGTTTTTAATAATTAGAGAACTTAGAAGATCTGCCAAATTAAAAGAAGAAGAATAAAGGAAGCAGAAGAATGTAGATATTTCTTATATTTTTAAACTGATATAACTTTTCATATATGTTTTGGCTCTATGTATAAAAGGACTATGAATTTTATTATTTTATTTTATTATGTCCTTTTTAAATCATAAAAATGTATATATATTTTTCATTTGAGATGAATTGTTCTTTAAAGACTCTCGAACTTCGATCCCCGGTCGCCTCAGATTTTTGTATCAGAGCGAAGTTTGAGACTATTTAAGGAACAATTCATAAAAAGAGCCAACTATATGAATATAGTTACTAAGTTATTAGAAGTTAGATTTTTAAGTTGGAGAGCCAACTAAGTATAATTTATTATTTCCCAGATTATGGATAGTCAAAACAACAACAACAATCAATCACAGGAGAAAAATGTTCCTCAAAACACTCCTAGTCACAACGAGACTGTTTCACCTAATGTTGAAGCAGTCTATCCTTTTGATCATAGTGGAGCAAATCAGATGCTCCAGTTCATGAATATGATGAGTCAATTCATGAATAGTCAACAAATCCAGAACCCTCATCCTATTCAGAGAAAAGCAGTAAATGAGGACATGCAAATATTTCTTAAACTTCAGCCACCCAAATTTAATGGCAAAGCAACTCCTTACCAAGCTGAGGAATGGATTCAAAGGATATAAAAAGAGTTTAAATGTGCTAAGAGCTCAGAAGACCAGAAGGTATCTCTAGCTACTTATCTTCTAATGGAAGCTGCTGAGAAGTGGTGGAAGACAACCAAGAACATCAGATTCCTGAATAGATCAGAAGAAGAAATCCAATGGAAGGAATTTGCGAAAGCATTTTTAGGCAAATATGTGCCTTAGTCTGCCAGACAGACAATGATAAAAGAACTACTAAACTTGAAACAAGGAAGTCACACAGTGACAGAATATGAGGAAGAGTTCACTCGTTTAGACAGCTTTGCCCCAGAAATGGTTACTATTGAAGAAGTCAGATGCCATCTATTCCTTAATGGATTAAGGAACAACTTTCAGCATATCCTAACACCTCTTCAGATTTTAAATTTTGCTTAATTAGTAGAAAAGCCAAGCTTATGGAAGCTCAAGAAGAGCAGTACTCTTCCAGAATGAAAAGACCAGCATTCTCCCCCCATTTTAAATCCAAGAGGCAGCAATTCTCCAGACCTCAAGAAAAAGTGTATAATATTCAAGGTAACTCAAGTAGACCTGTTCCAAGAACATCAAACACTTACAGGTTTTGTGGAAGAATTCATAGTACAGATAAATGCTGTACCGGTGAGGGTCAATGCCACCGATGTGGAAGAACAAACCATTCTATAAAATTCTATCAAGCCACTTATACAGTCAATGGGTATCAAATCCCAAATCAAGGAAAAGCAATTATGAAAAATCCAGGAAGACCACCATTAAACCAAGGAAATAATATGGCATCTTCCAGTAATCCAAGAAACAATCAAACCCAGGCTAGAATATTCAACCTATCTCAAGAAGAGGCAAAAGAAGAACCTGATGTGGTCACAGGTACCATTTTATTATTTCAGTCCCCATGTTCAGTTCTTTTTGATTCTGGAGCTACGCATTCTTTTATTGCGTCAAAAATAGTTCAACAATATTCATTACCAGTAGAACAACTTTCATCAGCCCTTAAAGTTAATCTACCATCAGGAGAGTTCTTAGAAACAATCATCTTCTGTAATTGCAAGATTGATATAAATGGAAATTCTTGGGAAGCTAAACTCACTGTCATCCCTATAACTAGTTTTAATATTATTATTGGGATGGATTGGATGAGTCAGAATAAGGCATTAATTGATTGTGCAAAGAAAAGAGTATATATTTATAATGGAAATAAGAAGGTAACTTTTATTGGTCAAAGAAGTGCAATTATTAGTCTTATCCCAGCAAACAAAATTGAGAAGTTTATTAGAAAGAAGTATCTTTTATTCCTAACTTTACTTTCAAGTTCTGAGGTTAAAATTATAACCTTAGAAGAGACTCCTGTAGTAAGAGAATATGCAGATGTATTTCCTAATGAACTTCCAGGTTTGCCACCTCAAAGAGAAGTGGAGTTCAGCATTGATTTAAGTCAAGGAACGAACCCTTTATCTAAAGCTCCATACAGAATGACACCCAAAGAATTAGAAGAACTTAATAATCAACTTCAAGAGTTGACTAAAAAAGGATTTATAAGACCAAGTAATTCTCCTTGGGGAGCCCCAGTTTTATTTGTTAAGAAGAAAGATGGAAGTATGAGATTATGTATCGATTACAGGGAATTGAATAAGATTACTATTAAAAACAAATACCCATTACCAAGAATAGATGATTTATTTGATCAATTAGTTGGTGCTTCCATATTTTCTAAAATTGATCTGAGATCTGGTTATCACCAACTTCGTATCAAAGATGAAGATATTCCTAAATCTGCATTCAGAACAAGATATGGGCATTATGAATTTTTAGTGATGCCATTTGGGTTAACAAATGCCCCATCTTATTTTATGGATCTAATGCAGCGAATAATGAAACCCTATCTAGATTCTTTTATTATCGTCTTTATTGATGATATATTAATTTATTCTAAGAATGTTAAAGAACATGAAGAGCATCTTAGAATAACCTTGAACTTGTTAAGACAACATCAACTGTATGCCAAGTTCTCAAAATGTGAATTTTGGCTTCACTCAGTCACCTTCTTAGGCCATATAATTAGCAAGGAAGGAATATCAGTTGATCCCAGCAAGATAAGTGCAATTCAAGATTGGTCCCAACCTACTTCAGTAACAGAAATAAGAAGCTTCTTAGGTTTAGCTGGGTATTATCGCAAATTTGTTAAGAATTTCTCTCAAATTGCAGTCCCTCTTACTCGTCTTACTCAAAAAGATGTACCTTATGTTTGGGATTCATCTTGTGAATCAGCATTTAAGAAATTAAAAGAATGTCTAACCTCAGCTCCTATTCTAGTTCTGCCACTTGAAGGAAAAGAATATCAGATTTATTGTGATGCTTCTGGAATTGGATTAGGTTGTGTACTTATGCAAGAAGGAAAAGTGATAGCTTTTGCATCTAGACAACTCAAAATTCATGAGAAGAATTATCTAGTTCATGACCTAGAGTTAGCTGCAATAGTCTTTGCACTAAAGATCTGGAGACATTACTTGTATGGAGTAAAATGTGAAATCTTCACAGATCATCAAAGTCTGAAGTATATTTTTACTCAGAAAGAGATCAATTTAAGACAGCGAAGATGGTTAGAATTAATCAAAGATTATGATTTATCAATTCAATATCATCCTGGCAAGGCAAATGTAGTAGCAGACGCACTAAGTCGGAAGGCAGTTTCACATTTGCATATTTTGACTTCTAATTCTTTATTACTTAAAGAAATAAAAGATCTTTAATTAGAAATCATATTGCCAGCAAATGCTAAATTATTTCAGATGACTATAAAATGTTCATTAATGGATGAAATTAAAGAAGCTCAACATCTGGATGAAGAATATAGCTCCTTATCTACATCCATTCAATCAGGAAAGCACTTAGAATTGAATTTAGATTCCAATAAGAATATTTGGTGTGGATCCAGAATATGGATACCAAATAAAGATGAGCTAAGAACTAAAATATTGAAAGAAGCTCATCAGTCTAAATATTCAATTCATCCTGGGAATAATAAGATGTATCAAGACTTAAAATCACATTTTTGGTGGCCTGGAATGAAAAGAAGTATAGCTGAGTTCATATCAAAATGTGAAGCATGTAATCTGGTAAAAGCAGAACATCAGAAACCTGGTGGATTACTTCAACCTCTAGCTATACCTCAATGGAAATGGGAAGATGTCTCTATGGATTTTATCACTGGATTTCCTCATTCAAAATCCAATAATGATTCTATTTGGGTAATTGTGGATAGACTTACCAAATCAGCACACTTTTTACCCATTAAGCAAACAGATTCAGTAGACAAATTGGCAAAAATTTATCTAAAAGAGATAGTAAGGTTGCATGGTATTCCAAAAATCGTTGTTTCTGATAGAGATAGTAGATTCACTTCAAAGTTCTGGAGAGCAGTTCATCAAGATCTTGGATCACAGCTCTGTATGAGTACAGCTTTTCATCCACAGACTGATGGACAAACTGAAAGAGTGAATCAAACTCTAGAAGATCTACTTCGCCTTTGTGTCTTAGATTTTGGAGGAAGTTGGGATGATCACCTTCCATTAATTGAATTTTCTTATAACAACAGTTTTCAGGCAAGCATAGGAATGGCTCATTATGAAGCCCTTTATGGAAGAAAGTGTATCACTCCCTTATCCTGGAACAGTATTGGAGAAAATAGGATAATAAAATCAGATTTAATTCTTCAAGCAACAGAAAAGATAAAAATAATTCAGCATCGAATGAAAGCAGCTCAAGACAGGCAGAAACAGTATTTTGATACTCATCATCATCATATTGAATTTTCTATTGGAGATTTTGTATATTTGAAAGTAAACCCATTCAGAGGAGTTTCTAGATTTGGAGTTTCTGGGAAATTAAGTCCAAGATTTATTGGACCTTTTAAAGTTTTGAGATGTGGAAGGAGGTATAATAATTGGATAAGAGAGGGTAATACTTTAAATCTTCAAAGGGATGAACTTTTGCCTTGATTTACCTAAGCATCCAAAGAATGTTAACATTTACAAGAAGAATAATCCTTACACAATTTTTATTTTCATTCATACTTAATTTTTTTAAATTGGTGTAACATCCATGAATTTTGAAAATTTCCATTTTATTGAAGAAATTGTAAGATATTTTTTTGAAGATGAAAGAAAATAAATTTATTGCTTATTTGTGAAAATTTTTAAACTTCTTATACTATTATGATTTATTAGATTTTATTTAATTTTGGAACTTTAAAAATTTAAAATTAAACATTTATCAAATATTGTAAATTCTTAAAATTTTGAAATTTATGCATTTTTCTTTACCTACTATAAATTTTTATTATTTCTAGAGGTAATTTGATGGAAAATTACAAATTGAATCAGTTCATTTTAAATATTAATTTACAAGTAATGATAAAAAATTGAAATTTGTGATTTAAATATCTAAAAAACTTGAAATAGTTTTGTAGATTTGATAATACAATATTGGATCCCTAGAAGCCCAATTTTGATTACTATAGTTTTGTTACCCTCATTTTGATGACCAAGTTTGCACTAATAAGTACAATAAAATAATTGTTAATTCAACCCTAGTAAATCATAAATGGCATGTTTTCCTTTTAATATCAATGCAATAGCATAATTTAGGTTAAATTTTGCATAAAATGGTTTAAATTTTGATTTAACTAAAATTTATTGAATTCAAAATGGTTTAAGTTTTGATTCAACTTTGCTTATAATTATGAAATGCTTAATTAAATGCACCAAAACATTTCTTATGATTCTATGATTGACTTTCAACTTTGATTTGACTATTTTATCAAATTTGGTTTCATTATATCAAAACCCAATTTTTTATCACATGTGGAAGGGGCTATAAGAAATGGATAAGATAGGACAATATTATTTAGATCATCAAAGGGATGAACTTTTCCTTGATTTACTTGAGAATTCAAAGGATGCTAACATTTACAAGAAGAATAATCCATACATTTTTTTTTTTCATTCATACTCAATTTTTTCGAAATAGGTGTAACATTCATGAATTTTAAAAAATTTCAATTTATTGAAGAAATTGTAAAACATTCTTAGAAGATGTAAGAAAATAATTTTATTGATTATATGTAAAAAATTTTAAATTTTCTATACTATATATAATTTACTAAAATTTATTGAATTCTAGACCTTTAAAAAATAATATAAAGCATTTATCAAATATTGTAAATACTTAAGATTTTGAATTTTATTCTTTTTTCTTTGTCTACTATAAATTTTTGTTATTTTTTGAGGTAAACTAATGGAGTATTACAAATTAAATCAATTTATTTTAAATATTAAAATTTATATTAAATATTGATTTAAAAATGATGATGGAAAATTGAAATGTGCAATTTAAATAACCAAATATCTTGAAATAGTTCTACATACTTGATAATATGATATTGAATCCACTAGCAGGCCAAATTTGATTACTATAGCATTGCCACCCTCATTTTGATGACCAAGTTTGCCCTAATAAGCATAATGAGATAATTTTTAATTTAACCCTAATCAACATAAATGGCTTGTTTTCTCTATAAAAGCATTGCAATAGCATAATTTATATTTAATTTGGAACAAATATGCCTAATTACAATGAATTCAAAATGGCTTAAATTTGGAAATTAGCATTGCTTGTGGTTATGAAATGCACCAAAACATTTTTTATGACTTTAGGATTCACTTTCAACTTTAATTTCACTATTTTATTAAATTTGGTTTCATTAAACCAAAACCCAAATTTATCACATGTGG
This sequence comes from Gastrodia elata, assembly GCA_016760335.1. Classification (NCBI taxonomy): domain Eukaryota; kingdom Viridiplantae; phylum Streptophyta; class Magnoliopsida; order Asparagales; family Orchidaceae; genus Gastrodia; species Gastrodia elata. The sequence goes on from CM028678.1 coordinate 23,135,047, forward strand.
AAGGAGGTATAAGAACTAAATAAGATAGGGCAATGATATTTAGAGCATCAACGGATGAACAAAAACCTTGCTTTACCTGAGCATCTAAAGGATGCTAACATTTACAAGAAGAATAATGCTTATGCATTTTTTTATTTACATTCATACTCAATTTTTCTTGAAATATGTGTAACCATTCATGAATTTTGAAAATTTCCACTTTATTGAAAAATTGTAAGATATTCTTAAGAAGATGAAAATAATAGTTTTATTGATTATATGTGAAATTCTTAAATTTTATATAATATATATGATTTACAAATATTTATTGAATTCTGGAACTTCAAAGATTAATATAAAACATTTATCATATATTGTAAATTCTTAATATTTTGGATTTTATATTTTTTTCCCTACCTACTATAAATTTTTGTTATTTTTGGAGGTCATTTGAAGGAATTTGAAAATTGAATCAATTCATTATGAATATTAAAATATTATTAAATATTAATTTTAAAATGATGATAAATAATTGAAATGGGCTTCAAATATTCAAAGTCTTGAAAAGTTTTGCAGACAATAATGCAGTATTCGATCTATTAGTAACCCATATTTGATTTCTATAGTTTTGTCACCCTCATTTTGATGACCAAGTTTGGCCTAATAAGCACAATGAGCTAATTGTTAATTCAACCCTAATCAATCATAATTGGCTTCTTTTGTTTTTAAGATCAATGTAATAGCATATTTAGGTTTGATTTGGCATAAATATGCCTAACTACATTGAATTTAAAATGGCTTAAATTTGGAAATTAGCATTGCTTGTGGTTATGAAATGCTTAATTAAATGCACCAAAACATATTTTTTATGATTTTAGGAATGAATTTAAATTTAAATTTCATTATTTTTATAAATTTAGTTTCATTAGAAAAAAACCCAAATTGAGAAGCTCCTAATTCTCAGTCAAATCCTACATTTCAGCTACCCCCTTCCTCTTTGGAACTCTGACAATTTTCTCAGTGTCAACCTCTGTCGTAGTGGGTGAGATTTAGTGTTTGAGTTCCCTAATGTTTGTTGCTAGCTCAGGGAGGCTTCAACAACCGGTCTAAGCCCCCGGGTGTGCCCCAGCCACTGCTGCTCGCCAATTTTTCCCCTCAGCTTAGGTACCCCAATTTTCCATTACTAAATGTTTATCTACATGGTGATTAGTGCATTTGGAAATTCTATGTGATCATAGAATGATTGCTACTGGCAATTGAGTTTGATCGAACCCGATCGCGCAATAATCAGCTTGGGCCTGTATAATGGGGTACAGTGCCCAAATTGAAGTAGGCTTCCATTGATATGGCTAGCCACATACCAAACTAGATTGAGATTTTTCTTCACCTTGAAATACTGATCATTTCAAGACAAAGTGGGATCCATGCAATCATCTCTATGGGGAGAATTATCTCCCCATAGTAAGCCCTAAGGTAGGATTTAGAGGAGATGGGGCCTCGATAATTCTAACAGTGTCACAAAGGGCTTCTTGGTGCGTTCAATGTGCCTCAGTCCAAGGATCATGTAACGATTAGAATTGGGCCATAGTGTGGCCAGGGCATCCGGAATTTAATGAAAAATCCTAACCCTAATCCTATCAGGTGTCAGTGTCTTTGCATAAATGAAGATGAACAGTGCAGGTCGGGTCAACCCACAACCCACGCTATTTGACAGTAACGTGTCATCTGGTCTGAATTGTTTTAACTTATTATGAATGATGCATTATGATTTCAAAACTTGTTGAACTAAATGTAAGTTTGAATTGTGAATGATTAGAATATCCTTACGAGTTAGATCTCTGAATAAATTAACATCATAAATTGCATAATAGATGATGATAAGATAAATAGATAGACAACAAGGGGATATGATTTCTATTTTATGGTTCAATTATTTAACCTCCTTCAGTTGTTTTGCATAACATGAATCGCATAAGTATACCAAAGTTTTTACCTTAATCATTCAAGCTTAATTAATCAAGTGCTAAAATGTGGATTTAAATCCCCACCTTCTTATAAGACTCTTAGTAATATATTCTTAATGAATTAAATTAGCATAATTCATAGTTTTTAGTTACCTTCAATTTTCTACAAACCTTTTAGTACCTATATTTATGTGTGTTATGTTACTAGATTCTATTCAATGTTTTACAATACTATTTATTTGTATTTAGTATACTCAGCATATTTCAAGTTGATCATTTTTCTTATTCAAGAATTTTTTTGTTATTGTAGTCATATTTACATTATATGCCAAATCTTACTTGTAGCTTCTGGAGTTAGGTATGTTTCTTTATTTACCTCAATTTTATTTAAGTTATAAAGCCATTATTTATAGCTTTTCTTATTTACTTTATTGTTGTTGCACCTAAAACTGTTTAGGTTAATCATGTAATATCTTTAAGTTTAGTAATAAAATATTTAACCTATAATATACTTAGATAATTATCTAACACAAAATTTTTTATTTTCTTGGCTAGGACCCTGAGGCATTGGCATGTAAAAACTAATATCTTAGAATTAGAGTTGTTCATAAAGCCTATTGTAGGTGAGGAGTAGAAGTATAAAAATGATCGTATTGTATTTGTTTAGTTTTAGTTAGCTTTTCGTTTGGAAGAGAGTGAATATTAGCATTTCATTCTTTTTATTTTCTTTAAGTGTTGATTTGTAATAATAATTCATAACTCGTATGTTTTCTTTATAGTACTTTTTTTCTAAGATGAATGCACTTTTTGCTTCTTTTACTATTGCACAATGTATATCATATTTTTATGCTTCCACGGTCTGTTATGAATATTATTGTATTTACTCTGTTCATTTAGTACTCTAAATTATTATTATTATTTCTTAAATAATAGTTTGGGGCACTAAAGTAAGTAGTGATGTCAAAGTACTTTATTCACTTAGACATTTTAGAGATTATTGTTGATAGCATAAGTGGTTTAGTAGGCATTCATGGTGTTATCACTAATTACATTTGCAAGTGAAGCCCATCTCATCATTAAAAGACTTTCTTATTGTGCAAGCGACACGGTGGGACATCATAGTCTGTATTAGATAAATCAAGTGTTTTAGTTGCTTAGGTATATGGGGTATCACAGTTAGTATCAAAGAGTACCATAAGGTGTCTGATGGGATCTATGTTGTTATCTATCTAATGGGCTATTCTCTGATAGAGTACTAATACTGAATATAAATATCCTGAAACATCCATGTATTTGCATTCTTGCCTTCTCATAATAGAAAACTAGAAGGAAATCATCTAGGAATGACACTGCAGCAATAGAAATTAATACTAAGGCACAATTAAGTAAATAATATGTAAAATAATAAGCTTAAGAAGAGTATAAGTCATAACTGATAAAAGAATTTATCAAAAATCTAAAATTGTGTATATTGAATGGCCTACAACTTTCTTGAACTCAAGTATTACACTAGGATGAGTACAAGTCATAACTGATAAAAGAATTTATTCCCCCTTCTGCACAGAATATTCTTAAAGATACTTTGCTGAGGATAAAGCAAGGTGGTCGATCAGTATCCAAGTACAAAATGGAGTTTAGGCATAACTCACTTCGCTCCAAATCTAGTGAGGACAGAGTCATCACATTGTCATAGATTTTAAAGTGGTATGCGAGATTCCATCAAAGATCACATTGTGCCTCTTCGTATTACTGATTTCACACAACTAGTAGAAATCGTAAGGGTCGTTAGCACCATCAATATTAGAAGGATATTAAGAAAAAGTCGCACATTACTCCTAACCGTCATGATGCTTCCAAGAAGCAGAGGCTGTAGATTGGTAAGGTCTATCAAATGGATGTAGTAATAATTTCTTCCAAGAAGGTTTGAGGTTGCACCAAACCTCACCCTTATGGCAAGTGATATTACTTTGATCAGTGTTGCTACACATGTGACAGAAAAGTCCACATGCTTTATCACTATCACTATCCTGAAATGGTGGTTGGTGTATGTATCGATCCCTCCCAACATAAATAGATTTTTCTTAAAAATCTTGTGAATCACAGAGAACTAAGGTTGGCGATAATTCCACCTTCACTAACTAAAAATCTTGTTCATAACAAAAAGTAGTTTGCAGCACCTTGAGTGCAAATTCAAAATCCTTTAAGGAAGTAGGTTTAAAACAACAAATAGGTTGATCCTGCTTGTGTGTACACTCTAACTTCAGTCAAAGCAGCTGAAGGAAATGATGTTATTTTAGGTACACAGTCCTATGCATATCATTTTTATAATACATCTTTCTTTCAATAAGCTTCCAAATATGCAAGTAGTTAACTTGTTTAAAGCTTCAACATAGGAACTCTGTGCATAAATGTTAAGCCCTGTAAAGTATTGTTCAATATTGGGCAAGTCATTCTTCTATCTCAGAGCAATTTGCTAAATCCATCAATCTGCCCTTCTATAAATTATAATATGTTAAGTGTTGAACTTCCTTCTGGAGCCCAGCAAAGTGCTGCTAAATTCTGTGATCTCAAAATCCCACTAAATATTCAAACATTTGAAGCTAAGCTAGTAGTTTTGTATATAGAAAATTTTGATATTATCTTAGTCATGAACTGGCTCAGCAAGCATAATGCAACCAAAAATTTTCAAAGAAAGAAAGTCACATTACATTCTCTTAGTACTCCTGAGACCTTTGTAGGAAGGATTAGTACTCAAGCCTCATTAATAAATGCAATCAAAGCCAAAAAATTAATTAATAAAGGTTGTTTTGCTTACCTCATCACTAAGATGGGCAATGCAATGGAAGATGCTCTGTTAGCAAAAATACAGTCGTTAAAGAATTTGTCGATATATTTCCAGAATAATTACTCGGGTTACCACCCACCCATTTGGGAGGTAGAATTTTCAATCAAATTCATTCTGGAAATACAACCAATATCTGAGGCTTTGTATAGAATGGTGCTCAAGGAACTGCAAGAGTTAAAAAAGCAAGTGCAAAAGTTCTAAATAAAGATTTCATTAGGATAAGTATGTCTCCTTGGGAAGCACTAGTTTTATTTGTTAAGAAGAAGGATGGTTTCATGCTAATGTGCATAGACTATCGTGAATTGAATAAGGTAACCATCAAGAATAAGCATTTTTTTCTTATAATTGATGATCTATTTGATAAGTTAACTAGAGATGTAATTTTCTCCAAGATTGATTTGAGATCAAACTATCACCAGCTAAGAGTTAAAGACATGAATATTGAGAAAACAACATTCAGGACTTGTTATGGACATTTTGAATTTATAGTAATATATTTCAGATTCACTAATGCTTCATCAATTTTTGTGAATCTAATGTAGCACATTTTAAAACCATTTTTAGATAAGTTTGTTTTCATCTTCATTGATGACATTCTTATATAATCTAAGAGTCACTTAGATCATTTGAATCGTCTTAGAGTTGTTCTTGAAACTCTTAGAACTCATAAGCTCTATGTGAAGTATTCGAAGTGTGAATTTTGGTTGAACTCTATTGTATTTTTGGGTAATGTTGTAGATGCCCAAGAAATCAAAGTTGATCAAAAGAAATTTAGTGTAATCTAAGAGTGGTTATAGCCTAAGTCAGTAATAAAAATTCATTGATTTTTATGATTAGCTGGTTACTATAGGAAGTTTGTTAAAGACTTTTCTCATATTGCTTCACCTTTGACCAAGCTAACTCAAAAAGAAGTATCGCTCAAATTGAATTCTAATTGTGAAGAAGCTTTTCAAAAATTAAGAATGTGCTAAAGTCAACACCTAGTTTAGTTTTTCTCAGAGAAGGTCTAGATTATCAAGTCTACATTGATGCATCAGTGATTAGATTAGGATGCGTACTCATGCAAGACAAAAAAAGTTACCATGTATGCATCTTGTCAGCTAAAACCGTACGAGAAAAATTATCATGTCCATGACCTAGAGCTTGCTGTGGTAGTATTTTCTTTAAGAATTTGGTGACATTATTTGTATGGTCTTAAGTGTAAAATATTAACAAACCATCATTGTTTAAAGTATATTCTTACGCAGCATGAGTTGAACTACCATCTGATAAGATGGATTGAACTTATTAACGATTATGATCTCAGTATTCAATATCATCCAAAGAAAGCCAATGTAATAGCAGATGTTCTTAGCTATTGTGCTACCCTTTGTGCAATGATTTTAGAAAATTCCTTAGTTGATGAATTTCATAAACTGAGCATAGAACATGTGCATGGATATATGATAAATAAGCTAATAGAGATAAGTTCAGTTTAACTAACCTTTATCAAAGATGTCTTTATCATGCAAACTAAGGATGAAGACTATCTGAAGCTGAAAGCAATTATTGAAAGTGGCCGTTGTATTGATCTGCAGCTTCATAGAAATTCTATTTATCTAGGAAATTGGATCTGGATTCCAAAGTCCATGCATCAGGAGATCTTAAGAGAATGTCATAATTATGGCTATGCAATTCATCCTAGGAGCGCCAAGATTTATCAAGACCTAAGAAAATTATTCTAGTGGCTAGGTATGAATAAAAGTGTGGTTGAATTCATTACAAAATGTCATGCATGTAATCTAGTCAAAGCAAACAACAAATACCTGGTGGACTATTAAATTCCTTAAAAATTAAGAGTGGATGCAGTTTGATGTTTCAATAGATTTTTTATGGGATTGCCTCAGGCAAAATATGGTGTTGATGCAATATGGGTTAATGTTGTTCGCTTAACAAAGACTACTTATTTTATTCCCATCCGTCAGACTGACTATGTAGAGAAGCTCGCTAAGCTCTACATCAAGGAAATTATCAGATTGTACAAAATTCTAAAGTTTAAAGAATCTGATCGTGATAACAGGTTTACCTCAAAGTTTTGGCAGACAGTACATTAGAACCTAAGGACCACCCTAACAATTATTATGACCTTTCATCCTCAGATAGATTGCCATAATGAAAGATTAAATCAAGTGCTACAAGATTTATTGAGGCTTAGTATATTATATTTCAGTGGAGGCTAGGAGAATCATCTTCCATGAGTTGAATTTGATTATAACAACAATTATCAAGCTAGCATCAAGATGGCTCCCTATGAAGCATTGTATGGTAAGAGATTCAATACACCGTTATCCTAGTATAAAATTGAAGATGTTCAGTTGTTTGGGTCATAATTGGTTGAAGAAACAAACAAAAGGTCAAACTCATTCAGCAGAGAATTCATACAGCACAAAATTATCAGAGTAGTATCATGATTATCGTAATCGTTCATTTGAATTTCAAGTAAGTGATATGGTTTATTTAATGGTCAATTCTATGAAAGGTGTTTATAGATTGGTGTTGTTGGTAAACTTAGTCCCAAATTTGTAGGACTATTTGAAGTGCTATCTAGAATTGGATCATCTGCCTATAAGTTGAAATTATTGGATGATTTCTCTTCATTTCATAATGTATTTCATGTTTCCTCACTAAGATAATGTCTTCATCAGCCTAGTTATTACATTTTCATTTCTACTTCAAGTTTGCTGCTAGATTGGTCTTATCATGAAGAACCTATCAATATCTTGGGTAAGGATCAAAAGGAGCTCATAAGTCAATCTATTCATATGATTAAAATTCAGTGGCAAAATCAAAGCATTGAAGAATACATATAAGAGAAATAAATGGACATGCAATAAAAATATCCAAAGTTCTTTAAAAATCCTGGTACTTTCCAAACTCCTTTTAATTCCTATTTTTTCTTTTTCCTATCCTACTTAGGTGATATCTAGGACAACATCGTTCTTAAATGGGAGAGTTTGTAATAATCATAAGATGTTACCACGTTTAATCTAGACCTAACTAAGTCTAATCATTATTCTATTAGGTTATAAATGTCATTAGGATTTAACTCTAAGAAATTGAAAATTATTGGAGCTCATCTGAATTAAATGATCATTCTAATCAATTTAATATTCTAAAAACTAGTTAAATTAAATTGACCTTCAAATTAAAATATAATTTTATTTTTAAATTCTCATACTTAAATTAGCTAAGAGAGGAAATTTTAATAAATTTTAGAGATCATTTGAGCCAAAATTAGATTTAATTTAATTTGGATTAATTGTTAATTAAGGTTTAACATAATATATAATTGCAAATTTAACCTCCCAATGGTCGACTGAGCCTGGGTTCGGCTATGAGGATAGTGGGAAATTTATAACAAAGCATCACCCATGTTGTAGCCAACCCTCGAGCATCATCTAGCCGTCCAAACAACTGATCCAATAGCCCAGGTTTGATCTTGCCTGATAGTATCTCTAACCATTATACTATAAGCATAATTGGATGGCCTAAACTAAACCTAGCACTTCTCACTTTCATCCCAGGCTTTCGAAAGAAGCCTGACAAATCCACGAGAATCTCTACTGTGATAGTATGGGGGGTCTTCTCTATCCCCCACTCTCTCTGAGGCATAATGGCCTTGAGCATGGATTCTTCTAGGTCTTCCCTTTCTGGGCCATACCCAACCTCTCTTCTCTCAGGCCATCCATGGGTGGCCAGCTTGAGCTCTAATTTCCCACCTCAAAGCTATAAATAGCTCTAAGAAATGTACAATGAGCTTTTTGCTCACTATAAGAACTCCCACATTTTTAGAATTCCCTGAAGGAGCTATGCATTTCATCCCAGTAGTCAGTCGGCAGCTCTTGCTTCCAGATCAACTTCCAAGAAAGTCCGTGGGTGAGGCTTGATGTTTAAGACCCCAAATGGCCGTTGAGAACTTAAGGAAGCCAGTGTAAGCAAGACCAACCTCTGGATTGCCCTAAGTAGCCAACAGTTCATTGATCTCCCTCATTGTACTGGTAAAACTATCCCATTGAGCTAATTTAACTTAACTCATGTCAACTCCATTCCAATTTCTTGTTGTGACATTTGGTAGTAGAGCTAGGGTTGTCTGGCAACTAGTCTTAGGCGCCAGCCATGCCCAATAGCAGTCTAGACAGTGAAGAGTACTGCCTAGACGGGGCTGGCGACCAATGAGGCCAGTCAATCTTCATTGGAAATTGACACATCATTTAAGTGCCAAATTTTCGGTGAGGTGATTTGCAATCGATCTTTATTGATCAATGTGGTTTGTGGCACTCAGGTTAGCTCGGGTGGCCTTTATCTCAACCAGGCTGCGCCAGTGCCCAATAGTGCCAAGCACGGAGTAAGGTCCCGGTGAGTCAACCATCCTCTAGCTACATTAAAGTACGACTACTCTTCGTCTTGGAATGTTGATCATTTCAAGATGAAGTATAAGCCATAAAATCATCCCTGTGAAGAGAATTACCTCCCCACAGTAAAACCTAGAAACAAATTTAGGGCAAATAAGCTTTCGGCAATCTCGGTGGTCCCATAAGGGGCTTCTTGGTCTAATCAATGTGACTAGGTCTGATGATCGTGATGGCATCAAAATAAAGTTGTCGGCATGATTATAGCACAGATAATTAGGGTTTTACTAAATCCTATGATTGATTAATGGAAAATATTTCATTTAAATTTATGAAATGTTTTGCTCAATTCAATTTGAAATTTAACAATCTTATATTTCATTTTAATGTGGACAACATAAGGAATTGAATGCTATAATAATATTTAGCTTTCTGTTGTTAATTTTTTTAATTATGTCATAATTATCCTAAAAATAAATTAGTGAATATTAGGCTTGTATGATTTAAGTTTTGATCTATTCATTAGATTAATAATAATAATAATATTATTATTATTATTATTATTACTATTATTATTATTATTATTATTATTATTATTATTATCATTGCTACAAAAAATCTGTGATGCAATGTTTTTTACTGCACCCGCACACGAGTGCATGACGTCATCATGTCAAATTCTGGTGCTCTTCATCGTCCAACTAAGACCTGGGAGTACATTTTGGTATCAACCAAACAAAAATCTTTAACAATCAATTGAGAAAGAAAAAAAAGGCAAGAAGTTTCGTCACTTAGTGGTGATTTGTTCTCTATTACGCGAGTTAAGTTATGAAGTTTTCTTGTATTTAAAGCTTTTTAAAGTGAGAAATTTACTCTCAATATTGCTTTCAAAATTTTTTGCATATCAATTGCAAGTTTTGTGAAATCTTGTGTTCTTGCCTAGTTGTCGTGAGCTGCACAATACAAAAACTGACCATTTGACCTCGCAACCTACTAAACTCTTGAGTGACCCTTTATGGCTTGTATGCCACTAAAATAGCTATCATATAGTGTGAATAAGCTACATTTAAAATGAATTTGAGATTATTTCTTGTTGCAAGCTTATGTTGGCTCATTGATTGCATTAATTATTTTATTCAAGATATTTGGCATTCTAATTTGGGTTGCATATTTACTAAATTTTAGCAAATTTTGAAGTAGTGTGCTAATTGAATCATTGAGTAAAGTGTTTGGAGGCATCCATAGATGTGATGCAAGATCAACTAAGGCAAGTTTTAGAAACAATGAATAGGAAGAATGACCAACAATCATTTCAACATGATCCTCCCTCACATAAAAAGAGACATAGGCCGCGATATGATCTTTCGCCACTAGCTAGCTTGAATATGCTTATGAGATTAGGCATGACCCAAATTATAGGATGGGTAGGGTTCCTAGGAAAGATGATTTTGAAGATGACTTAGATGATTTGTATCCAAGGAGAGGACAATGAAGATTAGGAAGATTGAGAGCTGATCCACCCACAAGATTAGGTACACATAAAAGTGAACAAGGTGAGAAAGAAATATTAGGTATTATCCAAGTAGAAGCTCCTATGTATGATAGCACCCACGATTCTATTGAGTTCTTAGACAGGATGACCCAACTTAATTTTTTTTTATTGGCATACTCTTGACGACTACTAGTGAGTCACCTTTTCTCGCATGAAATTGATTAGCCATGCAAAAATATTTTGGTGAAATTATCTTCAAAAAGAGATGATGAATATACGCAAGAGAGTCACATCAGTAGAAATGCGTGAGATAATATGTGATAAGTATTGCCCACACTATCATCACAAACAATTACACTTAAAATATCTCAGTTTGAGATAAGGTTTGATGACAATCACAGGCTACTTAAACACATTCGAAGACCAAGTTGCATGCACACATTGCCAAGACATAGACTGACAACTAACAAAAAGTTTGTGTTATACTTAAGGGTGGACATTCGCCACCATGTAAAGAAGAATGATCTGTAGACCGTAGAGGATGATGTGCATGATGCCTTACTTATTGAAGCTCCATATAGGTCCACATCCTCTAAATCTAAACCATCCAAAAGTGGTACAAAGAGTGTCCACAAATTTAATACTTCTTCAAATACACCAATTAGGGCACCTACTGCCCAAATAAACAAACCTATGAGAGATGTTATTTACTATAGTTGCTAGAAGAAGGACACCTAAAGCACAAGTGCAAAGTTGTATTAATTGATGAAGATATATAAAAATATGGGGATGATCTAGAGGGAATTTGTAACAATCCTAATTTATTACCATGCTTAATCTGGATTTAATCAAGTCTTAATTTATATTCCAATAAGTTTTAAATACCATTAGAACTTAATCCTAAAAATTTGGGATCCATCAAAACCCATTTGGATCAATTAGCTATTTAATTAATTTAGTGACCTAGAAAACTAGCTAAATTAAATTGATCTCCAAATCAAAATTAGATTGTATTTTTAAATTCTTCACACCCAAATTAGCTAAGAGTGACTTTTTGGGAATTTTTGGAAACCATTTAAGCCTCAAATGGGTTTAATTTAAATTGGGAAAATGCAATTTAAGGATCAACATTTTGGAAAAATTGCCTTTCTAACCCTTCAATGACCGGCTGAACCCTGGATCCACTGTGCGGACCGTGAGCATTCCGCAGTGGAGTTATTTGTCCCTCCATCTGCACTGATTAGATGATATAGATCCCTCTCTCACCATACCATTAAGCACCAGTGCATAAAAGCCATTTTTCAGTTTCGAACAATAGATCAGACGGCTCTCCTCGCTCCCGGCCTTATTCAGCTTCATCATCAGATCGCTCCATCATGACAGTGGAGAATTCTTCGTACAACCACTGTTAGAGCTATCCCCACAACCTCTCATCAATTACCCAAAGTAGCCAAACTTTTCTAATGTGTCTCTGAGGGTTGGAAGTTCCCTAATTGGCCTCTAGGAAGCAGACTCCTCGGTCTTAAGCTAGAACCATGGCCCGGCATCACCCAAATCCTGATTAGCTCCAATCATTCCCCAGGTCACATGATCCATTATGCCCCTTTCGTGTGAGTCCATTTGATACCTATAAGCTCCAAGCAAAATCACCAACAAGGCAGTGGGCTCTATGCTTAGAGTTTGAGCCCCCAATCAAAAGCCAAGGCCCTAAGGAAGCTCTAGAAACTAGTCTTAGCCTCTGGAACCTAGTAGCCCTCCAGGAATTCTTCTTGCAAGCACATTATTCAGGTATCCTTCTTCCCTTAAACTGGTTGAGTTTGATTATTTGTCGATTCCATATGCTTGGGTTGCAATTGGCCTTCTGAATGGATTAATCATGTTTATAATTAACTCTAGGCATCTAGCCCAGCTCAGCAATAGTCTCGACAGTGAGAATCGCTGTCGGGATGGGGTTGCTAAGTTGTAAGGTCAATCAGCCCTTCATCGACAATTGTCACTTCAATTGAATGGCTAATTATTGGTGAAGCAATTTCTTCTTGTCAACCATTAAATAGTAATCGATTAGACTCTAGAGCAAGCATGAGAGGCCATCCATCATCTTGATCACAAAAGTTCAGTACAGTGCCAATGCTCAAGAAAGGTATTGGTGTTCTAGTAACTTCCAAGGCATGTCGATGGAGGTGTTCATTTCATCTGAAGGTGATGAAGGTGTAGGGACAGAGATCCGGCCATGACATTGCCTCTTTGGGGAGAATTAGTTTTCCATAGTAAACCTTAGGATATAACATCGAGTGGAGAAAGGCCCTATGTATTGACACCACTAGCCATGGGGCTAATGGTGCCAATCAACGCGCCTTGCTCCAATGAATGTTTTGATATGAAAAACACCCCTTGGGATGGCCATAATCATTGGGAATTGGTGATGGAAGCCCACCCTAATACAGGTGATTCTTGGAGACAAAGCACAGTACGGGTTGGGCGACCTACGACCCACGCCATTCCAGAAGGCAGAATATGCCAGAAATATTCCTGGACCCACCAAGTTTCGTTGGTCTGCACGTCAAACCCATAGAATATTCTTTGATTATTCCAATGACATAAACGTCGCCGGTTAAATATTTTAATTAAACTTTAGAAAAATAATTCAGAATGTATTTTTGACATAATTCAATTAATTTAAACCCAAATATAGAGAAATTATATGCCATTGAAATCAGAAAAATGTGTAGAATCTTAATCTGCAATAATATTAAGGCTTTTGTGATTAATTTTTTTAATTATGCCCTAAATATCCAAGAAATAAATTAGTGAATATTAGGCTTAATTCCTAGCCAAAATTCTTGATTAAAATATTAATTTTTTCCTTAGATAAAGGACAAAATGATTAAGAAATTAAAAATGTATTTTGTGTTTAATTTTGTTAATCTTTCACTAATTACACTTAAATTTTGATTAGTAAATATTAGGAGTTTTAATTATCACAATAAAGAACCTATTTATAACTAAAAATTTCATATTCTAAGGTTGATTCACTAAACACCTCCTAATGAGGTCAAACCCTAATTAGTAAATATTATACTAATTTCTTAACTAAAATTAGTGTACTTAGAGTCTATGTCCTGATTAGATAGTAAGGAATCACTGAGAGTTGAGAAATTTTAATTTAGAAACCTAATTCACAAAACCAACTTTTGTACCCTTAATTATGATGATTCGTTTATAGGGAACCAAAGGCCCAATATAAGTTGCCTAACTGAATCTACATCTTCTTAAATCAGTAATTAAAATGTCTTGAAATCTTTATTAGCTCCATGTGAAAGTATTGGCAAATTAATAATCTAAACACTAATTTTTGTTGTGAATTACTAAGAGAACTAAATGAATGTTTGAAGTGTGAATTAATAGCCCTCATATTCTTTAAAGATACAGCATAATGAAGAAGATCAGCATATATATATATATATATATATATATATATATATATATATATATATATATATATATGTGTGTGTGTGTGTGTATGTATGTATATATGTGTGTGAGTGAGTGTGTGTGTGTGTGTGTGTGTGTGATGCTTAGATCAGATTAGTAATTAAAAATTGTTAAGTCCTTAAGTCTTTAAGAATTCCTATCACTTTATATAATCTTAGAACCTTATCACTTTAGATCATTGCCTTAGCATGAATGAGTCTAGGAAGTTTAGTAGAAATTCTTTAATTAGCCATCAAGTGATTTGAGTTAATTATATAAGTCTTGAATTTAAGCTAGTATTCTAGGAACCAAAGTCAAATTTAACCTTGAAGTAGGTTGGCTTAATTGCAATCGTTTGAGGTAGAATTGAGCACTTGTCATGCGTAGTAAAACTTAAGATTGAGCTTACACATTATGGTAGTTAAACCCAAATAATGGGTTAAGTGCTTATTGCTTAGTGAACTCAGAGTTAATGAAAGATTATAAGATGAAGTGTTTTATAGCTTTAAAAATCCTTGAATCCCAAATAGTTTTCTTTGAATCTAATGTATTGATAATGTTTAGGATTACCATATAGAGAAGAAGTGCATACATATAATCTTAAAATTGGCTTCTTATTTAACTTAGGAATTGGCTGGTTTTCTCTGTAAGAAATTATAAAGATCAATCTTATCTTAGGTAACTAGATAAGTACTAGCATTTGTGTTTGACAATCATCTTAATCTTGTGGAGCAATTTGAGCTCCATTGACAAGTATAAGCCTTACTACAAAAATGTTTTCTAACGGAGAGTTTTAGTCCATGTGCTGTACCAGCACTCTTAACTCTAAAAGAAAGATGACACTTGGTGAATGTGTGTTAATAGTCATGCTAGATTTACTAACCAACTATTGTTTGTTCTCAAAGTTTGATCTTAGGAGTGGTTTTCATGAGATCAGGATATGATTAGGAGATGAATGGAAAATTGCTCTTAAGACATCTGAAGGATTGTACAAGTGGCTGATGATGCCCTTTAGTGTATCCAATGCACCCAACACCTTTATGTAGTTAATATACTGTCTTACGACAATTCTTAGGAAAATTTCAAGTAGTATACTTTGATGACATTATGATCTTTAGTATAGATGAAAGGTAATATTTGAGTTACCTGTGATAGGTATTAAAAAATCTTAGGGAGGAAAAGCCTTTTGTGAACAAGAAAAGTATATATTTATGCAAACTGAGGTGGCATTCCTAGCATTTATTGTTTCTTCCATGGGTGTAAAGCTAGATCCTTCCAAAATTCAGGCTATCATTAATTGGCAAATCCAAAATAACTTCCATGACATTAGAAGTTTTCATGGTCTAGCCATATTTATAAGAGATTTGTTAGAAATTTTAGTTCTACAATGGCTCCTATGATGGACATTCTTAAAAAGAAAAATTTTGAGTGGTCCCCTAGTGAAGAAATTTTTTTTTTCCAAACCAAGAAAGTGATGATCGCCACTCTAATGCTTATAGTATCTGACTTTTCTA
Organism: Gastrodia elata; assembly: GCA_016760335.1. Classification (NCBI taxonomy): domain Eukaryota; kingdom Viridiplantae; phylum Streptophyta; class Magnoliopsida; order Asparagales; family Orchidaceae; genus Gastrodia; species Gastrodia elata. Next base: position 23,150,700 of record CM028678.1, read on the forward strand.
AAGTATTTGAAGTCATGTGTGATGCTTTTGGTATTGGGATTTAGGGAGTTCTATCTCAGGACAACCATCCTATTGCATACTTTTATGAGAAGTTAAATGAAGCAAAACAACTGCTATTCTACTTATGATCGTGAGTTTTATGCGATTGTCCAATCGCTTAAGCATTGGATACATTATTTATTGCATCGTGAATTAATCCTTCACACAAAACACCATGCACTTAAGTTTATAAATATGCAAAAAAAGCTTAACCATAGACATGCTAAGTGGGTATAATTCTTACAAGATTACACTTATTTAGGAGCAGTATGATGAGATTTGAACTAATGTAAGAGTCAATGAAAAATTTAAAATTTTAGTAATTGTAACTGACCAATTAGTTAGAGGTATTTTTAAGCCCACACGGAAGTCCAAGTTTGAGTTTTATCCACCAAAGGGGTACAATGCTAGTTTTAATTTTATATTGCATAACCAGAAGACCCAAATACTACATAGGTGGGAAAGAAATTTATAGCTTAGTATTTGAGGCAACTAGAAGCATTGGAAATATTTCTTGAGAAGTAAACTTTTACTTAACATATAACATGCTAGATGCATAAATAAATTTATCTAAACAAGCCTTAAAACCCCTAATGTTATTTTCAATAGTGTCCCCATATAAAAGGATATCATTCGCAAAGAGGAGATAAGAGCATTTGAATGAATCATACGTAAGAGGGACAATATGATTAAGGTTGCTTGATTCCTCCAAAATAGCTGATAGAACATTCATTGCTCAAATGTAAAATGAGGTGCCAAATTACATCCTTGTCTTAAACTTGATGATGAGAAGAAACAATTTTATTCAAAGGTTCATTCATAGAAACTACAATGTACATTTTTAATACAAGCTTGGATCGAAGAGATTAATTTCATATGAAAGTTGAATTTTCCAAATAATTAATGGTGACTCTTGATTGATACTATCAAATACTTTCTGCAATTTAATTTTGAATTAAAAAATATTTTTTAAGGTAAAAGTGAAATATCTAATAATCTCGTTAAGTGAATAATGTGGTATGAAGATTACTTCCCTTTAACAAAATCACACGAGTAGGATTAATTAAATCATATATATATATATATATATATATATATATATATATATATATATGTTATGAAACTCTTTCCCTAATGATTCTGGAGATAGTCTTATATATTGTGTTGCAAAGAGAGATGGGTAGAAAATCCTCAATGGAATTTCCAATTTTAGACTTGTGAATTAAAGTAATGAGGGTATGATTGATCCATCTAGGTACTCAGTATGTATCAAAGAAAATACTAATTCCTTCACATAAAGCTTTGTTTTTAACATTCTAAATTTTCTTGTAGAAGAATAATGTAAATCCATCTGTCCTCGAAGAAGCATTATCTCTTATGGAGAAAAAGTTTTTTTTATTTCCTCTATGACAACAGTTCTGCACATATCAAGATAATAAAAAATAGGAATTTTGGAGTAAGTAAGAAAAAACATATAATCCATGCCCCTTATGCTTACTAAAAAGATTTCAAAAGTAAGCCACTGCTCTCTCTTTGAATGAAGAAGAATGAGTACCAATATCATCATGCTTCTAAGTAGAATTTTTCCGGTCATTTGAGTATAAGAAAATTTTAAATTTTTTTCACCCATAGTTAGCCAATGAGCTTTAGTACTCTGCTTTTCCCAAGGAACCTCTATACCAATTTCATCATTGAGGCTACGTTCATAAATATGCAGATTTTGAATAATAGACAAGTTCCCGAGGGTCCCTATTCAATTGAGAAATAAAAGTAACTTGTTTTTTCCTCAAGGCATTAGTATTTGAGAGTGAGTTTTTCTTCCAACCAATGTTAAGAAATTTTAGGAGCTTCGTAGTTGAGTAATTCTAGCTTTAAGGGTGAAAAAGTTCACCTCTATATTAAGCACCCCAAAAGCCTTCCAATGAGTAGAAAAATCATCCATAGAAATCCTGAAGTTCTTAAAGCATGATCTAATAAATCTTTTACTAATAGATGGAGATAAACTAAAAATTGGAGAGTAATCTAATGTTGAAGGAGAAATCACCTTACAAAAGGAAGTAAGAAATACATTAAGCCAATTTAAGTTATAGATAACATGATCACGCTTAGCCTTAATAGAGGCTTCAGATTTATGACTATCCAATGTATAGTTATTGCTACATGATTGGAGATCAATAGGCTCAACCTATGAAATGAAATTGTTAAGCATAAAATGTTGTTGATGAGAAGGATGGACATCACCCAATTTTTTTTGTTGTAAACCTTATATATTTAAAGTCCCAAGCAAGAAGCCAAGATTCCTCATCATTTACATGAACATTTTTTAGCATACACTATAGAATATTCCTTTTAGTTTCAACACTAGATGCAAAAATTTAAGAAATCCAACAATTTAAAGAGGCATAACATAGTTGACCATGTGCCAGATTGTAGAAGTGTTAAAATTATGACAGTCCTCCTCCTCACTAAAAAATTATATATTTTGAGGGTAAAAAATCATTATTTAAGTCTGTAATGTTAGATTTGGTTCAAGAATACCCACAATATCTAGTTTCAAAATATTCATTTGATGATTTAAATCTACAGACGAGTGCCAAAGTATTTGCCCCTCACATTCCAAACCAAAATATTTGGACAATAAACCATCATATAAGCAATTATAGTAAAAAAAGAGAAAATCAGCACAAACTAAATAAAAAACTTCTGAAACAATTAGAAGTCTTATTTGGGTATAGCATGAAGAGAACAATTTTGGCCAATTATTTACACATTTTAATCAATCCTATTAGGACCCATCTTAGAAGCATTAGTAGCCACTATAGAAATGGGTGTTGAGGAGATGAGAACGGCCTCATAGGGCTAGTGTGTTTAAAAAGAAAAAGAGGGGATTACCAAAGTGCACTGATCGGGCATATCATTAAGAACATGTTTGCTTTCTAGAGGAGTAAACAATTTCATAATCTTGATGGACCCAAAAGGAAAACCCCCAATAAACACAATCTTTGCAGGAGCAAGAGTAGTAACCGGAGAGTCAGTATGTTTTATATAAATCATTACCAACATATTGGCTCATAGAAGAAGATTCAGTAAAAGTAGTTTAAACATTTAGGTCCATGGGATTAATAGATGACATCACACAACAGTAGCAATTCTAGAATGTTTATGCCAAGGCCTGCTAGACTGACTTCTCTTGAGTTTATGAAAGGTAAATCTAGAGATTGCTTGTATGAACAACAACATTAATAAAATAAATATAAGAAGAGCATATATTTGGCACCCAATCATATTCAATCCCTTGAGAAATTGTTTATCTTTAGTGATAACTTTAGTAGAATAATAAAGGTTTGTAGTATGCTTGATTTCCATATAATGAAAGCATAGCTATATTATATATAAAAGTATCAGCCATGATTGGAATACTAGCAGCATTGGTGAGCTTATAAATTATTGATTCAGCATATATATGAAGGGGAAGCCCTAGAAACTTGATATAGACAGATGATGAGCCTCATAATTATAGTTATTTATTTACTTAAGATGTGAGTTTTTAGTAGGTTTAGTTGCTGTTTTAGTTTGTTTTTATATTGTTTCAGCTTTAAAATGAACAAATCACAAAAATTGGAATTTTCATGAAGAAGGGCGCCACGGCGCGCTACAGCGCTGGGTAATTTGCAAGGAACCCGCCATAGTGCGCTACAGTGCTAGACAGTTTGCAAGGAACCTACCACAACACAAGGCAAGGAAATGAGGATCAACGTCACATCGCACCGCAGTGCAAGACTACTTAAGATCATTGCGCCGCTGTGCCAGACACCTGGATACCATTACGCTACAGTGCACCGCAGTGCCAGGTGACTCGAGACTATTGCGCTACGGTGCGTCATAGCACTAAATGACTCGAGATATTGCACCATGGTGCATCATAACACGCATTAGAGAACCTGCTTTAAAACATGAATCAAGAAGGAATTTAAAAGGACCAAATAACTCAATTTCTCCAGCTCCAAACACTAGAATTAAATAAAAAAGTTAATTTCTTAATTTTAAATAAGGAATGAAGTGATATTGCCTGCATATTAACTTAATGAATTTAACTTTCAAGAAATTACTCAAGAGAAATTAAGAGAAAAATTTGGAAAGGGGGTGGTAGGAGGGAAGAGAGTTATATAAGGGTAAAGAGAAGATAAAGAAAGGGATCTTTATTCAGTTTAAAAAACTTAACCTAAAGGAAAGAACCCTAATTTTCACATACTGACCAGTAGGTTCCTAATCAAAAAAGCTCCAGCCAAAGCAAGAGAAAGTGCAACAACAAGGAGAATGAGTAAGACACTGAGATAGAAGACGACAGAGAGAATGCTAAAAGCAGTTTTTGTGTATCATCTCCTTAACTTTACTTTTGTATTTTTACTTCTTGTGAGAACATAATGTATACATTTGCATATTCCTATAGCTCTCTTGTTGTATTCATTGTGATGGAAGCCAAATCCCGCCTTTGGAGAGGGTTTGGTGAAAAATATGTAATAAATCTTAGATTTGTGCGTGTAAAAGATTCAATCCTAAAATAAATGTCATGATTTGAGCTGAAATGACCTTCATCTTTTATTGAAAAAAAAAAATTCTTGAATGAAAAATTATTTTAAATATCATTAAAGTATATTCTTAATAAAAACTTATAATGCTCAATGAATGCCTTGATTTATTTACTGGTGTACCTAAAGCGTCCACGCCACGAATGAATGTGGCATAATTTGTTGAGCATAACTACTCATATAACCTAATGACTTGATCATTTGATCTATTAGAAAATTTTGATAAAATATTTAAGCTCCATAGCTCAATCCATAACACATAAAGAAGGCATCTTATGTAGTGGATGAGGTGATATAGTTCATATAGATATAGGTTTGATGCATGTGGGTCGAGAACCATCTATTGAGCTCCATTGTTTACTCATGATTTATGCGAACTAAAAGAGCATGTTGAGCCATGAGAGATATGGCATAAGCTTATTAAGCTTTGTTACTCATTATCTTAGCCAAATCAAGAGTAGAAGCATTGAGCCGTAGATGGAATCAAGACCTTATGATCATAAGAAAAAAATATGAATTATATCGCTTAGACATAAGGATAACTTTCATTTATAAGATCACAAAGGTATCCATGTGCTGAAGTGAATCCTAGAGTGTTCATTATAAGTACTAGATATGGTCCTAGTGAATTAGATATTTAAATGACAAAACTAGACCTCTTGAATGGTGAAATATTTAAACAACAAAAATGTGACATGATATTAGGAAAAGAATTCTTACGCACATATTTATTATATATTTTATATTTGAAACCTAACTCTCCCCAACTTTATTAAATTGATAAATAAACCAATTTAGGATAATATAGCAAAATTTTAGAACAAAAGATAAACTTTTGTTAGATTAAACATTATTGAAAAAGTATACTTTAATAACAAACACACCATTCTCAGAGGGTGATAAATCTCAAAATCTCACCATTCTATATTAGTAGACTTGCGTGCAAGCATAGACAACGTAATTTAGGTATGTCATATTTTTGGCGTCATTGTCGGGGAACAGTTGTTTGTATTAAATATAATTTCTTAGTAGATAGTGCTTTAAACATCTTGTTAATATACTATTCTTTTTAATTTTTTAGTTTATTCATTATTTTTAACTTTAGCTAATTTTCACGTATTCAACATTCTTGTTCTGAAAATTTACATTTGTTTGAATTGAGAACCTTTATAACATAGAGAGTTGAGGTGTTGTATGTATAGAAGAGATTTAGGAAATCTGTTATTAGATCTTAAAATTGAACAAACACTGCCTAGACTTAGAAGAGAACAAATTAGGTCAAACAGAATTTCAATTATAATGAAAAACATAGGAGAAGAAGTAAGAGAAGTTCATCAAAATAATCAAGTAAAGGCTCTTAGGGATTATGCACTGCCTACTATTAGAGGCAAACCTAATGCAATAGTGAGACCGAATGTGTAGGCTAATAACTTTGAAATCAAATCATCAACTTTGCAAAAGAATCAAATTAATCAATTTAGTGGCCTAGCCAATGAAGACCCTAACACCCATATCTTAAACTTTTTGGAAATCTATGACACATTTAGGTATAATGGTGTCACTAATGAGGCTATAAGATTGAAGATATTCCCATTTTCCTTGAGAGATAGAACAAAAGGGTGGTTAAGTTCCTTACATAGTGATTCTATATGAACGTGGGATGACTTAGTTGGAAAGTTTCTAATGAAATTTTTTTTTTCCAGCAAAAATTGCTAAGTTAAGGATCAAAATAACCAATTACACATAGCTGGATGGAGAGACACTCTATGGCAGTTGAGAGCAATTTAAGGAACGCCTAAGGCAACGCCCCTATCATGGCTTCCCATTGTGGGTGCAAATTTAGGCATTTATAATGGATTGAATGCTCCTACTAAAACTTTGATTGATGCAGCAGTCGGGGGTTCTTTGAGTAGCAAAACCTAAGAGGAGGCCTATTATCTCTTAGAAGAAATGGCTAATAACACATACCAATGGCCGACTGAGCGGCTAAATTAGAATGGACGAGAATAGAATAATGCAGTAGAAACCAATAAAATAGTAACCTTACAAAAAGAAACAGTAGTGCTGAACCAAAGATTAGGATAGATGAGAGTTAATGCCGTGCAAGAGATTCGGTTGTGAATTCTATGGGGGGAAACATCATGGTAAAAATTGTAATTCTAATAGCCCATTTGCCCCATCTAACAGTGAGCAAGTAAATTTTTTGAGAAATAATAACAATTACAACTGAAACCAAAATCACCCATACTCAAACACTTACAATCTAGGGTTGGAAAAATGACCTAAATTTCTCTTGGAGCAGTGGGAACACTCAAAACCAATTCTAGCAAGGCAATCAATTTTTAAATATATAAGGGCAACCATTAAATCATACCACTCAGCAATAATAGAAGTAGCAAGATATAGGAATAGAGGGAGCTTTCAACTCCTTTAAAATAGAGACACTTTAGTTTATGCAGAGGATGAAAACAATATTAAATTATCATGAGTCCTCAATCCAATGCATATAATTAATCTTAAGAAACATTGACATATAGCTAGGACAGGTCTCTGAAGACTTGTCCAATAGATCTCAAGGAACACTCTCTAGCTATAAGGAAATTAATCCAAATGAGACGGTGAGCGTCATTGAATCTAATGAACAAATCTGTTGTGAAAAGCAGCTGAAGGAATCATTGATAAATGAATCAATTTCAAGAAATTAGCAACTAAGAGAAAATGTAGATGAGGTAAAGGAAGAGACTAAAGAAATAGGCAATTATAACCAATGCATTTATGATAGAAATATGATACCACAAAAACTAAAGGATCAATGTCAATTCAATATCCCTTGTGTAATCGAAGGTGAAATCCTTATAGACCCCCTGTGTAATCTAGAAGCATCTGTAAATGTAATACCATACCATATACATGAACAACTATGGATAGAGGAAATGGAAGATACTCCTGTGATTATTGAATTTTCAAACCTAGAATCCATGACCCAAATAGGAATCCTGAAAAATATGATTGTTGAGCTAGGAAGATTTATTCTAATTTTATTGTGTGTAAATGGGATAGATGGAATAAAAATTCCATTATTATTTTTGGACGACCTTTCTTAGAAACAACTCGTACCGTTATAAATGTGGAAAGAGGAATGATGAGGGTAAGAGTAAACGGGATCGAAGAAGGCGTAGACCTAATGCATACAATAGACAAGAAGAAAAATGTCTCTTTAAAATGGAGAGAAAGAATGAAAGAAGAGTTGAGCTCTATCAAGATGATTAGTAAGAAGATGAAATAAACAATCAAGATTCTAAAAGAGAAACAAATACCTCATATGGAGGAGAGAAATGTTTTGAATTAAAAAAGAAAAGAAAAACTAGGAGAGGCAAGAGGAAAAAGAAGAAAAGTATGCTCTTTGAAGAAGTGAATCAAAAGATCGAGAAAATAATGAAGTGGAAAGCATAACTAGTGAGGAAACCAAATGCACAATTACTCAACCCTAAAGGCCACATAAGTTTTGAAGGGAGGTGATGAAGAATTCAATAAAACCTTAATACTTAAATTGGCCCGGCTGACGACATTAAACCAAGCGCTTCTAGGAGAAACCTCATGTTTAATTATTGTTTTCCTTAGTTTAGGTAGTTTAGAAATAGTTTGGCAAGTGCAAACCTATTATAATTTTCATATTTTTCAACAATTAAGATGCTACAGCGCATTGTAGCGCTTGCCTTTCTCTACACTGCCGCTACAGCGCGCTGTAGTGCCAAGAGTTTCTTGAAGCTACATAGACACTGTGCTACAGTGCACCACAGTGTTAAGCTAGTGCAAGCACACCACTACATCATGCCATAGTGTGCCATATACAAAATTTCAGAAATGCCACAATAAAGCAACCTGTTTTGGGACTTGTCCTATCACAACTACAATGCGCCAATAGGGGACCTAGGGACCCTATTAGTCTAAAAATCATTCAAAGCATGAGTATTTAATGGTTTTTATTATCATAATGCATTGAATGACCAGTTTGACTAGCTAAAAAAGTAAAGACACTTATATAGGAGAATGAAATCTGATCCAAGAGAATTTGGCCTATAATATTCTTAGCTTTAAGATTGGAATCACAACACCTTTGCCTTTAATCATCCCCATCTCAACAACTTCATTTTAGCAATCAGATATGGCCTCAAGAAAGAAATAAACAGTAGGAAAGGCCACAACAGTCTCATCTTCTAGAGCACCATTCAATAACCAACAATTCTCATCATTGGAAGCTGAACAATTCTTCTTTTAGATCAATTCAAAGAGAAAAATAATTTTGGAAATGGGATTTAGAGAGCATTACCCAGTCAATTCTTTCATGGTGAGCAATAGAAACTGGGCAACACTAGTAAACCACCTTGGAACTGTCTACCCCACACTAGTTCAAGAAGTTTATGCTAACTCCATAAATGCTAGAGCGCACAACATTTATGTATGTGGGAAGGGGATAGAGTTTAAGGAAAATATAATTTCTAACCTGAAAGGGCTTGAGTTAGTAGGTTCTTGCACTTACACCTAGTACATGAATTGTGAATTTGACCCTATTTATGTTACTGAAGCACTCACTAGTAGCAATTCCAACTGTAATGGGAACTATGTCAACATTCTGAGAGATCTACTCATTGCAGTAAGTAATGCTTGGCATATCCTCATCTCCAGTAAAATAATGCCATTTGATCATTTGAGTGAGATGACCCAAGCATGGGCTATGCTCCTTTATTACATTCAAAGTTTGGGACCAATTAATGTTTTCAAAATACTTTTTGACCAGCTATGGCAAGCCTTAACTGGGCACTGTGCAGACCTTGCTTTCGGGTCTCTCATAAATGAAATTTGACTTGACCAAGGGGTCAAATTCATGGACAAAGAACCCTAACTTCCACCACGAGCACCCCTGAATTTTAAGAATATTTAGAAAACTTAATCGGAGGATGATAAAGGAAAAGAAGAAGAGAAAAGTCAGGGAAAGGGACCTCAATGTCAGCAGGTCAGTGTTCCAAAATAAAGAGTCTACAAAAGTGATAAGATAGGTTAAAAAGTCACCGAAAACTAATGGAAAGAAATGCATTAATTCAAAGCTCACTTATTATGAGACCAATATGTACATGCACTTCAAATACACCAATACAACTCTTAGATACATGTTTGAAAATTGGCATGTGCAAAATGGTTCAGGAGAGATAGCCTTTCCTAACCCTCCAATATTGATGCCTCCTCCAATAATCCCATGGCCGGAACAAGCTAAAGAAGAAGAAGAAGAAGAAGAAGAAGAAGAAAGAAGAAGAAGAAGAAGAAGAAGAAGAAGAAGAAGAAGAAGAAAAAGGGGAAGAAGAATAAAATTAGGTTGTAGTCTTTCTATTTTATTTTGCTTTGTTATTATTCTATTTTTGTTTTTATGTTGTTTTCATTAATGAAATGTCTTACAAGTCCCCTAGTACAATTTAAAAACAAGTAGAAAATTTTTGTGGTGCTAAAATCTCTAATTTGTTTTGTGATTTAATTTTTAAAATTCTATGAGTCTATCAATTTGAACCTATGAAAATATGTGAGATAATAATTGGCCATGACATGTTAAGGTTTGATAAATAACTTAATACATTTAACATGACAAATTCAAACTCAATCTAGGGACGAAATAAAATAAGTGTGGGGGAAACTATGGCTATGAAGAAATGAATGAATGGTGGTTAATGTTGAAATATATTAGGCTTTTGTAGGACTTCATGAATGCAAGGCATGTGCTGAAACTTAGCATATTAAAAATATTAAGAAAAATAGGATGAAGAAAAATATCTCTCCCATAAAAAAAATTGTGAAAACAAAAAACTATGAAAAAAAAATCTCTCTCTACAAGAGGAAGCATTACATCTCATAAGAAGAAGCACACATGGTATTAAATACTTCCTAACACAACCACTAATGCAAATTTAATCAACATACAACCATAAAAATCCCTAAACATGTACATCACATAGTAGTAATAAGATTGAGCAAGAATAATCAAGAATAGTAAGAGCTACTTTGATATAAACCCAAAGAAAGGTGATCAACCTTTATGTGATGCTTATCATTATTGATCCAACATTTTAATGCACTGCATATTCTTGATTAAATTATATCAAATCTAAAATTACTTGAAGCAATTTATCAAAAACAAAAATGGATCTAAGAAATTATTGGTTGCTTACTTGAGGATGAGCAAGAAATTAAGTGTGGGATGATAAGCCCCATAATTATAGATATTTTATTATTTATGATGTGAGTTTTTAGTATATTTAGTTGTTATTTTAGTTTATTTTTATGTTATATCAGCTCAAAATGATCAAATCACCAAAAATGGAATTTTCATGAAGGGCACCATGATGCAGTGCGGGCGCTAGGCAATTCGCAAGAAACTTGCCACAGCTTGTTTCAATGCTGGACGGTTCGCAAGGAACTCGCCACATCGCAAAGCAAAAAATGAGGATCGATGACGGAGTGTGCTGCATCACCAGACTACTCAAGATCATTGCACCGCAACGTCAGATTACTCGAGACTATTGCACTACAATACCCTGTAGTGCCAGATGACTCGAGACTATTGTGCCATAGTGCACCGTAACATGCGCCGGAGAATCTGCTTTAAAACCTGAATCGACAAGAAACTTGAAAGGACCAAAATACTCAATTCACTCTATAATTAAATGAAAAAGTTAATTTCTCAATTTTTAATAAGGAATAAAAAGATATTTTAAGCATATTAACTTAATGAACTCAACTTTAAAGAATTACTAAAGAGAAATTAAAAGCTAAATTTAAAAAGGGGGTGGTTGGAGGGAAGAGAGTTATTTAAGGAAAAAAAAAGATAAATGAGTTCTTTAATCAATTTTGAAACTTAACCTAAGGGGAGGAACCCTAATTTCCATTTACTATTTAAGAAGGTTCCCAAGGAAGAAAGTTCCAGCCATGGCATGAGGAAACACAACAACAAGGAGAAGGAGTAAGGTACTGAGACAGAAAAAGACAGAGAGAACACTAAAAGTCATTCCTGCATATCATTTTCTTAACTTTACTTTTGTAATTTTACTTATTGTGAAAACAAAATGTAAGCATTTGCAAATTCCTATAGCCCTTTATTGTATTCATTGTGATGACAGCCTAATCCCACTTTTGGGAAGGTTTGGTAGAAAACATATAATAAGTCTTAGATGTTGTGCGTGTAAAAGAATAATCCTAAGAGAAATGTCATGATTTGAGTTGAAATGTCCTTCACCTTTTATTGAATAAAATTTTATTATTGAACAAAAAATTATTTTGAATATCATTAAGGTATATTCTTAATGAAAACTCATAATGCTTGATGAACATCTTGATTTAGAGCATGTGCACCTAGAGCGTCCACACCGCGAATGAATGTGACATAATTCGCTGAGTGTAACTGCTCGTGCATAAGCTATAACCCAAGGACTTGATCATTTGAGTCATAAGTAAAGTTCTGGTAAAACCTCATAGCTCCATAGCTCATTCCATAGCACCTAAAGAAAACATGTTAGGTAGTGGATGAGATGACATAGTTCACATTGGCCATTGCTGACTCTATGTTAAGATATGGAATTGATGCATGTGAGTCGAGACCATCTATTGAGCTCCATTGCTTACTCGTGATTTATGCGAGATAAAAGAGCACATTAAATCATGAGCGATGTGACATAAGCTCATTTAACTTCGCTACTCATTATCTTAGCTAAATCATGAGTATAAACATTTAAGCCATAGATAGAATCAAAACCTGATGATCATAAGATAACATATGGATTTTGTTGTTTAGACGTAAAAATAACTTTCATTTATAAAAAAATCACAAAGATATATGTGTTGAATTGAACCCTAGAGTATTCATTATAAGCACTAGATATGGTCCTAGTGAATTAAATATTCAAATGACAAAAATAGACATCTTGATTGGAGACATATTTAAACAAAAAAATGTGACATTATATTAGAAAAAGAATTCTTGCACACATATTTATTACAAATTATATGTTTGAAATCTAACTCTCCCCAATTTTATCAAATTGATTTAAAAACCAATTTATGATAATATAACATAATTTTATGATAAAAATACTAACTTTTGTTAGTTTAAACATTATTGAAAAGCAATATACTTTAGTAACAAATACACATCATTCTCAAAGAACGATAAACCTCGGAATCTCATCATCATGTATTATTTTAAACCCACTTTGGGGCGGGTTTGGTGGAAAATAAATAATAAGTTTTAGATGTTGTGTGTGTAAGAGATTCAATCCTAAAAGAAATGTCATGATTAGAGTTGAAATGTCATTCATCTTTGATTGAATAATTTTTAATTAATTATCGTTAAAGTATATTTTTAATGAAAATTTATAGTGCTTGATGAACATCTTGATTTAGAACTTATGCACCTAGAGCACCCACACCGCGAATGAATGTGACATGATTCGCTAAGCATAACTACTCGTGCAAAAGCTATAACCCAAGAATTTGGTTATTTGAGCCATAAGTAAAATTTTAGTAAAATCGCTTAGCTCCATAGCTAAATCCATAGCACCTAGATAAAACATGTTAGGTAGTGGATGATGTGACATAGTTCGCGTTGGTCATTGCTAACTCTATGTTAAGATATTGATTTGATGCATGTGAGTCAGGAACCATCTATTGAGATTCATTATTCATGATTTATGCGAGATAAAAGAGCATGTTAAGTCATGAGCAATGTGACAAGCTCATTTAATTTCGCTACTCATTATCTTAGCTAAATCAAGAGTATAAATATGTAAGTCATATATATAGAATCAAAACCTTGTGAAAATAAGAAAGAATATGGATTTTATCATTTAGACGTAAGAATAACTTTTATTTATAAAAAGATCACAAAAATATTTATGTGCTGAAGTGAACCCTAAGTGTTCATTATAAGCACTAGATAGGGTCTATTCAAATGACAAAACTAGACCTCTTGATTGGAGAAATATTTAAACAAAAAAAAATATGAAATGACATTAGGAAAATAATTTTTGATGCACATATTTATTACAAATTGCATATTTGAAATCTAACTCTCCCTAACTATATCAAATTGATTAAAAAACTAATTTAGGATAATATAACATAATTTTAGGATAAAAAGACTAACTCTAGTAACAAATAGATATTGTTCTAGAGGACAATAAATCTATGGATCTCACCATCATGTATTACTTAAGATCACGTATATTTGTGTGCAAATAAAGACAATATAAATTAGGTTTGTCAATAGGCATTAAAGAGAGCTAAGGCTGAAAGAAAAAGTTTCTTGGTACAGGACTTAACTAGGAATGGCCAATATAAGCTGAACATCATCCTCGTAATATAATTTGAGCAAAAAGTCAAAAAATCGTTTAGTTTCTATGCCTTATTTGTGGCTTCCAATAGTGCTTTGTAAGAGTCTTTAAACATACAGCACAATTAACCCATTGATATTCACCTTCCTTGATATATATATTATTTATGAGCTCTAATAAGAAAATAAGTAATGCTGCTCACATTATTCGCTGATGCGACACCAAAAAAACTCTATTTTATGAGGTGTGTGCAATATTATATTATATTTTTTATTAAATATTTATTTTATTAGATATTTATCTCCCACTAATATTGCACCAAATACTGCTCACATCTTATTAGACATATTTTTTTAGATACCATATCAACAGATGTGAGCAGCATTATTCTAAGAAAATATATTAATTATATTTTAGAATAATGTTGTTTTCAAAAGTATTCTTATGTTACAGATTAAATCTTATGATCACATTTTTATTTTTTATTTAAAACTCATCCTATATTCAAATAAAAAAATTGAACTGCCTCTAAGAAATTGAATGAATGTTTCAACAAAAATAAATAATATTCTAATTTGCAATACAATATTAATAAAAAATTGTTTAAGGACTGCTCTACTAACTCAATATCTTCTTTTATATATATATATATATATATATATATATATATATATATATATATATATATATATATATATATATATATATATTTTTTTTTTTTTTTTTTTTTTTTTTTTTTTTTTTGGGGGGGGGGGGGAGGTTTCTAGGGCTCTAAAGCGGCTCTAGGGCAACTCTCAAGCATCGTTTTCTCCTTCCGTCGGCTCTGCCGACAGACGCGAGACTTTTCTCTCCTTGCGGGCCCCGATCGGGTGACATTCGCTTGCCATTTTAACTATATTTTCTTATCACTAGTTTTTACAGTACAGGTTGCTTTAATGGAGCCCCCCCACCCCCCTTCATCCATCCGATCCTTCAGGGATGCTGTCAACAAATCGGAGCCTTCTATATCTAAAAGCATCTCAAGCAACAAAGGCTGCCCCGCCCTTTTATTTTCTGATGAGGAGGTAACTTCTCTAGCCTTTCCATACTCGCTCACTCTTGTCGAAAAAATTGCCATAATCAAATCTAACTATAGGTTAATCGATAATTTCATAAAATGATTAAAACTGGTTGCCCCTATATCGATAAGATCCTTCAACTCTCAGCGGGTGTTTTTTTCTTTTGAATCTGATTTGGATTAAGCAAGAGTTTTTTCTAAAGGATCGTATGATCTGAAAGAAAACACTATGAGATCCTACAAATGGGATCTATTCACCGATATTATGCATGATGTTCTGATCGTCCCGATTTGAGTTAACTTGTTGGGGCTTTGTCTCCATTTCATCACAAATGATATCATGTTTAACATTGGTAAGGCCGTTGGCAAACCGTTAAAACTTGATATAAACACTCCTCTATTACGTAACATAGTAGCACCGAGGATACTAATTTAAATCAAAATATCGGTTTAATTGACGGTTTCATAAAAGGATTAAAATTGGTTGCCCCTGTCTCGAAAAGATCATTCGACTTTCACTGGGTGTTTGATTCTTTTGAATCTGATTTGTATTATGCAATAGTATATTCTAAAGGATCGCATGATCTGAAAGAAAACACAATGAGATTCTGCAAATGGGATCTATTCACCGATGTTATGCATGATGTTCCTATCGTCCCGGTTTGAGTTAACTTGCCGGGGCTTCGCCTCCATTTCATCACAAAGGATATCCTATTTAATATTGCTAAGACCGTTGGCAAACCATTACAACTTGATAGAAATATTGCCTTATTGCGTAACATGGTAGCACCGACAATGCTAATTGAAATCGAAATATCGGGTTAATCGACAGTTTCATAAAAAGATTAAAACTGGTTGCCCCTGTCTCGATTAGATCCTTCGACTCTTATCAGGTGTTATTTTCTTTTGTATCTGATTTGGATTATGCAAGAGTTTTGTCTAAGGGATCGTATGATCTAAAAGGAAACACTATGAGATTCTGCAAATATGATCCATTCACTGATGTTAAGCATGATGTTTCGATAGTCCTAGTTTGGGTTAATGTGCCGAGGCTTCACCTCCATTTAGTCACAAAGGATATCCTGTTTAACGTTGGTAAGGTCATTGGTATACCATTACAACTTGATTGAAACACTTCCCTATTGCATAACATAGCAACACCGAGGATGCTATTTGAAATAAGAATTTTGGGTTGGTCGACGATTTCATAAAAGGATTCAAACTGGTTGCCCATGTAATGATAAGATAGTTTGACTCTCACCAGGTTTTTTTTCTTTTGAATCTGATTTGGATTATGCGAGAGTTTTTTCTAAATGATCGCATGATCTGAAAGGAAACACTGAGTTTATACAAATGGGATTCATTCACCGATGTTAAGCATGATGTTTCGATCGTCCCGGTTTGGGTTAACTTGTTGGGGTTTCGCCTCTATTTCATCACAAAGGATATCCTGTTTAACATTGGTAAGGCCGTTGGTAAACCATTGCAACTTAATAGAAACACTACTCTATTGGGTAAAATAGTAGCACTGAGGATGCTTATTGAAATTGAAATATCGGGTTAATCGACGATTTCATAAAAGTATTAAAACTGGTTGCCGCTGTCTCGATAAGATATTTCGACTCTCACCAGGTATTTTTTTCTATTGAATCTGATTTGAATTATGCAAGAGTTTTTTCTAAAGGATTGTATGATCTGAAAGGAAACACTATAAGATTCTGCAAATGGGATCCATTCAACGATGTTAAGCATAATGTTCCGATCGTTCCTGTTTGGGTTAACTTGCCGAGGCTTCACCTCCATTTTATCACAAAGGATATCCTATTTAAAATTGGTAAGGTCGTTGGCAAATCATTACAACTTGATATAAACACTCCCCTATTGTGTAACATAGCAGCACCGAGGATACAAACTGAAATCAAATTATCAGTTTAATCGACAGTTTCATAAAATGATTAAAACTGGTTGCCCCTGTCTCGATAAGATCCTTCAACTCTCACTGGGTGTTTTTTCTTTTGAATCTGATTTGTATTATGTAAGAGTATTTTCTAAAGTATCGCATGATCTGAAAGGAAACACAATGAGATTCTACAAATGGGATCCATTCACTGATGTTATGCATGATGTTCCGATCATCCCGATTTGAGTTAACTTGTCGGGAATTTGCCTCCAGTTCGTCACAAAGGATATCTTGTTTAATATTGGTAAGGCCATTGGTAAACCATTATAACTTGATAGAAACACTACTCTATGGTGTAACATAGCAGCACCGAGGATGATAATTCAAATAAAAATATCGGTTTAATCGACAATTTCATAAAAGGATTAAAACTGGTTGCCCCTATCTCGATAAGATCATTCGACTCTCACTGGGTATTTTTTTTCTTTTAAACTGATTTGGATTATGCAAGAGTATTTTCTAAAGGATCGCATGAACTGAATGGAAACACAATAAGATTCTACAAATGGGATCCTTTCACCGATGTTAAGCATGATGTTCCAATCATCCCAATTTGGGTTAATTTGCTGGGGCTTTGCCTCCATTTCATCATAAAGGATATCCTGTTTAACATTGGTAAGGCTGCTGGTAAACCATTGCAACTTGATAGAAACACTGCCCTATTGCATAACATAGCAACACTGAGAATGCTAATTGAAATCGAATTATCAGGTTAATCGATGGTTTCATAAAATGATTAAAACTGGTTGCCCCTGTCTCAATAAGAACCTTCGACTCTCACCGGTGTTTTTTTCTTTTGAATCTAATTTGGATTATGCAAGAGTTTTTTCTAAAGGATCCTATGATCTGAAAGGAAATGCCATGATATTCTGCAAATGGGATATATACAGCAATGCTAAGCATGATGTTCCAATCATCCCGGATTGGGTTAACTTGCTGGGGCTTCGCCTCCATTTCTTCACAAAGGATATCCTGTTTAACATTGGTAAGGCTGTTGGCAAACCATTACAACTTGATAGAAACACTACCCTATTGCGTAACATAGCAGCACCGAGGATGCTAATTGAAATCAAAATATCGATTTAATCGACGATTTCCTAAAATGATTAAAATTGGTTGCCCCTGTCTCGATAAGATCCTTCAACTCTCACCGAGTGTTTTTCCTTTTGAATCTGATTTGGATTATACAAGGGTATTTTCTAAACGATCGCATGATCTGAAAGGAAACACAATGAGATTCTGCAAATGGAATCCATTCACCGATGTTAAGCAAGATGTTCTGATCATCCCGGTTTGGGTTAACTTGTCAGGGATTCACCTCCATTTCATCACAAAGGTTATCTTGTTTAACATTGGTACGGCCATTGGTAAGCCATTTCAACTTGATAGAAATACTGCCCTATAGCGTAACATAGTAGCACCGAGGATGTTAATTGAAATTGAAATATAGGTTTAATCGAGGGTTTCATAAAAGGATTAAAGCTGGTTACTCATGTCTCAATAAGATCCATCGACTCTCAACGGGTGTTTTTTTCCTTTTGAATATGATTTGGATTATGCAAGAGTTTTTTCTAAATGATCGTATGATCTGAAAGGAAACACCATGAGATTTGCAAATGAGATCCATTCACTGATGTTAAGCATGATGTTCCGATCTTCCCAATTTTGTTTGCTTGTCGGGGCTTTGCCTCCATTTCATCACAAAATATATCTTGTTTAACATTGGTTAGGCAGTTGGCAAACAATTATAACTTGATAGAAACACTACCCTATTGCGAAACATAGCAGCATAAAGGATGCTAATTAAAATTAAAATATCAGTTTAATCGACGATTTTATAAAAGGATTAAAACTAGTTGCCCATGTCTTGATAAGATCCTTCGACTCTCACCGGGTGTTTTTTTTATTTTGAATCTAATATGGATTATTCAAGAGAAGCTTCTAAGGGATCGCATGATCTGAAAGGAGACACAATGAGATTTTGCAAATGGGATCCATTCACCAATGTTAAGCATGAAGTTCTGATTGTCCCTGTTTTGGTTAACTTGTCGAAGCTTCACCTCCATTTTATCACAAAGGATATCCTGTTTCACATTGGTAAGGCCATTGGTAAACCATTGAAATTTAATAAAAACACTACCCTATTGCGTAGCATAGCAACATTGAAGATGCTAATTGAAATCAAAATATCGGGTTAATCGATAGTTTCATAAAAGTATTAAAACTGTTTGCCCCTGTCTTGATAAGATCCTTTGACTCTCACCAGATGTTTTTTTCTTTTGAATCTGAAAGGAAACACTATGAGATTTGCAAATGGGATCCATTCACCGATGTTAAGCATGATATTCCGATCGTCCCAGTTTGGGTTAACTTGCTGGGGCTTCTCCTCCATTTCATCATAAAGGATATCCTATTTAACATTGGTAAGGCCATTGGTAAATCATTGTAACTTGATAGAAACATTGCCCTATTGGGTAACATAGCAACCCCGAGGGTGCAAATTGAAATTGAAATATCGGGTTAATTGACGGTTTCATAAGAGTATTAAAAATGGTTGCCGCTGTCATGATAAGATCCTTCAACTCTCACAGGGTGTTTTTTTCTTTTGAATCTGATTTGGATTATGCAAGAGTTTTTTCAAAAGGATTGCATGATCTGAAAGAAAACACTATGAGATTCTGAAAATGAGATCCATTCTTCGATGTTAAGCTTGATGTTCTGATCGTCCCGATTTGGGTTAACTTGCAGGGGCTTCGCCTCCATTTCATCACAAAGGATATTCTGTTTAACATTGGTAAGGCCATTAGTAAACCATTGCAACTTGATAGAAATACTGTCCTATTGCGTAACATAGCAGCATCGAGGATGCTATATGAAATCGAAATATCAGGTTAATCGATGGTTTCATAAAAGGATTAAAATTGGTTGCCTATGTCTCGATAAGATCCTTCGACTCTCACCGGTTGTTTTTTCTTTTGAATCTGATTTGGATTATGCAAGAGTTTTTTTTAAAGGATCGTGTAATTTGAAAGGAAACACTATGATATTTTGCAAATGGGATCCATTCAACAATGTTAAGCATGATGTTCTGATCGTCCCGATTTGGGTTAACTTGCCGGGGTTTCGCCTCCATTTCCTCACAAAGGATATCCTATTTAACATTGGTATGGCCGTTGGTAAACCATTACAATTTGATAGAAATATTTCCCTATTGCATAACATAGCAGCACCGAGAAAGCTAAATAAAATCAAAATATCGTTTTAATCGATGATTTCATAAAAGGATTAAAACTAGTTGCCCCTATCTCGATAAGATCCTTCATCTCTCACCGGGTGTTTTTTTCTTTTAAATATGATTTGGATTATTCAAGAGTTTTTTCTAAAGGATTGTATGATCTAAAAGGAAACACTATGAGATTCTACAAATGAGGTCCATTCACCGATGTTAAGCATGATGTTCCAATCGTCCCAGTTTGGGTTGACTTGCCGGGGCTTCGCCTCCATTTCATCACAAAGGATATCCTGTTTAACATTGTTAAGGTCGTTGATAAGCCATTCCAACTGGATAGAAACAATGCCCTGTTGCATATCTTGGCAGTACCGAGGATGCTAAATGAAATCGAAATATTGGGTTAATCAACAGTTTCATAAAAGGATTAAAATTAGTTGCACCTGTCTCGATAAGATCTTTCGACTCTCAATGGATGTGTTTTTCTTTTGAATCTGATTTGGATTATGCAAGAGTATTTTCTAAAGGATCGTAAGATCTGAAAGGAAACACTATTAGATTCAGCAAATGGGATCCATTCATCGATGTTAAGCATGATGTTCCGATCTTCCCGGTTTGGGTTAACTTGTCGGGGCTTCGCCTCCATTTCATCATAAAGAATATCCTGTTTAATATTGGTAAGGCTGTTGGTAAGCCATTACAACTTTATAGAAACATTGCTTTATTGCGTAACATAGCAGCACCGTGGATGCTAATTGAAATTCAAATATCGGGTTAATCGACGCTTTCATAAAATGATTAAAACTGGTTGCCCCTATCTAGATAAAATCCTCCGACTCTCACCGAATGTTTTTTTCTTCTGAATATGATTTGGATTATGCAAGAGTTTTTTCTAAAGGATCGCATGATCTGAAATGAAACACTATGAGATTCTGAAAATGGGATCCATTCACCGATGTTAAGCTTGATGTTCCGATCGTCCCAATTTGGGTTAACTTGCCGGGGCTTCGCCTTCATTTCATCACAAAGGATATCATGTTTAACATTGGTAAGGCCATTGGTAAGCCATTACAACTTGATAGTAACACTGCCCTATTGCACAACATAGCAGCACCGAGGATGCTAATTGAAATCGAAATATCGCTGTAATCGATGATTTTATAAAAGGATTAAAATGGGTTCCCCCTGTCTCGATAAGATCCTTCGACTCTCACCAAGTGTTTTTTTCTTTTGAATCTGATTTGGATTAAGCAAGAGTTTTTTCTAAAGGATCGTATGATATGAAAGGAAACACTATGAGATTCTGCAAATGTGATCAATTCACTGATGTTAAGCATGATGTTCCGATCATCTTGGTTTGGGTTAACTTGCCAAGGCTTTGCCTCCATTTCATCACAAAATAAATCATGTATAACATAGGTAAGTACGTTGGTAAACCATTACAACTTGATAGAAACACTGCCCTATTGCGAAACATAGCAGATCCGAGGATGTTAATTGAAATCGAAATATCGGGTTATTCGACAGTTTCATAAAAGTATTAAAGCTGGTTGCCTCTATCTTGACAAGATCCTTCGACTTTCACTGGGTGTTTTTTTATTTTAAATCTGATTTGGATTATGCAAGAGTGTTTTCTAAAGGATCGTATGATCTGAAAGGAAACACTATTAGATTCTGCAAAGGGGATCCATTCACCGATGTTAAACATGCTGTCCTGATCATCCCGGTTTAGGTTAACTTGTCGGGGCTTCACCTCCATTTCATCACAAATGATATCCTATTTAACATTGGTAAGACCGTTAGTAAACCATTACAACTTGATAGAAACATTGCCATATTACGTAACATAGCAGCACCGAGGATGTTAATTGAAATCGAAATATCGCTGTAATCGACGATTTTATAAAAGGATTAAAATGGGTTGCCCCTGTCTCGATAAGATCCTTCGACTCTCACCAAGTGTTTTTTTCTTTTGAATCTGATTTGGATTAAGCAAGAGTTTTTTCTAAAGGATCGTATGATATGAAAGGAAACACTATGAGATTCTGCAAATGTGATCAATTCACTGATGTTAAGCATGATGTTCCGATCATCTTGGTTTGGGTTAACTTGCCAAGGCTTTGCCTCCATTTCATCACAAAATAAATCCTGTATAACATAGGTAAGGACGTTGGTAAACCATTACAACTTGATAGAAACACTGCCCTATTGCGAAACATAGCAGATCCGAGGATGTTAATTGAAATCGAAATATCGGGTTATTCGACAGTTTCATAAAAGTATTAAAAGTATTAAAGCTAGTTGCCTCTATCTTGATAAGATCCTTCGACTTTCACTGGGTGTTTTTTTATTTTAAATCTGATTTGGATTATGCAAGAGTGTTTTCTAAAGGATCGTATGATCTGAAAGGAAGCACTATTAGATTCTACAAAGGGGATCCATTCACCGATGTTAAACATGCTGTCCTGATCGTCCCGGTTTAGGTTAACTTGTCGGGGCTTCACCTCCATTTCATCACAAATGATATCCTATTTAACATTGGTAAGACCGTTAGTAAACCATTACAACTTGATAGAAACATTGATATATTACGCAACATAGCACACCAAGGATGTTAATTGAAATCGAAATATCTTCCACCCCGCCCCACCCCCCACCCGTTCTACCATTTGGCTCAGCTCTCATTAGAAAGGCTATTTGCAGGAAATTTGTTTTGAAAACCTTCCTTTTTACTGTAATTGGTATTGTACGTTAGGTCATAATATTGAGATCTGCTCATTTAGAAATATGCCTTTGCTCTTAATCTCTCCCCTGTGGCTGCTAGGCCATTGGCGATCCTTGGGAATGATATTCAACTTGCTATTACTAATGGTAATGATGCCGATGCCAACCTTACGCAAAATGTTCTTTTTAATAATATTGTTGCAGATGCTATTTTAAACCCCAACCAATCTTCTGAAAGTGATACCTTGAACAATATGGAGGCCAATATTGCTGTTGTTAACTATAGTGAATATGCCTATGGGAATGATGATGTTGCTATTATTCATAAAACTGCTTGTGATAAGATCTAATGAATATGCCCATGAAAATGTTGGTATTGTCTCTAACACTGTTGTGGCTTTGATCCATAAAATTGTAGATGATAGCTATACTTTAGTTAATGAATCTGGTATTTGTGGCTCTTCTGAAAAAAATGCTTTAGTTTCTAATAATGTTATTGATACTATTATTGCTATTAATGGTATAATTGAAACTGTTGAAAACAATAATAAAAAGCTGAAATTGTTGAAAACAATAATAATGATCCAAATAATATTTTTGAGCCCACTAAAAAACCTAGCAATATTGATGAAATGTTCCTAAATAGTGCTAATGTTTGCAATTCTTTAGATAATGAAAGGGGTATTTGTGGTTCAATTGGGAAAATGCTTTAGTTTCTAAAAAATTTGTTGATGTTGTTATTGCTATTACTAATAATGGTATGGTTGGATCTGTTGAGATCAATACTAATGTTTTAAATGATATTTTTGAACCCACTAAAAATTTGTTTCAATTACTGTTGATCCTGTATAAATTATGTTAACTATAGTGATAAACTAGTTATTTTTGTTAAAGCTTCTACTCTAAACAATACTATTTTTACTGATGAATTTCATAATGTTGAATATGCTGAATATGTTTTTATGCAAAAGTCTATTTCAGATGTCCCAAAAGTTGTCACTGCTGAAATGCAAAATAGTGCTCTGAAAAAGAGCATTGTCTTTGCTGACATTATAACTTCCGAAATAATGTCAACCTTTAGTGATAATGAGAAACATGAAATTTCAAAAGAGAAAAAAGAATGAGAGGGGAACAACACCACTTTGCAAAACTTGGTAGTTGTGAATAGTACAGCCAACTGTGCTCCTATTTCATCCAAGAAACTATTTTTATCTAACATTGCAGATGCCTCATAAAAGTTATTCTAGAAAGAAATCACTCTATCTCAATAAAATGATGGACAAATGGAACCTTTCTCCAAACCGAAAAGCCCAATTAAGATCAATACATGCAAGACCACTTCTAAAGCCAAACAAGTATAAATCTCTTATGTTGCTTTATGATGATATCAATAATAATGTTGATGCTGATAATCAAATTGAGAATGTGGATTCTCCGATTAATACTTCCCAAAAGTCACCTAAAGGTATTTTTAGAGTTTTATAATGAATATTTTGTGTTGGAATATCAAAGGTATTGGTAATGTCTCTTCTAAAAATATATTTAAACATATTGTTCATGATAACAAGATTAGTATAGCTGCCACCCTTGAACCCAAGCTTAAAGATGAGGCTCTCTTACTTATTTGCCACTTTGCTAACTTTGACAATGCAATCTCCTCCACATCCAACAAAATTTGGGTTTTGTAGAAGAAATATTGGAATCTAGAGCTTATCTCGCAATGTGATCAAGCCATCCATCTCAAAATTAAAAATGATAACCACAATTTTTTGATCACCTTTGTTCATGCTAATAATATTCGTCAAGACAGTCTTCCTCTTTGGGCCTTTCTCAAAGATTGTTGCTCCTCTAACTTACCTTGGGTGGCTGGAGGAGACTTCAATGTTATTCTCAAAAGTAATGAATATAAGGGTTACCCTTCTGATCATTCTGCTTCTACCTTTAATTTTAACTCAGCTATCCTTGAATGTGGTCTGAAGGTTTCAAATATTCTGGTCACCCATTCACTTGGAATGTGGTAAGAAAATTTGCTCATCTTGACTGCTTCCTCATTAATAACAGTTGGTGTAATACCTACTCCAATTTTATAAATTCCTCTTTAAATTCAACCATCTCTGACCATAAACCCATCACTCTCTCTTCTTGGAACATGCCCACCAATATCCTTAAATCTTTCAGATTTCAACTATTTTGGTTAAACAAGGAAGACTATGATAATGTTGTGAATTCTAGCTAGAACAAACCTTGTGGTTGTTATGGGCTTGGCAGGCTTGTTGAAAAATTTGAAAGACTTAGGAAAACATTAGGCATATGGAACAAAACTTCTGTGGGAAATATTTTCTCTAATCTTAGCTGTTAGGAAAATTTGGTTTCCTTCCTTGAGACTATTTTTGATTCTAACCCTACAAACAATAATAGGACAGCTATCTCCATTGCCAAAGATGATCTCATCACTAAGCATATTGATGTGAAAATCTTTTGGAAACAAAAATGCAGCGTGCAATGGAATATGAAAGGGGAACGAAACACTTCCTTTTACCATAACTGGGTCAAAAAAGAAGACATATTAATAAAATTAATGAAATCACCTATCCAGATGATAGCAAAACCTCTAATCCTATTGAAATGCAAAATTCTATGGTTGATTTCTTCAAAAACACCTTCAAAGCTGATATTCAGAATCCATCCATATCTCTTACTTTCCCTAATACCCAAATCTCTTATGCTAATAATATTAACTTAAATCTTATGCCTAGCAATAAAGAAATTTTAGGTATTGTTAAGGACCTCAATTCTAACACTTGCCTTGGCTCTGATGGCTTCCTCGGGAAATTCTTTTGCAAATATTGAAATATAATTAAAGTGAATGTTTGTAATGGTAATAAATACTTTTTCTGTGACGTTCCCCTTCCTAAATTCTTCACCCACACTATGATTTCTCTCATCCCCAAAACTTACAAAGCTGCTTGGTGTAATCAATTTAGACCCATTAGTCTTTGCACTACCCTAAACAAAATTATATCCAAAATCATTGCTAAAAGACTTTAAATTCATCTCCCCTACCTCATCGAACCCAACCAATTCGGTTTTGTTCCCAGAAGGACAATTATGAAGATCCACTTAAGTAGTAATAAGTGAAACTCTTAAACATCATGGCGCATTTTCAAATAAAGGTGGAGTTCCTGATAAGAACTCCAAAGTTAAGCGTGCTCAGGTGGGAGCACTCCCAGGATGGGTGATTTACTAGAAAGTTATCTTCTGAGAGAAAAACTGTGAGGCATTTCAAGCCAAAGCGGACAATACCTTGGTGCTTAAAAGTTTGGGCTATTACAAATGGTATCAGAGCAAACTATAGGGTATCAAATAGGAGCTAAGTGTCATATAGGGCAAAGTACCACTTCATGTGAGCAGCCTCTTGAACCCATGATGGTTAAGGTGCTACATGGTTGTGGGTACCCCTTGCGCCTGTATGGGTCACCTCTAGTCCTATCTACCTAATGGATGGTTCTTGGATCTGTGTGTGGATACTGACGAAGACATTAGTTACTTAAGTTGGGGAGATTGTGAAGATCCACTTAAGTAGTAATAAGTGAAACTCTTAAACATCGAGGTACCTTTTCAGATAATGGTGGAGTTCCTGATAAGAACTCCAAAGTTAAGCGTGCTCAGGTGGGAGCACTCCCAGGATGGGTGACTACTGGGAAGTTATCTTTTGAGGAAAAAACCGTGAGGCCTTTCAGGCCAAAGCAGACAATACCTTGGTGCTTAAGAGTTTGGGCTGTTACAACAATCTAAGATAATATTCTTGCTACGCAAGAGCTCTTCCATAGTTTGAAAAAGAAATGCTGGGGTCATAATCTAATTCTTAAGATAGACCTTGAAAATTTTTTTGATAAAATAAACTGAAACTTCATCTTAACCTTGCTAAGATCCTATGATTTTAATGATAGTTTCATAGCTAAAATAAAGCACCTCACTCATCATAATTGGTTCTCCATTTTACTCAATGGAACTCCTTCGAGGTTCTTCCCATTTGAACATGGTCTTAGATAAAGTGATCCTCTCTCTCTTATTTTATTCATCATGGCTCTGAGCTACTCGTCCCATAACATTAATGTTTTGTTTAAAAATAATCCTCTTCTTCAATTCAATTTGGGGGAAAAAATTATGGTTTCTCATCTTGCTTATATTGATGACCTTATTATCTTTACAAATAGTAGCAGCAACTCTTTGAAAAAGTTGGCTGGGTTACTTTTCACCCTTGAATCTGATTCTGATTTGAATATCAACCATTCCAAATCCAATTTTTTTGTTAGTAACAAAAGCCCCACTAGAACCTTCTCTAATGTCTCCAATATTTTCAAGTTCAAAAAAGGAAAATTCCCCTTCACCTACCTTGGCATTCTGATATTTATGGAGCACAACAAAAATGAAATTTACAAAGGGCTTATGGATGCCATATTTAAAATGTTGCAAGGTTGGAAAAATAAATACTTCCTGTCCCAAGGTGGGCATCTTATCCTTATTAAACATATTATCAACACCATCCTTTTGTACTGGCTTGAAGTTTGCACTCCTACTATCTTCAAAAAACTCAAAACAATTTTTAATAAGTTTATATGGGTTCATAAAAAAGGTAGCAAAATCATTTGGTGCTCTTGGGATCATATCTCTCTTTCTTTTAATGAAGATGATTTTGGTATTAGAAATCTCACCGCCATTCACAACGCGTTCTCTTTGAACCTGTGGTGGAAATTTAGATCATCCCCTTCCATTTGGACTAGAATCCTTCTTGCCAAATATTGTGAAAATTCTCACCCTGCTGTGGTTAGGAATAAAATTTTTGATTCTCCTACTTGGAGAAGAATGTTGGCCCTTAGAGACAATATTGAAGAGTCTCTTGTTTGGGATAATCTTGACCCCTCCATATTCCTCTGGCATGATTGCTAGAACAAAGATAAAGCTTTGTTTCATACCCATGGCAATATCATCCAACCTAAGCTCCTCCTGACCAACTCCTTCTCTCAAACTGAAGGTTGGAATGTGCCCATTCTAACTGAATGCCTTTCTAATGAAGCTATTATTGAGGTCACTTCCTTTATTCTTATTATTGAAGACACAAAAAATGCCAATTTTCCCTTCTGTAAGAACAACAAAATTGCCTTTTCCTACCTTCTAGATTTTTGTAGGCACCATGGTAATCCCTTGTTCCCTGACTGGATCTGGCATAACTGCATCCCCAACCTAATTAGCATCTTCTTATGGAGGCTTTCCAATAATTATATCAATGTTGATATCATTATGCAAGGCCTTGGTTTCAATATTGCTTCAAAATGCCACTGTTGTAATGAAGTTGAATCCATTAATCATGTTTTTCTAGAAAACAATATTAGTAAAACTCTCTAGGCTGCTCCCTGGTTTAACTCTGTTCCTCCTCCTATGGATATCAAGAACATCTTCCATCATTGACCCTCATGCAGGAAAATTAAAATCTCCATTGGGAATCTTTAGATGCTTTCATCTATTGGCATATTTGAACTACTAAAAACAGAGCTAAATACAAAAATATTTCTATCAACATTAAATCAATTACTTCTAAGATCACAAATGATGTCAAAATCTACCTCACAAGTTTTAACAGTGTAAAGTTCATTTGGAATAATATAAATGAAGCTGCCATTAAATCTCAGTTGGACCTGTATTGATGAGGTTATTTTCGTTGGGTGTTGCTTTTTGCCCCTGGTTCATGTTTGTCGGTTTTTTACTTTACTTTGGGGTTGTTGTGTTTGGGGTTGTTGCCTTTTGTATCTTTCTTTTTGCCCATGGTTCAAAGAGCTTAATAGATGTTATTACCTATTTGATGCTCATCTGCTTGTTGTTTTCCTTATTTGCAAATTATTTCTGCATTATCTCTGGATAACTAGCGGTTGCGTCTTTTGGTTGGTTGATTTGGCTGGTTACTTAGATGTTAACATTATGTTATTATAGCTGAATTCAAAGGGAGTTTGGTTTGATGTCTATTATCAGCAATTGTCCTCTCTTCACAGATGGTGGTGAGCTTATTTTGGTATTGTTGGTATGCTGCCTTATAATAATAGGATTTTGTGTTGGAAATTCATTTACTATGAGTTCATTTTGAAAGTTGCTTTTCCAAATGCTTTAAAATGGGTCAATGATTTTCTTTTTTTTATGAATGCCAACCCCTGGTTGTTTATGGGACGCCATTTTGCTTTTTCATTGGGTCGCCATTTTGCTGCATCAATTAATTTGAGTTGGGGTTGGCTCTTTCGTTTGAGTTTGTGTTGGGATTGATGCACACGTTACTCTTGATTGTGGTTAGCTGGAGTATGCTTTTTGGCCGCACTTTTGCAGCTTGGACCACCATTTTTCTTATTGCAGATTAGGCGTTCAGAATTTTTCGACAGAGGCCCGTTGGTTTCTCTTCTCCTTCTGGCGCAAGTTGATTGCTCCTCTGGCCGGGTGTTCTGCTGTGGGCCGCTGCTGTGCTGGATGTTTTGGTGTGCCAGTGGAATTCAATTTTCGTCTCGATTGGCTCTTGTTTCTGCTCAGGTCAGTTTGCTATCCTCCTCGTAGTGAGTTTGTTTTGTTTTGATTTTCCTAATATTCTTTAAGTAAATTTTTTTGGAGTTGGCTTTAGGTTTTTAGATTCTAATATTATATATATATATATATATATATACCTAATAATCTAAACAGGAATAACAGATATTTATTTAACTTAATATAATAAGCTTGAAAAATAAATCCCTATAAAAATGACGAGTTAATGTATAATCATACTAGCAATTTAATTATGTCATCATTAATTGTTCTTTGATAATTAAGAGAAATGTTGCTTTCAGCTGCCGCCACTTAAGTTGACACTCAAAAAAATGTTGTTTTTGACCAGTTTTTTGAACGGCTTATCAAAAATTAATTTTTAATATACAAATTATAATTATCAATTATTTTAGGATTTATTTGAAGATCAAATAATATTTTGTCTAAGCAAATTATTTTGACTCCAATGATATTTATAAGATTTAATTAAAGAGAAATATTATTTAGAATGGTTGATATGATATTTAAAAAAATATATATAATAAGATTTAAATATTATTTTATTAATATTTATTTATTTATATTAAAATAATATAAATATTATTTTAAAATTTGTATTAAAATAATATTTAAATTTTATTAGATAAACTTTTTTTAAATATTATTCATTCTTGATTAAAATCCAATGAAACAGTAACATGTTATACGATTGTTTAAAAAAGAACTAAAGTTTTAATTAAGGAAATGGGCAATCCATGAATTATAAGCATGCACTCACAGTTTAGTAGCGGCGTACACGGCGTGGAGGGGGAACGAGGGAACCGCGGCAGACGAAGCCGAGCCGACGATCACGACGGCGCCTCGCCGGCGTCCGACCATCTCCGGCAATACGACGTGGGTCACATGGCACGTCCCCTTCACATTGACTGCCACCACTTCGCTCCACTCCCTCTCCTCTGCCTCGTGAAAATACGTCGCGCAGGGATGGGTCGCCCCGGCGCAGTTTACCAGCAGACCAACTTCCAGGCCAGCGATGGCCCGCCGAAGCCTGTGGGCCCCGCTGCAGCCCCTTCCGGCGGCCAGGTCCCAAACCACGGTCCTCACCTGGGTGCCAATGATCAAGTCAGAGGCCTCAGCCAGCTTAGCTGGGCTCCTCCCGACGAGCACGAGGTGCAGCCCGCGGCGAGCGAGCTCGAGGGCTACTGCGCGGCCTATGCCGTCAGTGGCGCCGGTTACGACAGCCCATCGGCCATAAGCTCTCTTGAGGTCCTTCGCCGGGCGGAAGAAGGCTGCGTAAAGCCAACGGACGAGGGGAAGGCAGAGCTTCAGGATGGTCGCGAGGCCGACGAGGGCGACGGCGCGGACGAAGAAGGCCATGAGTTGTTGGCTCTCATTTTGGTGTGGCAGATGCGCATTTATAGGGAAGCATGTAGCAGCTAGCCGATGAAGAAGAGAGAATGACAGTCTCTTTCAGCACTTTCGGAGTCTCTCCTCGCAAAATAAGGCTTTCTTCTATATTCTTAATGAGATTAAGAAAATTTAATAGGTGAATTATCGTGCATTGATTGTTTGTTGGCCAACCATCATAATAAGGCATTCATGGCATGTGTTTAGGCAAGCTCGTGAAGGCTTCTAAGTAAACGATTGAAGCTAGAAAGTGATACTGTGGCCACCTTATAAAGTGGTCTTTCCCGTATGATCCAAAGAGAAGGTGCCAATTCTGTGAAAGCATTCAAAACTTTTTCTTTTGGGAGATCAATTAATTTCTGAGGGTACAAATACATTAACTCTTAGGGGTCCATATGCTGTTGCTATAATGGCACAAACTTACAAATGGTTTAAATGATGAAGATGTTCTCTAATGGATCTTTCTACCCAAACTATCTAAGAGGATAACCTCTAATCTCTTCTCTAATATTTGGAGCCTTTTCAAGTATGCCCACTCAACCATCATAGCATCCTCATCTATGTAACACTTACTCTATGTATGATACATGTAGCATAGAAGCAATCTAAGGCCCTTCAACAATCTTAGGTTGTTAAAATTATTTTAAATCCAAATAATTTAAATAAAATATGAAATTATTATTGGGTATTATTGTTTTGAAATAATTACCAATATGCATAGAAAATTATCAAAACAAATTTGTTAAGAAATTAAAGGATATTTTTATATAATTTCTATAAAAAGTTATTACTTTATTTAAAATAACTTATCAAAGTTATCATTTTAAGAAATTAATTTGAAATAAAATATTTTCTAAAACATAAAATTATTTATATTTAAACTTCTCATATATATCTTGACTTATAAATATATTTTTATTAATTTTGAAATATATGTGGTTAAGAATATAAATAATTTAATTTAATTATTTATTTGAATAAATAAATGTATTTTAGATAAAATATAAATTGGTTGGCTTGACTTGGACTAATATAAATGAATAAACATGCAACATGGGCTATTCAACAGTTCTACAATCATTAATAATGGTCTTGCTGAGTTAATCAGACCAGACTATCAAATCTTATCCGATGATCAGGGAAACAACTTAGTGAGAGTTAAGATCGCCTATTTTGATTAAACATGGGCTATCATATCGCATCGCGGATCCAATAGCCGCAATTTAACTTGTGATCAACCGCTAAGATATAGGTTATTAGAGTCGTTCCGCCTTTTCTGCTAGGGAATCAGACGGCGGATGAGGCTCCCGTTCTTGTTTACCTTCGTTCCAAGTTTGCCCGCGCCCGACAGGGAGAATCCCCCCATACTGTCACTGTCAGGCCCTACTCCCCATGATCGCCAACCATCTCTAATGGCTCCCCACTTAGCCGCTACCCTCTTTACCTAAGACTAACAGACCCAGGCGCACTCCAGCGGACCTCCCCGATGTGTCAGTAGCCTCAACTAGGTGTTCAAGCTCCCAATTGAGAGCCAATGTAGCAGCCCTAATATTGTTACCCATCAATTAATGACTTAATTGACTATAATCTTCTTTCATTAGTCTTGTATTAGTGTTAAGAGCCTTCATTTCAATTTTCAAATATTCATTTCAATTTTCGTGAGATTTGGAGATCGTTTGGCAATTTTCAGCTTTTCTAGATTTCTAATAATTTTTAGAAGACCTAATTTATTTAGATCTCATAATCAAAAATGGAGTCCGGCATTGGACTCACCACACCTAAATTAGCTAGATATGGTATTTTGGAAGTGTTTGGAAGTCGTCGAATTTTTCTCGAATATTTTAATATTATTTAAATACTCAAAAAAATAAGGTAATTAAATTGACCTCTGATCAAAAATTTGTTTGCATTTTTGAGTTCCTCGCCCCTCATTTAGGTAAGGGTGAAATTTTGAGATTTTTTAGAATTCATTTGGTTATTTGATTTTGATAAATAAATTGAGTATAATCAATTATTTAATTAAAGTATATAGATTATTTTATATATTATAATTAAATTCCTTCGGCCAAATTTTGGAACCGTGCAAATCCTTACAAGGTGCTGAACACGGAACAATGAGATCTGCAAATCATGGTTGTTCCGTGTTTTAAAGGCTGATCGAACGGCTATCTCCTTCCTGATCCTAATCAATTTGATCGGGCCATCCGATCGAGTGATCGAATGGATGGTCTCGATCAATTCCTATGCATCGTGCTCAGACACGATCAATGGCGTCAGTGCAAGGACCATCCTCGAACTCCAGCTGGCCATCCCACGGCTTAAACCTCCATTTCCTCTACTCTGCCAATTCGCACTCACCTAAAGCTTTTGCGGAAGCCCTCAACTGCGAAAGGAACTCTGGAAATTTGCAATTGGTGAGATGCGAAGAAACCCTAGGTTTCAGCCGACACTTTTGCTCCAGGTACCATTCCTTAAATCACTCATAATTTCATTTACGCAATTAGCACGTTCAGACCCTCAAACTACTTGATCTCCTGCGAGTAGATTGAGATCGAATCGAACTTGGATTCGAATTGGTCTCTTCTGTAAGCGACATTTTGCTCGATTTAGGGCATCGTCCTTGTCAACCTAAATGTCGATAATCGACGAAGCCCATGAGTTCAGTATGCTGCATAAAGTATCACTTCTCGTTGGCATTCGATTCAGCCTAGGAGAGGTATTGAGCTGACTAGGGTTTGAAACCCTAGTTTTATTTCTCCGTCTGAATTTCATCCTTAAATCGGACCGGTTTGGTCCTTAAACCGCGGGCCACGGTTGTTTAGAATGCGGGCCCAGTGTCGCCACGCAGCACTCGCTGGAGTTGCCGCTGTTATGACTGTGCCCTGTATTTTGGACCTCACTAAAACCTGTGCTACTGACCGCCGCCCTTTTTATTTAAATATCCCCGTTTTCAATGCCACAGTTATCCATGCTGTTTTTAATTCCTGCATAATCATGAATTAGTAATTAATGTAATTTAATTAATGTTTAATAATTATATATTTTATTTTTATCATAACTTTAATTATACACATTCAAATAATACAAAATTATATACCATTTTGATCGCAAGAATGCGTAAATTACTATTATGCCATTAAATTTTCATTTTGGTAAATGTATTAATTAATCATTACTTTAGATTAATTACTTAAATGCAATTTAATCCTATTATTGTATGTGACTTAATTTGATCATTTAGTGTCCAAACTTAGCGATCAAATAGTCCATTCCACTCACAAAAATGTGAGAAATATTAATATGAGATCAAATATGAGTTTAGAATCCTAGATCTCATAATGGTATTTTTAACGCTAATTAGGAGCTCTCTCAAGCCCTAAAAACCCAATGTTGTCTAAATTTGATCTACTTAGTATCATTTTTCTCCTTATACTATAAGGATTCTATATGTGCATGTAATATTTCATTTGGATAATGATTGATAATTTTAGGTTTTTGGCTCCTAATTAGAGTAACTTTGATAATTTTTAATTGTGGCGGCCCTGCCCCGCCGTGGTCCTGTTAACTCTTAAGTTAACATGATTACGGTGGAGGGGTCACCAAATGACAAGGTCCCCACTTATGATTGGATTAGACACACATTCTAATCTAACTTAACTAAGGACTTTGCCATTCATCTCGGAGACTATCACTAAATGATCATGCAAGAACTCAGAGTGCGGAAGCAATAAGAATATAACATCCATCCATACAGTATAAATACAACAATAGAGAATAAGTAAAGAGCTGAAAAGAAAAGTTAATCCTGAATTATTACAACAATTTGAATAGCTTAAAGAACTGAAAAGAAAACTCTCAATCCTCATAAAGTAGAAAAGAAACTAAGACTAAGAGTCTTTAGGAACGGGCTCCTCCTCCAATGGCAAGCTCTCCACTAGATCAACTGCTCCAATAAACTCAGAACCTACCATTATCAGTTTCATAATGATAGGGCCCCAGCCAACAAAAGAAAAACTGGTTAAACTATTGTCTAAGCATATTTTAGGGAAAATAATTTTATTAAGTTACTTGAATATCACCATAAACCAGTACTGAAGCAAAAAGGTGCCAAAGCGTACAAAAAAAACAGTAATAAGTTATAAACTACAATTTATAACTAAACCAATAGGAAGTAAGCACATACCTCCTCCGAGCAACTGCAACAAAGACAGGTAAGAAAAAGAAAGACTAAACAAAACTGTAAAAAAAATACAACCTAAACATGCTTATGATCAACAAATTATGCTACGTAACATACAGAAATTGAACAGTCTAAAACTGAAAACAGCTAACATCCTATGTGAGCATATGAAAACAGTAAGTAAAACTATCATCCTATTTAAAAACACGTGCAGGAAAGCTGTAAGTAAAATAGTGCTGAAATGCAGAATATGCAAGGTAAAACAGTAACTGAAAACTGAAAACTGCAGTGACTATCCAAGCCACTCAATTGAAAATATACTCAGCAAATCTTAGCCTGATGGGCTAAGAAAGAAGCTCTGAACTGAGTATCACTAAAAACTCTTAGCCTGATGAGCTAAGACCAAACCAAATGTAAGTGTACTTGAATTAGTATAACCATATCAGAATCAAGACTCTAAAGTCAGTATGGCAAGAGTCTATCCATCCTATCTCACGGACTAGGCATGGTCATAGACTGTCGGACATTAAACCCTCGACAAGGTTGCCGACCCGAACGAGTTGATCGAAGAGGTATACTAATCAAGCTACACCTTACAAATCACTTCTGAAAAGAAAACATAATGTTGCTTATGAATGCTCAAAGTTGACATAAGATATTTATCAAATATCTTAAGTACATAATATATGTTCAAGGTATAACACTCAAAATCAAGGAATGCGAAGCATCAAAATCAAAATGAGCAAGAAACTCTATCTAAAACACAAGTGATATCCATTGTTATCTACTTTATTCGTTCTATCTACTCTAAGTTACATAAGTTTCAGAATCATCAATTCTTACACATTCTGTAACTTAGAATCACAAATCCTACTAGTTGAAGATAATTAGGATTGGCCAAATCCTAATTATAACTTAATCAGAAGACGACTATTTGGTTTAAGTGAATAAATCATCGACCTAATTTTGTAATTTAATTCATCCCAACCTCATCTTGATTAGCCAAATCAAGATGAAAAGATTAAGAATTAGACTCCAGGTGATGGGGTCTAATCACTTAATCCAAATGTATAACTAAAAGATCTAAGGTTTAAAACCCAAATCTCACAGATTAAGTTAAGGTAAATCCTAATGATAAATTAAATTCATTAGGATAGATCTCTATTCTTAGTTCTAAAGTTTAAAGATCAAATAATCATTTAATAAACTAAGAAAATCTATAAACGAGTAAACTCAAGGTTTCATCTATTGAGTAACCCAATTTACTCAAAAGATGAATTCTAACCTAAGATCTATTCCAAATCTTAGGAAATAAGGCTCTTAATTACTAAGAGTATCTCTCAAGACATACATCCTAACTAATGTTATAAGACCTAAGGATGTATCTAAGAATGAGTAAGGAACATGAGAACACTCACTTAGGACTTAGGAATTTTCTTTAAGGGCTAAGATTAAGATTTTAATCAAAATCTAATTTAGTCTTGAACTTAATTAATTTCAGTTATAAATCATTCTATTTTCTGATTCTAATAATTATAAAGATGATTTTAGGGCCTTAAGATGCTAAACCCTAAATTTGGGCAAAATGACCATTTCACCCCTACTTAAGGGTTCAAAAGATCAAATTTTGATCTAGGGTTCTAAATCTGAAATTTTCTATTGGAATATGATTCTTACTGTCTAATGTAATATTAGATAGTAACTAAATTAATTTTGGGGAATTATTAAGCTATATGAGATCAAATTTATGAATTTAACACATAAGGGCAAATTAGGAATTTGACTAAGTGAAAGCTAACTTTTCTTTTAGATTATTGCTCTTTACTGTCTAAGCTTTCCATAAAACCTAAATTTGCTAAATTCTGATAAGTGTTGGCCAAGTTATGGCCAATACAAGATTTAGGGTTATAAGGGTAATTAAGGGATCCTTAATTATGGTCAAAATATTAACTTTGTCAATTAGTGTCCAAAATAAGTAAAATCAGTGGCTATGATTTACAAATAGTTTACTGATCACAATGACATGTGGTAGGCTCAATTTGGATCTAATTTGACTAAGTTATGACCTAATTAGGGTTAAGAGTGATTAGTGAGTGATTAGCAAAATTAATCACTCAACTATTAATCCAGTTTTACAGATAGATTCTAAATGACTCTATGTGTCCTCTGAAACTTAAATCACTCAATTTGGATTAGTATATTTGCTAACATTCACTAATCAATATTTAGAGTGATTAGGGGTGATTAGCAAATCTAACCATTGGATCTAAAATATCTTTATAGATTATTGATAATTAGATATTTCTGATCTAAATTGATATTTAAATCATTCAATTTGGAGTTCAATTGACCAAGTTATGGTCAATTGAAGTTCTAGATCTAATTAGGGTAATTAAGGTTAGGTCCTAAAAGAAATTAGGCAAATACCAATCCAAACAATAAAATAAACATTACCAAATTAATCCTTATAGTTTTCTGATCACTTTAAGACCTATATTGGGTATGCTTTGATCAATCTACACAAAGTTATGAGCTAAATAAGATTTGTGACATTTAATTTAACTTAAATTAAACCTTAAATACCATTTTGCTAAAAACTGGACCAATTGCAAAATTATTGGCATCAATAAATTCTTCATATTTTTCTGATCCACTTGATATATTTATTTGCATCATTTGGATGTATAAATTATAAGTTATTAAGGTTTAAAGGTAGGTATTTAATTAATTATTTAATACTGTTTTAAATTTAATTAATTAATCTGTTATTTATATATATATATATATATATAATTATAATTTTGTTTAATAATTAAATGTTATAATTACATATATAACTTTTTATTAAATTTGCAGGACACGTGGCGGAGAACGATTAGGTGGGCAGCAGACGGCGGGCCCCACTGGTCAGACAGCTGACCCTGTGCCACGCGTCGCGCTGCGACTGGCAGCGCGTCGCGAGGTGGGTCCCACCGCAGCAGCCGAAGCACCACGGGCACGGGCCACGGGCCGGGCTCGGGTCGACCCGGCCCAACCCGAGAGATTATCTCCCTCGCGCGCTCGACCCATCGGCTGGAAGCTAGGTCGCCGAAAATGATGGCGTTATCGTCGTCATCGGAGGTCGACCCATATACCGATCGAAAGATCTTGAAGAGATCTTTCGATTGGTACCTTAAACACTGCCAGAGAGGGAGCACAGCTCCGACAATTTTTAGCCCTAGCCGACCCTGTCGAACTTAACGGTTTGCACTGTATATGATTCGATAAATTGGATTGATCGAACTCGTTAGAGTTCGATCGCTTCCGGTGAATTGACAATCTATACTATGAAATAGAGTTTCGAAATGAAAAATCTAAATTTGATTGTAAAGGTTAGAAGATCGGGTACCTTAGGTTTGGACGGCTGCAGAGAAACGAGGTTCGATCTTAGGCTCGGGGCTTAAGGGTTGAAAACCGAGCAACCCGGACTTTGGAGGTCTTATAATAGTCCTTAAACGGTGGCTTAAGAGCGGTGGGGAGGCCAGCTGGCGATTGCGAAGCTCGGCGAAGATTTTAGGGCGACGCGTGCAGCTCCCTTGAGCCAC
The DNA here is from genome assembly GCA_016760335.1 of Gastrodia elata. Taxonomy (NCBI): domain Eukaryota; kingdom Viridiplantae; phylum Streptophyta; class Magnoliopsida; order Asparagales; family Orchidaceae; genus Gastrodia; species Gastrodia elata. Next base: position 23,189,401 of record CM028678.1, read on the forward strand.
ACGGCGCTCTCGCGGGGACGACGGCTCACAGCCGTCTGATCCCGCGATCAGACGGCGCGGAGAGCATCATCAGGATAAACGGCGCGAAAAATAAAATGGGAAACGGCGTTGGATCTTATTGGACGGTGCCGTTAACCTTAAAAAAAATATAATTATTTAATTTATATTTTTCATATTTAATTAAATAAATTTACCCTATTAAATGCATCCCAAAAATTTCCAATAAATCACCCTTAGCTAATTGAAGGGTGAGGAACGCAACGGCGCACTTGAATTTTCATTTCGACAAGTATTTATTTATCTGAATTTTCAGGTATTTAAATATTATTAAAATATTTGATAAAAATCCAACGACTTCCAAATGCCTCCAAAATTTCACCCCTAGCTAATTTGGGTGTTCTGAATGTAATGGCAAAGTCAGATTTTCAATCTGAGATCTAGATAAAAAGTCATTTTTCTAGGGTTTGGGATTTTCCAGAATTTCTGATTTGACTCAATTGACTTCTGAGTTGTCCTAGATTTCAGAGATGAGTTCTAAATTACTTAATTAGTGACTTATAATCTTAATTAAGACTTAGATTAGTCTTAATTGAGCCAAGTAACAACCTGGGTTGTTACAAACTCCCCCACTTAAGAATGATGTCGTCCTCGACATCAGTCGAGTGAGAAAAATAATTAAGCAGATGCAAGGAAAAGAATTGTAGTAAGTTAAAGTTTGAAGAATTACCTTGATTGAAAATGTTTGGGTACTTTTGATGCATATCCACCTCTTTCTCCCAGGTGGCTTCATTACAAGACCGGTTCTTCCACTGAATCTTTATCATTGGAATAGATCGATTCCTTAATTTCTTCAGATCATGATCTAAGATTTTAATTGGTTCTTCAGTGTAAGAAAGATCAGGCTGAATTTCAATTGCAGGATGTTCAATAAGATGAGAAGAATCTCGAAGACACTTTCTTAGTGATGATACGTGGAATACATTATGAACAGCAGCAAAGCCTTTTGGTAGCTCTAATTTATAAGCTGCTGAACCAATCTTTTGCAAAATTTTGAAAGGTCCAACGTACCTCGGACTGAGCTTTCCAGAGACTCCAAAATGATAGATTCCTTTCATCGGGCTCACTTTTAAGTATACAAAATCTCTTTCGTTAAATTTTAGAGGACGATGACGGTTATTATGATATTTACTCTGCCTATCTTGAGCTGTTCTAATTCTTTGCTGAATGAGTTTGACTTTCTTATTTGTTTCTTCCACTAGCTCAGATCCATATAATTGAGTATCTCCTGTCTCAGACCATGCTAGTGGGGATGAACATTTCCTCCCATATAAGGCTTCATATGGAGCCATTTGGATACTTGACTGAAAGCTATTATTGTATACAAATTCCACTAAAGGAATATGCTCTTCCCAGGATCCTGAAAAATCCAACATACATAAATGCAGAAGATCTTCTAAGACTTGATTTACTCGCTTTGTTTAGCCATCTGTTTGAGGATGAAATGCTGTACTCATGGCCAGAGTTGTGCCTAAATCTTGATGGACAGCCTGCCAAAATTTATAAGTAAATCGACTGTCTCTATCGAATACAATTGTTTTAGGAATTCTGTGCAATCTGACTATTTCCTTAATATATAGTTTAGCCAATCTCTCCACCGAGTCAGTTTGATGGATTGGAATAAAATGAGTAGATTTTGTAAGACGATCTACTATAACCCATATTGAATCAGTTCCAGATCTAGAACGAGGCAAACCCATGACAAAATCCATGGATACATCAGTCCATTCCCATTCTGGAATTTCTAGTAGGTGCAATAAGCCACCAGGCTTTTGATGCTTTACTTTTATTAAGCAACATGCATGGCATTTTGCAACAAATTCTTTAACACTTTTCTTCATTCCTGGCCACCAGAATGATTGTTTTAGGTCTTGATACATCTTAGAATTCCCTGGATGAATTTGATATCCTGAATTGTGACTTTCAATCAAGATTTCTTTTTGCATGGATTTAGGAATCCAGAGACGATTATCCATATAAATAGCACCTTTCTTAAACTGTAATTCTGGATGACGACCACTTTCTATTGCCACTTTAAGGTTTAAATATTCATCATCCTTGCTTTGACAGATTGAAACATCTCTATGAAAAGTAGGTTCTATATTATTCATGGATATCATAGTACTGATTAAATTACCTTTAGCATGAGAAATTTCCATCTTACGAAACTCATTCATTAACGGACTTTCTAAAATTATGCTATTAAAAGTAGTATATCGACTTAGAGCATCAGCTACCACATTAGCTTTTCCTAGATGGTACTGAATATCTAAGTCATAATCACTAATTAATTCCAGCCATCTTCTTTGCCTACAGTTCAATTCTCTTTGGGTAAAAATGTACTTCAAACTTTGGTGGTCTGTGAATATAGAGCATTGAACTCCATACAAATAATGGCGCCAGATTTTTAGTACAAAAACTAATGCTGCCAATTCTAAATCATGTACAGCATAGTTCCTTTCATGAGTTTTAAGCTGGCGAGATGCGTATGCTCTAACTTTGCCTTCTTGCATTAATACGCATCCTAACCCAATTCCAGATGCATCTGTATACACCTGATAATTCACTCCTTCTTTTGGAAGAACTAAAACTGGAGCAGAAGTTAATGCGTCCTTTATAGACTGAAATGCAGTTTCACATTCTTCTGACCAAACAAATGGAACTACTTTCTGAGTTAATTTCGTAAGTGGTGTGGCAAGCTGGGAGAAGCCTTTAACAAACTTTCTGTAGTATCTGGCTAGACCCAGAAAACTACAAATTTCAGTAACTGTCTTGGGCTGAACCCAATCCTGAATAGCACTAATCTTGCTCTAGTCTACTTGAATTCCACGAGCATCAATCACATGGCCAAGAAATGATACAGAATTCAACCAGAATTCACATTTTGAGAACTAAGCATATAACTCATGCTCTCTAAGCGTCTCCATAACCATTCTCAAATGTTCCTCATGATCTCTTACTGTCTTTGAGTAGATTAAGATATCATCAATAAAAACTATAACAAATTTATCTAGATACGGTTTCAGAACTCTCTGCATTAAGTCCATAAACAGAGATGGGGCATTAGTGAGACCAAATGACATTACAAGAAACTCGAAATGCCCATATCGCATTCTGAACGCTGTCTTCTCTACATCTGAGTCCTTTACCTTCACTTGATGATACCCTGACCTTAAATCAATTTTAGAGAACACTACAGCACCGGCAAGCTGATCGAACAGGTCATCAATACATGGAAGTGGGTATCTATTTTTAATGGTGACTTTATTCAGCTCCCTGTAGTCTATGCACATTCTCATAGACCCATCTTTCTTCTTTACAAATACTACCGGAGCTCCCCACGGAGACATACTGGGCTTAATGAATCCTTTATTTAGTAGTTCTTGCAATTGCTCATTTAACTCTTGTAGTTCTTTCGGGGCCATTCTATATGGTGCTTTTGATAGAGGTTGTGTCCCCGGAACTATATTTATTTCAAATTTTACTTCTCTGGTCGGTGGTAAACCAGGCAGATCCTTAGGAAAAACATCTTCAAACTCCCTAACAACTTTTATTTTAGAAATTGGGGTTACTTCTTTGCTATTGCCCATCATTACCATTAGAATACAACTACAACCTTTGCACACCATTTTCTCTGCTTGAATTGCGTTGATTAAGGAGCTACTAGTGCTGAACTTCCCAATAAATGTTGTTGAAGCTCCTGGAGTTTGCAAGATAACCTTCTTCCTTTGACAGTTAATATTAGCGTTATGCATACTAAGCCAATTCATGCCTAGTATGATATCAAAATTTACTATAGGTAGCATAATTAACTTGGCTTGGAAGGTATGGTTATTGATTGGTATTTGAACATCACAAAATTTGTTTGCACTAAGTTGGGCTCCAGATGGAAGTCCAACACTTAAAATCTTCGCAAGTTTGTAGCATGGTAGTCCTAATCTCTTAGCAAACTTTTCAGAGATAAATGAATGACTAGCCCCAGTATCAAACAATATACTGCAGGGCTCATCTTTAAAGTATAGGGTGCCTAATAAAAATATAAATTTTAGGAAGTTCTAATTCAGTAAGAAAGACAAAAGTTGTGAATTGTACCTGAGACTACATTGTTATCTTCTGCTGCTTCCACAGGAGTGAGATTGTACACTCTTGCCTTTCCAGCAGGTCTGCTGTCAGATGTCTGAGCTGTTGATTAATTTGGGTTTGAAGGCTTTGCAGCATATTGAACCTTTGCAAGGGTTCGCTCTTGAGCAGGAGGTGGCATAAGAGTCCTCTGAGGCTCTCTGAAATTGATGGGAGTGGCACGGAATATTTTATTCGTACGATTCCGTTCAATAGTTACTCCATCAATGGTTTTATTTGATCGACAGTCTCGATACGCATGACCTTGCCTTCCGCAGGTGAAACACACTCTGCCGAAATGGTAACATTTTCCATAAGGATGTGGCCTATTACAGGCGGCAGTTTGGCTTGATGTTTCAGTAGTCTCCATCCGATATACCCTTCCTTGGTTTGTTCATTGTTGCTTGAAGTTCTGAGGGTATTTGTTCATGTTGAAAGCCTTTCTCTTCATGTCCTTGATTGATTGATGATGCTCCACAACTCGCGCTGTCTCAATCAATTTCTCGAACTGGGTGTGTTGTAGGGGAATTACGTGATCTTTAATGGATTCTCAAAGTCCATTCTCAAATCTGAAACATCTATTTGCTTCAGTAGGAACCAAGTGAGGTGAAAATCGAATAAGCTTCCGAAATTCTGAAGTATATTCAGCTACTGATCGATTTCCTTGGGTTAATCTCAATAATGATTCTCCAATGATGTTCTTAGTGGATGGTGGAATAAATGATTCCTTGAATGCTTGGACAAACCAGCTCCACTCTATTTCATCTAATTCGAATTCTTCGAAATGCGTATTCCTTTCTTGCTCCCACCAATGTTCTGCTTCTCCTTGCAGAAGGTGAGTGGCTAATCTTACAGATTGGTTGCTTGAACAACCCAAACTAGTGATATTTTTCTCTACTGTCTTCAGCCATACCAGAGTGTCCATTAGTGATTCAGACCCATCAAAGGTAGGCAACCTTAGTCTTAAGAAACTGTGAAGTATCCCATCTGCGAACTGTCGAAAGGTGTTGGGAACTTGAGGGGCGGGAGATGCTGAAGAAGTGCTGGCATTAGTGGAGGGTATTATAGATACTAACTTTTGAATAGCTAGAGCCTATTGATTTTGATTCTCTAGCATTGCAGTAATCATATTTCTCAGAGAGGTTATTTCATCCATAGTATTAGAAGCGGCCACGGTATTGTTTAGAGCGTTGCTTACAGATGGTTGAGGGTTGAGTGGAATATTATTTGGAGATATTGCAGGATTCATCTTTCTGAAATCAAAACATGTATACTTAGCTTACTTAAAATGAATCATACGACAAAGATTAAATTCCTTATTTATTCATCATTAAACTTTTATTATAATAGTGAAATATATCATACTTATTACATCATGAATTACATACTACTTCCACCCTATATACTTAGTGAAAAATGCTCTACAAAAGTCTTCATAAGTTACTTCACGATGCTCCTCCTGTGCTTTATGAAATAATTCTTCGTATAACATAATCCACCATTCTTTTGCTTGCATACGCAGAAGACATAGCACCACTTCTAGTTTGATGTGACTAGGCCACTCCATAACACCGAATATATGGTCAACTCTCACGAGCCACTCCTTGGCTAATACTAGAAAATCAAGGACTCTATAGACGCCTTCTTTCAGTAATTTATTTATTACTTGTGATCCTTGTTCTGACACTCCTTCAATAGTTCTTCCTTGCTTCTTTCCTAACTTATGTTCATATTTCCAAATAGTCTCGAACTCCTTTAAGTATGTCATGAATGCCATTCCTAGATAATCTCTTTATTCCTATAATTATAATCATTCTTCTTAGATTTGTTAAGCATATATATATACATGATTTGATGTTTATGGTTTTATCATATTTAATAGTTATTTAATAACTTAACTTATTCTGAATTATACTCATAATGTGATGGATGTTAATTCAAGTATTCATTTAATAATCAAGTGGCAGAAGAACAGTCCATTAGGTAGAAAGGAATGCAGATTCCAATCTAACACCTTATGGAATTCTCTGATACCAACTGTGGCGGCCCTGCCCCGCCGTGGTCCTGTTAACTCTTAAGTTAACATGATTACGGTGGAGGGGTCACCAAATGACAGGGTCCCCACTTAGGATTGGATTAGACACACATTCTAATCCAACTTAACTAAGGACTTTGCCATTCATCTCGGAGACTATCACTAAATGATCATACAAGAACTCAGAGTGCGGAAGCAATAAGAATATAACATCCATCCATACAGTATAAATACAACAATACAGAATAAGTAAAGAGCTAAAAAGAAAAGTTAATCCTAAATTATTACAATAATTTGAATATCTTAAAGAACTGAAAAGAAAACTCTCAATCCTCATAAAGCAGAAAAGAAACTAAGACTAAGAGTCTTCAGGAACGGGCTCCTCCTCCAATGACAAGCTCTCCACTGGATCAACTACTCCAATAAACTCAAAACCTACCATTATCAGTTTCATAATGGTAGGGCCCCAGCCAACAAAAGAAAAACTAGTTAGACTATTGTCTAAGCACATTTTAGGGAAAAATATTTTATTAAGTTACTTGAATATCACTAGAAACTAGTACTGAAGCAAAAAGGTGCAGAAAGTGTACAAAAAAAAACAGTAATAAGTTATAAACTACAGTTTATAACTAAACTAATAGGAAGTAAGCACATACCTCCTCCGAGCAACTCCAACAAAGACAGGTAAGAAAAAGAAAGACTAAACAAAACCGAAAAGAAAATACAACCTAAACATGCTTATGATCAACAAATTATGCTATGTAACATATAGAAATTGAACAATCTAAAACTGAAAACAACTAACATCCTATGTGAGCATATGAAAACAGTAAGTAAAACTAGCATCCTATATAAAAACACGTGCAGAAAAGCTGTAAGTAAAACAGTGCTGAAATGCAGAATATGCAAGGTAAAACAGTAACTGAAAACTAAAAACTGCAGTGACTATCCAAGCCACTCAACTAAAAATATACTCAGCAAATCTTAGCCTGATGGGCTAAGAAAGAAGCTCTGAACTGAGTATCACTGAAAACTCCTAGCCTGATGAGCTAAGACAGAACCAAATGTAAGTGTACTTAAATTAGTATAACCATATCAGAATACTGACTCTAAAGTTAGTATGGCAAGAGTCTATCCATCCTATCTCACGGACTAGGCATGGTCATAGACAGTCTGACATTAAACCCTCGACAAGGTTGCCGACCCGAACGAGTTGATCGAAGAGGTATACTAATCAAGCTACACCTTACAAATCACTTCTGAAAAGAAAACATAATGCTGCTTATGAATGTTCAAAGTTGACATAAGATATTTATCAAATATCTTAAGTACATAATATATGTTCAAGGTATAACGCTCAAAGTCAAGGAATGCGAAGCATCAAAATCAAAATGAGCAAGAAACTTTATCTAAAACACAAGTGATATCCGTTGTTATCTACTTTATTCATTCTATCTACTCTAAGTTACATAAGTTTCAGAATCATCAATTCTTACACATTCTGTAATTTAGAATCACGAATCCTACTAGTTGAAGATAATTAGGACTGGCCAAGTCCTAATTATAACTTAATCAGAAGACGACTATTTGGTTTAAGTGAATAAATCATCGACCTAATTTTGTAATTTAATTCATCCCAACCTCATCTTGATTAGCCAAATCAATATGAAAAGATTAAGAATTAGACTCCAGGTGATGTGGTCTAATCACTTAATCCAAAGGTATAACTAAAAGATCTAAGGTTTAAAACCCAAATCTCACAGATTAAGTTAGGGTAAATCCTAATAATAAATCAAATTCATTAGGATAGATCTCTATTCTTAGTTCTAAAGTTTAAAGATCAAATAATCATTTAATAAACTAAGAAAATCTATAAAGTAGTAAACTCAAAGTTTCATCTATTGAGTAACCCAATTTACTCAAAAGATGAATTCTAACCTAAGATCTATTCCAAATCTTAGGAAATAAGGCTCTTAATTACTAAGAGTATCTCTCAAGACACACATCCTAACTAATGTTATAAGACCTATGGATGTATCTAAGAATGAGTAAGGAACATGAGAACACTCACTTAGGACTTAGGAATTTTCTTTAAGGGCTAAGATTGAGATTTTAATCAAAATCTAATTTAGTCTTGAACTTAAATAATTTTAGCTATAAATCATTCTATTTTCTGATTCTAATGATTATAAAGATAATTTTAGGGCTTTAAGATGCTAAACCCTAAATTTAGGCAAAATGACCATTTCTCCCCTACTTAAGGGTTCAAAAGATCAAATTTTGATCTAGGGTTCTAAATCTAAAATTTTTTTTTGGAATATGATTCTTACTGTCTAATGTAAGATTAGATAGTAACTAAATTAATTTTGGGGGATTATTAAGCTATATGAGACCAAATTAGTGAATTTGACTCATAAGGGCAAATTAGGAATTTGACTACGTAAAAGCTAACTTTGCTTTTAGATTATTATTCTTTACTGTCTAAGCTTTCCATAGAATCTAAATTTGCTAAATTCTGATAAGTGTTGGTCAAGTTATGGCCAATACAAGATTTAGGGTTATAAGGGTAATTAAGGGATCCTTAATTATGGTCAAAATCTTAACTTTGTCAATTAGTGTCCAAAATGAGTAAAATCAGTAGCTATGGTTTACAAATATCCCACTGATCACAATGACATGTGGTAGGCTCAATTTGGATCTAATTTGACTAAGTTATGACCTAATTAGGGTTAGGAGTGATTAGTGAGTGATTAGCAAAATTAATCACTCAACCACTAATCCAATTTTATAGATAGATTCTAAATGACTCTATGAGTCCTCTGAAACTTAAATTACTCAATTTATATTACTAGATTTGCTAACATTCACTAATCAATATTTAGGGTGATTATGGGTGATTAGCAAATCTAACCATTGGATCTAAAATATCTTTACAGATTATTGATAATTAGATTTTTCTGATCTAAATTGATATTTAAATCATTCAATTTGGAGTTCAATTGACCAAGTTATGGTCAATTGAAGTTCTAGGTCTAATTAGGGTAATTAAGGTTAGGTCCTAAAAGTGATTAGGCAAATACCAATCCAAACAGCAAAATAAACATTACCAACTTAATCCTTAGGATTTTCTGATCACTTTAAGACCTATATTGGATATGCTTGGATCAATCTACACAAAGTTATGAGCTAAATAAGATTTGTGACATTTAATTTAACTTAAATTAAACCCTAAATATCATTTTGCTAAATACTGGTCCAATTGCAAAATTATTGGCATCAATAAATTTCTCATATTTTTCTGATCAATTTGATATATTTATTTGCAAAATTTGGATGTATAAATTGCAAGTTAATAAGGTTTAAAGGTAGGTATTTAATTAATTAATTAATACTGTTTTAAATTTAATTAATTAATCTATTATATATATATATATATATATAATGATAATTTCGTTTAATAATTAAACGTTATAATTACATATATAACTTTTTATTAAATTTGCAGGACACGTGGCGGAGAACGATTGGGTGGGAAGCAGACGGCGGGCCCCACTGGTCAGACAGCTGACCCGTGTGCCACGCGTCGCGCTGCGACTGGCAGCGCATCGCGAGGTGGGTCCCTCCGCAGCAACCGAAGCGCCACGGGCACGGGCCATGGGCCGGGCTCGGGTTGACCCGGTCCAACCCGAGAGATTATCTCTCTCGCGCGCTCGACGCGTCGGCTGGAAGCTAGGTCGCCGAAAATGACGGCGTTATCGTCGTCATCGGAGATCGAAAGATCTTTCGATTGGTACCTTAAACACTGCCGGAGAGGGAGCACAGCTCCGGCAATTTTTAGCCCTAGCCGACCCTGTCGAACTTAACGGTTTGCACTGTATATGATTCGTTAAATTGGATCGATCGAACTCGATCGCTTCCGGTGAATTGATAATCTATACTATGAAATAGAGTTTCGAAATGAAAAATCTAAATTTGATTGTAAAGGTTAGAAGATCGGGTACCTTAGGTTTGGACGGCTGCAGAGAAACGAGGTTCGATCTTAGGCTCGGGGCTTAAGGGTTGAAAACCGAGCAACCCGGACTTTGGAAGTCTTATAATAGTCCTTAAACGGTGGCTTAAGAGCGGTGGGGAGGCCAGCTGGCGACTGCGAAGCTCGGCGAAGATTTTAGGGCGACGCGTGCAGCTCCCTTCAGCCACAAGGTGCTCTCGCGGGGACGACGGCTCACAGCCGTCTGATCCCGCGATCAGACGACGCGGAGAGCGTCGTCAGGATAGACGACGCGAACAATAAAATGGGAAACGGCGTTGGATCTAAGTGGACGGCGCCGTTAACCTTAAAAAAAAATATAATTATTTAATTTATATTTTTCATATTTAACTAAATAAATTTACCCTATTAAATGCATCCCAAAAATTTCCAATAAATCACCCTTAGCTAATTGAAGGGTGATGAATGCAACGGCGCACTCGAATTTTCGTTTCGACGAGTATTTATTTATCTGAATTTTCAGGTATTTAAATATTATTAAAATATTTGACGAAAATCCAACGACTTCCAAATGCTTCCAAAATTTCACCCATAGCTAATTTGGGTGTTTTGAATGCTACGGCGAAGTCAGATTTTCAATCTGAGGTCTAGATAAAAAGTCAATTTTCTAGGATTTGGGATTTTCTAGAATTTCTGATTTGACTCAATTGACTTCTGAGTTGTCCTAGGTTTCAGAAATGAGTTCTAAATTACTTAATTAGTGACTTAGAACCTTAATTAAGACTTAGATTAGTCTTTATTGAGCCAAGTAACAACCTGGGGTCCACAGGCCGAGCCCGCGTCTCTTCGGCTTCTGCCGTGGGGCCCACCAGTGCCACGTGTCACGTGGGGCCCACAGCCCGAGCCCGCGTCAGTTCGGCTCCCAGTGGGGCCCACAGTGCCACGTGGTAGCCGCTGGTACTGCCACGTGTCAAGTGGGGCCCACAGCCCCGTCACCGAGCTGAGTCAGCAACCCGTGGGACCCACAGTGCCACGTGGCAGCCTCTGGCACTGCCACGTGTCAGGTGGGCCCACTGTCCAGTCACCCGAGCTGAGTCAGCAGCCCGTGGGACCCACAGTGCTATGTGGCAGCCTCTGGCAGTGCCACGTGTCAGGTGGGCCCACTGTCCAATCACCCGAGCTGAGTCAGCAGCCCGTGGGACCCACAATGCCACGTGGCAGCCTCTGGCAGTGCCACATGTCAGTGGGGCCCACTGTCGGTTAATTAAAATTTAATTACTGTTAGTTACTGTTTAGCCCTAATTAATTACTGTTAGTGGTTAATTAAATTAGGATTAGTACTAATCACTTTTGAACAGTAACCATAATTAAATAATTATAATTAGAGATTAATTAAGGATTAATTAACTGTTAATTTAATCCTAAATAGTAATTATGATAATTAATTACTTTTGAACAGTAAAACCTAATTAATTAAATTTAATTTAATATTAATAGATAATTAAGACTAATTAAAAAGTAATTAGCACTAATTACTTTACTACAGTAAATTAATATAATTATATTAAAAATCAGAAATATATATAAAAAACTTTATGAATGAACAGTAAAATAATACAATTTGAATAAATGAATAGTAAAATAATTCAAATTGTATTTTTGAATAGTAAATCTTAAAAGTTTAATAACTTTTTGTAGGATGATCCAAACATAGCCAATATAGGTCTTAAAATACTCAAAAAAATATAAGGATTCAAATAACGTAATGTAAAAATTTATTTCGGGGTACGTATAACGAGGTAGCATTTTAGGACCTCTTTAAGACCCCATAATATTTTACCCGATTATCGAAACATAGTCAATATAGGTCTTAAAATGCTCAGGAAAGCAGCCCCATCACCATGGTATTATTAGTTTTCCCATTTAGATATCAGGACAAAAAGTCAACTCTAGAATTTAGTTGACTTTAGTGAAAAATGACCAAAATGCCCTTGGACTTCAAATGGCCATAACTTGGTTAATTTAACTCCAAATCCAAAAATTCAAGAAGCTACCTAGTTTAGAATTTCAATGTCATCATTTTCACAGAAATATTATTTAGGATTTAAACCCTAAAATTTAGGGAAGTGACCAAAATACCCAAATTGGACGTACTTACTGTCTATCTTCAAGTTAGACAGTATCTTCAAGTTAGACAGTAAGGAATTAGTTGGAGAAGAGAAAACTCAGTTTGGACTCCTAAATCAAAAGTTGACTTTTTGACCCTTAAAGTAGGGCAAAATAGTCATTTTACCTTAAAATTGGAGATTACTCAACTTTAGCCCTTAATTACAATCTTAGAATACTAGGATTAATAATGTAATCATATTAGTACTATATAAGTAAATAAAACAAGTCATTAAATTGAATTCCAATAATTTTTCCTAAGTTTTAAGCACCCCACCTTAAGGACCTTTCCTGAGATTAGGACTAGATCCTATGTTAGAATTTATTCATTGGGTAAATTGGGTTACCCTATGGGTGAAACCTTAGTTTTAGTAGTTTCTAGATATTATTTTGTTTTATAACCTATTTTGATTAGTTTATCTTTTAACTTTAGATGTAAGATAAGAGATTCATCCTATTAAGTTCGATTACTTAATAGGATCTGCCTTAACTAGTATATCACTTATAGTATAAAACCTAGAACTTAGGTCTTATCCAGCTTGGATTATGTGATTAAACCTAAAATCTCGTAGTGTTTAATCCATAATCTATAGGTGTAAAAGATCTTGATCAGATCTTAGTTAGAACGTCTAAATTCACAAAATTAGGACGTACGATTTATTTGTTTAATTCATAGTCGTCTATCTGATTGATCTAGATTAGAACCTGATCAGTTCTAATCCTTTTAACTTATAAGGACGAGTTTCCAAATTACACTCGATAGTAGGAAAATGGTGATCCTGAACTTGTGTAATTTTGGAATAGTTAGAATGGTTAAGTAGAAAACAAATGATATCACAATATGTAGTCAAGTCTCTTGCTTACTTATTATTTGTTGCTATGCATATCTTGTATTTTTGTGCCTTATATTTTCTTTGAACATATCATATAAGACATTTGATGCATAAATAAAATGTTAGGAAATTATGAAGACTCCTTAGATTCCTTATGAAAATATTAAAGTAAATAAGTGAAATGATAATAAAGTGATGTGATTGAGCTGCCTCTCAGTGATTTTCTTTTGATCAGACCGAATGTTGCCCTAGCCGTATCGTGCTAGGAGTTGCCCTAGTTGTACTGTGCTAGGATATTTCGGTATGATAGTTGGTGACCTAACCGTATCGAGCTAGGAGTAGCCCTAGTCGTATCGTGTTAGGGCCATATATGTGACTGTTGTTGGCTTAGTCGTATCGAGCTAGGAGTAGCCCTAGCCGTACTGGTGCTAAGATCTTCAGTTTCATTTGGCGAGCTAGTGTAGCTCTTTTCTGTATGGCAGTTGCTGTATTATAGTTTTATATACAGTTGTGATTGTTTCAGTATATTCTTTTTCAGTCAGCTATTTCTTTGTACTGCTTTATATATATTAGAATCTTGCTGCTATATGCATATATCACTGCTGAGTTATTCATTTTTTTTAATTAGCATATTATTTTTATTGATCACCAGCATGTTTAAGATGTAGAATTTTTCTTCCAGCATTTATTCAGTTATATTTACACTTATATGCCTTTCCTTTATTACTTATTATGCGAGGCATGCTTCAACCTCATTTCTTTGCCTTGTTTATATTATAGAGCATAGTCTATAGTTTTCCTTTTTACTTGTGTTGCTTATTGCTTCTGTATTTACACATCATGCTTAGAAGTAAATGGTAAAATAGTGATATTATATAACCTTATTAAAAATTCAGCTTAAAATGTACTTAAACAATTGTCTAACCAGATTTTCTCTTTTTTGGCTGGGGCCCTACATTGTGAAACCGATAATGTCAGGCTTAGAGCAGTTTGAGGAGCCTGCACCCGAGGAGGAGCCTTACTTAGAGGAGCCGCAGCAGTTGGGGCCAGAAGATATCTAGTCATTTACTGCCTATGAGGATGAGTGGATTTTGAACATTATTTTGTTAAACTTTAATTGATGTAATAATACAGATACCTATGACTGTGTGTTCAGATTTCACTATGCTACTTTTCTGAGTTATATTTCTCTTCTTATATACATTATGATGCTTGGATGTCATTTATTTATCGCTTCTGCACTCTATATTTTTACTTATATAGTGACTGCTTGATTGATTCTGAGTTAATCTTTCTCTAATCAGGTGGATTGTAGAGTTTATCCTAATCCAATGCTAAGTGAGGGGTTAACCAGAGTGACACTCCAACCTTAATCTAAACCTATTGAGGGTTAAGGGTGAGGGTTGCCACAAAACCCAACTCACAAATCAGGATTCTGAGTGATTTCAAAGTTAGAGAAAACCAAAAATATCATTGGATAGAGTATATTTTTATGATTATAATGCCTAAGTTTGGGAGCAATCTAGATAACGAATACTCCTAAATTAATTTTTGAATTATTTAAATTTAGTAAATTGGGAAAATGAAATACAAGTTCAAATTCAGCAATTTTAGTATCGTTAGATTAAGAATATTATTAAAAAGCTATAGAAAAAGTTTCATTGAATTTAGAGCTCCAGATTGACCATAATTAATATTTAAATTTTTTATCTTCAAAAATTAATAAAAATAAAATATTGCTCCAAATTGAAATTTTTTTTGTGCGAGTGTGTTTTTTTCATCAAGATACATCGCCAAGTTAAGTTTCGTAATTTTTTGGAAAAGAAATGGAAGAGTGAGAAAGTAGAGAGAAAGAGGAGAGAGAAAGAGGAGATAAGAAGAAGGAAGTAATGATCAAATTGAACACTCCAACAATCATGATAAATTTTCTCTTATTCATCTCATCCAAATAATGGATGAGAGAGAAAATAATTAACTAATTAATTTTAAAAAAAAGTTTATAAATACACCCCCATTCTTCCTCTCCTCCCCCCATTCCCTTCCCCACTCACTCTCTTCCCCCCACCTCTCTTCTCCTCCCATCTCCCCCTCTTCTTCCTCATTCACCACTGATTTCCCCGTCAACCTCCAGTAAAGCCTCATTAAACGTCAATATAGGGTAAGAAATGAGAAAGAAATTAGATATTTTCTATTCTTTCATTTCTTCTTCTTCTTTGAATAATAATAATAATATTATTCATATTATTATTAACGTTAGTATTATTATTATTATTATTATTATACTTTTATTTTTGTCATTTTCTTTTTTTTTCTATATATGCATATATTTCCTAATTTCTGCAACTTTTATTTCTGTCATTTTTTTTTCTATATTATATTTCCTAATTTCTACAACTTTTATTTCTATTATTTTCTTTTTTTCTATACATGTATATATTTTTTAATTTCTGCAACTTTCGTTTATGTCATTTTCTTTTTTTTCTATATATGTATATATAT
Organism: Gastrodia elata; assembly: GCA_016760335.1. NCBI lineage: Eukaryota > Viridiplantae > Streptophyta > Magnoliopsida > Asparagales > Orchidaceae > Gastrodia > Gastrodia elata. The sequence goes on from CM028678.1 coordinate 23,205,098, forward strand.
TCCTAATTTCTACAACTTTCATTTGTCATTTTTTTTTTCAATATATGTATATATTTCCTAATTTTTACAACTTTTATTTCTATAATTTTCTTTTTTTATATATATATGTATATATTTCCTAATTTTTGTAACTTTTATTTGTCATTTTCTTATTTTTCAATATATGTATATATTTCTTAATTTCTGCAACTTTCATTTCTATCATTTTCTTTTTTACTATATATGTATATATTTTCAAATTTCTACAATTTTCATTTATGTAATTTTCTTTTTTTTCTATATATATATATATATTTTTTTTTCTAATTTCTACAACTTTCATTTCTGTCATTTTCTTTTTTTTCTATATATGTAAATAATTCCTAATTTCTGTAATTTTTATTTCTGTCATTTTCTTTTTTTTTTATATATGTATATATTTCCTAATTTTTGCAACTTTTATTTTTGTCATTTTCCTTATATATATATATATATATATATATATATATACTAATTTCTGCAACTTTCATTTATGTCATTTTTTTTTCTATATATGTATATATTTTTTAATTTCTGCAACTTATATTTCTTTCATTTTCTTTCTATATATATATAGATATATATATATTACTTATAATAATAAAAATTATTATTTTTAATATATAATGATAAATAATCCAGATAATATTAATATTAATATTTTTAAAATAAAATAAAGAGAATTATTCTGTTTTTATTTAATTATTTCATTTGCAGCATTTGCATCCTTATTAAGCTTTGATCCACTTTGATATATTTATATGAGATTTTGTACTGAGAATTTGAAATAAATGATCAGAAAGCAGTATTATGGGTTCATTCAGGTTGATCTCAGATCTTTACAGATAATACATTAATCTATGACAGGTTGATATCTGGAGAAATAAGGAGATTGTACATAACCTTTGAGGGAATGTGTAGCTAGTCAGGAGCCCGCATCTCAGATAGTTAGATAGACGTATCTAACTCTTCGATTATTCTGTAACTTTGTTCAATATAATAAATATTATATATTACTGTATTTTCTTTCAGAATGAGCATAAATCTTAAATATGTATATTGCATTAATAATCGTAAGTATATCATACATAAATATCATGCAGAATCATGCCTTTTAAATGTAAATTTTGATATCTTACAAATATTACTTAGACTTTTGTATCTAACTAAATATTTTTTTTTTATGGTTCGTCGTGCCATATATATATATATATATATATATATATATATATATATATATATATATATATATATATATGGCAGTTCATGATCAATCTCTGGATCAAATCTTTGAAGAGGAGCTGATACATGATGGGGCAACTTAGACGCTGATTTTCTTAAAGTTTTAAATTTTTTGCTTAGTGTATAATAAATTTTATAAAATAATTATTATCTGTGTAATGAATATATTTCCTTTATTATTCTGGAATTTTTGAATATTATAATGAATGTGGAAGTGAGTGTATTTTATACGCCTCTAAATACATTATTTTACTAAACCTCAATATAATCCTGGGAAGTAAGCACCTGATGCTGGATTAGCTATGCTGACTCAGCGGAGGGTCGACACAATTAGTATCAGAGCAGGATTGGGAGAAAATTAGTATAAAAGTATATAGCCATTATTCATGCAATTGAAATTCTAGAATAAATAAATAAAAATAGAAAGTATGAATTTTCAAAAGTTATTAAAATAAGAATAAAAGAATATATATATGACTTATATAAGATAATATATATTTAATTATTTTATTTTATTTTCTAGCTAATAAGAATACTTTTGTTTTCTTATAGTATTTGATAACAATACTTATGTAAATCTACTCCAATAAAAGAATAACAATAAAAATCCTATTTTTCAGATGAATCTTAAAGATTCTCCTCTAATTGTCGGAACACACTTAAACGATCTGATATCTGCCAATACTTTCGTGGACCGTGTCGACAAATTGTTTGATATTGTGAATGCTCTATTGGAGCGTGTTGATACACAAAATCAAACATTTTTAAAACTTCAGACACAACAAACACCACATATAAATAGTCCTACTTCTATACTATCAGCTATCAATTTCCCAAATATCGAGATAAATGGACTACTTCAAGCCATCCTAAAACTCCAACCACCAGTATTCAATGGAAGTGCTAACCCAATGAATGCTAAAAATTGGGTAAAGAAGATAGAAAAAATATTAACTAGCATGAAATGCCCATATACAGATGTAATTAGATTAACCATCTATAAGTTAGAAGGAGAAGCAGAATGCTGGTGGGAAACCACCACACGAGCTTATAGTTTGTAGGCATAGATACTGAGAATATTTAATGGGAAGAATTTGTCAAAGCCTTCAGAGCCAAATATATCCCTCCTTCTGCTCAAGCCATCATAGAGGATATGTTCATAAAGTTATGTCAAAATAACTATAGTATCACTGAATATGAAATTAAATTTCAAAGACTATCCTATTATGCACCACTACTAGTAAGCACTGAGTCTACTCAATGTAGTTAATTTTTAAAATGATTAAAACCTTCTATCAAGAAAATGCTTATGGCTTTTCGAATTTCTAAATTCTCAGACATGCTTGAAAGTGCAAAAATATTAGAACATGGGGAACAAGAATAAGTTGAAGAGAAAAGAAAAAGACCCACATCTACACATGTACAACAAATTGAATGCAAAAGGCTGAGATCACCTCAAGCTAGAGTTTATCAAATAGCACAGCAAACACCTTTTGGGAAATGCAACCGACCGCATCCTTATGGTAATTGTTATCACAGGAGCAGAATATGTTATACGTGTGGATGATCAGGTCATAACTTTTGGCAATGTCAAGCAACCCGTACAGTGGATAATCAGTAGATCACTCATTCTTCTCAGATGCAACAATAAGCATCCATACTACTTGGAAGATAAGAACTCACACCAGCAACCAGACCAACTCATGTACTTACAACTGCTCCAATACAAAGGAGAGGTTCATACATTGCTCCTAAAGTACCGGCTGCTAATCAAAGGGGAAGAACAATTGCTCCCCAGCATGCTGCTCATGCAAGGATCTATACCCTTACCCCAATTTTAGCCCCAGAAGATAATGAAGTGGTATCAGGTACCACACTCTTTTCTTTTATAAATATATTTCATATTATATTTAAAATAGCATGAAATATCTTTCAATTTAAACTTTCGGCACCTTAAATTTCAATGACAAATCTTGTGATATATTATTTGACACTAGTGCAAGCCACTCGTTCATTTCATAAAAATTTTCCAAAACTCTTGAACTACCATATTACAACTTAGCTAAAGCCTTGAATGTCAAATTACCATCTGGTACCCTCATGAGTGCACAAAAATATTGCAATTGTAACATACCAATTAATGGCAAGACATATAAAGCAAACTTGATAGCACTGCCTATAGTAAATTTTGACATCATTCTAGGAATGATTTAGCTCAGCAAGCATAAAATTATGAATGATTATCAAAGAAAGAAGCTCATTATCAAGGGTGAGAGCAAGTCAGGGTATTTATGAGAAAACTAGCTATTTCAACATCCTTAATCAATGCTTCACAAGCAAAGAAATTAATTCGAAATTGGTGTAATGCATACTCAGTAACAATGATAGGAGAAAAGACGGAAGAAATTTTCTTAGCAAATACTCAAATTATAAAGGAGTTTGAAGATGTATTCCCTGATGAAATTGCCTTGATTATCACCAGTAAGAGAAATCAAATTTTCAATTAAGTTAATTCATGGCACTCAACCGATAGCAAAAGCACCTTAGTGCATGGCACCCAAAGAACTGCAAGATCTAAGCGAACAATTATAAGAGCTGATGAACAAAGGTTTTATTCGATAAAGCATGTCACCATGGGGAGCCCTAGTACTCTTTATAAAGAAGAAAGATGGTTCGATGAGAATATGCATCGATTATCATGAACTCAACAAGATAACTATTAAAAATAAGTACTCTCTATCACGTAATGATGATCTATTTGACCAATTAGCTGGAGCTAAGATATTTTCCAAGATAGATCTAAGATTAAGTTATCATCAATTAAGAGTCAAAGAAGAAGATATTCTGAAAATTGTATTTAGAACTCGCTACGAGCATTATGAGTTCATGGTCATGTCTTTTGGTCTAACCAATGCTCCGTCCATCTTTATGGACTTAATGCAATGAATCCTTAGACCGTATTTGGATAAATTTGTAATAATATTCATCGATAATATTCTAATTTATTCTGAGAGCAAGAAAGAATATGAAAATCACTTAAGAATCGTTCTAGAAACTCTAAGGCATCAACAGCTTTACACCAAATATTCTAAATATGAATTTTAGCTAGATTCTGTAGCTTTCTTAGGTTATGTAGTGGATTCCTAAGGAATCAAGGTCGATCAAAAAAAGATAAGTGCCATTCAGGAATGGCCCCAACCAAAGACCGTGACAGATATTCATAGTTTTCTTGGTTTAGCATGATATTATCAAAATTTTATTAAGGGATTTTTGCAAATAATTGTACCTTTAACCAAATTAACACAGAAAGCAGTTCCATTCATTTGGAAATAGCAATACGAGGAATCTTTTCAACAGCTAAAATAAGCATTAACAATAGCCCCAGTACTAACTCTACCATAAGAAATAAGAAATTATCAAGTTTATACTGATGTGTCCATAATAGGGCTTAGTTGTGTTCTCATACAAGAGAAGAAGGTAGGAGCATATGCATTTAGGCAATAAAAGATTCATGAAAGGAATTATCTAGTGCATAACTTAGAACTGGCAGTGATAGTATTTGCTTTAAAAATATTGAGGCACTACCTATATGGAGTGAGATGTAAAGTTTTTCTTGATCATCAAAGTTTAAAATATATTTTCACTCAGAAAGAGTTAAACTGTTGATAAAGGCGATGGTTGGAATTAATCAGCGACTATGACTTAGATATACAATATCATCCTAGTATAGCTAACATCATAGCTGATGCCCTCTACAGAAAAGCAGACTTAAATGCTATAATGGCAAGTTCATTAATGGAAGAGTTCAAAAAGTTAGACATGAAACATATTAATGGAAAGCAGTTAAATAATTTACTTGAAAATAATACTACAGAGTCTACATTCTTGCAGCATATAATAATTGCCCAAGAGAATGATCAGGGACATTCTAAGCTAAAAGCAGACATCAAAAATGGTTACATAACAAACTTACATTCGCAAAAAGAAGTTTATATTTATCATGGAAAAAGGATTTGGATTCCAAAAGATTCATACATTCGGAATCAAATTCTAACTGAAGCTCACAACTCAATTTCTGCAACTTTTAATTTATGTCATTTTTTTTATATATATGTATATGTTTTCTAATTTCTACAACTTCAAGTTCTATTATTTTCTTTCTATATATATATATATATTACTTTAATAATAAAATTCTTATTTTTAATATATAAAGATAAATAATCCAAATAATATTAATATTGATATTATTAAAATAAAATGAATAGTATTATTTTTTTTTCATTTAATTATGTCATTTGCAGTATTCGCATCACTATTAAGCTTTGACCCATTTTGATATATTTATATGAGATTTTGTACTCAGAACTTGAAATAAATGATCAGAAATCAGTATCATAGGTTCATTCAAGTTGATCTCAGGTCTGTACAAACAATATATTAGGTTAAGACAGACTGATATTTGGAGAAATAAGGAGATTGCACATAGCCTTTGAGGGGGAATATGTAGTTAATCAGGAACCCACATCTTAGATAGTTAGATAGACGTATCTAACTCCTCAATTATTTTGTAACTTGGTTCAACAGAATAAATATTATATATTGTTGTATTTTCATCGTAAGCATATCATACTTAAATATTACATTTTTTCTCATGCAGAATCATACAGCTTAAATGTAAATTTTGATATCCTTCAAACCTTACTTAGAATTTTGTGTCTAATTAAAATTTTCTTTTCCTTTCTTTTCTTTTTTATTTTTAGTTCACCCTATCATATATATATATATATATATATATAAATATATATATATATATATATATGGTAGTTCAGGATCAATCTCTGGATCAAGCCTTTGAAGAGGAGCTGATACATGATGGAGCAACTTAGACGCTGATTCTCTTAATGTTTTAATAGTTTGCTTTGTATGTAACAAATTTTATAAAATAATTATTATCTTTAGAATGAATATATTTCCTTTATTATTCTGGTATTTTTGAATATTACAATGAATATGGAAGTGAGTGTATTTTATACACATCTAAATACATTATTATACTAAATCCCGATATGATCCTGGGAAGTGAGCACCTGATGCTAGATTAGCTATGCTGACTCAGCAGAGGGTCACCACAAGTTACTACTCAATATTAGGGTCATCACAGCCAAGGACATAAGGAAGCATTAGAGATCCTCCCCACCCTCTAGAGTCTAGTCAGTCGCCATAAATTGTGCACACATTCCCTCTGAGCAAGGAACTTCCCCATATAAACATCTTAGTTTAGCTTCCAATGGCCAATTGGCCATCACATTAACTCTGTGACGAATGTTAGAAGAACTAATAGGATGCTAAGATCAATAGAAAATCAACCCGAGTCGATTTTGTCGACTTTAGGGATGGAAATCACCAGGAATTACCGATGACTAACGGCCCATCTTTGCCATAATTCCCAAGGATAGAAGGATCCACTCATCCTCGGAATGCACTCGATTGGCATTCCAAGGGTCATGCAATAGTTGTCTAGACCATATTAGGCTCTAGCCAGCCCAATCTACCGACGATACGGTTGGGTTCCACAGTACCACACAGTGGAGCCCGGGCCAAGTAGACTCTGGTAGATCAGGGAGGGTCCAGTCATCGAGGATAGGCCTGTTCAAAATGCATGAGGTTGGAGATGGAGTAGGCACCAATTGACCCCTCTAGAGTGGCCTATGTCGAGCTAATTGAGCTCTCACAATAAACTATAGCATTAACTATATATAAGCCAAAAAATAATTACTTAAGAATTACACTAGAATTACTTCAAAGCATTAATTATATGCTAAATTCTTGAAGTATGAGCTCTAGATTAAATGAACATCATTTCTACAACACATTGCTAGTAGCTAGGTCCATTTCATGCATAGGATAGTACATCTCAGGAATCTAAAGTTGCTTTGAGGCATAAGTTGGTGCTCAACCTTCTTACATCTAGGCGTAACCCAAAACATTAAGTGTGGCATAACTATAAAGCTTGTAATCTTTATTTTTGTTTGATAATACAAGTATTGATGTATTTATTAAGTATTCATTGCACATTTTAAACACTATATAATTGAAAAATATTTTTGTGTCAAACGGGTAAGAGAGGTAACAGTTAGAGAGAATCCTTCTGCAAATTTTCTATAATATCACGCCAATTCAGTAAAATTTTGAATCTCTATTACTGAAGTAGGTTGTGGCTATTCTCAAACTGAGCCTGATGGAGGTATATACAGATCATCAGACACTTAGATATATTTTCATCTAGAAATAATTAAATTTATATCAATAAAGGTGGTTAACATTGATTAAAGGTTATGATATACAAAGTTTATTTTATTTTCTTAAGGCAAACATTATAGTGGATGCTCTATGTAGAAAGTCATCTAGCATGTATCACATCACCTTTATAGAAATTTTAATTAGAAATATAAGAATAATTGAGAAAGAAGTAAACCTACAAACAATTCCTAATTCAAAATTTCACTAAATGACATCATATCAGTTCTTACCTAATTAAATAAAAGCTACCAAAAAGATTAATAATGAATATGATAAATTGACATCATCGATTCACTCAAGGAGATGTACAAATTTATATGTGGTAAAAATGGTGTTCTTCTTTATGGAAATAGATTACGAGGACCAAGAAATCAAGATTTAAAATAATAAATCCATGAAGACTTAAAAGATATCACTTAGGTGGCCAGACTTAAAAAGAGATGTGCGAAAACAAGTCTCAAAGTATGATGCATATAATATTGCTAAGTAGAGCATCAATGATTAATAGGCTCTTCAACCTTTTCCTATTCCCTAATAGAAATAAAATATATTTTTTTATTGATCTTATTGTTAATTTTCTATATATAATCCAAAAAATAGTTTTGTATGATTGATTATGCTTAGACTTAACAAATTTGCCCATTTTATACTTATTAAACAAGCATAAACAATAGAAATACTATCCAATTTATTCTCTCGATTGATAATAAGGTTTCGCAAAGTACCAAAGATGATTGTTTTTGATCTAGAGAATATATTCGCTTCAAGATATTACAAGATTATTCAAATTGATCTTTGTATAAGGCTCAACATGAGTGCCACCTTCCTCCTCAAATTGATGAGAAAAATGAATAAGCAAATTAAGTGCTAAGAGATATATTATGTTTATGCAGTCTAAATTTTGGGGGTAGGTGGATGAAAACTTTCCATTAATCATATTCACATATAATAATAATTACAAATATACTATTTGCATGGCACCATATGAAGCCTTGTTTGGGAGGATGTGTACTACTCTTACATCATGGATAGAAGTGGGATTTATAAATTTGCTTAGGTAAAAATTGACTTAACAAGTTAATACAAAGGTCAGACTAATCCAATTCCATAAAAATATAGCCTTAGATTAAGAAAAAAAATATTTTGATCATTAACATAGATATGTGGAATTCTCAAAAGGCGATTTTGTCTGTATGAAAAGTCCTTAAGATGGAGTTACTAAATTTGATGGGAGCCCAAGGTAAATTGGTCATTTTGAAGAGTGAACATTGGAAAGACAACCTACTAACTTAAACTTTCACCACATCTTAGTGCAGTTCATAATGTAATTCATGTATCATCTCAAAGCAAGTTCTTACTAGACCCATCAATTAGAATAGAAGACAAAGAAATAGAGCTTTCACTATACGACATGTACAAGGAAAAAACATAAAGAGTACAAGCTTTTGATAAATGAAAGCTCAAGAGTAAGGTCATTTCAATGATTTAAATCTAATGAATGAATTGTATGGCTGAAGAAGCTACTTAGGAAAAAGCATCAAACATTCTTTCATAGTATCTCATTTTTTTCATAACTATGATATGCTTATAACTTTTTTGAATACAAAATTTTAAAGGATGTAGACTCTCAAATAAAACCTCTTATGTTTGATTTTGAGTACTCCAAATTTTTTATAACATGTTGAGGATAATATCAATTTTAAGTTCATAAATTTGTGGCCTCAATCACCATACTATAAATAAAATATTTATTTCATATGCATGATTTTTTGTATTTTTAATTAGAATATAATTTGATAAATATTGATTTTAAAATTTAATTTTTACACCACTTTGGCAATTTTTTAATCATTTATTGGGAATTTCTTAAGCCTAAATAAGTTAATGATAAGTTTTAAGAATATCAAACTTTGTAAATTAATATAAAAATAATAATTCATCAAATTTCAAAACTAGCTTTATATTTGGATTCATAAAATTCATCTGGTAAAAAGAACTACTCTCACAACTTTAAAATTTCAAAGATATTTTAAATATATTATTATTATTGTTGTTGTTGTTGATGATGTTGTTGTTATTGTTGTTGTTATTGTTGTTGTTGTTAATGTTATTTTATTTTATCATTTTTTCTTTTCTTTCACTACCTAACCCTAAAAACTACTATATATCAGGTGACACAATGATTATCATGTGTGATAGCTAACCTTAATGGTCAAACCACATCAGTGTTCACACATCAATGTCTACTCTGCTTGTGCTTGCAATGGCATTTTACCCTCACTTAGATGGCTATACAAACCCCACAGAATCCTCACTCCTCCTTGCTGCAACCTTGCTTCCTTTGGCTTTAACTCCCTATGATGCTAGCTACCTCTGTAAATGTTGTATAGTGATCGAACAACTAAGGAGGAATCAAGCATCATTTTCACTCTTGCCTAGCAAAATTGAAGCAAAATAACTACTTCATAGTTTATCTGAGTGATCCCATGTAAATTGACCTTGCTATGAAAAAAAGGTTTGTATGGCAATTATTGAAGTTAACAAAAAACATTTATAATGAAACTTTTGCAAGTTTTCAAATGTTGGAGGTTGCCTAATATAAGAAATGTTTATTTTATCTAAATTTTATAATGCACAAGTTTTATTTATATATTTGTAATAATAGGAGCTAAATTATTAATAAGTTACTATAATTATAGAAATGGAATATATAGCTATAACAAAAAAAAAAAATCTATTAAATGTATTAAGAAATGAATTCATCATTCAATGCATTCAATTAAAGGGCAAAATGAAACCTAACATTGCACATCAATTCCCATTCTCTTGTACTCAGTCGGTAATGATCTTGAAAGCTGACTCACATACCTAAACATAAAATGAAAAAAATAAAAAATATATTGTCATAAAGCTTGAATTTCTTCCAAGTTCTTGAGGGTTTGTAGCCCAATCTCATTCTAAAAGAAAATGAAAACACTTGCAAGATTATGAAAACACAACAAGAAATAACAAAGTTAATAAATACTCGTATTCTAGTCATTAGAAAGATGAATTACAATTAAGTAAACATGAATAAGACAACAGTGGGAATCCTCTACATTGAAAGACATCAAAAATTAGTTTCCTTACATTCTTCAAGCAAGAACAAAATGCTTAATCATCTTTAAGGTTATAAATAGTAGCTCAAATAAATCTGCATTATCATAACTTGATATGAAGAGTGGTACCATTAATTTGGTAACCATAGCTATTAATAAATAATAATACTAAACAAAAAATTAATTTTTTTATTATTGGTTTTTTCCTAATTAATTTAGAAACAATTAATTTAAAATAACTTTTAAATTTTATTTAATTATTAAAATAGAAAAAATTGTTATTTTTAAATTCAGCACATTCAAATTAGCTAGCGATAAAAAAAATTTACAATTTTTAGAGCTAAGTTGGATAAGTTATGCTAAAAATAAAAATTTAGAATGCAACCGTTAACGACGATGGCTGTAACGACCCGATGTCGAGTTAGTGAAACTAACTCGATCGACATTAGGTGTTAACTGGCTAAGATTATATTAGGCAGTTAAGCAAAGTGGCAAAAGAGATGAACAAATGCAACTCAAAGTCAATTAAGAAGAATTATGGCATTCATTTCCATTCAAATAAAAATAGAAAATGCAAAGTATAAAATTGTCCAAATTATTAAAAAGGCTTTGATTAGAAATAAATGTTACATTTAAATTAAAAACTTATTGTCAATAATCCTTAAGAAAAGAATTTCAATGCAAAATTTATTCAAATTTTATCAAAGAATTAAAAGTAAACATACTTCAATATAAATAATGCATGGCTTACTCTAAAACCCAAGAAAAAAAGGATCATGAAACTATTTCTCTAAAATTTATGCAACTATAGATGTATGGCCATAGAAGATCGGGAAAGGAAGAAGAGCAGTTCAGCTCTTGAGGAGTTTGATGGAGTCGAGCTAAGCGAAGGGCGAGGGGAGAACGCAGAGGATGAACTTGCTGCGACTCAAAAGGGGAAGAAGAAGGTTCGACAATCGGTGTGAGGCAAAGAGAATCGGCCCACTGGAGGAGAAGATTAGCTGATTGCGTCTCTTTTTTAGTTTTGGTTAAGGATATATATATATCCCACCCTGATCTATTGCTACCATTTGACTTAAATCGAATGGCTTCGAATTCTCGGGATATGATCAACAGCCATTTAAACTCCATTATTACAAGCTTTAGACTGATTCGAGCTTTGAACAAAAATTATCGAATTTTGGCTTATTTTTATTTTATATTAATTTTTAAAGATTAAAATTTCAAAAATTAATTATGATCAATCTGATACTTGAAATTTGACCAAATATAAAATATAGCAATACCATTTGATGCTCGATTTAAAACTACAAAAATTTCTAAACTTCCATTTATATTTATTTTCTATTAATTTTCAAAGATTAAATTTTAAATTTTAATTTAGGAAAATTCGGGATCTCAATCGCACTCCAATTTTTACAATGGGATCACTACATTGTGCTCTATTTAAGATTATTTTTATTTAATTTTTATTTGACTTAAATCGAGATCCTGATTTAACTTAATCCTCTTGAATTTAGAGGTAATTGATCTAGTAACAACCTCGAGTTGTTACAACGGCAGACGCTGTTAACGTCGTCTGTCATTATGGAAGCATTTTGTGTACAGTATATTCATGCGCCCGCTCAAGAAATAATGAAGGATACATTTATAAAATTGCACAAACACAATAAAAGTGTATCAGAATATGTAATCAAGTTTACAAATTGGCTAGATATGCACCAAACATAATAAGTAGGGAAGTCGCTCGATGTAGCTGATTTCATCAAAGGTCTGAAAGAATCCATTAGAAGGACCTCATTCCCCTTAGGTATTACTAGTTTTTCTGGCCTATTATGGTACGTAAAAATGTAAGAATATAACGATCAAGTTACGTTGGACAAAATGATAAAAAGGTACCCGTTATAACTCACACAAGAAGACACTTCTAAGAGTTCATGGCCCAATCAAGCCCTAACAAGAATATATCAAACAACCCTCAAGCAAAGCTGATCAATGAATATTGAAGAATGGAAACTATCACACGCTTATGGAAATTTCTACCATAATGAGGGCGTGTCATCAATGTGGTCGACAATGTCATTACATTCGATATTGCAGGTTATGTGTACGATAGACGACCAAATCATTCAGAAGACTATGCCTGTTAATATGCAAGCACCCGCTTCTACACCTTCACTAGAACCAATACCCATATCACCAATTTCAAAAAAAATTTACCCCTCAAGCCACTTCCCATCACCAATCTCATCCAATAATTTCAATTTTAAAAACTTTCCACCTCTAGCCACTTCAAGTTTCTCTCTCACTTCATTTCTCATCACCAATCTCATCCAATAAATTCAAATTCAAATTTCCCCTCTCTCCACCACTCGCTCCCCCATCTTTAAAACCCCCCATTCAAAACTCAAAAATCATCTACCGTCCTTCGATAATGATTGAATGCACGCCTACTAACCGGGCCAACACTACCACAAGAAGGATGAGAATGAGGATGATCATCTCAAAAGGATTGAGAAGATATATATATATATATATATATATATATATATATATATATATATATATTAATCGTTCTTGCTGTTGTATTACTAATTTGAGTTTGGTTTGCCCAACATCGGATGTCATGATGGGTCGTACTAGTAATGAAGCCCCATTTTGTAGCCTCTTATTAAAAAAGAGTTATTATGTTATTTGTAAGCTCATTATAATAATTTTTTTTATTAAACAACTTACTTTGATGATGTTGATAACGATTTTGACAACCCAAATATTTACAAAGGCAATATGACCAAAACATAGCTCGATTATGTCAAAATCAAGATCTCAAACTAGTTCAAAATTAAATCAAACTAAATATATCGTTGGAAATAATATATTTTTATGATCATAATGCTCAAATTTGAGAGCAATCTAGATAATAAATAGTCATAAAATAATTTTTAAAATTTTTAATTTCAAAATAATAAGAAATAAAAAATATAATTCCAATTTCAATACTTTTAGTGTCGTTATATTAAGAATAATAAAAGAAGGTTAAGTTTCAATTTTTTGTCAAAATTGGAGCACCGAATTACTCGTATAAAATAAAATTAAACTCCAAATTAAAAAGTTTTGGATCAAGGATGCTTATCTCATAAAGATGAAACTCCCGGTTAGGTTTCATCAAATTTGGAAATCAACAAAAAAATGAGTTATTATGTTTAATTAATATTTTAAATATTAATTAAAAATATTAGTTTAAATATCATTTTAATAAATTATTATAAGATAATTAAATAGATAGCAAATTGTACAATCCCCATCTAATAAAAATTACGTATACATAGATTAGGGAGATTAATTCAAATTAAACATGGAACTTAAAGTGAGATACCTGAACATAATGATGTACATTAGATGCTAATTTTATTGTCTGCTTCTCATTGAGCCTCAAAATTATATCATTAGCAAACTGATAATTACTTTTAAAAGCTACTATTTTGTTTACTGTCATTTTCATAAATATTTGTCACACTTTTGAGAAAAATTATGATGTCTTATATGAAGTTATATCGTCAAAAATAAATACTTCAAAAAAGAAGATTAATTATTACTAGATCTGTACTAGTACTGGATTGGGCAGACCCACTGATGATAAAAGACCATACCATCGCACTAGAGGGAGTTGGTATTTGTTGAAGTAAAAATAAGAAAAAAAATTACTAAATCATGTAGATATATCTTGGCGCCTCCCGTTCTACTCATTGACGCCTAAATAAAATGCAAAATTTAATAGTGATCCATAAGATATATTTTCAATATCTTAAAGTAGTGACAATTATCTATTGTGATAGTAAACAAAATATTTATTTGGTAGTTGTATATTTTTATTTGTTTTATATTGTCGCACTCTAATCTTTATTTTGTAGAAAATATACATTGCAAATTTTTAAACCTTGATCTATCCTGTTAATATTTGTTTATTGCTTATCACATATATATATATAATGTAATTAATAATATCCAAGTGCTTATGGTACCCTCTAACGAGGATTTCAAATGCGGACATTTTCGTTGTAAATGTCATGTCTGGATTTCGATGAAGTACTAGATCAACCCTGAGATGATCATCCGCTGTACTCTTATTTTACGTTTTATTTTCTTAGATGTCTATCTTTTTATTTATTCAAAATAAAGGCAGCCATACTCATGTTATAATATTGCAAAAGTAATAATGTAAAAAATTTCATATTTTCATGCTTCAAATTTGAATGAATGTACTCAACTAATAAGTACCAGTGATTTGCTAGACCTGCACCATGTTAATAAGAATATTCTAGAGGGAAGATTCTGAATTTAATAAGCAAGTTTAATCAAAACTTTGAGAATATAATTCAGAATGAAGTTTTGACATATTTTAGTGAATATAAGTTCAAATTTGATAAAATTTGAACCATAGACTCACAAAAAATGATAAATTAGAAAATAAAATAATATTTAGGTTTTCATAATTACTTTTGCTAATATTCATTATTCCAATTAAGAGTAATTAGGGGGGATTAAGCTTGTTTAGCACTCTAAATTGTACTTGAAACAAATACAATCCTATTAAGACTATGAAAACCCTAATATGAAGGAAATGTAGAAATGCAAAATTAAAATTATATGAATTGTTGAATGAGTAATTAAAGAACAAAATAATATTAAATAAGGCAATTAAAATTTTGATTTAGCTCCATTAACACCATCATGTATTTTCTTAAGGTAGTTAAGAATATATGCATCTAGAGGTGAATAAAATGAAATTTTGGTTAGTATAGGATCTAAAGTTAAACCTAAATCTAATATCTAAGAAAATCCAAATATTAGAGAAAAATTCAAAAAGAATTCATGAATAAGGATGCAAACGAGTAAGAAAAAACTTATGATGGATAGTTATTTAAGATAAGATTATAAGATGAGAAAATAATAAATTTGCAATGTCACTAATAAAATAATATTAATTTGTCAGAATATTAAAATGAAGAATCTACCTATATAGAAGGTTCAAAACTCATCAAAAATTTCAAAATAGTTTAAATAGAATATTATTAAGTTGAACAAAATTTAAGACTTAACTCTATATTTAGAACAAGGTTTAGATTGACTCTGTCTATAATCTAATGTCTTAAGACTCAAAAAGTTGGAAGGATAAAATTAGAGCATTACTAATACTAAAACATATGGAAAATATGGTTTTTAATAAATTAAATTTAAAATATTAAAATGCTTGAAATGAAGAGATAATTTAAGGTAAAATTTAATAAATTTATTTTTTTAGAATAAGACACCTTTTGGTGTGTCTAAGTGCTCTGAATTAGAAGAATTCAATTTAAATATCTTAGCAGAATGCAAAATACTAAATGAATATTGAATTTGAATAATATAAAATAATACATAATAAATACTAAATTTGAAAAATACAATAATATACTAAATCATGACAAAAATATAGTAATGCAATAACAGATCAGTAAGTTATGGATAAATAATAAAAAATTAAGGGATATCATAATTGCATTTAACTATTTTATTTACCTTTTACTGCATCATTATTGAGCTTAAACTTATTTGAGCATCCAATAATATTTGTGCATAAATGATTAAAATAAAGAAACAACTAAAATATATTGCTTTGTATTTATACATATATCGACTTCAATTTTCCATTGCAACTTACAATTTAGATGTTGTAGTTGCAGCTTACTGTACAGTTACAATTTTTGCCGTATTGTTTACAGTTTACCATTGCATCTTACAATTTGGCTATTACAAATATAATTTACTATAAGCTTATAGTTTTGGGGTACAATTTACTGTTATGGTTTATCGTTGCTTACAGTTACAATCTTGTGTACAACTCACAGTTTACCATTACAGCTTACAGTTTATATATATATATGCCCTATACAGCTTGACAATTTCTGCATAATCATACTTTAATTCACTACAGTACAATATCTCATTTCAGTTTCTTTATAATTTTTACTTATACAATCACTTTTTAGCTTAATTAGTTGTATATATATGATATCATAAATAAGAAATAAAATATAAATGCACTTAGACCTCTGTATCTAATCCATTTTTTTTGCTTTAGTTCACCCTTGCATATATATACATGTGCCAGATCAGGAACCCGTTGAAAATCCAGCCTATGAGGTGGGACCGTTTAAGATGAAGAAGTCGTTTAGATTTACATTTTTTCCATTTTTATTGTATATTCAGTTAAAGAGTGATTTCAACACTACAACAAACTTTGAATATCTTATTTTTTACAAAGAATGCATACTTTTTATTTTTTGTATTTTCTAGAATAGAAATGTGGAATGTCTTTTATTATTTCGTTGTTATGTGTGTTGTTATACTAAATCAAGATAAGGCCCTAGGAAGTAGACACCTAATGTTGGGTTCATCTTACTAACTCAATATTAGGTCGTTACAACCCACCTCTAACTCAAGTTGAGATTAACTCAACTTGAGTTAACTAATAGGTTGGTTGAAACCAATAAGATTAAGATCAAGCCAAGAAATTACTTTTCATGTTACGGGAGGGATCAACTCATCCTAATCCATATGGCTTGGGCCGAGGGAAAAAAACATGAGATCTTGAGAATACTTTTATATGTGCTAACCTAGACATCTTGGGTGCACTTGAGTTCAACCCATAGGTGATGGTAACCCAAGAGAATACCAATACAAGCCAATCCATGAGATGATTATAGAAATGGAATTTGGCTGAATACTCCATAACTAGGTCATCCAATCGAAATCCGATAAGAGTTATAACTATTTTTTATTTTTTTTTTCTTTTTAAAAATTTAATGGTGCATTTTTAAAGGGAATAAACTCCAAATCTAAGAAAACTTGCATAATAGGCTCAAACAATATGAAAATTTGAAATACATAAAAATGTTTAATTTGGATGAATATTTTGTTTTATATAATTTTCTAAGACATTAATTATTAATTTGAAAATTTGAACATATTCGATAACCAATTTATAAAAAGATCTTAATTTTGCCCTATTCACTTTATAAATATTGAATATTTTAAAAACTATTTTAATTATCTAATCTTCTCAAAGTATTAAGCTTTCTAATAAAAAAATTAATTTTAAAATTTTGATATGAGGTGATGTTATAAACTCATTGGGAGGCTGTGAAGTCGAATTTAAGTTGCATAAGAGGTACTGCTAGTTCGAACTTTATTATGGAGAGTGATTTAGTGCTATTTAATAGAAGGATGCAAAGAGCTTCTTTGGATGAAAAGATTATTGAAGGAGTTGAGCTTAAGATAGGATGAGTACATGATATATTGTGGCAGCCAACGTGGTATAAGCCTGGCTAAAGATGTATCTTTCCATTCAAAGAAGAAACACATTGAGTTGAGACACTATTGAATTTGGGGCATATTGGACATAAAGCTACTTTAACTTGAGGAGATGCATACTAATGAGAATGGATTTGATCTGCTGACCATAGTACTATCCAAAGAAAAACTTGAGGAGTGCAAGAAAAGGATAGATTTGTAAACATATAGTGGCAGAGAGATTTGTTGAGTCTAGCACTCCCTAAAACAATAGAGTAGCATTATGTAGGCCGTTTTAAAGATCATTTCAATTGCCTTTATGAAGATCATTTTAAATGCATTATGGATGTCATTTCAAATGCATTTACAAAGGACATTTCAAACTAATCCAATGAAGCTATTTCAATCTTCTTTTAAGATTCTCGACACGAATGCTCTTCTTGCATTTATTTGCTTATTATTTGTACTATATGATTATCATTTTATTACTTTATAGTGAAATAAAATCTGCTAATTCGCATCCTCTTATGACAATATGAAAGCAAAAATAGCTCAAACAATGGTGCTAACAATAGTGCAGATGTAGGTCTCTCATATAATTGTTGAACCCATAAAACCTATAATTTGTATTATATGTTTGATTCCTATCTTTATTTTCACGCAAGAAAATACAGCTTAAACATGCATGTAAAAGCCATATTCTTAGAACAACTAATACAAAATTGAAGCTAAATCAAACTAAAACGTTCTCTTAGTAGCTCTGATTTTAACCTCTCGCTTGAAACCAAGAACCAAGCCATATTCAAACTCAAGGGGAGATTCCATCTTAGCAGAGTGCCTGAAGACATAGTTCCTGTACAGACAAATAAGAGCAAGCTTGAGTTCTTGCAGAGCAAACTTCTGGCCAATGCAAGCCCGTGGGCCGATCCCAAAAGGTATGTTAGAGTATGGATGCCTTCTCTTCTCTTCATCGCAGCTGGGATCAAATCTCTCAGGTTTAAATACTTGTGGCTCTGGGAATTGCTTGGGGTCCATGGCCAATGCCCCAAGGGCAAGCCACACCCATACCCCCTATATTGTAAGAAGAATTTTATAAAAAGGTAATTGGTTATGTTTTCTCTTGAATTCATGTAAGTGAAGCGTATTCTTACCTTTGGAAGAACATAGCCACCAATTTTAACTTCCTGAGAAGTTTCTCTTGCTACCAGTGGTGACACAGTGACAAATCTCATGGTCTCTTTTATTACCTGCTAGAATTTACCATTTAGGAAAGTTAAGGCTTTGTTGTTTCGGCCACTTTGAAACTATAATCAAAATAAATGTAGTGGACATGGCTTTTAAAAAAACAGTCCTTTTTGCAAAAGCATGGTTAAGAACTATAAACCCTAAACGCAAATATAAGAGAATAATTTTTGAGAAGTAATAAAAGGTTATTATTTCCTAGTTATTGCTCCAAAAATAATTTTCTGACTAGATGCTGTTGATTTTGGAGAAGGAGAAAAAAGGCAAATTCGATGCTTTTTGGAATGAATCTTGATTAGATATTTGTTCAAATTTCATCATAATAAATTATGGTGCAGACAACATCCAAATGCTTAGTTTTTCAAATGCATTATTTATATGACATAAATGCAACTGGAAAACAATTTAAGCATCACCACAGAACACTCCAATGCAGATCGTATTGGGCAATTAAATTATAAAAATAAATGTGAAGCAGTTTTTAATAAAAACTTGATCTTTTGTCAGACTTTTGACTAAAAAATTACCTTGTCAAGATAGGGAAACATAGTATTAAGATCATCAGCGGTAGGAATCAGCTGAGGGGCGCCAAAGGCATCAATCTCTTGAATCAGCTTCCTCTCAACATCTGCGTTATTAGAAATGAGATAAACAGCCATCGTCAAGGTGAAAGCTGTGGTCTTTGTTCCAGCCACAAGCTGCTCATAAGCGAGAGCTCGAATGTAGCTCTCTGCGAAAAGCTCCTTCCCGCCAACGCGAGACTCCCTTGCTTCAAGCACAGCAGATAAGAAATCTCTGGAACTCGGAAGATGATGAATGCTCTCATTTGCCCTCTTTGCGATGATCCCATCAAGTTCTTGGCACAGCTTTCTGTTTGTCTGCTTTAGTTTGTGCTCTGCGGTTCCTCGAATGAGTTGGAGAAGGTTTCTGCAAGGGATTTGAAGAGCTGGGGCGACTAATCCAACTATGGTAGAGAAGGAGCTGGAGAGGTCCATCTTAAGAGACTTTATGGAGTACATATGCAGCTTTAGAAAAGAGGGAATTTCATTAGGATTCGGCTTGAATAAGGCCTCCTTGGATAGGCCGAACTGAACGCCGAAGGCGATTTCGCCGATGATGTCGATAGCCATTCTAAGGGTTAGCTCGGAGAAGGGTATGTCCTCCTTTTTATTCTCAGCATTTGCAATATTTAGAAGCAGCAAGTCTATGCTGCGTTGCATTGTGGGAATCATGGTGGAAAGATGGGATGCTTGGTACAGACAAGTGATGGCGTTTCTCATAGAGGACCACCTTGAATCCCTAAATGGAGTTATTTTGCAATTAATTCATAAATTCCTTATAAAATGATAGTTTGGAGATAAAATAGCAACAATAACGTAAAAGGCTTAATCCTACTTAGATATGGTTGGCTACATGAATTCTTTGTTTCGAATGATTTTCGACAATCAAAAATATAAGATCTTTTTTTATAATTTTTTTTTCCATATCTATCCTTGCCTTTCTAATCCTCTTTTAATCTTGTTTTTCTTAAGAGTGGTGTTGCACGCTCTACGCTTAATGTGCCTAACCCATCTAAGGTGACATTCTTTTATCTTATCTAGCCTTGCTAAGGATAGACTCCTTTCTCATTCTATTCTTACCAGTATACTCACCCATCCACCTAAGCATCCTCGTCTCTCTAACACTTATTTTTTGCCAACATTCAGCCCTTATAAAACATAGCTAGTCAAATTGCTGCTACATATCCTTAATTTTGAGTAGACAACACTTAAGAAGTACTCCTTCATTTCATCTAACCATCTTATTAATCAAGCCATTGTTATTTGTATATAATAAGGTAACATATGCGGCCTGCGGGATTTGACTTTTTAACATATCAATAGCTTAAACTTGTAGCTTTAACCACTGAATCAGAATACATTCAGAAATACGAGTGCAACAAAACAGTTATTGGAGAAAAATGTGAACAATACAGATAAACTTGAGAGAAAAATAATTCAAAATTTTTCAATGCACAAAAAACTAAAATATAAACTGTAGTTTCTATGAACTTGATCATCTTAAACTATTTGAAATTATTTATTGATCATAAACTTCAACTGAGTGTTCATCTTCTATCATGGCTTTTCTCTTTGTATCAAGAGCATACTCCTTCCATTCCCTTTTAAGCATAGTCTCTATTTCTAAAATCTTAAGATTATAAAATACATAGGCTGTTGAGAGGATTACCCGGGTTAGCCCCACCCAACCTGAGCTAGCCATGCTTGGCCATAGAAAATAACCGATGGCCAGGCTAGCTTAGGCTGTAGACTAATGCTTTTCTAGATGTCATTCAGAATAGTATTGGCACACTATTCCTAAACTCCTCTTTTCCATTCCTTTACTTGATGATTAGTTGCTACTGCTCCAAATTACAGCTCTGTCATTTGACAAAACCCTAGATTAATCATAAAGAAGAAGAAGCCACTTGATAAGACAAATGACTAAACAACGATTATAAGAGCGTAGTGCTTAATGCTCTGAATTTATTATCAGATATCATATGTTAAGCTCGCATTCTTTCAATTTTTATCAAGAAATATTATGAAAACTTAATTTTTTCATTCATTTTTTATTAACAAATCGAAATAGATTATCTAAATCGAATCAGGCATGATGATATCTGAAACAACAAGGCAATGATGATTATACAGTGGTCCACAGCATTTGCAATAGCTTATTATATCAGCAATAAAATATAGTAACTATCCTTAAGAAATTAATTCAAATTAAATGATCATTGTACCCTAAGACTTCATATTTCGAGCATGCAAAAAGAACACTATATGTAAACAGTGACAAATATTGTATCAAAATGAGCAAAAATCCTTTAATAAAATAATAAAAAACGAACAAATTAAAAAAATATACAAAATATACATTGATATAGAGCAAAGATTAACTTGATGATGATATAATATGATTTATGAAGCAATACATACTTGATTGTAATTTAAGAGTAAATTTCTCTTGTTTCTACTAAACTTTGCCAAAATTTTGATTTTTTTATTTATCGTGAGATGAACAAACCTTGATAGAAAAAGGCCTTGCTGGTGAATGGCAGACCCAGAAGTAGGAGAAGGGCTGCTTCTGTTCTTTATGGACTTAAACTTCTTAATCCCGACCTCCCTACAGAGCTCTGGATCAGCAACTATGACCAGTGGCTGTCTTCCCATGTGGAACCTACCCCATTCGACAATAAAGACAAGGCACACCTTAGCCTCAAAATCTTGATTTTTTAAAGTGGTAATTCAGCAGTTTCTACCTGAAGACAGGCCCATAGTTCCTGGCCAAGATTTTCATTATATCAGGTCCATGGGCTGCCAGCAAGGGCAGGTGCCCCACCAGAAATTTGGCCGGGGGGCCTGGGATTCTCCTCACCTTCCAATAAGGCAGGTAGAAGTACACTAGGAAGCTTGCCATGAAAATAACAAAGCCAAGAAGGTAAGGCTCTGTTGCCCTTAAAACAGATGTGCTCATCGCCATTAAGATCATTTTGAAGGGGAGAGACAGGAGGAGAGTGATGAAGTCGCTCAAACATTGGCTTTTATAGGATAATAGAAGGGTCTTGTTGGATTCAATTTCTAGTCTTATTTGATTTTCTTTTTATTCTATTATAGATGTTCTTTATTTCTTCGTATAGCTACAATTCCTAATTCATATATGCGATGAGATTGCATGCATAATAATTATAATTTTATGCTTCGATATTTTTAAAGTTTTGAAATCAAGTGTTTAACTGGTAATAATTAAGAATTATAAATCTAATGATGATGTAAAAGAAATAAAAAGAGTTGCAGCAAGAACATATAAAAAAATGGCATGGCTCCTTGAGAGCCAACAAGAATTGATAGATTTTTATTGGTATCTGGGGCTGGCAGGGACAGAGATACCTGTCAGACTCCATCATGCGAGGATGACTAGTGGGTGCACCGTAGGTTAATAAATTATGCAAGGGGATAATCCTACGCTTGGATTTTACTCAATAGGTCTATTAGAAGAGATCTCTTCGGTGAAGGAATAAAACAGAAAATATAATGATCCTTTTGACTTGCTGAAAAACTAGATTTTGCTATGGCCCAATGGCCTGCAGGGCTTAGAATGGATTCGGCAGAATCAGCCAAACCTAACCCTTTCTGAGGAGGGTAAGTTTAGCACCTATATTGAATCAAGTGAAGCACTATGCTTGATGCAATAAACCAAGGTTATTATTAATTAATGCTTAATTTACACCAATGAAAATCACTGAGTTACTCTGTGTGCTGATATTTGAAATAATAATGCCTCTTAAATAAGCATATTAGGGCGAATGCATGGCCCAATTTAAGATTATTTGGACCATAGGAACTCTCTAAATCAATTTCTTCAGATTTTTACCTTGAAATTTAATATAAAACAACTTTGATGTACAAACACAAAAGTTTATGTATTCTTAGGTTCTCCATTTTAATTATATTTACTCCTATAAAAAAGTCCTTTATAGAAATCAAAGTGAATCTTGACCATCAAATTATCAGATTCGATTAGAGAATAAAAATGAATAAAATGTGTGAAAGAAATTTGAGCCGTCAGACAGCATATCAGCATTACTTTGATATCATTATTGTCATAGATAGTAGAATATAAACTGTTAAGAGATCAACAGTTAGGATCAGATCAACTATTGACCCAAATTGACTCGTTGGTCTGAGTGAATAGTACCATCTTCCTCAATAAACTCCCTTCAATGCTTAGGATTAGCAGGTATTAGAGAATCCTATTTTTGTTATTATGCCACAAAAAATTGATTTAATTCACTACCTAATCTTGATTAAAATTTAATGACACCAGAACTAAGAGTTAACATGTCATAAATTACGTTGATTTTCTCGCTGTGACTGCTGCGGAGCAAGGTCGAGAATTTTCAAACAATAATTTTCAATTAAATAACATCAAAATATAATTTTATTTAATTAACAAAAGTCATCATTTACATAGCCAAAATAACATATATTTTATTCTAAAACCAAATTCCAATATTTATAAAAATGAAATCAAAATACTATTTTAAGCTTCATCTCACTTCTTGTCTATCATTCTTGTAAAATATCTACTCTTACTCATTTTAAATTTCCTAAAAAAAAAAATTAAATTTACCAATTCATATACAAGCATATAGAAGTTTAATAAAAAATACAAGCTATCATTCTATGATGTATAAAATAAGCAGCAATATTATTCAATGAAACTTACATCAAATGAAAATAAAAATTTGTTCAATTTTATAATAATTATTATTATCAAAATGCATTGTATAATTTTACTTAAATAAGCAGTAATTAAATTTTATATTTTTATCACTAGCTTTGTGTGACGAGCTCTTAATCGGACAGACTTTCCCGATAAGGCCATGAGTTTCTATTGTTGCTAGGAGTTTAAGAGCCCCGCCTCCCTAGTATATCTCAAATCATAGGCAATTCTAGAAATATATCAACTACCCGTTGGTAATTGTACATAAATATTGAAATATGTGTCTTTCCTCTGAATCTACAACCCCTTCATAGTTGGATAGATCTCTCTTTATTTCATCGTGGGTTACTAGTAAACCCCTCTTGTTAACAAGTCAATTTCAAACTACCTTCAAAGATTTTCACCATAGACATATGTTACAAGCTGTCATTGCGATTATAAAGCGGTTGATGTGTATTAATGTCATAATCATATTTTTTTTTTTAAAATGCAGGGTCAAACATAATAATTTTAATGTAAAACTTTCAAAAATCTACGTACATATAATTGTGAATTACTTAAATTAATATTTTTACTAGTCTGTTTTAGTCTCTCTTTAGTTTATGTGCTTCAAAGATTCTCTTTTATTTGTTCGTCTTCCCCGTTTAGAGGGGTTCTCTTTTCTTTTTCATTATTTAGAGGGATATCTTTTCTTCTTTTTTATTCAAAGGGGGTCTCTTCTCTTATTCCCTGTTCAAAGAAGATCTCTTCTCTTTTTCCTCGTTTAAAGGGGATCTCTTTTCTCACTAGCGGCTAGTGACGGAGGTCGGCGACGACTGCTGGGGAGGGGGGGCGAGGCTAGGGGGAGGAGGTGATGGTCAAACTAATAAGGGAGGAGGGCCTTGTGGAGAGGAGAAGGCTTAGGGTTCCTTTTATAGATGATAGAAGGAGGAGGATGGCAGTCGCCGGTGAGGTGGGGAGGAGAAAGAGGCCAGTCGGCTGTAGGAGGAGGAGAGGAGGGGTTGTGGAGAGAAGAAGGTTTAGGGCTTCGCTTATAATGGAGGGAAGGAGGAAGAGGTAAGGAATACGAGAAGCTGACTTGCTACTGAGAAGGGAATGCAGAGTTCAAGGGCGGCGGTTGGAGGCTGGAGAGGTGGCTACCGAAGGTGGGAGGAGGAAAAAGGGAGGCAACTTGAGGTAAGCAGGAGGAAGAGAGGTTTGTGTGGAGAGAAGACTGGGAGTTTGGGTCTTATTTATAGGGAGAAAAGAAATATTTTCTTAAAGCTGAGGAAGCTACTAAATAAAAGATAACTTAGCGAGGAAGTAACTTATTAAAAAGTTACTTAACTTAATGAAACTTGACCAGGAGGTGTATCTTGACAAGACGAACACATTCACACTAAATTTTTTCAATTTGAAGCTATATTTTATTTTATATTAATTTCTGAAAATTAAAACTTAAGAAATTAATTACGGTGAATCTGAAGCTCCAAATTTGACCAAACTTCTTATATAGCATTTTACTAATATTTTTAATCCAACGGCACTAAAATTATTGAATTTGCACTTGTATTTAATTTTCTAAATTTATTTGAATCTTAAATATTTATCAATTATTTCATGAGTATCTGTTATCCAAATTGATCTCAAATCTGAGTATTACGATATACTCTATTCAATGGTATATTTGGTTTAACTTAGTTTTGTACTAGCCCGAAATCTTGATTTTTGCTTAATCATATATTTTAATTATCCTGGCTATTACACTACCTCCAACTTAAAAATGATGTCATCTCGACATCACAATCATTATTATAATAGCTATAAGATATATCTTAATGAAAACATACATATTTGAAGATAAGTTGAGGATAACATTTTTTTATGCTAGATTCTTCTTCTCAAGTTGCTTATTCTTTTTGATAATCTTTCCATTGTACATTTACCATAGGAATGATTTTGCTTCACAATTTTCTAATATCATGGTCTAAGATTTCTTATGGTTCTACAGTGTATATAAGATTTGGTTGAATACTTATTTCTTCAATTCTCACTCTCATGGTTGGCTAAGAGATACATTCTTTAAGGATGAGATGTGAAATACATCATGAATTAAACTTAAGTGTAGCAGAAGTTTAAGTTTATAGGTGTAGCGCCCCGCCCTGTCGTCGCGCGTAAAAAAAAAGTAATCAATCAGAGGAGGAGCGGTGCGCTACTCGGGAAGAAATTTTCCATATCCCCGAATAGCTCAAAATAACATTGAAGGCTATTGACTCAACCCCAAAAGAGGGTCGAGAGTTAATACTTAAAATAAGAGTAGTATCATTATCATAAGTATTAGACAGATACATACATTAGATTTAAAATATAATATGAAGAATCCAATATATATATTAAGTATTAATATTTCAAGTAAACTTATCATATCACAATACTAAGTATAAGTAATATATAAACAGAGTGTGGAAGCTAATAATACATCCAAAAATATTCATCATAAAAATTGAATGAAAACATTCATCTCATAATAGAAAAGTAAATACATCCATAAATTATTATAAACGGTTTATTGAAATAATACAAAAATAAAGTCTAAGTACTGAACTGAAATACTAATAAAAAATAGTGAAGCTGAAGGAGAAATCTACTAAGAGTCCATAAACTCTTCCGGAATCTCCTGAACGTCCTCCTGACTTGGCTCAACAAACTGCTCAGGATCTAGCAAATTACTGAATCCCAAAAGTATCATGTGTTAGATAATAATTCTAACACATCTAAACTAATATAAATAGTTCTAATTATTTACTTAATATTTAAATAATAATAAAATAGAGCTGTAGAAAAACTATAAAAGTAATTGAATATTTAAAACTGTATAAAACTGAAATACAATAAAGCTGACGATATACTGAATACCGAAAAAGAATAAATAGTATATGATCTGAAACTGAGTAAATAACATATAAAATTATATTGTATGCCACTAAAGTCATGCATCTATATATATCATGATATTGTATGCCACAGATATACAATCAAAATATCACTGAAATACTATGAGTCATACGGCCTAATGTCTACATACATCTGGTTAGGAAATACAGTTTACTGTGATGCCGTTGCATCCTGAATTTCCCCTATTGATGTATGAAATATTCTATACTTATAAATCATCACTGATACTCATATAATCATGTAATGCTCATGCTCATGTCTCTACACTACATGTCTTAATATCTAGAAAATACTTTAAAATTAGATAATAAATCAAATGTCTCTATTGTGTAGAAGCCATCTAAATAGATTTTGACTCCTAATCCTAATTTCAATAAGTAGTTATTCTTAGGATTTTACTTAAAATCATTAGTTGGAAATATTGTATACATATATTTAGTATGTTTTCAAGAAAGGTGAATTTAACACTTATTTTGTTTAAGCTGTGCCTATTGAAGCGATCTTCGATAGGGGATATCACCTGATGGCGATTTATATCTCAAACTAAGCTATTAAATAATTTAATTATAAGCATACTTAATGTCCTAAAGAGGGTGACTTGATTTACTTAGTTTGTTTGAAGCCACACATACCAAAGTGATCTTCAATAGGAGGCATCACCCGATGGTGATTTTTATTTCACTCAAACTAAGGATTTAAGTTCCTAATTATAACACTCTTAGGATTGATCGATTTACTCTAAGTTGGATGATATCTTCCTAAACTCACAGGATAACACACAAATAAATTTGAGGGGCCCCGTACCCTCTGCACTCATGATAATACTAAGATCAACATGATTACGAAGAGTATGGTCTCCAACTGTGATAATTCTCCCAACTATAGTTGAGTCAGGTATAAATCCAACCTGTCTTAGCTGAAAGATGTGTCACTTGAAACTGGAGGTCAAGCATCAAAATATCAAAGTAGCAGAAGCAGAAAAGAGTATAACATCCACATCACAGCATAGTAAGGAAGGTAGAACAATAACTCAGCTCAATATAGCAGTACAAAAAGTAAATACATCCAAAATATAAAATTATTACAGATAAATTTAAAAATGAACACTCATACTCATGTTTAAAAATAAAGCTACCTAGATATGCTAAGCAGCAGGAAGGTCCTCCTCCTAGCCAAGCACCTCTTCAGCAGGAACCTCAACAAACAGCTCTAAATCTGACATTATCGGTTTCATAATGCCAGGGCATCAGCTAAGAAAGAGAAAAACTTATAATTAGACAAATTATCTAAGCACATTTTAGGCTAATTAAATGAGACTAAATATTCAAGATATCACATATTTTACTATGCATGCAAGTAATTAAGGTGCAATAAGTCACAAGAAATAGGATAGATATAAATTAACATTTATAACTAATCAAACTAAAGTATATAAAGTAACATACCTCAACCAGAAGCTGTAACAAAGTTAAGTAGTAAATATATAATAAATGAAAGTACTAAAAGTAAACTCAACCTAATATGCTTATGATCATATGGATATGTGCAAATTTTTATAAATAAATCTGAACTAAAGCATAAAAAAGCTGGCATCCTAGATATGCAAACACTGAATAAAACGTTAAACTTGAAGTACTGAACTGAAATGAACTGCAAAAGCGTACAGAAAATAGTAAATATGCAAGTAATACATATGGCTAAACAAGCTACTAAACTGGAATTGAATTAAAAGTAAAAGTATGCCTAACATAGTACTGTCATAACAGAAATGGGCCAAAATAGGGTCACTGTGTAGAAAGATCAACATGTATCCCCCTAGGCATCCGCAGAGCTATGTCCAAGTTGAACTTATAGATAGACATATATCCCCCTAGCCAAGCACAGAGCTAGGTTCGAGTCTAATCTATAAACAAAGAACTGAACTGAAGAGGCAGAATAAGCTAGAACACACTCTGCTGTACTAAATGAACTGAATAAACTGAATGAAGTTAAATCATGATTATGCAATTTCATATCTAACATAGGATACTCATCAAATATCCTATGTCCTACTACTATGTCCAAGGAAAAAGGCTCAAACACAAAGTATGTGAAGCAGTAATAATCAAACAAGTAAGAAACTCAATAAGATATATGTGATATCTATTGTTGTCTAAATTTAATTGATTCTATCTATTCTGAGCTAGTACAAGCTTAGGATCTCCAATATCTATCTATCCAGTACAACTCAAATTTATGACCTTACAATTAACATTAAAACTTTAAAAAGTTCTTATTTAATAATCAAAATGATAATTACAAAGGTTAAGTAATTAATCAATGACTTAATTGTTGTATTTTGATATCTCAAACCCAAATCTTGATCATGCTAATCAAGATCTAAGAATTATGGGTTCAAACTCCAAATTAGGGTTTAAACTTAAATTTTAGGTACTAATCTTCTAAGAATCTAGGGGTTCATACCCACATTTATTTTAAATGTAGAGAATCTTAAAAGCTAAAGATTAAGGAAATTAGGATCTTAAAGAAAGGTTAAGTCTGTAATTATAAGACAAAATAATCAATTAAGAACTTAAAAATCTAAGATCTAAATTCGCTCTATAGAATAATCAAGTGATATCCACATTATAATTTGCTCTATAAATTTGCTCTAATGAAAACATACTTAAGAATCTTATCTAGAGGTTCATACCCACATTATAAATCAAGTGATATCCACTATTATTTAGTTAAGTTATCTACCTTAATGATTAAGGCTAATCAAACCTCCAATTGACTTAGACATTATAAATCTCTAAGTTAATTGAGAATATATGTATATATATATATTATAATAATTTGAAATTATAGCTTTGAATAAAGAAAATAATAAATTTTAATTTATAACATATCCTACATCTAATGACTACAAGATAATTGATTCTCCTTCCTAAGCTACTAGATTTAACTAGTACTATGATTATTATCCTAAGAAGTTTTATAGAGACTCTATTCTACTTTAAAATCTAACGTGATCACTAAATCTTTCAAATGTTATAGATCAAATTACTCACTACCTATTAGCTTGCCACTAAGTGTTCTAAAGAGGAGAGTCCACTATTATTTCCTTTTCCTTAGTCCTAATCTTCACACATGCAAATTAGAGGATAACTTACTTAATTATACTTTTAAAGGTCTTGCTATGATCACTAATATTTACCACATGATTTACTATAACTAGGTTAATTCAATCCTTAATCTAAGGAAGGGAAGGTGCTATATTAAGGTTGATATATTCCCTTAAGGCCTTCCTAAGTTAGACATAGAACTAATGAGGCTTGAGTATAGGGCACTAGCCACTCTACTTTAACTTAATGGTTAAAAACTAAACAATTAAGATGGTATGTCTAAATTAAATAGACACTCCTCATAATGTCTTCTCTCTCTTAAGGGTTGGGGTTCAACCTAATCAAATTAGGGTTAGAAAATTGATGTGTCAAAATAAGTATTCTTTTTCTTACCAAGTCCATCTCTAAGGATCAGTCATGGCATAATCAAAGTCAACCTATGTTGTCATAAGGCTTAGGAAGTTTGAATGAGAAAAACCCAAAATATTTGAATAAAGTATTAATTTAATTGTGCCAAAAATCTATATTTACCATTTGATATCCAAATGAAATGAAATTAGTATATATAGACTCACTATAGCATATGGATTATATTGACAATAAGTAGGGTCAATTTGAATTTCAAATGCTTAATTAGGTCTTAAATACATTTAATGATAATTAGGATGTAATTAGCAAAATTAATAGTCAAAATAAAATTAAACATCATATTATTGATCTATACATTTTTTTTATCATTTTTGTATATAAATTTAATATATTTGGACCTATATTTATTGAATTATTCCATTAATTTAATTTGCATTAAATTTTTCTTAAGTTTTAATTATTAAAATTAGAATAATCTTTGGAATATTCTTATCCCAGACGACGATAATAGCCTTGGGCCAGTCATGTTGGGGGAATATTTCACAAATATGCCCCGGCAATATACGCCTCTGTAGCAGTCGCAATTGGCAAGGCTGAGAAGTTAGGGTTCCGAAGAAACCCTAATTTATTAGTACTCCAGCCATTCCAGTCGAGATGTATTATACTATTTGAAAGTTATGAACAAGGCCTACAATATAACATGAAAATGACTAACCCTAATAGCTCAAGTCAACTCTTATCTGGCAAGGAATATGTTAGGATCTTTCACCATTAGATATAGAGTGAATTTGGAGCAAAACCCACAAAATAGAAAACCATACAAATTTTGGCACAATCACAGAGAAATAACCATCCAAACACATGGTTATATGTGTAAAACCCAAAATCCTAGAAAAACAATGGATCCATACCACCAAGAATATTCACTATGAAGAAAACATCAAGATCTTACAAAGTTATTCTCGAGAAACCCTAACCCGAAAGAAGAGGAAGATTACACTGTTAGGGAGATCATACAAACCCTATCATCCTTATCTCTATGCAATTCCCATGTTTCTCTAACTCAACTCTTAAACATGCAATAGCTCTCACTGTAGATCAACACTGCATCCACTGAGCCACCACTTCAGCCCTCTGTCGTACCACACAACTACAACTACCACAGCAACACACAGCTGAAACTTTCCACCACAGCACACTGCTACTTCCATCACCACAACACACAACTGCAAACATCACTGTAGCACACCACTGTGGCCTTCCCTCGTAGCACACCACTACGACCACCGCAAGAGAACACTATTGCAGCCTTCCACCGCTGCAGCCATCGATGCAACCTCCTTGTAGTCACCTACTACAGCACGTCGCTACAACCCTTATATGCAAATATACGATGAAGATCTCCATCAATGACTTCCTAGTGTATCCATCGCAGTAGCCTCCCGCTGCTATCCTTGGTTGTGACCTCCACTGTGGCCTTTGGCGCAATCTCAGCCCTAAGGTTTCCTCCCTCTTTTTCCTTGTACTCACAAGGTTTGCATATTGCTACAACTTTTGTGGCCATCACACCCCCTATAAATTATAGCATTCAACGAGCATTAAAATGAGCCTAAGATTGCCTGAATCGACTCACAAATGACCACATGGCACCTATTTTCTCATTAAACACCATGTAGGCAAAAAATGGGTGCCACGGCGCGCCCATGGCGCCCCGTACTCGGCTCCAAGGCGCCATGGCACACTATGGCACCGCGCCCCTGTCCCTAAAAACCTATCGGATCTCTGTGCCTTTCCACAAAATTTTTTGAAAAACCATCGGAACCCTTTTAGCACCTTCTGTATCGATCCAATCAGGCTCCACAACATAACAATCTCCCACTTGAGACTGATTGTGATTATTCCATCTTTAATTGGATCTTCTTTTCCTTGGCTCAACTTTAGCAAAGGTCGCGGTGTGGCTCACCTGCCTTTGTAGCGTTCCAAGGTCAAATGAAAGAGCGTTGTCAAGAACATCATGTTCTTCATCTTCTCATAGTCACTGGTTTTCTTGGAATTTCTTTGTGACAATAAGAATTTCTTCTACTGCAAAATTTCAACAAAGTTTGCTCCATTACACTTTCATGATCTCATATCTCATTTTGTCTATCATTACTCCCACTCAAACTGTAGAACCTCATTCTGATACCACTTGTTAGGATCTTTCATTATCAATTATAGAGTGAATTCGGAGCAAAACCCATAAAAATGAAAACCATACAGATCTCAACATAATCATAGAGAAATAACCATCCAAACACAAAGATATATATAGAAAACTCAAAACTTGGGAAAAACTATAAAGCCACACTACCAATAATATCCACTACAAAGAAAACATCAAGTGCTTACAGAGTTATTCCCGAGAAAACTCTAATCTATAAGAAGAGAAAGATTGCACAGTTAGGGATATCACACAAACCTACTGTAACAACCCAGGTTGTTATCATAGTTAATTAGGGCTAATTCTAAGTCTTAAATATAATTATAAGTGCTAATTAGGTCAATTAGGTCAACCTCTAAGACCTAGCCCAAATCAGGAGTCAAATGGATCAAATCTTGATTTCTGGAAATCCAAAAATCCTAAAATTTGACCTATCTAAATTGACCTCGGATCGAAAAACGGACACCGCCATTACATTCATTGACCCTAAATTAGCTTGGGTGAAGTTTTCGTGTCGATCGGAAGTCGTCGAAATTTCGACGAATATTTTAATAATAAAAATGTCCCAGAAATCGAGGAATCAAAATACTCGTCGGATCGAAAATTCGACCTCGCCATTGCGTTCCTCACCCCTCAATTAGCTAGGAAAAAAATGTTCAAAATTTTTGGAAATTTAAAAAATAAAAATAAAAAAAAAAAATTTTTTTAATTGACGACGCCGTCAACTTAAGTGGATGGCGCTAACGGCGCCGTCCGATCGGACGGATCCATCCGGATCGTCCGATCAGCGCGAATCCAACGACTCCCAGTCGTGATCTGCGTCGCGAGGTCCCGGCTGATCGGGGCCATCCGTGTGTCGCAGGATCGGACGGCCTGGGGCCGTCGTCCTCGCCCTCTCCGCCCAACGCCACGCGGCGCTCCCCGCCGCCTCCCGCGCCCAACCGGTGCCTCCCCCAGCCTCGGCGAGGTCGCCGCCTCCTCCGTTAAATCCCCGACAGCTCGTCAGGCTCCGGGTTAGCGAAATCGGAGCCCGAAGTGACCTGCCAACCCGAACCGAGCGCCGGAACGTCCGCAGCTATCCGAACCAGGTAACTCCGATCCCCCCACCTTCCGTTCTTCTTTCACCGTCGGCATACCCTAAGATTGTAGAGTAGGATCTAGATCGTCGATCAACCGAACCCGATCGACCTCGATCGACCTCAATCAGGTCCGGTTGACTCAAATCAAGGCTTAAAGCCTCGGGCCAAACCCTCGTTGCATCCGCCGAAACCCCAGGACCTCGGGTTAGCTCTAGCCGCCGTCTCCGGCCACCTCCGGCGGGAATCCGCCCGCCGACGTGTAGGCCTCGTCGAGAGCTACCGTCAGTCGTCCGGGGCGAGGTGATCCGGCGCCGAGAAGGCCGGCAAATGCCGTGCCCTAGCCCGGCGCCCTCGGGCGTCTCCGCGAAGAAGGCGAAGTGCGGGTCGGACCAGGTCAACCCGAGCCCGACCCGACCACGGACCCTAAGCTGCGGGTGGGGCCCATTACGCCACGTGGCAGCCTCCGGGCCCGCCACGTGTCACGTGGGGGCCCACACGCCCAGCCCGCGACCCTTCGGCTTCGGCCGTGGGGCCCACCAGGCCACGTGGCAGCCCCTGGGCACGCCACGTGGCACGTGGGGGCCCACTGCCCGAGCCCTGCGGCACTTCGGCTTCGACCGTGGGGCCCTTGCGCCACGTGGCAGCCAGGCGGCACGCCACGTGTCACGTGGGGCCCACAGTCCGAGCCCCGCTGCATTTCGGCTTCCCCGTGGGGCCCACAGTGCCACGTTGCAGCCTCTGGGCCCGCCACGTGTCAAGTGGGATCCACTGCTCGGTCACCCGAGCCGTTTCAGCTCCCTGTGGGGCTCACAATGCCAGGTGTCAGGTGGGGCCCACTACCTAGTCACCCGAGCTGACTCAGCCTACCCGTAGGGCCCACAGTGCCACGTGGCAGCTTCTGGCAGTGCCACGTGTCAGGTAGAGCCCACTGACTGTTAATTAAATCAAATTAATTACTGTTATGGTTAATTAACTATTATTAGTGATTAATTAATTTCAATTAGTAGTTAATTAAATTAGGGTTAGTGTTAATGATTTTGGAACAGTAATTTCATAATTAATTAACAGTAATTAGGGATTAATTAGGAATAATTTAAGATTAATTTAACCCTACCTATATTTAGAATAATTAATTATTAATACAGTAAAACATAATTAACTATTCTTAAATAAATATTAACAAATAATTAAGACTAATTAGATAAGTACTTAGTGCTAATTACTTTGCTACAGTAAAATATTAATAAATACAATTTAATTAATTAATTAATGGATTAATCAATGTTAATTAATAATTAACCCTAATTAATCACAGATTAATTAAGGATTAATAATTTCATAAATTTTATATAAAACTTTAGGAATGAATAGTAAAATCATTTAATTTGAATAAATGAATAGTAAAATAATTCAAATTGTATTTTTGAATAGTAATCTTAAAAGTTTAATAACTTTTTATAAGATGATCCAAACATAGCCAATATATGTCTCAAAATACTCAGAAAAATATAAAGAATCAAATAACATAATGAAAAAATTAATTTCGGAGTACGCATAATGAGGTAACATTTTATGACATCTTTAGAGCCTCATAACTTTTTACCCCGTTATCAGAACATAGTCAATATGGGTCTTAAAATGCTCAGGAGAGCGGCCCCATCACCGTAGTAGTATTAGTTTTCTCATTTGAACATCAGGACAAAAAGTCAACCCTAGAATTCTTAGTGAAAATGACCAAAATGCCCCTAGACTTCAAACAGCCATAACTTAGTCAAATCAACTCCAAATTTAAAAATTCAAGATGCTAACCAGCCTAGAATTTCAATGTCATCAATAAACTAAAAAGATATTTAGGATTTGAACCCTAAAAACCTATAACTTAGGTCTTATCCTCTTTGGATTATGTGATTAAACTTAAATCTCGTAGTGTTTAATCCATAATCCATAGGTTTAGAAGATCTTGATCAGATCTTAGTTAGAACGTCTAAATTCACAAAATTAAGACGTATGATTTATTGATTTAACTCGTAATCGTCTATCTGATTGAACTAGATTAGAATCTGATCAGTTATAATCCTTTTTTACTTATAAGAACGAGTTTCTGAGTTGCACTCGATAGTAAGAAAATGGTGATCCTGAACTTGTGTAACTTGGAATAGTTAGTATGGTTAAGTAGAAAATAAATGATATCAGCTTAGATGTTGTAGAATAGTGATATTACTTAACACATATAATAATTCATCAGCTTAAAATGTACTTAGACAATTGTCTAACTAGATTTTTCTCATTCTTTGGCTGGGGCCCTACATTGTGAAACCGACAATGGCAGACCCTCTTCAGTTAGATGAGCAGGAGTTAGGAGTTGAGCCATACCCAGAGGAGGAGCCCATGGAAGAAGCTGTCGTTTAGCCTTCTTATATTCTTGAGTGAGAATGAGAGATTTACACTTTATTTTACTTAAACATTCGAATGATGTAATAATACAGGTATTATTGACTGAGTATTTAGATTTTATACTTATGTTCTGAGATACGTTTTCTTATACTCATGTTGTGATGCTTGGATGTTATGTATATTGAAAATTGCTTCCACACTCTGTATGTTTACTTAGATAGTGACTGCATATTTAATTATATGCTCACCCTTTCCCTTATTAAGTGGATTGTGAATTTCATCCTAATCCAATTATAAGTGAAGGGTTAGCTAGAGTGACACGCCACCCCTTAACTTAATTCTTGTGGATTAAGGGGTGGGGCGCTACACCTACCCTAGCATCCTTCTCTCAGTACCCTTCCCTTCTATGTAAATCTTCGGTGAAGATCTCTATCAACGACTTTCTGGTGTAGCCACTGGCAGCAACCTCTCACTACTGCCCTTAGCTGCAGCCTCTATTGTGGCCTTTATTGCAACCTCAGCCCTAGAGCTACTGCCCCCTTCTCCTTTGCACTCACAAGGCTTGCATATTGCGGCTACTTTTGAGGCTCTCACACTACCTATAAATTAGGGCATCCAACGTGCAACAACCCAAACTCTTACGCACTAAGGTATTGTCCACTTTGGCTTGAAATGTCTCACGGTTTTGCTCTCAGAAGATAACTTTCCAGTAGGTCACCCATCCTGGGAGTGCTCCTACATGAGCACACTTAACTTTGGAGTTCTTATTAGGAACTCCACCATTATCTGAAAAGGCATCGCGATGTTTAAGAGTTTCAGTTATTACTATTTAAGTAGGTCTTTATAATCTCCTCAACTTAAATAACTGACGTCCTCATTAGTATCCACACACAGATTCAAGAACCATCTATTGGGTAGATAGAACTAGAGGTGACCCTTATAAGCTCAAGAGGTACCCACAACCATGTAACACCTTAACCATTATAGGTTCAAGAGGCTGCTCACATAAATTGGCTTTACTTTGTATGGCACATAGCTCCTATCTGACACCATATGACCTGCTTTAATACCATTTCTCAATTTATGCGTGTCATCCTTGCACATGGGCCATACAAATCTTTTCTATGTCGTTCCAATTTTATCAGATGAAAATTTGAAATTTTGAATTTAATAATTATTATTATAATTAATTCCTGATGGCGTCGTCCGCCTAACCCTCACGCCGTCAGCCATCTCCGTCTCCCTCTGAAGTTAGGGCATGCAATGTGCGGTGCCCGGGCCATGGCATGCGGCCAATCATCGCATCCGGTCCAGCTTTGGAGGCTTCGTCAGGTTCCATTAAGCCCTGAGCCACGGCCTTGAACCTGTTTTGCGCAATCTAGAGGCATTTGGAGCACTCAAGTTCTTACCTTCATTATCCTGCAGCCTTCAACTGTCCACTTCTAGGTACCCTTCAATTCTCTGATCTTCATGTGATCTCAATAATGTTAATTCTTATGCTTATTCCATGCTCAAGATTAGGAGTTGAGCGGATCGGATCGAATAATAACTGGTTCGATCACCCAAATTTTGCAAACCCTACACAGTATATACCATTAGACCTCGACCCGTCCATAAGTCCTGACCTAGGGTTAGGTTTTGTCGATTCACTGGGCTGTCGTACGTGCTGATTCACATGCCATTAGAAAGGCCTCTCAGGGACCTTTCCAACAACATGCGTGTTGCTTTCTATCGTCGTCGGATTGACATCCAAACAGAGTGCCCTAAAATCCCCTCCCGCGGACGCTCCCGAGAAGGCGACAAAGCCTCGGATTGGGCCGAGTTTGACCCGGCCCACGTGGAGTTTCAGCCAGGCCGCGCGTGTCGCTGCGGGTCCCACCTGTGTCAGCCGCAGACTTGGATGGTGGGTCCCGCAATCATTCCTCAGTGTCGTTAAGTCCCCTGACCCGACGCAATGGGTCCCACCTGCTCGCTCCACCTGTTGCCACATTGCCCGTGGACCCTCCGATGTCCAATCTTACATAATAAATAGTTAACCTAAAGATAAGAGGAATATTATGGTTATCTCTAATTTTCTATTTGATGAGTATTTAGCATAGTGATATTTTAGGACCCCTCCATTAACCCTAAACCCTAAAAAACTTTAATTAGTCAAACATTGCACCCACTGATCCAAACATAGTTAATATAAATCTCATTTTAATCATGAGATCATCAGAAATGTTGTGATAGTATTAGTTTTGTTATTAGGTTCACAATTTGACTAATAAGATTTAGGCCATTTCTATAATTACCCTATTTAACCTAGAATTTCATTTAGCCATAAACTTAGTCAGTTTAGCTTTAAATTAGGTCATCCAGTATATAACATTTTGATTAAGAGAACCTAATAAACAGTAAACTGCAATAAAATCTAAGTTTTGATAATTAGATTTCCTAATTTGTCTTAATCACTCTAGAACTTATTTAGCTCATAACTTAATTAAATAGAGTTCAAATTGTATCTACTCCTAATCATTGCACTTAATATGTTATAGGAAAGTTATAGCCCTTGAATTTTCTAAATTTGAACATCATTTGAGAAAGTTAGGTTTTTGGACTTTTCCTAAAACACATTAACTACCCTTTTAGACCCCAAACTTGTTTTGACTATAACTTAACCAAATGATATCAAAATTTAGTGATTTTAGACTACGGAATCCTTGGACAGTAAACAACTTTATAACTGAATTTTCAAACTTCACTAGATAAGATTACCAAATTACTCTCATGAGCTACAAACCTTAAATTGAGTTCACAAGGCGTAACCCTTGTCCAAATTTAGTGTACTTATTGTCTATCTTCACATTAGATAGTAAGTAATCATTCGACATCAATAAATTTTAATTTGGAGCCCCAAATTAAATAGTAGTATTTCAGACCCTTAAGTAAAAGTAAAACAATTATTTTTCCCAAATTTATGGTTATCCTTAAACTTAGAATCTTAATTTAATCACTAAAATCAGTAATATAACTAATTTGGAATTAATTTTAGGACCTTTTAGAACCACAAATTTGATATTTTAAGAAAACTTTAAAATTTTTTTAAATTTTCCTAAGTCTTAAGATAAGCTTCATAAGGTGAATTTAGCTCACCTTATGCTCTCCATAAGTTAACTAGTCCAAAAAATGAAGATTATTAAAATTAATTAATCATCAATGCTTAAATTATTCATTCTAATCCTACATCATTCTTTAGGAATTTTCTTAGAATTTTCCTTTAACTCTAGGGTCCTCTCGTTAAAAATAGTTTTTAGATTTATGTTAGAATTCATTCATTGAGTAAATGGGTTACTCAATTGATGAAACCTTAATTTTAATAGTTTTTAGATTTCATCTTTTATTATGATTATTTTGTATTTAAACTTTAGTTTAAGTTTGGAGATCCATCTTATTAAGCTTGACTTTGCTTAATAAGAAAGCCTAACTTATAATATTTGGAAAATATTGGAGTTTAATTCTTAATCCCTCAATCTTGGTTTATGTTAATCAAGATTAGTTTGGATCATCTAAATTCATTAATTAGGACATGTTGATTAATTATTTAACTTGTTAGTGTCATTAATTGAATTATATTATAACCTGATCAGTTTTAATTATTTTTAACCTTATAAGGCCGTGAATTTGGGTTTATACTTGATAGTAGGGTGTTGAAGATCCTGAGCTTGTATAAACTTAGAATTGCTAGAATGAATAAATTAAACAATAACATATATTATATATGTTTAGTAGAGTCTATTGCTTACTATTGAACTTTGTGCTTTGCATTCCTTCTATTTTGAGCCTTTTTACATTGAACATGTCATATAAGATAATTTGATACATGAAATAAAAACATAAAAAATTAGGATAACACTTGCATTGGGTTCATGTTCTGGACGGGAGATTGCGTATACAGATTACTACCAATGGACAAGCGGTAAGGAAAAATAAGGATTATCTGACATGTACTCAATGGGGAGAGTTATGTCTAGGTTCGGGAACCCACCTCAGTCTTGTAGATGTGCTTGACTCTTCAGTTATTTCTGGACGAGTCCACATGAGTAAAGTAAAATAACTAAAAAATATTTTATATGTATTTCTGCCTCCTCAACTCAGTACAATTTTCTGCCTTAATTTTGAGAAGCTAAGTGATATGATATGATACAGTTCTGTTCAGTGACTTATTTAGCCAATTTTTTTAATATGGCAGCTCGTACATAATTCTTTTATGTTTTATATTTACTTTTACTACAGTTCAGCTTTAGTATATACTTGCTTATATATGCTAGGATGCTAATTGTTGATTCAGATTACTTATATGTATCACACTTTAGTTTACTTTCTATTAATTTACACAATATCATATGATCATCAGCATATTATGATGAGTTTTTCTTTCAGTATTTACAATTTATTATATATATATTGCCTAACCTTGTTGAAGCTTTAGGTTGAGGTATATCTTTTTACCTTACTTTTTATTAAGCTATAAATGCATTATTTATAATTTTTCCTTATTCTTTCTTAGCTTGTTGCACCCCTTTGCTAGCTTTAACTGTAAGTAAATAGTGAAATCCTAAAAAAATATGAATTAATCAACCTAAAATTTACTCAGACAATATATCTAATCAAACTTTCTTTTCTTTTTGTCTAGGGCCCTATCATTGTG
This sequence comes from Gastrodia elata, assembly GCA_016760335.1. Taxonomy (NCBI): domain Eukaryota; kingdom Viridiplantae; phylum Streptophyta; class Magnoliopsida; order Asparagales; family Orchidaceae; genus Gastrodia; species Gastrodia elata. The sequence continues at coordinate 23,246,374 of CM028678.1, forward strand.
AAACTGACAATGGCAGATTCTGAGATGTTTGAGGTGGTTGATCCAGGTGTGGAGCCAGGTCATGAGGAGGAGTGTCCTATTACTGAAGATCATTAGTTTCTTATATTATTTGCTTGTGAGCCTGAGTGTTTATTTTCTTTTCATTTTAAACTTATTAAATGCTGTAATAATTCAAGTACTCTGTGTATTATCTTTTTCATTGCATACTTTGTTCGAAGCTGCATATTTCCTATTTTTAGCATTATGGTGTAATGGATGTAAACTCGTTCTTTTCTTTCTTCCGCACTCTGATTGATATGTATGTATTTAGTGAATGATTCCGCTGCTTCATAAGTGAAAATCATTCCCTTATTAGTGAAGTGGAGAGTATATCCAATCTAGTAATAAGTGAGGGGTTTGCCAAGTGATGACCACCCCAACTCACCTTGTTCGGGGCACGGGTCACCACACAACGAGCTTTAAAGCAAGCCCAATATCACATGAATCGGCCCACAAATGACCATAGAGCGCCTCTTTTCGCGTCTAACATATTACAGGCGAACGGCGGGCGTAACGGCGCGCCGTGGCGCCCAGGTCTCAGCTCTCATGCATCAAGGCGCACTGTGGCTGTAACAAGGTTATTACCTTGCTTAATCATGATCAACCAAACCCTAATTGTGTCATTAATAAGTTCTAAACATCACCTAATCCCCAAGAAATCAGGATCCAAATAATTAAGGAATAATCATTATTTATTTTAATAATTTTAAATATTCTAAATCAAAATGCATATAGATAGAGAGCTGTGAAGATCCTACTACAAAAATTTGAGCGCGATTTGAATCCCTAACAGTCTGGGCAATTGTAAATCATGTTGCAAGTTCTAAAAGTCGATTCGTCATTCTAATCCATTAATATGCTAGACCATTACAAGCTAACATTAATCGAGCTTACCTTCCCCAACAAGTTATATCTTTTAGTTTATTTTCCTTGCTTTGTTTAGAACTTGGGTCTTAATTTATTTTATGATGTTTAAAATATTCATAATTTTAATCCATTAATCAAAACAAAATCTCTAAAAATTAAATGGTGAGTAGCACTCTCTCCCTAAGAACAACACTCTAGATAAAATTAAAATTATGTTTTAGTTATTGTAAAGGATTTATTTAATAACTTAAGAACTCAATCTAGAGGGTTAGCCATCAAATAGACAAGTGGTCTTTTATGTAATAGAAATTGATTGAAATTGATCTAAAACAAAATAGCTTGGTGGTGGATTGAATTTGATAAATGAGAAACTGACCTTATTTGAAAGAGCAATAAACTAAAACTTCCCAACCCACACTAAGTTGAGGGCCCAAATCCCTTCACTTAGGTGTGGTCACATAATATGGTGTGCTTCTTGTACGGCACCATAAACTTGGTCTTTCTACTGAAGCAAGGCCTAATTAGAATGTGTATCTATGAATTAAAGCATCAGTGAACTCAGCATAATAGCTGAACTAAATATAATAATTCAAATCTTAAGAAAAAACTGTCCTAGTTGAAAAGCTTACTTGAAATTAGTATAGGCAATCCTTCCTTGAGCCAATTGTTTCACCCGCACCTAACAAAGAACTTAAACTATTTTAGGGATTAGAATTTAGTAACTTGACCCTATATTAAGATGTGGTTCCCCTCCAATAGAACTCTTTACAATAGGCATCCTTGCACGAAATGAAATTATCCTAGTTGAATTTACACATGGGAAGACTCTTTTTAAGTAAATGAATTCAATAAATGTATACCATATTGATTTTACCTTTGTAAAACGAACTTTGATTATAGGTAGACAGAAGTATAATATTAAAGTCCTTGTAATTGTAAGTAGATTAAATACCATGCACTTAAAAAATGTGATATTGAAAGAGCTTACTTTATAACTACTAAACCTAAGGAATGAACATCATTTAAAATTTTAGGTACAATACCTATGAAATTTTTGTTTAAAATTCTGTAAAGAACAGAGTTTGAATTCAGCTCAATAAAAACTCGAGAACCAAATGGCCGAGCACAAGCAGTCTAAGCTAGCCCAAGCTCTGCCAATTTACAGCCCTACCTATCACGAAAAAAGAAGCGGAATCAGCCTGATCTAAACCCTCCAACAAAGGAGCTCTGCTTAAGAGCAATTGCAGCCAAAGCAATAACTACTGCTGCAAAGAGGCCAACTAAGGCAAGGCATCTCCAGGAAAAATAAAATCCTCAACAGAATAATTAACTGAATTTCAAAGTTTCTAACGAATGTCATTAAGCTGCAGCATTTTAGAAAGAATGCTTCCCACTTCACAGAGGCTTTGAAAATCCAAAACACTTTCTGGCCGTCATCTCTCCATCCACAAAATAATAACAAGAACGCATTGCAACGGGACTCAGTCCTGCAAAAATAATGATACATATTGTAGAAAAAAGAAAGCCATAAACAAAGTATATTATGATAATTGATAAGCAGTGAAACCTGTTCCATAGGAGCAGCATTTTCATTCTCCTCTGCCTTCTTCGCAACATTGCTGGACTCATTGTCGCCCTCTGTTTCCATTTTGTCTTCTTTTTTGGCAGTGCCGGTGGACTCTTTTCCCTTTCCAGAAACGTGAAATTCTGCAGGAATTTGTCCAGACCTCAGAGCCTGCCGCGGAGCCAACAGAAATAGAATCATGAATATGATGAATTTGTCGATAAAAAATGAACAAATATACAAATATTTTAGAATTTTAGAACCAAAACAATAAACTATAAACCCATGCGTTTATTATACAACAGCCTCCGAAAATAATACTTCGGTGTTACTGTAGTTACCTGCTCCAACCTTTCCACTTCTTCAAGTGTTTGAGAATTAACAATTGCGGCCTGCAGGTATATACAAAAAAGAGCTTATAAGCAATATTTATATTAAACAATGGCATTATAGTATTTTAGAACAAAAAAATAATGCAGTTCTTAAGCACAGGTACACGCAAAGAAGCACCGAATGAAGATTATAGTTTGAGCTAACTATTCTGATCCAACAAAAGCAATTCCGTGTGTTTATTGGGAATAATTAAAAGCAATGCATTTCTTCAACGGTAAAGATGTGTTGAAGTACAGAACCTAATATAGGTTAACGTACGGAGATAAATGCTCCCCAATTCTCTCAAAGATAATTTGATAGATTCCTCTCAATCACAATTTACTAAACATATCTAGTTGTACTTGTTGAGAGAATTTAGAAAAGAAAAATGATATTATGAATAATATGTGAGTGCATAAGCAATGCAAAATAGTCAAAAAGAACATGGGCGAACACAAATGATAAATGCAAACGATATTTCAGAAGTCATAATCTGGAACTCAAGTTATTTAACAGACATCTAACTCCAACCTAGATCAATGTAGAATCCCCAGACTTTGGAGTTCTAATTGTATTCGTTAGGATCTGTAGTAAAAACTCACTACATTGAAAGAAGCTATATTGGAAATACATTTTCATATTTAGGGGTTGTTCTAAATTGGTTGTTTCCTTCTCAGATCCTTTTTTATGACAATTTATCAATATTACAAATAAATAACACGCATCATTATTTATCCTCACAATAATATCTGAGTGCGAGCACAATAGTTGCGTAGTCCGTAATATCAAATAAAAAAGGTAGAGGATTGCATTAGATAGTTAACAAGTGAAAACATGCCATTATAAACATGGAATGAACAATTTGAGAAATTGTGTTATAGCTAGGATGTCCCCTTGAAACGACATGCTACATTACTAATATGCAATAAGAATTATGCAATAGGTAGTACATCGGCACCCAGGTATTGTGTCAAGTGGACAGATATTTCCCCATTACAGTGAATGTGGGTAAAGAAGATGTTTTAAAACACTAAATTGAGACTAAAATACTGAAATATTGATAATGGGGTAATTAAGTTTATGGAGTTAATGAAAATTATAATTAACACAATACAATAGTAATCCAGTTTTAATCCTTAGTGGAGTTGGCAACATGAATCATTTGTCTCTATTGCACTTTATCAAATAGTTGTCCCTACCAAATATCAAATAGTTTCTTGCCAAGTCATTTTGATTCAATATTGTCCAAATTTATTAACTCAACTTTCTTCAAAGTAGCATCTAACCATCTACATCTAATAGATAATATAATCAAAAATTGTTAATGGTGAGGTGACATAATATTACAAGGGTTTATACCCTAATAAATTAGATGTGAGTAAAGAAAAAAGATATTTAAAAAATAAAAATTAAAAAAACTAATTCAAACATAACATCAAGAGAAAATAATAATTATCAAGAAATATATATAAGGCATTCAAAAAAATTGCTTTATCATATGTTATGTTGTAATATTGTAAAACTCAAATTGACTATTTTCCTATATGAAAAAATTAATTATTTTGAAAAGATTGCAAAAACATTTTAAGAAAAACATGACAAATCAACATCAATTATAAGTTATAAAATTATATCTAATGATCTAAAACTTATATAACTTAATAAGACTAAATGATGAAATCTTTTAATATTGAAAATAAATACATTTTCAGGAGCAAATTTTATAAATTGGCCATCTGAATAATTGAGAAAAAAGCTAATCATATATAGTAAATGATTACAAGAAATATTCTTAACATAGCAAAAAAGTATTCAGCATTTAGCAATTAAGTAGAAAGATTTGTTATAAAAAATGATTTAAATGTATGAGTACTAAGTGAGATAGCGAGTTCAAAAAAACTATTAATGATAGTAGCAAGAAATTCAATGCACAGATCTAGATATTATTAAAAAGGAGAGATTAAAGATGTCAAATTAAAAGATAAAAAACCAAATACACAATACAAAGAAACTAAATTAAAAATTCAAATTATTAAATATACCTTAAAGATGAGGGCATTCGAGATAGAAGAACTATTTTTCAAGCATTTTAATAGAAGTATAATAATGTGATTGATATGCGCGACATTAGTGGCTTTAAAGATGATATTCATTGCTCCATTCTTCTAAATTATGTGAGAAATAATTTAAAATGAAAAATTGAATAAAAAAAGTAAGACCATATGACATATATATTGATGTATAAAAATGTTTGAGTAAAGTATGTAGACCCACTAAGTTATTCAACATAATTTTTAAGGCTAGAAGAATCATGGATGAGTAGAGCATTCACCTTATTTATAACAACAATGGTTGACTATGCAAACACTATAGGAATTAAGCTAATAGGCTACATTTTGAAAATTTTAAATAGTGATCCAACACAAATTATTAATAATACACTAGGATCTCACAATATAAGTTTGGTTTTATTCTTAGTAGATTGATTATAAGAGTTATATATTTTGCTAAGATGTTTGATAGAAAAGAATATGAGAGAGAGGAAATATATTTATTTGTTATTGAATTGTTTAAAAGGTATATGATAAACTCTCTACAGAAATTCTTTAGAGTTTTAAAAAGAAAATTAATTTGTACTATTAATAATGATATTATTAAAGATATGCATAAAAAAAACATGTATTCAAACAAAAGATGGCCTATCAAATAATTTGATTATTTAAATTGAACTATTATAGGAATTAATTCTAGGCTCGTATCTCTTTGCATTAATTATGAACATTCATTAGTACACATTCAAAAGGAGGTGCCTTAGAGCATGATATATGCAAATAATATTCCTCTTATTAATAAGATTAGATGAGATTAAAGTAAAATGTAAGTTATGGAGAACTAACCTAGAATCTAAGAGGTTGTCTTGATAGATTCAAAATGAGAGAAAAATTGTAGGTTTAATCATAGTAGATGCAATATTTTGGATAAAATAATTGAAGTTTATAATAATAAAAAAGTGAATAACTCAAATACCTTGGTTTAATATACACAATAGTAAATTAATTAACAAAACCTATGCAGGTTAGATGAAATTAAGGAGCAATTTAGATGTATCATGCAATCAAAAAACCCCAATTTGAACTTGTAAATTTAATAAAACTGCTATAAAATCAGCAATGTTAAATGAGGAAAAATGTTGTCCTACAAATTAAAAGTTTGTTGAAAAAATAAGTGTTGTGGTGATGATATCAAAGTGGAAAGCTGGTATAATGATAAGATGAAAAATTAGTGCATTCATATAGCAATGTTAAATGAGGAAAAATGTTGTCCTACAAAGAAAAAGTTTGTTGATAAAATAAGTGTTGTGGTGATGATATCAAAGTGGAAAGCTGGTATAATGATAAGATGAAAAATGAGTGCATTCATATAGCAAGATTGTAGCTTTAATCATTCGCAAAAATTATTTTTGATGTTTTAGGCATTTTAAGGATAGGCCATTGATGTCTTGAAGAAGAATGTTGACTTAAAGAACTTTTTACCAATTTAAAGAGGAAGAAGGCATGGAAAGAAACTATTAGGAATGTCTCACTTGGAGCATAGGGAGGCGCTATTTACTGATATAGAATAATGGAGACAAAATTTGTGAAGCAAACCAATGTAGCAGAGTTAAGATTTGCTATTGTTGTTGTTTAATGGTTTCGGGTAAAGTTATTGAACCTCCACATAGTTTCTATTTCATATCATTTTTGTAGTCATCCACCGTAGCTTTCAATGTGATGAAATTATGCTCACTCATCACATACACACATTGGATACATTAGCAGCCTATTTCCCTAGTATTTATGGGCGCATGAGATGATGCATGATCTCGTGTGTGCTCATGCACTTGCAAACCCCACAACCTTATTGCTCCTCCTAACTCAATGTTAGCTATTCCCCATGTATCCAATGGCACAAAGTTAACCAACTCAATCTTGCAATCACAACACTAGACTTGTTGTGGACACGCTCTTGATGCCTTGCATGATGGATTTGTTTGTAGCATGCTACAACTAGCACCCTTTTCTTTGAAAATTTACAACCATTGAATCAATATTTCTTCCTTTAAATTTTATCTTCATGGGTATTATGATCACATAACTACATTTTCATGATGTAAAACTCCCCTCTGTAATTACTAGCTCTAACATGTTAACAAGAACCTTACTGCTTGTGACCAAAAATTGTCTGGTTTCTTGTTGATTTCTATGATAATCTCTCATGATGATACACATTCATTTGATAGTACATGCAACAGAGAACATGAACAGCCACACAAGCCCAATCAGGAAATCAGATGATGGCACGCCCCACTGAGTACTCACACATACTCCTGAAGAAAATTAGTGTTCGTTCTAACATTATAAATCCCCACTACAAAACAAGTTCTCAGTGTAGAGCCTCCTTCAACATGATTAAAGGATTTGGGTAAAAGAGAGAAAACTTCAAATAAAATGAGCATTAAAAAAAGCTGAGTATGCATTAACAAAAAGCTTTAAGTCAACACATTACAAGCAAAGTTTCTAAGGGCTCTTGAAATGTGATATGCTATGCATTTGTGAGGTTTTGTTGCATCGGTTTTACTACACAACGACATCTACTACTCTGTAAACTCACTCCACAGATTTGAAAGTGATGCAGAATTGAAATGGAAATCTCCACTGATATGAATCCTGCAGATCTCTTGCAATTTGTTCTCCCACAAATCCTAAAGCTTCATAGATTTATTGATCACATGTAAAACACTATTCAGTATGAAACAAAACAATATAAACAAGAACACATCTAGTACAAGGTTCCTATCATAATATGATATATGTAGGGCAAAAGGTACACATGCAAAACCAAAAACATAACATTCCTTAGTATGCTCAATGACTTAGGACTACATCTGAGACTTGCATATAGCAATAAACAGTTGCATATCTACAAGACAACTGAAAACAACAAAAATGCATAACTAGAAGAAACAAAAAGAACTAAGAGAATATGCATAGACATTGCAAGAGTAGATAATATGGATTACAAGCCCATGGGTGTACAAAGCAGTGCAGAATATCTGGTAACCTAAATGCTGAAGGAGGAGAGGGCTATGATGTACAAGAAACATGGAGTGTCAAATGTCTTAAATAGTGATGGAGAGTACAGTGCTACAACATGAGATGAGGAAGCAGTGATGAGTCAATGAGTTCAAAGTGTGAGAAGTTGGGTTTCCTTTTTAGCTTGTATACTCACTTGGACAAATTTTGAGAATACTCAATAAGGTCTCCTTGTTGCTTAAGCGTTCACACTCAATAAGGTATCTTTGTTGCTTAAGCGTTCACGAGCTAGTCAAAAAAAAAAGTGCAGGTGGTCCAAAAAAATAAGTGGCGTTCTATATCGTTCATGAAGTAGTACTGATGGTCTCTGTTGATAGCATTATTAAAACTAAATTTTCCACAAAAAGGGGTCTAAAAGATATCTAAATGGTGAATTCAAATTGATGAATCTAAGAACAAGTATATCCTAAAACTAGATGTTGAAAGAAACTGATCAGAAATGCATCTTGTTTTTTTAAATATTTAAACTTAGCAAAAAATAAGATGATGAATTGTAAATTTGTTGGTACTCCCATGAACCCTAATCTCTTAGTAAAATGTTGTTCAGTCGGTTTATTTGTCCCACACCAAACCTGACAATGCCCTTGCAATAAGAATCATCAATCGATTCATGCTCTTACAGTATGTGAAAATTTTAGTAGTAATTTATTGTATGTGAGAAATTTAGTAGTAATTTGAGACAAATGCTTTGATTAGACTAGAGGTTAGAAGAAGTTTAAACTACAAGAATGTATACTGTTACAAAGTCTAATGACAACTGCGGTGATACAAAATGACTTGATGCATATGCATTGCAGTAAGGTGAGAAACACAAAAGACTGGACTAAAAATAATGTGGCAGCTATCTAAAACTTCACCAATTGAAAAAAAATTACTTGCAGACATCTTTTCTTATAGAAGTTACCTTAATGGCTATAATTTGTTCAGGAGTAGGCGCAACAACTTTTGGTGTTTGATCTTCCTTTGAAACATCAGCAGCAACAGGAACTTCGCCTGGAGTGAATGTCTTAGCAGGAATCTTTTTGGCCTCCTCTTCAACTTCCTTGGAAGCAAAAAGCCCTTCTGCTTCTATCCTTTCCTATCAACAAAATCAGCATTGATAAATGTCAGGTTGCATATACAGCAAACGAAAAAACTAATTAGTTAAAAGATCTACCTTTACAAACGGTCAATAAAAAAATCAACAAAATTCTAGTTCCAACAATTTAATGTGAGAAGTAACGTCTCAATGCAAGCTCAGAAATGGTAATTTAAAATAACATCAGATATATCAAGCAAAATTCTTTCTTGGATGTAACATGTAAAAATTCAAATAAGCAAACTAAAAGGCAGCAATCAAGATGCGTGATGATAATTTGGCATAACAGAACATCTGAAATTAGAAATGAAGAATAATATCTCAAATAGTCAAAATAAGGAAATCAATGATGAAAATGAAAAATCAAAACTAAGACATAAAAACATCTCATATCCAACTTCTATGGTTCATTCTTTTATATAAATGTAGTATATGGGTACTATGAACTTAAGAACGTTAAAATTAAAAGCATACATTTTGCAATATTATTTTCAAAATAACTAAAATACCTTATAATTACAGTGAAATAAAATTCAAAAAAAGGGTTATGATGAGCTTATAATGACAAAAAAAAAACTAAAGCATATAGCTATGCCAAATTTATTTATTCTTTCAAAGGGCTTTATGTTGCACCCTGATTTCTGTGTTTTCTCAAAATCCCAAGTTCTTTCCTGCATTGCCATGACTTCAGACCATCGATCATTGTAACTTCATTCATATTCGAATAATGCTCCCCATTAAATGGCTTGATTCAACAATAGTGTAATACTACAGTGGCATACATCCCCTCTATTGCTTCTCATGTTATCTCCTGACTATTCAATGCTAAAACACTAAGAATTTCATCCTCTTCCTTTTGCTATTTATAACTTGCATAAGTTTATTTGAAAAAAAAAAAAAAAAAAAAGTTGGTGGCAATGCTTAGGGGACTAATATAATTTTGTGTGAATCAAAATCCAATCCTTCTGTTCATTTCATCTTCAAGCAATTATTTGGTGGCTCCCTAATCTTTACCATCAATTAATGGTTCTTTTTATCCTGAACTACATTTAAATTTGAAAATAAACCATTTCAACAAGATTGGCATTTTAGTTGAGCTGATATAGATTTTTGTACTTATTCCTTGCTTTATATTCAAATCACGGTTATTCATTTGCATTCCCCTCTCTTTTAATGTTTCATTATAGATTCAAATTAAAGTGTAAATTATTGTTTACATACATCATACCATCTCCTAAAAATAAATAGTGATTCAAGAACACAATTTTAAGAGGATTTATAAACTCTGTATAGCTTGCATGCTATAATGCTTCCAAAATTATCTGAAAGAGCCTGGAACAAAATTTAAAATATTGCCAACAAAAATTGTAACACAGTTATTATAAATAGCATATCATAAGAAAAATATTTTCCCGATAGCTTTACTAGTAGACCATCTTTAACAAATTCCTTGTGTAAGTTAAAATAATTTTTTTGAGTAGCTCTAGAATCTCTAGCCCAACTTGAAGTTTTGGAATGCTGATGTTTTCGTGGAAAAAAAACCTTCCAAGAAATCCCTAGCTAGGAAAGTGTTGAACATTTGAAACAATTGTTCTTCTAGGATTTGCAAAAGAAAAAAAGCAATCATTAAAGTTTAGGACATTTGCCCTTGGCTTATTTTGGTAAAATGCGCTTAAATTTTGGGATATTCTTTTTATCAATTGTTTGGTTTATTTGGTTTATTTGGAATGAACGAAATAAAGAAATACTTCTCCAACACTTCAAGAAATGAAAATATTATTTGGTTCCACATCAACACAGATTTATTTTAGAAAAAAATCATTTTGAAAGAAAGAAAGCTTCTAGTACTCTCAGCCACTGAAGGCTTATTGGGAGCCCGGACAGCCATCATGACTTTTTCTAGTAATTGTTTAATCTAGATTATTTATGGAAATTGGCTTTTGCTTTTATCTTATTTTATTTTAGAAAGGGTGTTCTTTTTAATTAAGTGATACACCAATTACATAAGAAAACTAAAATTCATTAAAATTAATTTTCAATATTTTAATATCCATTCATACAAATAATGATATCTAGTTTTAAAAAGGTCATCTAGAAACATTATTAGAAAATTCATCAACATTATTTAGGTTAATTTTGTATCCATATGTTTAAAATTTTTAAGTTAAAGCATGTCATGTAAACACACACTACAATATGCATTTATAAATTTTTAAGTTGAAGTAGCTGGCCTATACATTGGCTTCACTCATGCTAAATTTAATTTTTTGATCAAACATTTTAGGAGGGAGGAGAAAAAGAAATTAACGAAGTTTTTACTATATTTAATAACTATTCCAAATTTTCTTACTCAAGATTCAAAACTAAGAATGTATAGAATAATTGGGGTGACAAGTGCAAATGCAACAATAATATTAGCATCTAAACTCCAATCACTTGATAGAATGTAAATATAAGCAACACTGAAAGTCAAACTTAATAAACACAACTGTTTAACATTATCATTGAGACCTCATTATTAAATAATTTGAGAAGAGTTCACTTCAGTTGCACTTAGTGTTAAAGGCTCTTAGTATTAGCTTCTTAAATTTAAAGATCCAACAAAAATTGCTCTTTCTACTTGAGTTCTTTGCAGCATCGACTAGAAAGAAGACGCTACTTTTCAATAGCATTTAAAAAATAAAACTTCAAGCATTTCCAACAATAGACAACCAAGAGCATCGTTAATGAATGAATTCATAGAGTTTATATGTTGAGGGGAGTCTCCCAATGTCTGAATTTATGCAAAAACCTAAAGGAAGATGCAGGTGTATGTGTGCCAAGAAATTAGGAAGAGGAAGTTTTGCAAAAATTTGATCTAAAATAATAATCAAAATAAAGCTAGTTTGTAATTAATTAAAAATTGCAAAGTTTAAAATTAGGTTAGAGATTTAGGGCCTATGTAGCACAGCCTAATAGCTGCTGAACTGAATACTAATTTTAATACTGTTTGGGGGCCAACGAAACAAATGCTTCTTTAGCTAATCTAAGAAGTTGTTGAATAATTAAAAGCTTCTTAGGTTCAACGTTTTACAACTTATTGCTTTTGAAAGTGGTAATTGGTCTAAATGCTCACCCTATCAGCAACCCTGCTGCCACCCAACTGCCCCGACACCTACGATCTCCCTGCTAATTATCCATCCCGCCCCGCCCACTACCTCACCACGCGTGTAACAACCCAATGTTGTTACTTTGCAAATTAGGTCAAATCTCAACTTAGAAATCAAGATCCCGGTGAACTTCAAATTAGAACAAACCAAAATACCATTAGATAGAAATAATTTTAGATCAAAATGACTTAATTTAGGAGAAATCCGAATAACAAAAACTCCAGCTTTAATTTCTAAATTTTTTTTAAATTCAATAAATACAAAAAATTAAATACAACTTCAAATTCATCGATTTTTGGTCATAGGGTTAAGTATATTATTTAAAGGTTGCGCTAAAAGTTTCATCAAATTCGTAGCTCCGGTTCGATCGTAATTAATTTTTGAAGTTTCAAACTTCAAAAATTAATATAAAATAAAATAATGCTCCAAATTGGAATTTTTTGGCGCGAGGGTGTTCGTCTTATCGTAACACACATCTGTGTCAAATTTTGTTATTTTTGGAGAGCAAACGATGAAAAAATGCGAAAAATTTAATTGAAATTAGTTATTTTATTTTTCCTTTATTTATCTATTTTGCTTCCCGCCCCCCGATGCAGACTCTGTCGGACGTACACAGAAATGACCAGGCGCCTGATCGATGGTCGACCGGTTGGCAGGCCGGCCATCCCCCTCCCTCTCCTTCCCTCTTCTCTATTTATACCCTCCCCTCCCTTCCTTCTTTTCCCAACAACCAACTCCCTCAGCCCAATCTCCCACAACCAGCCAACCATCAGCCCAGCCACTTCGGCCCCCTTCAGCCACATCCGACCTCCCTCCGGCTCCAGACAACCCTAACCTAAGGTGAGAGAAGAAATAAAAAGGGAAAAAAAGAGAAACCTTTGCATTTTCTTTTGTTATTTTATTTTCTTTATTTCTTTTACATTTTTTCATAATAAAAATTATTTTATCTCTAAAAGGTCATTAGCATCATTATTATTGTTATTAATCAATAATGCTAACAATACAAATGTTATATTATGACTACTATTTCTATTTTGTCAAATTCATTACAGTTATTTTCTTTATATATATATATATATATATATATATATATATATATATTATTAATACTATTATTATTATTATTATCATTATTATATTTAATAATGATAATAATAAAACTATTATCATGTTGATACATTCTATTAATATATATATACATTATATAATTAGTATTATCATTATTCATAATAATAAAGATATTATTATTATTATTAATATTATTATTATTATAGTTATTATTATATGAGAAAGCAAAAAAATAAATTCAAAAAGGAAAATAAGAGAATGAATAAAAAGACAATTTCTCTCTAATATAGTTATTACAAATATTGTTTTGCTTTGTTGTATATATATTTATCGTTATTAAATAAATTAACTATTAAATTTTTTTAGTAATTACTTACTAAGTACAAAATCGTGCAAATACTTAACTTTTTGACTTTCTGATTCAAGCACTAAGAAAATGTACCAGATATTTTTTATTACTCCTGTTTAATATGTTTTCCGTTTAGCATCGCACAAATTTGATAAAAGTGCTTTTAAAAGTCACATAAAATGATATATGAAAAAGTTTATATAACTGAGTATCAGGGTTCATTGTTGATCTATTTTTAGTATAATCAGACAACTTCTAAGAAGGGGTTGTCTGATATCGAGTCATAAGGAGCCTATATTGATAAGCCTTTGAGGAGGAATGTATATAAAGAAGTTGGGATATGTAACACAAAATAGAACCGCCCCCCCCTTTTCCTCGATTTAGAATTTGCCCAACAAAATCATGTTTTGCATCAGATTTCAAATGCTAAAATTCTATATTTATTTTTGTAACTGCAATTATTTTTATACAAAAGTTTCAGTGCAATTGAAAAAAATTTGCAAGGATAAATTTGTACATCTTCGTATTTCCTGTCAAATTATTGATTATTTTGCTTATTATTTAACAGTTATAAAATTGACATCTATCAGTACTTAGTTTCATAGCTAACTAGTATTCAAATGCTTGTACTTTTGAAATGTGCCTAGAACAAGAGCTCATCCTAGAGTAAATGTGCTAAGAATCAAGCAGTGTCTGATACTGCTACCTGCTGATTTACTACTTTTTTATTTTGTTTAAAGTTTGTAACTTTTTGCTTTATTTAGATCTTTGTGATCAAAACTTTATGATATTTCTAAATTAATGAATGAATGAATTATGTTTGATGCTTACATATTATATCTTTTAAATCACACAATATAATCCTGCAACTAGGGGAATACCCCAAAATCGGTGCTGGATTAGCTCGCGCTAACCCAGCATCGATCCCCAGAACGCGTCCAAACATTGTTAATAGAGATTTTTTAAGAGTCCAAGACTGCTCCGAATCTAATACTCTTGGAAGCCATTCAATGTAATCATTTTCTAAAAGGGCTTAGACATTCAATCAAGGTCGTACTGATACCATTTTAGATCACTAACTTCATAAAATTATTGAAAAGTGATAGATTATTAGAGAACTATTGAGCATAAAAAGTTAGGGAAGAGACCTCTATCTACACCAAGAAAAAAATGTAGTGTTCAAGAGACCAAGATTGCATCAGGCTAGAGTCAACCAATTGGCTCCTGAGCCTCAATAGGCACTAGCAAAAGAGTGCCAACTACCTCATCCTTATGGATTGACATACATAAACAACACTTGTAATACCAATCTATTATATTTGCTCAAGCAGTTATAAAAAATTTCTTAATATTGATTTAAAATTTAAGCTATTAATATTTAGATCTAGTTATCTAACCAACTAATTTAAGCATTATGGATCATTATAAAAAAAATAGAAATTTAATCTTAAAATCTTCAAGGTCTTCTTTGCTTCAGACTCCATGAAGAATTTTATTTCATAACTTGCACAACTCCTCTAATTTATTTATGATTAAACCATCATAATTGGTTTAGACTTGAAATTGAGTTAGTTAGGAAATTTGAAAATAATCTACAAATTAGCAGCATTTGTATAAACAAAGTTATGGAATGTAATCATAAGAAATAAGACTTTTATGAACTAAATACCTACCTAACAGTAATCAAGGTTCAATAAGGTATCAATATTATCTATATATATACTATGCAAAGTAATTCCCTTCATTTTACTATTCCAAAATAAAAACCCTAAGTATAATATATTGACCTATTCATATTTGCACGATCATGTCATCTTCTTCTTCTATACAGTTAATTGACAAAAAATTTAAAACATTGTCACACTTAACTATATGATACATTTATCTCTCCTGTTATAATGCCCAACCAACGACAATCTTTAAAACAGCTTATTAATATATATGCATAAAAAGGTTGCCATAACTAGAAAATTTTAATGGCTAATAACTTTTTTATTTATGGTATAAAGATGTTAACATGGGAACATGGCTTAGCATAATTTTTATAGAAATAAAAACTCCAATCACCAAATGGTTAGATACAATGACCCCTCTAATAAAGTTGTGATAAGCTCCTAATGGATGCCAATCCTATACTCATATCGCTTCATTGTTCGACCCCATTCCAATAACTACTACACGCCTCATTTATTTCTATACATTAATCAATTTCACATGCCAGTATATTAAAATTTTGGTGAAAGACCTTGCTACCTTAGTATCACATGGAAGCATGCATCAATGATCTATAGCTTCCAAAAAAAAATTAATGAAGTGCCCTGTAGTTCAAGTAGTAGCATAAGTGTCAAGTTGACCATTATACAAACGGATGCTTTTATTTATAAATTTTGTACATTGGCGATTGATGGAAACAGGTACCGTAAATATAAAAAGTAATTTCAGATAAAAAAAAACTACAGTAAGCAAAATAAGTTAAAAAGTGTTTCTACAAAGTAATCAATTTGATCTTGACAACAAAACAGCAAAGTTAATGCCAGAGAACAAACAACTAATATTGTAACTTAAGACAAAAATTGAGAAATTAAAATAAGTACCTTTTGTTTTACTTTCCTGAAATCTAGCAGCCTTAGCTTTTTCAATCTGAAAATCACGTAAAGGCGATAATTTGGTTTCTTTGTGATGTTATTGTCCAGTAAACTAAGAGTTTGAAGCCTAGGAAGGGATGCCAAAGGGTCAATCTCCACCAAATTTACGAGCCGGTTATTTGTAAGGATCAGCGTGTGCAGTTTTGGCAAAAATTCTATGCATTAAAGATTTAGAAAGGTTAGATAAAACAATTTTTGGGCATATTAAATCATAGGCATGGAATTTCTGGCAACATTGAAATCATCTCACCTCCAACATCAGAATTGATACGAGTGATTCTGTTGTTATTAATTAAGAGGGTGCCGAGCCGATTCAAGTATGGGAAATTTTCAAGCTTAACAATCTCATTATCTGATAGATCTACAGTGTCAAACTGGTCCTGCAAAACATGGAAAGACGTTCAAAAAACAACGTTTCTGATGTTCCCAGCGTGTGCACCACATCTAATGCACACGTCGCTTGGGACTAAGCTTAAAAGCTCTAGATTTTCTTTATTTTTTTAAGGTACGTATTTCTTTTTCTTTTTTTAAGGTACGTGCAAGGTAATGAATATATAATAACAAGCTAGGCAATAATTATAAAACATAAACACTAAAGACTGTATTAGCAAAAAACTGAAATAGCAAAAGTGATAATAATTCTACAAGTTCACCCAATTAAAAAATGACAAATTGATCATGCATGCACGAATATTGGCACTCAATGAAAGAAACTATCAAGAATTTTCCGTCTTACAGATTTTCTTTGATAAAATTTATCAAAATTCATTCACAATAACAGTCACTCATAAAGTGTCCAGAATAATATTGTCATTTTAATAATCTGAACCGAAAGGTCATTTCAACATCCACCTTTTTGAGGGCCATGCACACTGTCTCCTCACCACAATCCCACAAGTATGAATCGAATAAGTGTATGTACTATGATTTAACCATCAGGAATATCTACTAGAAATACCATTATGGTAATCTTTATGAAATTATGACTCAAAAAGCTTTCGCTTTGGATGGCTCAACCTGATAAGTAGAAAAAAACTAATGCCTAAGCACACACGTTTTACAATTGATAGAACACTATGCCTATGAATTGTTGCATACTCAACAATGTTTTGAAAGGCAAAAAACATGGGCATTGCTAATTAATTCATGCAATTCTCGTGATTTTGATAATTACAAAATAATTATAGTAATACTAATAAGATATTGACATTAAATTTAAGTGTTTCAGGATGTACCACAACAAAGTAGCTCAGAAACTATTTTGGCAAGCTAGACTCTCTGAAATATTTTAGCACAAACAGCTAGATAATTTTAATAAAAAGCCTAGGCTGAACGAACAAAATAAATGTAAATTCAGAAACATAGTTCATCCAAAATCTTTGGTACATGGCTCACAAAATGTAGCTTGGCATAAAATTACTCGACTCCATAAAGGCCCAGGTTAAACAACAATGAAATCAAAAACTCCAAAATTAAAGTTTTTACCTGTAATAATTTAAGTTTGACATTAATTTAATTACCAAACAATTTTTTTTATAACTAAACAATTTAAAATACAATAAAACTACAAAATCTTTCTTTATTTATTTATATTTGGTGTAATCAAAGTTTGAGAATTTTTAGATTTGATTTAAATTTCCTATAAATTTCAATTGGAAAACTCCAAATTTTTCACCATAAGAGGGCCCACATATCTTTAATAAAACTAGTTGGTAGAAAAGGAATTGCATGCAAGAGTAGGGATCAACCGCACCTATCATCTGAGTCCTGCTCAAAGGAAAACCAGTGGAAGCACAAAAAATGTAGCGCCAGCACTATTTGTCCTAAATGATGAAGCAGAAATTGAAAGAGCCACTGATAAGAGAAATTTGGCGAGCTACCTAACTAAGCTATCACTTAGAAATAGTTCACTTCCACTTTCAAAGATTGGTTGGTGCCATCATTTAAACTCCAGAAGTTAGTTCAAGTAGAACACATTCCCAAGCACAAGAAATACACGAGGCTATCAAGATATGATTCCCCCTTGATCCCAGTTGCTATTGAAAAATGCAAACAATTCAAGAATGAACTGTGAGAAACTATTAACCAATCTTTAGTCCCATTAGATATCAATAACTCCAGGTTATGCAGAAAAGGCTAGGCAAATAGAAGAAGGCGGAGCAATTCAGGATGTTAAGAGGCCCAAAAGAAAACTGCTGAAGAACACAAAGATAAAGTTAAAAACTCTTTCTGAAGATTATAATTGGCAAAATTCAAAACATCTACACAGTAGAATCAATCATAACCTATCTGGCCCCACCAAACAGTATCTGAATTGTGGAAGAATTTTATTAGACAGTCTCTGAGAATAAAGAATCTGCTTTTGATGCCACCAATCTAGACAATTAGCAATCAACTACACAAATTTTATCAACGATTAAAGTCTGAGGACAAAAGTTCAACGCAAGGGAACTCTCACAAAGGATATGCAAGTAGAGCAAGAAAGCAGACAGACGATAGAGCCTTACTCATTGATGCAAATCATTAAGAATAAAATATGCAAAACTTGAGGTTACTTGTCTACACACAAATTATGAATAATCAGAGGAGCAAGTTAATGAAAAAAAAGTTCAAGAAGAATCAGAGGAGCATGTAAATGAAAAACAAGTTACGTAATAGACGTTTATTTTTTTATATGCTTTGCAGTTATTGTAGTAAGATAAAGTCTCTAAATATATCCCAATATTAGTTTTTTTTTTTTTAATTCAGCATTTTTAACAATTTTACCCTTAAAGGAATTTTCAAAAATTTGTAAATTAGGGGTTGAAAATGAAATATTTAATTTTGGTACAATCAAATTATTTCTTAAATTTTTGGCAAAAGTTTAAGACTTTTTAAACTTGATTTGAATTTCCTACAAATTTCCTATGAAAAATCCCAAACTTTTACTTGACTTAAGAGGGCGATTGTGAATGGTGTTGTAGCCGGTGGTTAAGGCTTTGGAATTGTTATCCCCGTGTCTTAGATTCAAATCCCACCGGCCACACATTTATTTTATAATATGGCTGACTCTTTCGGATAGAGCATGTCTGCACTAGGGTATTATGTAAGCGAACAGCCAAGAAAATGGATCGCACACAAACAGCAAGGGTTTATCACCCCTCTCATCCGTATCCTTCCCCTCAAGAAGGAATTTTGAGCCCTTCCCATCCTTCTGCCTCTACCCCAAATTTTTACTTGGCATAAATGGCCCAATCTTTCAAATAGAGCGAGCCTGCACTATGGTTTTATGTATGCAAGCAGCCAGAAAAAGGTACTGCACATAAACATCAAGGATCAATCACCCCTCTCATCCAGATCCTGCCACTCAAAAAGGTATTGAGCTTCCATCCTTCTTCCTCTACCCTCATTCCATCCATGCCCTCCTTCCCCCTATTCCTTGTTGTTTCAGATGAACAACTGGCCACATAGTCTTAGTTTGTTGACCATAAGCAATCGTGGAAGGTCTCTCATGCCTCCTTCACATGTTTTCTTCTTCTCCCTTTTTATCAAGTTTTCATCTAAAGCAAAGACAGCCACCTATCCATCAAAAATGGCAGATGATTGGCTCACAGTTTTTAAGATCCCGCAAGGTGTTGACTGCAGCCTCAACCCCATTTAAGTTTTACACTAATGATATCAATCTTGAGGTAAGGATATTGTAATTTTCCATCCAATTTCTTCCAAGACAACAATACTTAATTGTAAACCTAAAACTCATCTTTCCAATTTAGGTTTTAATTTAGGCTATTATTATGCCAACATCGATCATCCCAATCCCCTAAAACCTCAACACTGATTCTAGAGTAAGGTTCATTGATTTTCCCCACTTTTCTTTGCTAAGCAGCAATCTTAACTCTGTTTTTGATGTAATCACTTTCAAAATTAAAGAATCCTAGACCAAAAATCAAACTGAATTCTCTCAAATCCCTCCCAAGGTAACATCTTTTTGTTGGTTTCCAATTTGAATGCCATGAAAAGCAATTAATCTTCAAATTTGAGATATTCTTCATGCCAACCTAGGGTTTAATGAAAGAATCGAACATCAACATCAACCTTTGGTAAGTCCTACACACGCAACAGCGAATCTGAAATAAGGTGTCGTATGCTTTCCTTTAGATTTGAAAAAACAGTAATATCTTTCCAAATTAAGATTATTTTAATTTAGGATTAATCCAAGATTAGAAATTTAAATGAATAACTAGTCAATCCTCCTACAATTAACATTAGTGAGAATCAAAAGGTTTTGAAGCATTGTCATAGAGTTCAAAAAGGATCAATGTGCGTACATCTTATTTTTACTTAACAGCAAATCTATTTTCTTGAATGTCTTAGTTTTCAGATTTTCATTATTAGATTTAAACACATTTTCAAACTTTATGTAAATTTTTAAGTAATGATGTTTGACCTTTCTTTTAACACAAATAGTTTAAGTGCTTATTATACTATAAATAAATATTAATGAATCTAAAAATTTTAGAGAATTAAAAAAGAATTTGATATTCATGGAATCATAAAAGCTTCTAATAAGAGTTGTTTCTAAAGTGTTAGATTGTATGTAAAATCTGTGATAAGCATCATAAGTAGTCTTATTGATTAAAGGGATGCAAGATTTTAAAGAAAATATTAAAAACCACAAAAGGTAAAGCTCCTTAAAAAGTTCAGAAATAATCCTTGATTAAAGAAAAAATATTTGCAAGTAAAGCTCTTATAGAAGTAGCGAGATTATACGAGATTTCAAAAAGAACAAATGCTCAAGTCAAAGATGAAAAAGATTTTTCAAAGATAAGGATTTCATTTTTATAATTTTACACGTTTATAAGAAATATTTCATTTATAATATTCACAATAGTTAGTCCATAAACAAAATATTTAATTTTAGCATGTTTTCATATTTGTTTAATTTAACAACAAACTTTCTTAGTTTCAATGAGAATATATTTTGATATGTTATAGTCTCAAACTAAGTTCATTTTACAAACCATTTTATAAAAATAATATATATCTACTCTAATATGTAATTAATATTTTTCATACTGAGATAATCAAGTTTAAATGGCAGATAATTGGCAGGTCTAACATATATATGTGTCATTGAATTTATTTAGAACTGTATATTTTTGCTTGGCCTTAATTTTTTTGTTAGCAGCTTCCATTTAGAAACAAATAAATGAATGTGAGTTTAGTGCTTTAACTTTAGGTATTGATAATGTAAGTGGTTCTTAGTATAATATGCTTTTAGCTTTATCTTGTGGCTCATTTAAGTTTAGATCCTTAGCCATCTAATATTTGTATCCTGGCTAAGCAATTCCATTTTATCGGACCAGATCTTGACAAAAATATATAACAAGACAATTGTAACGACCCAATGTCATTATTTTTTAAAATTAGGTCAGAGCCCGCTTCAGACATCAGGACCCCGAGGAATTTCAAATTAAGTCAAACAAAAATACCCTTAGATAAGAATAATTTTAAGATCAAAGTGCCCTAGTTCGGGAGAAATCCGAATAACGGAAGCTCCCACTTTATTTTCTGAATTATTAAAATTCAAAAATCAAGAACCTTGAAATACGTGTCAGAATTCATCGATTTCAGTATCGTTGTGTTAAGTATAATATTTAAAGGCTGCTCAAAAAGTTTTATCAAATTTTAAGCGCTGATTTGATCGTGGTTAATTTTTGAAATTTTAAACTTCAAAAATTAATTAAAAATAAAATATTTGTCCGAATCGAAAATTTTTGGCGCGATGGTGTTTATTATGTATAACACACCTAGGTGTCAAATTTCGTTATTTTTGGACGTCAAACAGTGAAAAAATGCAAATAATTTAAGTTTAAGTAAATATATAATTTTTTTATTAAATTCCTCCGTTTCCTTCTTCCCCCGTTCACCCCCCACCCCCGTTTCCCACGACGCTCGTCCGACAGGCCTTCTGGCGCGAAAGGTTCCGCGCCAGGAAGGGGCTTCCTGCGCCATTTTTGGCGCAAGCTGGTCGGCCCACCTAGCCAACCCCCCCTCTCCCCTCCTCTCCCTCTACATAAACCCTCCCCACTCCCTTCCTTCTTCCCCCACAGCCTCCTCCTCCTCCAAACCCTAAACCTGCAGCCCCTCCTCCCCCTCTTGCAGCCCTCTCCTCTCCCTCACAGCAGCCACTCTCCTCCCTCAGCCTTCCCCTCTCCTCATTCTCCCAAAGAGCAGCATCCCTCTCCTCCCTCAGCCCCTCCTCCCTCTCCCATTAGCCCGGCTAGCCGCCTCCCTCCTCCGGCCGGCCAACAACAACCCAGCCAGCCTTCCTCCAGCCAGCCAGCCACTTGCCAACCTCCGGCCACCCCGCTCCGACCTCCCTCCGTTTTTCGGAAATCCTAATCCTAAAGGTAGGAAGATAAATATAAGAGAGAAAAAGTGGAAAAGAAAATAGAAGAATTGATTTTGCTAGTTCTTCGTTCTTTTATACCTACTTAATAGTCATGAAAATAATAATGATATAACATCGTCATTCACATTAATATGGTTCTCATTAATTAATAATGAAAATTATACATGTTATAAAATGACTATAATTTCAGTTCAAGTATTTTCTTTTTGACAGTTATTTTTATTATGTTCTTTCATTCTTATATTATTATTATCATTAAAATAATGATAATAATAATATTATATCAATATAATTCTATCCGCAGCGACTTAATAAACGCTATAAATATTACTGTCATCGCGGTACCTTAAAAATCAGACTTCAATCATAATAAGAAAGCGAAAGAAGAACATAATCGAAATAAAAATAAATGTTACTCCTAAAAACATTGGCTAAGAGCTAATTTAAAAAAGTCCAAAACCTAAATGCAGATTGAGCAAACTGTCACTCATCCGAACTGTTGAATTGTTGAACTTTTGAACTTAAAAGAACAAAGTACCAGATGTCTTTTATTACTCTTGTTTAAATATACTTTTCTGCTCAGCATAGCACAAATTTGATAATAGTGCTTTTAAAGTCATATAAAATGATATATGAATAAGTTTTGATAAGTGAGAAGCAAGGGTTCCATATTGCTTTATACTTTTTGTCTGATCAAACAACCGCTAGAACGGGGCTGTCCGACATCGGGAGTCATAAGGAGCATATACTGATAAACCTTTGAGGGGGCAGGTATAGAGGGAAGTTGAGATATGTAACACAAAAATGAACCCCCTTTTTCTCGATTTTGTACTTATCCAACAAAATCATATTTTGCCTCAGATATCAAGTGCTAAAATTCTGTATTTATTTTTGTGACTGTAATTTTTTTATGCTAAATTTTAAGTGCAATTGAAACAGGTTTGCAGTGATAAGTTTGTATAGCTTTTATTTCCTGTCAAATATTGATTATTTTGCTTATTATTTAACAATTGGAAAGATGACATCTATCAGCACTTAATTTCACAACTAATTGGTATTCGAATGCCTACACTTTTGAAACGTGCCCAGATCAAGAGTTCATCCTTGAAGAAATGTGCTAAGGACCAAGCAGTGCTGATACTGCTTCCTATTGATCTTCTGCTTTCCTTTTTGACTCTATATTTTTAAAAGTTTATAACTTTTTTTTTATTTAATCCTTGTAATCAGGACTTGTGAATTAATGAATAAATGAGTTATGTTTAATATCTATATTTATCTCTTAAATCACTCAATATGATCCTGCGGCTAGAGGACTTGTTGTTGTTGCTATTGCTATTCCAGCAAGCAAACCGGTGCTGGATCTGCTCCCGCTGACTCGGCATCGGGTCCTCACAACAATTGCTCTGTAAATTCTTTCATCACCCAAACATTATCATACATCGATAAGGATGTCATCCAATCCTACTATTTTTTGCTCTTTAATCTTTTTAAATTATTCCAAATCTCAATTTTACTAACATGACGAATGATAATGTAATTGAGACTATTTTTATAAGTATTAAATTCACTTATACTAATTTTATTAGTACAATGTTTATTAAAAAACTTGGTAAGATAACTAATTCATAATATCTTCATTAATACACTTATATAGCATAATGATTAAATCATTTTCTATATCTCACTACAAATACACCATTTTTTATGTTTTAAGTATTCATTAATATATGGTTTCAAGCTAATTCGAAAATAATGACATTTAACACCAATAAATGTATTCCAATATCATATAAGTTCAACCCAAATAAAACATTAAAATCCAAGGAATTTATACCGTGTGTTTTTTATGCATATTCAAGAGTTAATTTTGCAAGATACAAAATTGATAGAAAAAATACATATGCTACCTATCAACTCTTTGTACAATTAATCTTGCTATCTACACAAATGAAATTTTGTAGCTATACATACTAGGAAAGCTATGTGCGTTAAAGTTAGAAACTAGGTAGCAAACGAAGGGCTAAAATAACAGTTAGAAGATTACCGAGCTAAATTTGATCATATATAAAAAGGATATGATCATGATAATGAAATTTATTTATCAAGAATTTGACATAACTTTAGATATTCTGCAGCACTTCAAAAAACACCACATATAATGTAGCACAATCTCACTTCAATACATCAACATCGAGGGCTAATTATCAGCATTTTCACTAAAGCTTTGGCATAAGCTTAGACGCTAGTTTAGAAGGTTAGTCCCTAGTACATAATTTCATTTAAATAATGACAAAATAGAAACAATATGCATGATGTCACTCGGATCAATCCAAGGGGAAATATTATATTATTTTGACTAATTCACTTAAGTTTCATCTATCAATTGCCATCAAGCATCACATTTGTATAACAAAATACGAGAATCGTGAATTCACAATGTCTTTCCCGCATACAAATATCATGTTGCAAAGATATAAAATATCATGTTGCAATAAAATTTTAATAGATTAAAATTATGAGAGATATTGCTTTTGACAAATTTAGTTTTATTGTCATTACAAGTTTAGTATGTTCATATAGAAAGAGATTGTTGGGAATGAAAAGATAACTAGTATGGGCATGCTAACTAACATAATGCAAATTTCTTGATTTTAATAATAATTATTATTATTAATATTATTATAATAAAGTAATAATAAAAAGTTACCAATACTTGATTTAAATTATTTAGAAAGTAGTCCATCAAAATAGCTCGGCAAACCATCTCATCTAATTAACAACAACACTAAGCCTTGGTCCCACTAAGTGGGGCCGACTATATAAATCTTCTATTTCCATTGTGCACAATCAACTAAAAGCCCATCCCCAAGTTACAAATATATAAGATCCTTTCTAATTATTTATTCATATTTTTTTGGCCTTCATCTTCCTCATTTAACATGGGAAAATTCATAAATTCAATCTAACAGGATCAACAAAGTGTCTACACTTAATATGTAAATCAAGCAAGGAAATTTAGTTTATAGCTAAAACAACAAGATGAGCATAACTCAACAGATAGATAGCTCAGTAAAATAGTTTGGTGATTCAAATAGGAAAAAGTGAACCAACACAAGATTAGCTAACTCTATAAAGAAAAAGATGGCTAAACAGCTAGGATATGATTGCTTCAATAATTAAGATTTGAAATAAAAACTTTTAACTCTACTTTTAAAATAAAAGGTAAATATTCTAACAAGCACTATAAGAATTCATTAAAATTATCAAAGCTAGTTTCCATTATCAAGCTGATTCACTCAACAATCCACAAGCTATTGCTCTACAAGCATAGTCAATAAATAGATAAAATCTAGAGTGAGAATTAGTGAATCCTCTAATGAACCTCTCATTTGCTCGAGTTACACGAGCAGTTTGAGATAGAATTCGGTGTATCTAGATATGTAGTTGGAGCTATGTTATTTCAATTTGAGTAGTCAGTGACATGTTTCTCCGAGCTATTGCAAAGTATACAATAACATCATCCCATTTATGATAAGGATCTGTCAGCCTTGCGTTAAGCTATGAAGCATGGGATATGCTTTGTACTTGGCAAAAGAGATCATATTGCATACTAACCACAAGCCCTTGCAATATTTACAAGCTCAATTCAAACTGCAACATGCACGTCACATTAAGTAGAAAATCATCATGGCATATATATATAAATCAATCAAGCATCGAGCAAGGATTTGAACGAGTAACCAAAATAGTACTAAATCAGCATAAGTCCTAAGATTGGATGGCGAAATCATTAAAAAGATAGTATATTTATTTTTAAGAGAAATTTTAAAGTTTGTCCAATATAATTTTAAGAGCAAAGCTAATTTTATATAGAAATCAATTGCTAGTTGTATCTGTAAGGTGCTAAGCATATACTTGGTGAATCAAAAGAAAAAATATTTAATAATAAAAATGTGGTCAAATAAGCCCGTTCAAGTAAAAATTAATAAAAGCATTGTTTATGTGAGGAAGAAATTTATTAGAAACTCATTTCACTTAAGATTCCATTCAAATTAGTACTTAAGCTTTCTCATTTAGATTTAACAATATTGAATTTTGAATAGTGGAGATTCACCAAATGATCCATATTAAGTTCTTTGGTCATCAAAGTTAATAATTAGTTATTTAAGTATTTTTATTATATCAACCTAACAATTGAATTTTCCATTAGAAGATATCAACCAATAATACCGGGTTGATCACTTGATGATCCTTATCAGCAAGCACTTGGATCAGTAAGTAGTGCCTCATTTAATTCGATTTAACACTCTTGAAATACAATACCTCATCTAAAATTCCTAACGCTTAACACAAATTTCATAATTTTCATTTTGTTATATTTATGAAACAATTAAGGTGCATAAGAAAACAAAAAGGATAATGAAGCTAATTTTGGGAAAATTGGAAAGCATAATTAGCTTTTTAATTTTTAAATGTTATAAATATCTAATTCGCAAGAAACTTTTGGCTTGCATTCATTTTTTGAACAATCTTTAGTTGTTGATGAATTAGTTGATGACATTAAGTTGAAATTGAACTGTCAATTAAGAGTTTGTAAATTTAGTTTTTAATTTATGATTTTTGGCAGAGAAAATCCTAAACCAAAGGTGATCAAGGTGGTGGAGAAGAGAAAGGCCAAACCATTTAATAATTTATTGTTTTCTCTTATTAATTTTCACTTAACTATATATCCATAGATGTCTTATATTAATAAAACAATTTACTTTCTTCTTTATGCAAATTTTAAAACACACAATTACCCTCTATATTGTGACATCTAAACTTAACAGCACGTGGCACACTCCAGAGCAACGAAATTGTGAGTTGACACCATTTTCTTGGTGAGATGTTCGAGTCCTAAGATTACACCCCATTCTTATTCAAAAAAAGCATTTCCCAGACACAAATGCTCTATGTCCTAATGACTTCTTTTGTATTTTAAAACTAAAAATTTATCTATTGAAAAATATAACATTCACGTTCAATGAACTACTGATTATTAGTTTTTTGTGTATATATATATGCTTGTTTTATATGCATCCAATCAAACGTTAAATTCTTTAGACTTCAGATTGAGCTCATTACACAATTTACCATATGTAAAATACTTAAAATATAAATTTAAGGTGCTTATGCATAGTTTCTTACAAGGTTTATGCCTCATGCCTTGAGTTGTACACCTCATCCTGTGACAAGAAAACTGACTTGTCTTGTACCATCGCCTTTTAAAGCATTGACACTCAATTTGACCAAATGCAACTCCTACAACTCCAAGAGATTATGTCTGCATCATAGATTCTAGTTAAACTACAAACTCACAATTTCTTTAATCTTTCAATATATCTCAACTTTTACCTCATAGCTTTAAGATCATAATTGTTTTCTAAACCATGACTAAAATTAAATTTGAATATAATTTAAAATATACATTGTCAAATTTACTCAATTTTTCTAAAATTTAAACATGATCATTGTATTTATTTGTGCCTCTTATCTAAATTATCTTAGCTTTGCAAAAGTTTTGCAAATTTGTGTACTTTACTGTGCAAAGTAAAACTTTTCCTAGTATCATATATTTAAGAGGTGAGAAATTTGGCTCAACATTGCATTCTAATTATTTAATAAGGAAAAACTACAATCATACTTCACAAGCCAGCTTCATATGCCTACCCATCCCAAGAGTTTAGACTAAAGTGTGAAGACCAACCACTATCTTTCCTATAACATGATATGCATTCTCAATCATATTGAATAAAAGTTAAGTATACCACATGCCTTGGCATATTTACCATTCAAGTAACAGCTATTCAAAGTACTCATCATATCTAACATTTACATAAGCAGAAATAGTAAGAAAAATTGCCATGCCAATGGAGGAAGCACTTTATTTTGGTTTACCATGGGTAAAGGAACCAAGAGGATAACAAGTTACATTAAACACTAATAACAACTGCTCTCTTTGATTCCACTTAGTATGGAAAGCAAATCACTAGATATACATGGTTGTTTCAAGACACTAACAAATTAAACATCAAAAAAACACAAACCATAAAATGATAGACAGCCATTAATATAAATATCAACAATTTCATATATCTGGAAGTTAAATCCAATACCCCCTCAATCAATATAAATGAGAACAATACTTTATCTTGTAAAAGCGCTTTCCATTTTGATTCCAATTGCAAAACTAAGGGATTCTGTTAACACATCATATCGAGTTCCATAGTTCCTAAGCTTCTCACTAAGCTGAAATGCTACAATCAAGATGCTCAATGTAATTTGCAATCCCTCTGAAACTGCGAACCATTCGTTTAAGGGACACAAGCGCTCATTTTATTCTCTTTGAAGTATAAAGAAATGTCATTATTACTCATTGTCCTGCATCTACCAGCTCAAATAACAAAGATAAAAATATTTTAAGAACACCTCAGAATATAAACAATCGAACAAAAATCCCATCTTCACTAACCTCAGTGGCCCCTATGTTCTCTAACACAGCGATCTTGTTTCCTGAGAAATCAAGATGAGAAAAAATATAAGATATATTCCCAAAAGAGAAATAGCAAAGAAGAGGCGTTAATACCTCGAAGGTCGAGTTCGCGCTCTTTGATGGCGTTAAAGAAGTGGGGGCTTTTCCATATTAGGTCGGCCGTCAATCGGACCATGGCGCTCTGCACTCCTGAGTGGAAGGATGGGCCTCCTTATTAGCTTCTGATATCTAAACCCTTGAGAAACCTTCCCAGGCGATTCAGAATAACGAAAAATCAGACTTCAAACAAAGCGCCGAATCTACCCAATTCGCTCGCTCCCCTGAGCGTCTTGCTGCGGCCTGTGAAGAAGATCGCGAGACCAAACTAAAAGGAACAGTTAAACTGCATATTGAGACAATCCAATTTATTTTTGGAAAATGCTTATACCTCTTTCTATGTCGGTTTCAACTTTTTTTTTTTTATTATATAATTAATTGGTATTTATGTATTTATAATCATAATTTTATCTAACAAATCTTATTTATCATAAGATTTATAGATTCTGATCTATTGTAGCATCATTCTATTTTCTTAAGAGAAGTTAGATGAAATTTGGATGATGCACGGAGGCACAATTATATAAATTAAAAATAATAATAAAAAAAATCATATAAGAATTTGTGTAAAATTAATGTACTCAAAATTTTAATAAAATAATAAAGTTTATTAAATCTGTATAAAATAAATGTACTCAAATTAATCTTGGGTATATCACTAAGAGTTATTGCTATATATCTGGAAAGATCATCTCTTCATTTATACCTCTGCGCAAAATTTATATGGTATGCTACTTTTTTATTTTATTTTTATTTCTAGACTCTTATTGTAAATATTATTTTTTTTTTTTTTTAATAAAATTTAACCAAAAGCTCTTACTTCTTATAATAAAATAAGATAAATAAATATGTTCTTACTTAAAAAAAGAATCTAATTTTATTGTACAAAAGAAAGTAATATTTCAACAATAGAAAAAGAATTAAATCAATTATACAATATTCTCAAATAGCTAAAGGCATTAAATCTTAAATAAAATTTCTTTCAAATCAATTCAACTCCTCTTATAGTGCTAAACTTAGATTATCATCAAATAGTGCTTCAACTACATTCTTGAATCTCGCTAGAAATAAAAATGTCAAATGATTGATCATAGTCATTAGTGATTGCCTAGTTTATATACCTCTAAAAGGATCCCAACTTTGGAGGGTCACTATGAATGCCTATACCTATATTCCCTTATCAAATCATCTTAAGATCTAGTTAAGACTCATTGTAACAGCCCATATCATTACTAAGACAATTAGAATCAAAATTGACTCAATTAAGCTAAAGTCAGGATTTCAAGCTTTTTCAAAATTAGGTAACCAAATATATCATCGGAAGGAGTACATCTTTGTGATCATAATACATAGATTTAAGAGCAATCTGGATTATGACGACCCCTAACCATCATTGGATAAATACTCTTACTAATCCGACGACGGCTAGATGGTTGATCACTAAATATGATCTATAAGAAAATACTAAGTATAACGGCATGTGAAATGACAAGATAGTAGAGTGCAGAAGCAAAAAGGGAATCATCCGTGCATATATTCATTCAAAAGTAGTAGAAGATCTTAGAAAAGAAATAAAAAATGCATCCAGAATAATCAAAGTTATTACAAACCATATTTAAATGTATTGAAATTAAACTTCTCTCTCTCTCTCTATCTCTCAATAATAAATAAAAGAAAGAATTAAGCATCATAATCCTCCTCAAGCACCTGCTCCTCATAAGCAGTTGGCTCCTCAAAAAGCTCCAAGTCTAACATATCAATTTTACATACTATGATCTCAATCAAGAAATGAAAAATATTATATTAGACAATTATCTAAATATATTTTAGGCCAAATAATAGATTCTTTATTTAAGGATATCACATTTTATAATAATTAATAATTAAAGTGCACAATACTAAACAAAAGAGATTTAAAGCTTCAACTTAATTAAGTTATAACTTTAAGCAAATGAGGTAAAATGAGCACATACCTCGAATCCAAAAGCTACACACAAGGTTAGTCATGAACATACACCTATATAATAAGATGAAAATAAATTAATATGAATATGATCAAATATATATATATATATATATATATATTGGATAGGTTGTACAGTAAGTAAGTACCGATAAAATATGTTGACATAATATAATATAAATTATAATAAAGGCAATAATAGTGATAGTAAATGTTGAAAGAAACTGTAGAGTAAAGGTGAGAGGAAAATTGCACTATCTGACTGACTAATAAATTCAAACTGAGCTGTAACTGTAAAATATCTAGCTACTCATAGCTAGACCTAAACTGCAATAATACAAATGAAATATTTATTTTAGTAATTTTACTTTGCTCCTACAAGCGCGTACAAATATAATTGATGAGTTAAGCATATTTGCAAGACTAAGTATAGGTTCCCAAACTTAACACAACTTTTCCCAATTAGTATGTGTAAGTATCCTTATTACTCCTAATCGCTTGCCCATAGACCATAATGTGCATGCACAATCACCCATCATGAACTAAACCCAATGCTAAATATTTTGCTAAATTACTAAGTTTTTCATTTTATGAAAAAAAATCTTATATAATATGTTATAAGAAATTGACTCAAATGTAAAGTAGTAAAAATCAAGGTTTAATCAAAACATTTAACTAAATTTTATGTCATATTTATTTTTATCTATTTATTCATTCTTAACTATTCTGAGGATGAACAAATTTAGAATTTACAATATTCTACTATTTAGTACAGTCTCAAATTTATGACCTTAAAATTAAAATGTTAAAACTAAGCATAATTTTAACTTAAATTAAATAGATTCATCTACTTAAATTAACATCTCAAATCATACGTCCTAATGTTTAATTTAACACCCTTACTAAGCTTTATTACAATCTATAATACTTAGTGGCATTTTGATGCATTGGGCCAAAACATTTTGATGCCTTAGCCCCGTCCATTCGCCGAATCGACGGGGAAGGGCTACAGTACCGGGCGAGTCGGGGACCCGACCCTCGCAGCACTGCCATGGGTCCGCATACGCAAGCATTGTGTGTGCGTGCGAGAGCCGCCTGCAGGCGTGCGATTCGATAAATGGAATTAATTAAATTAATAAAAACTAAATATTCAAAACTCAATATTTTTTTTAATCAATAATTCTAAGATATTGATGTTATAACTTAAAATGACCAAAAATACAAAGAACATTAGATTTTTATTTTGATTAATAGTTTTACTAATTACCTTTTAATTACTATTTATTATCATTAAGACTCACATTAATCATTTGATGTTCAAATTCAACATACTTAATAGTCATTTTACGCATCATGCTATAAGGAAAATATAAGCATTGAAATTATATTAATTGGACATCATTTGTAGATTTTGTGTGGGCCACGTACCCTCTGTGGCCATGCTAATACTTATATTAGCATAATCACGAGAAGTACAGTCTTCAACTGTGGCAAATCTCCAACTTAAGTAGAATCAGATATAATTCAACCCACCTTAAGCATATGACTTTATAACTGAAACTGAGAACATACATTAACACATCAAAGTAGCAGAAGCAGAATAGTATAAGATAATATTCAAATCACATCATAGTATAGAAAGGTAAATGTAGCAGTAACTCAGCTCAAAATGCAGAAAGTAAATATACTCAGACTTAAAAATTATTACAAACTGAATATTAAAAAAAAAAGAGCTATCATTCTCACAGCAAAATATAAATCCTAACTAAATAACAACAGTAAGGTCCTCCTCCTGTCCAATCCTAACTAAATTATAGTTAGACAATTATTTGAGTATATTTTAGACTGATTTGATAAACTAAACATTTAAAATATCACATTATTACTTAAGCATTTGAGTGATTTAAGGTGCAACAAGCTATAATAAATAGAGTAATTATAAACTAGTATTTATAACTAGGCAACAAAGTATGCAAAATAATATACCATGAATGAAGCTGAACAACATAAGGCTATAAGATATAAATAACTACAAGATACTAAAAGTAAACTCATCCTAACATGATTATGATCACATGGATGCATGCTAGTCCCATAAAAGAACAACTGTACTGGAATTGAATGCAAGACTAGCATCATAAACATGCAAATACTAAATAAATACTGAACTGAAATAAATGAGCTAAAGCAAGTAAAAAAGTATGCAGAAATTGTAAAGTAAAATCCACTGAAGCATGTGGCAAAACAAGCTAAAGCACTAGAACTGAACTGAAAGTAAAAGCACGCTTAAACATAGTACTGTCATAACAGAAATAGGCCATACAGAGCCTTTGAACAGAAAGTTCAATATGCAGCCATCTTAGATATCATCAGAGCTAGGTCCGAGTTGAACTTATAGAATAAGGTATGTATCCATCATAGTCAACCATAGAGCTAGGGGTAACAACCCTGCTATATGTATAGCTTAATCCGTGGTGTCCCAGCCCCACCATGGTCTTGTTAACTCTTAAGTTAACATGATTACGGTGGAGGGGTTACCAAATGACAAGGTCTTACTTATAATTGGTTTAGACTTACATTCTAATCCAACTTAACTAAGGACTTTGCCATTCATAAAATAAATATCTCACTAAATGAATCATACAAGAAAATGTAGAAAGCGCGGAAACATAAAATATAACATCCATCCATACAATACAATAATCCAGAATAAGAAAAAAGCTGAAAAGGAATGATTAACCTGTATTATTACAACATTTTAATAAGTTTAAAAAACTGAAAAGAAAACTCTCAATCTCACAAGCAGAAAGGAAACTAAATCTAAGGGTCTTCAAGCATGGACTCCTCTCCAATGGCAAGCTCTTCACTGGATCAACTGCTTCAATAAACTCAGAAGCTACCATTATCAATTTTATAATGGTAGGGCCCTAGCCAATAAAAAAAAAACTGGTTAGACTATTATCTAAGTACATTTTAGGGTAAAAGTTTTATTAAATTAACTGAATATCACCATAAACCAGTACAACAAGCAAGTACGTGCAGAAAGCGTAAGAAAAGAACAATATAAAGTTATAAACAAACATTTTATAACTAAATCAACTATGAAGTAAGCACATACCTCATCCAAGTAACTGCAACAAAGTCAGGTAAGCAAAAAAAAGACTAAATAAATACTATAAAGAAAATACATCCTAAACATGCTTATGATCGAAATGAGCTTATGCTGAGTGACATAGTAATTAAGACATTATAAAGTTGAAATCATAGTTAACATCCTATATATGCATATAAAAATAGTAAGTAAGACTAGCATCCTATATAGAAACAAGGCTAAGAAAGTGCAGGAAAACTATAAGTAAAAATAGTACTGAAATACTGAATATGTAAAGTAAAGCAGTAATTTCAAAACTTAAAACTGCATTAGCTATTTAAGCCACTCAAACTCGAAGCACACTCAGTAAATACTTAGCCTGATGGGCCAAGAAAGAAGCTCTGAACTGAGTATTACTGAAACCTCTTAGCCTGATGAGCTAAGGCAGAAACCAATTGTAAGTGTACTTAAATTAGTATAACCATATTAGATCCTGACTATTCAGTCAGTACGGGTAAGAGTCTATCCATCCTATCTCACTGACTAGGCATGTCATAGACAATCGGACTGACCCGAACAATGAAGCCGACCCCGAACGGTTGATTGAAGAGGCATACTAATCAAGCTACACCTTACAAAAATACAAGAAGAAAATAAAAATGCTATTAATGAATTATCAAAGTTGACATAAGATTATTATCAATTATCTTATGTTCCTCATATATGCTCATGGTTTAAAGCTCAAAATCAAGGTAAGCGAAGCATCAAAATAAATTGAGCAAGAGACTCTATCTAAAATACAGGTGATATCCATTGTTGTCTACTTATTCGTTCTATCTACTCTAAGTTACATAAGTTTCAAAATCATCAATTCTTACACATTCTGTAACTTAGAATCACAATCCTACTTGTTGAAGATAATTAGGACTGGCCAAGTTCTAATTATATCTTAATCAAAAGACGACTTGTTTGGTTAAAATGAATAAATCATCGACCTAATTTTGTAATTTAATTTACCCCAACCTCATCTTAATTAGCCAAATCAAGATGAAAAGATTAGGAATTAGACTCCAGATGATGGGGTCTAATTACTTAATCCAAAGGTATAACTAAAGATCTAAGATTTAGAACCCAAATCTCATAGATTAAGTTAAGGCAAATCCTAATGATAAGTCAATTTATTAGGATAGATCTCTATTCTTAATGCTAGAGTTCAAAGATCAAATAATCATTTAATAAACTAAGAAAATCTATAAACTAAAAATCTCAAGGTTTCATCTATTGAGTAACCTAATTTACTCAACAAATGAATTCTAACTTAAGATTTATTCAAAATCTTAGGAAATAAGGTTCTTAATTACTAAGAGTATCTCTCAAGACACACATCCTAGCTAATATTATAAAACTTATGGAAAGATCTAAGAATAAATTAAGGAAGATGATTCACTTACTTAAGACTTAGAAAATTTCCTTTAAGAGCTAAGATTGGGATTTTAATTAGGATCTAATTTAGGCTTGATCTTGATTAATTTTAGCTATAAATCATTATATTTACTATTTCTAATTATTATAAAATGATTTTAGAGATTTAGAAAGCTAAACTCTAAATTTGAGCAAAATTACCATTTCGCCCCTACTTAGGGTTCAAAAGATCAAATTTTGATCTAGGGCTCTAAAACTAAAATTTTCTATTGGAAAATTTTTTTTACTGTCTAATGTAAGATTAGACAACAACTATACTAATTTTGGATGATTATTAAGCCTTATGAGGTCAAATTAGTAATTTTGACTCATAGGGGAAATTTAGTAATTTGGCTAAATAAAAGTTAAATTTTCTTTCAAATTACTGTTATTCATTGTCTAAAGTTTCCATAGAATCTAAATTTGCTAAATTCTGATAAGTATTGGCTAAGTTATGACCAATTCAAGATCTAGGGCTTAATAAGTTAATTAAGGGATTCTTAATTAAGGTCAAAATCCTAACTTTGTCAATTAGTGTCCAAATTAAGTAAAATTAGTGGCTATGCTTTACAAATAGTCCACTGATTTCAATGACATGAGGTAGGCTTAATTTGGATCTAATTTGACTAAGTTATGACCTAATTAGGGTTTAAGGTGATTAGTGAGTGATTAGTGAAATTAATCACTTAAACACTAATCTAACCTTACAGCTAGGTTCTAAATGACTCTATGAGTCCTTTGAAACCTAAATCACTTAATTTGGATTACTAGATTTGCTAATATTCACTAATCAAGATTTGGAGTAATTAGGAAAGATTAGCAAATATAATTATTGGATCTAAAATATTTTTATAGATTACTGTTAATTAGGTTTTTCTAATCTAAATTTATATTTAGATCACCTAATTTGGAGCTCTATTGACCAAGTTATGGTCAATTGAAGTTATATGTCTAATTAGGGTAATTAGGGTTAGGCCATAAAAGTGATTGGGCAAATACTAATCCAAACAGCAAAGATAACTCTACTAAAATGATCCTTAGGGTTTTCTGATCATTTTAAGACCCATATTGGGTATGTTTGGATTATTGGTTACAAAATTATGGGCAAATGAAATTTTGTAACATTTTTAGGGTTATTTAATTATTCTAAATGTCACTATCTTAAATATAGCTCTAAATAAGATTTTGATAATTCCATAATATTCCTTATTTTTTGCTGATCAAAATGACATATTTATTTGTATAATTTGGATCTATATTTTGCAAGTTATTAAAGTTTAAATGTTTGTATTTAATTAATTTAAATAATTATGTTTTAATTAAATTAATTAATTAATCTGATTATTATTAATATTTAATTTCGTTTATATTAATTAAACGTTATATATATATATATATATATAAGATTTTTGATATTTAATTTTCTGCAGGTACACGTGGCGAGCCGTTAGTGGCTGAGCAGAAGACGGCGGGCCCACCGGTTCAATCGGCAGAAGCGCAGGCTACGTGGCGCGTCCTCGTTGGCTGGCAGGATACATGTGGGCCCCTCGGAATAGAGCGATGAGACCAGTGGGTCCCGCCACTGCAAATGCGCAGCTCCAGAGCAACGCGGCGAACTCAGGGCTCGACACGTGCGATGCGGGACCGCCGCAAACATTTGCAGAGGCCACGCGGTGCGCAGAGGGAGTCCGACACGGCTCCAATTTGAACCGGCCGGTTTACCCAACACTAGACCGGTCGAACCAGTACTGTTTTCGGTCCAGGCGAACCAGAGACGAAGCGAACGATGCTTCGTCTCCTTCCCGACGCTCTCGGGCGATTTAGGGTTAGGGCATCATGTTTGGCGACCGGAGGGTTGCTGGAGCGAGTTGGTTCATATCTGTATCGAAAGGTCTTGAAGAGACCTTTCGTTAGGTACCGAGATCGTGGCCGAAGAAGGTTCATCGCTCCGGCAAAGGGGAATCCTAGCAACGGCTATCGGAGGATGCGAGTGATAACGGTTATTACTGTGGATCGAGTCTCAAATTCACTCGATCTAGGTTGACCAAACATGATCGAGCCGGACAATCCTATATCTATCGTGTGGAATAAGGTTTCGAATTGCAAAAACTTAAATCGATTGCAAGGATTGGAAGATAGGGTACCTTGAGTTTGGACGGCTGAAGAGGATCGAGGTTTGTTCTCAAGGTTCTGGACTTCGGGGTTGAAAACCGAGTAACCCGGAACTTCAGAGGTCTTATACTAGCTCTTTAACGGTGGTTAAGAGCGGTGGGGAGGCCATCTGGCGAACGCGAGCTCCGGCGATAAGGTAGGGAGACGCGTGCAGCACCCTCGAGCCCACACGGCGCGATCACAGAGAAGACGGCTCACAACCGTCTGATACTGCGATCAGACGGCGCGGAAAGCGCCGTCAAGATAGACGACATGGAAAGAAAATAAGCGACGATGTTAAGGTAAAGTGGACGACGCCGTTAAATGCTTATTTAAAAAAAAATATCATTAGTTAATTCATAATATACATATTTAATTAATCAATTTTACCCTATTAAATGCATCCTAAAAATTCTCAATAAATCACCCCTAGCTAATTGAAGGGTGAGAAACGCAACAGCGCACTCGGATTTTTATTTTGATGAGTATTTATTAATTTGAATTTTTAGGTATTTAAATATTATTAAAATATTCGATGAAAATCCAACGACTTCCAAATACCTTCAAAACTTCACCCCTAGCTAATTTGGGTTTTCCGAACACAATGGCGAAGTCATATTTTCAATCTGAGGTCTAGATAAAAAGTCAACTTTCTAGGGTTTGGAATTTTCTAGAATTTCTGATTTGACTCAGTTGACTTCTAGTTTGACCTAGGTTTCAGAGATGAGTTCTAAATTACTTAATAAGTGACTTAGAATCTCAATTAAGATTTAAATTGATCTTAATTAACCAAAGTAACAACCTGGGTTGTTACATAATCAATCTTTAATTTTAATACCATAATTTATATAACATCAAATTGAGCCTATCTAGAAAATTTGAAGTCCATTGAACTTCTCTAGGTCCAAAATGACATTTTGATCAATTTAGATGCTCTAATTTTGTAACAACCCAGGTTGTTACCTAGGTCGATTAGGACTAATCTTAGTCTTAAGTGCTAACTAGGTCAATTGGAGTCAACCTCTGAGACCTAGTCCAAATCAGGAGTCAAATGGATTGAATCCTGATTTCTAGAAATCCAGAAACCCTAGAAATTGACCAATTTAAATTGATCTTCGATCGAAAAATGGACACTGCCATTGCGTTCCTTGACCCCAAATTAGCTTGGGGTGAAGTTTTCGTGTCAATCGGAAGTCATCGAAATTTCGACGAATATTTTAATAATAAAAATATTACGGAAATCGAGGTATCAAAGTACTCGTCGGATAGAAAATCCGACTACGCCATTGAATTTCTTGACCCCAATTTAGCTAGGAAAAATATGTTCAAAATTTTTTGGGAATTTTTCAAAAAAAAAAAAAATAATAATATTTTAATACTTAACGGCGTGCCGTTAAGTATTTAACGGACCCGTCACTGTAGCTGACGGTGCCGTCAATCTGGACGGCGCCCTCTCAGCCGTTGGATCGGCCCAGATCCAATGGCTGCGGAGTCGTCTTCCTCGACGACTCCGCCCGCGTGACACGCGGCAGCCCGTCACGGATGCTGGCCAATCCGACCGCATCCAGACCTCGGCGAGGTCGCCGCCCGGTCTATAAGACCTCGGCCGACCCTTAGGCTCCAAGTTTGCACAAATCGGAGCCCGGATCGAACCGAAATCAAGCCCTGAAGTCAGCCCTATTTTTCCGCAGATTTCCTTCGCCGATCCGACCTTCAGGTACCCCGATCTCCCTCGTTTATCGTTCGATCATTACAATAATTGTAGAATAGGTAGATTAGGATGTCATCTTCACATCCACCGTTCTGATCGAGCTCAAACCAACCTGATCGGGCGCACCAGACCTGCGAAGGGGTCGGGATTCGGTTCGCCGAACCCCCGGACGACGAACAGACGCGCCTTCGGGCCGGGCCGGGTTGACCCGAGCCCGCCCGCCTTGGCCGGGTCCGCGTCAGCACGGGTGGGGCCCACTAGGCCATGTGGCAGCCTATGGGCCCGCCACGTGTCATGTGGGGGCCCACACGCGAGCCCCGCTCCTCTTCGGCTTCGGCCGTGGGGCCCACCCGTGCCACGTGGCAGCCTCTGGGCACACCATGTGTCAGTGGGGTCCACTGCCCGGGTTTACCCGCGGCGGTTCGTCTTCCAGTGAGGCCCACAGCGCCATGTGGCAGCCGCTGGCACTGCCACGTGTCAAGTGGGGGCCCACAGCCCAGCCACCCGAGCTGAGTCAGTAGCCCGTGGGGCCACTGTGCTACGTGGCAGCCTCTGGCAGTGCCACGTGTTCGGTGGGCCCACTGCCCAGACACCCGCGCTGAGTCAGCAGCCCGTGGGGCCCACAGTGCCACGTGTCAGGTGGGCCCACCGACCAGTCACCCGAGCTGAGTCAGCAGCCCGTGGGGTCCACATTGCCACGTGGCAGTCTTTGGATGTGCCACGTGTTAGTGGTGCTCACTGTCGGTTAATTAAAATTTAATTACTGTTAGTTACTATTTAGCCCTAATTAATTACTGTTAGTGGTTAATTAAATTAGGATTAGTACTAATTACTTTTGAACAGTAACCATAATTAAATAATTATAATTAGAGATTAATTAAGAATTAATTAACTGTTAATTTAATCCTAAATAGTAATTAGGATAATTTATTACTATTGAACAGTAAATTAAATTTAATTTAATATTAACAGATAATTAAGACTAATTAAAAAGTAATTAGCACTAATTACTTGCTATAGTAAAAATATTAATAAATATAATTAAATTAATTAAATAATAGATTTATTAATGTTAATTAGCAATTAAGCCTAATTAATCACAAATTAATTAAAGATTAATGATTTCAAAAATTTTATATAAAAACTTTAGGAGTGAACAGTAAAATAATACAATTTGAATAAATGAATAGTAAAATAATTCAAATTGTATTTTTGAATAGTAAATCTTAAAAGTTTAATAACTTTTTATAGGATGATCTAAACATAGCCAATATAGGTCTTTAAATACTCAGAAAAATGTAAAGATTCAAATAACATAATGTAAAAATTTATTTCAGGGTACGTATAACGAGGTAGCATTTTAGGACCTCTTTAGAGCCTCATAACTTTTTACTCGATTATCGAAACATAGTCAATATGGGTCTTAAAATGCTCAGGAGAGCGGCCCCATTACCGTAGTAGTATTAGTTTTCTCATTCGAACATCAAGATAAAAAGTCAACCCTAGAATTTAGAGTTTACTTTGGTGAAAAATGACCAAAATGCCCCCGGAATTCAAACGGCCATAACTTAGTCAAATCAACTCCAAATTGGAAAATTCAAGATGCTAATCAGCCTAGAATTTCAATGTCATCATTATAACAAAATAATATTTAGGATCTGAACCCTGGAAATTTAGGTAAATTACCAAATTACCCATAGCCTTATTTTAGTCATAACTTGACTGTTTCTCGCCTGATTTATGCGTATTTACTGTCTATTTTCAAGTTAGACAATAAGGAAT
This sequence comes from Gastrodia elata, assembly GCA_016760335.1. NCBI lineage: Eukaryota > Viridiplantae > Streptophyta > Magnoliopsida > Asparagales > Orchidaceae > Gastrodia > Gastrodia elata. Next base: position 23,287,818 of record CM028678.1, read on the forward strand.
CAATTGGAACTAAGAGTAATTATTTCTGACCACTAAGTCAAAAGTTGACTTTTGACCCTTAAAGTAGGGGCAAAATGGTCATTTTGCCCTAGGATTGGACTAAGTATCCTTACCCTTTGGATAACATCCCAGAATGCCAAGACTAATATTATAATCATCTTAGTAATGTTTGAGCAAGTAAAATCAACTCTTAAGTCAGATTCCAATAATTTCTGCTAAATCTTAAGCACTGCACCTTAAGGACCTTTCCTGAGACTAGGACTAGATCATATGTTAGAGTTCACTCATTGGGTAAATTGGGTTACCCAATGGGTGAAACCTTGGTTTATTAGTTTCTAGACTTTCTTTTATTTTTCAACTCATTCTGATTATTTTATCTTTTAACCTTAAATTTAAGATAGGAGATTCATCCTATTAAGTTTGATTATTTAATAGGATTTGCCATGACTAGTAGATCACTTATAGAATAAAACTTAGAACCTAAGTCTTATCCTTCTTGGATTATGTGATTAAACTTAATTCTCGTAGTATTTAATCCATAATCTATAGGTTTAGAAGATCTTGATCAGATCTTAGTTAGAACATCTAAATTTACAAAACTAGGACGTATGATTCATTTATTTAACTCGTAGTCATCTAACTAATTGAACTAGATTGGAACCTGATCAGTTTCAATCCTTTTTAACTTATAAGGATGAATTTCTGAGTTACACTCGATTATAGAAAATTGGTGATCATGAACTTGTGTAACTTGGAATAGTTAGATGGTTAAGTAGAAAACAAATGATATTACCATGTTTAGTAGAGTCCCTTGCTTCTATTGATACTTTGTTGCTTACGCATTCCTTGATTTTTGTGCTATATTTTCTTGAGCATATCATACAAGATTTTTGATGCATAAATAAAATGTTAGGAAAATATGGAGACTCCTTAAATTTCTTGTGAAAATATTAAAGTAATTAATGAGAAGATAATGATTTGATGTGTTTGAGCTGCTTCTCAGTGTTCTTTTACTCATACTGATTGTTGCCCTAGCCGTATCGTGCTAGGAATCGCCCTAGCCGTACTGTGCTAAGATATTTCGGGTATGACTGTGGGTGACCTAATCGTATCGTGCTAGGAACCGCCCTAGTCGTACTGGTGCTAAGATCTTCAGCCCTGTTTGGTGAGCTTGTGTAGCTCTTTTCTGTATGGCAGATTGTGCACGCATGGTTTTATATGCAGTTGTTGTTGCTTACTTCAAATCATGATAAAAACACTAAATTAATAAATTTCATTATTTTGGCAGATCAAAGAAATTAAATTTGATTGAATTTATCAAAACAAGTCAGGTACGCAAATTTACTTATAAGTTTTATTTCAGTATTCTTAATTGAGCCATTTTCTATTTAAGTATTATTTGCACTGCTTACAGCATTTTAATCTGCAAAAGAATTATATCAAAAAGCATGTAACAAAAAGAATTTATATATATTTTGTGGTGCTTGTCTTTGGAGGGTGGAATGCAAAATTGGAATCTGTACAGATTGGGCTAGCTAGCAAGCCCCTGGGAGTTATATAGAGGGATTTAGCCTCTTGTAGGAAGTAGGCAAATCCAGAGGAAAGACACACCATCAGTTCCTAATTTGAGTAAGTTACCGACGGGTGGCGAGATAAGCTTCCTACAGATTTATGCCTATGGGTTTACCCATTTGGGCTCAGTGGTCTCCGGACTCGACTTATTGTTACATATGTTTTTGATAAAATTTATTATTTCATATATGTTGATTTTCACAGCTATTTTGTAGGGCAGAAATTGCATTTGAAAATTGCTTACTTTATTTGCAGTCTTTCTATTATTTTCATATGTGATTCATACTTATTTTAGGATGCTAGATTTATTCTTATAAGAACAATTTGCGTACTCCTACCTGACTGATAAACTAAAATTTTTTTGAGGTTTTGATAATTAAAAAGCTTAGAAGATCTGCTAAATTTAAAAGAAGAAGAAGCAGAAGAATGTAGATATTTTATTTCTTATTTTTTTGTAAAATTCAAACTGTTGTAACTTTTCATATATGTTTTGGCTCTATGTATAAAAGGACTGTGAATTATTATTTTATTTTATTATGTCCTTTTTGAATCATAAAGATGTATATATTTTCAATTAAGATTGAATTGTTCTTTAAAGACTCTCGAACTTCGATCCCCGGTCACCACAGAAATTGGTATGAGAGCGAAGTTTGAGACTATTTAAGGAATAATTCATTAGAATAGCCAACTATATGAATACAATTACTAAGTTATTAGAAGTTAGATTTTAAGTTGGAGAGCCAACTAAGTATAGTTTATTATTTCTCAGATTATGGATAGTCAAAACAACAATAACAACAACAATCAATCACAGGAGGAAAATGTTCCTCAAAACACTCCTAGTCATAACGAGACTGTTTCACCTAACGTTGAAGCAGTCTATTCCTTTGATCATAGTGGAGCAAATCAGATGCTCCAGTTCATGAATATGATGAGTCAATTCATGAACAGTCAACAAATCCAGAATCCTCATCCTATTAAGAGAAAAGCAGTAAATGAAGACATGCAAATATTTCTTAAACTTCAGCCACCCAGATTTAATGGCAAAGCAACTCCTTACCAAGCTGAGGAGTGGATTCAAAGGATAGAAAAGGAGTTTAAATGTGCTAATAGCTCAGAAGACCAGAAGGTATCTCTAGCTACTTATCTTCTAACAGAAGCTGCTGAGAAGTGGTGGAAGATAACTAAGAACATCAGATTCTAGAATAGATCAGAAGAAGAAATCCAATGGGAGGAATTTGTGAAAGCATTTTTGGGCAAATATGTGCCTCAATCTACTAGGCAGACGATGAGAAAAGAGCTATTAAACCTAAAGCAAGGAAGTCACACAGTAACTGAATATGAGGAAGAGTTCACTCGTCTAGCCAGCTTTGCTCCAGAAATGGTCACCACTGAAGTAGTCAGATGCCATTTATTCCTTAATAGATTAAGGAATAACTTTCAACATATCCTAACACCTCTTCAAATTTTAAACTTTGCCCAACTAGTAGAGAAAGCCAAGCTTATGGAAGCTCAAGAAGAGCAGTACTCTTCTAGAATGAAAAGACCAGCATTCTCCCCTCATTTTCAATCCAAGAGGCAGCAATTCTCCAGACCTCAAGGAAAAGTGTATAATATTCAAGGTAACTCAAGTAGACCTGCTCCGAGAACACCAAACACTTGCAGGTTTTGTGGAAGAATTCAAAGTACAGATAAATGCTTAACTGGTGAAGGTCAATGCCACCGGTGTGGAAGGACAAATCATCCCATAAAATTCTACCAAGCCACTTATACAGTCAATAGGTATCAAATCCCAAATCAAGGAAAAGCAGTTATGAAGAATCAAGGAAGACCACCAGAAAATCAACAAAATAATATTGCATCTTCCAGTAATCCAAGAAACAATCAAGCCCAAGCTAGAATATTCAACCTATCTCAAGAAGAGGCAAAAGAAAAACCTGACATGGTCATAAGTACCATTTTATTATTTCAGTACCCATATTCAATCCTTTTTAATTCTGGAGCTACGTATTCTTTTATTGCGTCAAAAATAGTCCAACAGTATTCATTACCAGTAGAACAACTTTCATCAGCACTTAAAGTTAATCTACCATCAGGAGAGTTCTTAGAAACAAACATCTTCTGTAATTGCAAATTAGATATAAATGGAAATTCTTGGGAAGCTAAACTCACAGTCATCTCTATAACTAGTTTTGATATTATCCTTGGGATGGACTAGATGAGTCAGAATAAGGCATTGATTGATTGTGCAAAGAAGAGGGTATATATTTATAATGAAGATAAGAGAATAACCTTTATTGGTCAAAGAAGTGCAATTATTAGTCTTATCCCAGCAAACAAGATTGAAAAATTCATTAGAAAGAAGTATCCTATATTCCTAACCCTACTCTCAAGTTCTGAAGTTAAAACTACAACTTTAGAAGAGACTACAGTTGTAAAAGAATATGCAGATGTATTTTCAGATGAACTTCCAGGTTTGCCACCTAAAAGAGAAGTAGAGTTTAGTATTGATTTAAGTCAGGGTACGAATCCTTTATCAAAAGCTCCATACATAATGGCACCCAAAGAATTAGAGGAACATAAGAATCAACTTCAAGAATTGACTGAAAAAGGATTTATAAGACCAAGTAATTCTCCTTGGGGAGCCCCAGTTTTATTTGTTAAGAAGAAAGATGAAAGTATGCGATTATGTATCTATTACCGGGAATTGAATAAGATTATTATTAAGAATAAATACCCATTACCAAGAATAGATGATTTATTTGACCAGTTAGTTGGTGCTTCCATATTTTCAAAAATTGATCTGAGATCTGGTTATCACCAACTTCGTATCAAAGACGAAGATATTCCTAAGTCTGCATTCAGAACGAGATATGGGCATTATGAATTCTTAGTGATGCCTTTTGGGTTAACAAATGCCCCATCTTACTTTATGGATCTAATGTAGCGAATAATGAAACCCTATCTAGATTCTTTTATTATCGTCTTTATTGATGATATATTAATCTATTCTAAGAATGCTAAGGAACATGAAGAGCATCTTAGAATCACCTTGAACCTACTAAGGCAACATCAACTGTATGCTAAGTTCTCAAAATGTGAATTTTGGCTTCACTCAGTTGCCTTCTTAGGCCATATATTTAGTAAGGAGGGAATATCAGTTGATCCCAGCAAGATAAGTGCAATTCAAGATTGGCCCCAACCTACTTCAGTGACAGAAATAAGAAGTTTCTTTGGATTAGCTGGGTATTATCGCAAGTTTGTTAAGAACTTTTCTCATATTGCAGTCCCTCTTACTCGTCTCACTCAAAAAGATGTAACTTATGTATGTGACTCATCTTGTGAATCAACATTTAAGAAACTAAAAGAATGTCTAACTTCAGCTCCTATTCTAGTTCTACCAGTTGAAGGAAAAGAATATCAAATTTATTGTGATGCTTCTGGAATTGGATTAGGCTGTGTTCTTATGCAGGAAGGAAAAGTGATAGCTTTTGCATCTAGACAGCTTAAAGTCCATGAGAAGAATTATCTAGTTCATGACCTGGAGTTAGCTGCAATAGTCTTTGCACTAAAGATCTGGAGACACTACTTATATGGAGTAAGATGTGAAGTCTTTACAGATCATCAAAGTCTGAAGTATATTTTTACTCAGAAAGAGATCAATTTAAGACAATGAAGATGGTTAGAATTAATCAAAGACTATGATTTATCAATTCAATATCATCATGCCAAGGCAAATATAGTAGCAGATGCACTAAGTCGTAAGGCAGTTTCACATTTTCATGTGTTGACTTCTAATCCTATATTACTCAAAGAAATAGAAGATCTTCAATTAGAAGTCACATTGCTATCAAATGCTAAGCTATTTCAGATGACTGTAGAATGTTCATTAATGGATGAGATTAAAGAAGCTCAACACCTTGATGAAGAATATAACTCCTTATCTGCATCCATTCAATCAGGAAAGCAATTAAAATTGAATTTAGATTCAAATAAGAATATTTGGTGTGGATCTAAAATATGGATACCAAATAAAGATGAGCTAAGAACTAAAATATTGAAAGAAGCTCACCAGTCTAGATATTCAATTCATCCTGGGAATAATAAGATGTATCAAGACTTGAAATCCCATTTTTGGTGGCCAGGAATGAAAAGAAGTATAGTAGAATTTATATCAAAGTGTGAAGCCTGTAACCTGGTAAAAGCAGAACATCAGAAACCAGGTGGATTACTTCAATCTCTAGCTATACCTCAATGGAAATGGGAAGATATCTCTATGGATTTTATAACTGAATTTCCTCGTTCAAAATTCAATAATGATTCTATTTGGGTAATTGTGGATAGGCTTACAAAATCAGCACACTTTTTACCCATTAAGCAAACAGATTCAGTAGACAAATTGGCAAGGATCTATCTAAAAGAGATAGTAAAATTGCATGGTATTCCAAAAACCATTGTTTTTGATAAAGATAGTAGATTCACTTCAAAGTTCTAGAAAGTAGTTCATCAAGACCTTGGTTCACAGCTCTGTATGAGTACAACTTTTCATCCACAGACTGATGGACAAACTGAAAGAGTAAATCAAAATCTAGAAGATCTTCTTCGCCTTTGTGTCTTAGATTTTGGAGGAAGTTGGGATGATCACCTTCCATTAATAGAATTCTCTTATAACAACAGTTTTCAGGCAAGCATTGGAATGACTCCTTATGAAGCCCTTTATGGAAGAAAGTGTATCACTCCTTTATCCTGGAACAGTGTTGGAGAAAATAGGATATTAAAATTAGATTTGATTCTTCAGGCAACAGAAAAGATAAAAATAATTCAGCATCGAATGAAAGCAGCTCAAGACAGGCAGAAACAGTATTTTGATGCTCATCATCGTCATATTGAATTTTCTATTGGAGATTTTGTATATTTGAAAGTGAACCCATTCAGATGAATTTCCAGATTTGGAGTTTCTGGGAAGTTAAGTCCAAGATTTATTGGACCTTTTGAAGTTTTGAGAAGAGTGGGCCAAGTAGCTTATCAGATCAAACTTCCAGTACACTTAAGTCTGATGCACGATGTGTTTCATATCTCTTCACTAAGAAAATGTTTATCTAAACCTTCAATGAGAGTGGAAGTAGAAGATATCAATTTGCAACCAAATCTAAGCTATGTGATCGAACCAGAAGAGATTCTAGATCGAGATGAAAGAAAATTAAGAAGTAAAACTATTCCCATGATAAAGGTTAAATGGAAGAATTATCATAAAGAAGAAGCCACATGGGAAGAAGAATCAAGTATGAGGAAAGCATATCCTCATTTATTCCAATAGTAAGTAATTCTAGATCTTGAAAATCTCTTTAAAAATTTAGATTGATGTCGGGACAACATCTCTTTTAAGTTGGAGAGAATGTAAAATACCAAGATTTCAGTCTCAAATTATTTATTAATATTTAAATAAATTTGACTTCAGATTGAAAATCTGACCTCACCATTGCGTTCACCACCCCCAAATTAGCTAGGGGTGAAGTTTTGAACGCATTTGGAAGTCGTTAATTTTTAGACGAATATTTTAATATTTTAATATTTTAATATTTTAATTTTTAAACGAATTGTCCGTATCTAGGGTTTGAATCCATGGACGATTCAGTCCACCTTCGAGGCTGAGACTGGTCCGGTTAGGTAGGTCTCGAGAAGACTTACCTTCGGCCATACGAGCCGATGCTTCTCGTCGTCGTTCACGCCAACAAAGCGGCTGCCCTAACTTCCCCTGTCACGAAGACGGGGCGAAGAAGAAAAAGGTTAACGGGCCGGACCGGGTTGACCCGGGCCCGACCCGTCCCAAATTATCACGTCAGTATGCAATAATAGCACAGAGGGACCCACTAACTGACTCCGCAGTTCCAAAGCCAATAGCCGTCTTCCACGTGGCTGGTGGGTCCCGTGCGCCATTATAAACCTGCGGAAAAAACAGTATTAATGAATATATATATATCTTAAAAATATATAACTAATATTAGAGTAATATCAAAATATTAAATAAATAAATAAAATATTTAATAAAATAAAAATATAAACAAAAAATTTAGAATTTGTAAATATACTAATTAAACATAATAATATCTATATATCTTAATCAGAAAATTTAATTTCAAAATTAATATTAAATAAATAAATACCATTAATTAAATCAATTAAAATACAATAATTTATACATAAATAATAAAAATATATAAATAAAAAACTTTATAAATAAATATAATTAAATAACAAATAGATAAATAGAAAATTTATGATAGCATAATAATTAAATTAATATAATAAGAATATTAATAATTTAAATAAATAATAATCAGAAAAATATAAATAAATAAATCATATTAAAAATAATAATAAATAACAGAAAATAGTAACATTAATATAAATATACTTATAAAGCAGATTAAGAAATTAATATATTAAATTAAAACAGTAAAATTAATATATATAAGTAGCCATATTTTGGAAATTTATAATTTATAAAATACTTAACCAAATTATACAAATAAATATATCAAATTTATCAGAAAAATATAAGGACTTTAAAGATAAAATTTATTTTCCTATAGGACTAGTATTTCACATAATGATATTTTAGATATTTAAATTATTATAAAAATGCCACTAAAATTCATTTAGCCATAACTTTACACTCACTACTCCAAACCTATTGAATATGGGTTTTAAAATACTCACAAAACCATAAGAAATATTTTAAGAAAGAATAATTTTGCTGTTTGGATTAAAATTTGACTAATCATAATTAGGACATAACCCTAATTAAGCCTTTAACCCTAGAAACTTCAAACAGCCATAAATTAGTCATTTTAGCTCCAAACTAAGTGATCCAAATATCTATTTAGATCAAAAAAACCTAAATTTCAGTAAACTAAAAAAATATTTAGAATCCAACGGTTAGATCTCCTAATCAACTCTAATTACTCTAAAAACTTAATTAGTGAATATTAGCAAATATAATAATCCAAATTAAGTAATTTCAATTTTAAATGACTCATAAAGTAAATTAAAACCTAATTATATAATTAATTTATTAAATTTGTGGCAAAAATCACTAATCACTCTCTAATTATAATAAACCTTAAATATTAACCCTAGAAATTAGAATAGCTATAACTTAATCAATTCATATCAGAATTTGATAAATTTGGACTCTGTAGAAACCTTACGACATAATATTCAATAAACTAACATAAATTTTGTATTATTTTAAGAGTAAAATTACTAAAATGCCCTTATAAGGTCAAATTTCCAATTTGACCTTATAAGGCATAAATAATTATAAAACTTAATAAAATTCAAATAAATCAAAATAGTTATAATACTTCAAATCATGATAAAAACACTAAATTAATAAATTTTATTATTTTGGCAGATCAAAGAAATTAAATTTGATTGAATTTATCAAAATAAGTCAGGTACGCAAATTTACTTATAAGTTTTATTTCAGTATTCTTATTTGAGCCATTTTCCATTTGAGTATTATTTGCACTGCTTACCGCATTTTAATCTGCAAAAGAATTATATCAAAAAGCATGTAATAAAAAGAATTTATATATATTTTGTGGTGCTTGTCTTTGGAGGGTGGAATGCAAAACTGGAATCTGTACAGATTGGGCTAGCTAGCAAGCCCCTGGGAGTTATATAGAGGGATTTAGCCTCTTGTAGGAAGTAGGCAAATCCAGAGGAAAGACACACCATCAGTTCCTAATTTGAGTAAGTTACCGACGGGTGGCGAGATAAGCTTCCTACAGATTTATGCCTATGGGTTTACCCGGTCGCCACAGCTTAAGTTATAAATGATGATTTATAGCTTCCCTGTTTCTTTGTATTGCTTGCTGCTCCTTTTTATTTATATATGTTGCTTAGATGTTGTCAAATGGTGATATTGCTTAACACTTATAATAATTAATCAGCTTAAAATGTACTTAGATAATTGTCTAACCAGATTTTTCTTTTCTTTGGCTGGGGCCCTACATTGTGAAACCGACAATGACAGACTCCTTTCAGTTAGACGAGCAGGAGTTAGGTGTGGAGCCTTACCCAGAGGAGGAACCCGTGGAAGAAGCTGTCGTCTAGTTCCTTTATATTTCGAGTGAGAATGAGTGGTTTTCATTCTATCTTTATTTAAACATTTTAAATGATGTAATAATGCAGGTACCATTGACTATATATTTGGATTGTATACTTATATTATGAGTTCTATTTTTCTTTCCTATTTGTCTTGTGATACTTGGATGGTTTACATTTCCTTAAATTGCTTCCGCACCCTGTTTGTTTACTTATACAGTGACTGTTAGTTTTATTCTGTGTTAATCCTTCCATAATCAGGTGAATTATGGAGTCTATCCTAATCCAATGATAAGTGAGGGGTTACCAGAGTGACACCCCACCATTAACATAAACCTTCGGCTGATTAAGGGTGGTGGGCGCCACAAGTTTAGACCCAAAATATTTTGATCTCGGAATTTAATTTTGATTGCATTTTTGAATTCCTCACCCCCAAATTAGCTAGGGGTGAAATTTTGGTGTAATTTGAAAATCATTTAGGCCATAATTCACATTTAATTAAAATGGTTTAATTGCATATTAGGATTTCCAACAATCTGATTTTGCAAATTTAACATATACCCGTTAAAACGGTCGGGGTCCGCTGTGCGGACCGCGGACGATCCGCTGTGGAGCCCGGGTCACGACAGCGGAGCCCCGCAAATCTAGCCGTTGCGCTTAAGGAATCAACGACTAGGATTAGATCCCGCAAAACCGCGGATCCGCCATTGGATTTGCTCGACCGATCCTACGACCCGGATCGCTTCCGCGATCGGCCCTTAGGATCCGAGCCATTCCGCCATTTGATCGATCGATCAGACGGCATCCGAAGGTCCCGCCACTATGAACCTTCGTCTTCCTCTCAACTTGCGTAGGCGATCCCAGGAGCTCTCGAATTGCTGATAGTAGGCTATCCTGGAGTTCAGGATCCTTTGCAGCACCTAAAAGCTTAGCTAAGGTCAGTCGAACCCTTAGTCGATCCTCCCGAGCTCCCCCGTCCAACCAGGTACCCCCATTTGCCAGTTTCGAGCCAATGAGGCTCGGACCTTCCTCTTTTTGATTCGATTACATACGTATTGTCAAAATGAACTCACTGATATCATAATTGAGCATACGCTAGCCCCGACCGATCGAATCGATCGATCAGGCTAAGTCCCTTAACGAATGTCTCGGGTGTGTAAGGTCTCGACATTCCAGACCACCTCAGGCCCTCAGACCAGGGAGCTGCGATCCGTCTCACCTCCCTGAAGGTGTAAGAATCAAGCCCTGGGTCTGGCATGGCCTCGGTGGGGAGATTTATCCCCATAGTAGCTTCATTAAATGAGCCATCGGGTAAGTAAGGTCCGGCCAACCCGTACCATCTCACAGAGGGCTTTGGGTCCCATTCGGTGCGCCTGACCATGGTGAACGTGTAGCGATCATCAGTTGGTCATGTTGTGGTTGAGATGCACCCGAATTAACAGATTAGGGTTTCCCTAATCGGATCCTTCCATCGGGACAAAGGATCAGGGACGAAGCCCTGTGTGGGTCGGGCCGACCCGTGGCCCGCGTGGTGCGACAGTCCCAGGTCTTCGGGCCCCGGCTGGCCCGCATATTTTGGTGAACGGGCCGAACCCGTTTTAATTATATTCGAATAATTGGAATTATTTTCCACAAGGAAAATAATTCAATTATTCAAATCATATGAAATCATTTAATTAAATATACATAATGTATTAATTGAATAACTTTTAATCCACTGGTCCAAACCCTATAATATTATATATGAAATTGATCAGAAAATCCTCAGGGGTCTGAATATAAAATAATTTTGAACATCTAATGGCTAAATTTTCCATTTTTACCTAATTATTATATATCTTGATTAGAGTTGATTAGCAATTATACTTAACTAATTTGTATGTTTAGGGTGTCATTAGTCTCCTTATGAATAGTAGAATGAATATGCTAAGTGAATTATTTTTCTAATATTTGTATTTCAATTTATGTCATAATCTTGTTAAATCATGATTAGTGAAAATTAGATTTTGTATATATTGGATCTTAGCAAACTTAGTCTCTGATTAATTATATAATTAAATAGAACTTATGTGCTAATTTGTATGAAATTTCGATGGCTAGATTTAAAATTAGGTGATAATCCTTGTGAATTAATTTAGGGCTTGATTAGCACTAATTAGTTTCTATTTTTCTGAATTCTTTTTTTAATATGATTTATAATAGTAAGCTAGATGTATGTAAATCATGTATGCAAATTTTGAGGTATAAATTGAATAAATCTAAAATTGGGAACTTAAATCTCTTAATTAACCTTAAAAAGTCTTAAGATTTTGATCAAGCAATTAAGGCTTGATCTATGTCTAAAATTGCCACCAATACTACATCCCAAATTCACTGATTTGACATTGATTTATAAATAAACATTTGATCTTAATTAGGCATGAGTAAGGGGTTAAACTCTAATCTATTTAATTAAGATTCAAACTCTTAAATCCTTAATTAAATTAACTTAATTATAAGAAAATGAAATTAACATTATTCCAATAATATAATTGATTTGGTATTTATCTTAAACATTTGAATTAGACATGTTAAGGTGTTGATAAATTTATGTGATTGAATAATCTGAATCAAAACTTTAGATCCTTGATTCTCCCCTAAATATGACTACTAGCATAAAGTGATAATATAACTGTGAGGACCAGGGATCGAAGTTTGAGAATTTCAAAAGAATAATCCATAGAATTTGGAAATATACAATTTTTATATAAAAAAATAATAATATATATATTGTCCAAAGTCCAATTATACAAGTAGAGAGAGAGCCATACATATATGAATTTACAACAGTTTAATATTTATAATATAGATTAAACATTCTTATTTTCTCACATCTCTGTTTCTTCTCTTTTAATACTCAGGCAGATCTTCAAAGTTTAATTTTCAAAACTTGAAAAATACAGTTACCAGTCCGTAAATCGTTCTTATAAGAGTGTTCTAGCATCCTATAATCGGCATAAGTCAAATGTGGAAATGAATGGAATATTTGCATAATATATATGAAAGAAAAGTAAATTTTCAAATTTAAATATTGCCCTGCATGTTAGCTTTGAAATTCAATAAAAAACATGAAATAAATAAATTTTATCAAAAGCACTTGTAACATAAAGTCGAGTCCATAGACTCCTAAGCCCAAATGGGTAAATTCATAGGCATATCCTTTTAGGAAACTTTCTCGCTACCTATTAGTAGCTTACTCAAGTTTGGAAATGATGGTGTGTCTTACCTCTAGATTTGCCCACTTCCTAATAAAGGCTAAATTCATCCATATGACTCCTAGGGGCTGCTAGCAGGCCTAATCTGTACAGATTCTCAGTGTTGCATTTTTCCCTCCAAAGACAAATACCACAAATATAATACATTTCATCTTTTTGTTACATGCTTCTCGATAATATTCTTATGCAGATTTATAAGCGGTAAGCAGTTTTGGAATATAAATAATACTCAAATGAAAATGGCTCAAAATAAAAATACTGAAATAAAACTTATAAGTAGATTTACGTACCTGACTGTTTTGATACAATTATAACCAAATCAATTCCTTTGATCTGCCAAAAATAATTTAATTCATTAATTTAATATTTTATGATTTAATATGATTTGTAATATTAGGTTTATTTGTAATTTAGGTTTCTAAAATAATAATAAAATGATCTAAATACATTTAAATTGATTTTGAATTATTAACTTACTAATTTAAGATATAAAAAACTATTTTAATTTATTAAAATTTATTTAATTTAATATTTGGCCAAGGATTAAGGCTAATAAGCTTAAATTAAGAGTTTATTAACAATTATACTTATGGAATTCTATAATTATTATTATAATTATGATGTTTACTGTCTAAAAATTCCATAGAACCTAAATTTGTTAAATTCTAATAAGTTTTGATCAAGTTATGGCCAAATTAGAGTTTATAGTGATTAGTGAGTGATTAGTGAAATTAATCACAAAATCACTAATTCAACTATACCACTAAGTTCTAATCTACTCTAGGAGTTCTCTGAAACTTAAAATTGTTCAATTTGGATTATTAAATTTGCTAATTTTCACTAATCAAATTTTAGGATAATTAGAGTTGATTAGAAGTTCTAATCATTGGATCCTAAATATTTTTATAGATTACTGTAAATTAGATTTTTCTGATCTAAATTGAGTTTTGAATAACCTAATTTGGAGTTCAATTGACTAAGTTATGGTCAATTGAAGTTCTAGGGTTAAATGACTTAATTAGGGTTAGGTCCTAAATGTGATTAGTCTAAATCTAATCCCAACAGCAAAATTAACACTACTAAAATATTCCTTAAGATTTTTTGAGTATTTTGAGACCCATATTAGGTATATTTGGAGTAGTGGATACAAAGTTATTGTTATTTGAATATTTGTGACATTATTTAAATTTAATTAATACCCCTAAATATCACTAGATGATATACTAGTTTTACAGCAAAACTAATATCATTATTAAATTTCTCATATTTTTTTGATGAATTTGATATATTTGATTGTATGATTTGGACTTGTATTTATCAAGATATTAAGGTTTAAAATTTAGGATTTATTTAATTAAATGTATTCATTTAATTCATTAATATGAGTTTTACAGATTAATCCTCTGTTTAATATATTTACCTAAAATAATGTATTATTATATGTTACTGATTAATTATATTTATTATCCTATTTATGAATATATATACATATATTATTAGTCAATATATGCATTTATTATTGCTTAAAACTATATATACAAATCAATATATATATATATATATATATATATATATATAAATACATTTATTTTAATTTTTATTTATTTATGTTGGATGAGATCTCTGGCAGCCCCTTCCATCAACGTGGTGCGAGCGTAGTAACAGCCCAAACTCTTAACACTAAGTATTGTCCGCTTTGGCCTGAAAGGCCTCACAATTTTGCCCTCAAAAGATAACTTCTTAGCAGGTCACCCATCCTAGGAGTGCTCCCACCTGAGCACGCTTAACTTTGGAGTTCTTATCAGGAACTCCACCATTATCTGGAAAGGCACCTCGATGTTTAAGAGTTTCACTTATTACTACTTAAGTGGGTCTTCACAATAACTAAACTGATTTAATAATTGATCTGACTCTAATAATATCCTTGATTTAAATCTCATAATCTTAGAATAAGATATGATTAGATGGCTTCATCATCTGATCTGATCACTCTAAACCTAACTATTAAATAGAACCTAAAATGTTAGTTTTAGAATTAATGGTGTGAGATCTTAAGTATCTCAGCATAAGATTGTATCTGAATATTTTAAAGACTTAAATTTAAATATACATTGAGGTAGGAGAATTTTATATACTTATTGAGGTAGAAGCTTAGATGATCCCTTAACCTTAGAAGTTAATATTAACCCCTCGTGATAGGAAACACTCAAGATACTAGAATAATACTTTTCATTATGGTAGAATCTAGATTGAGTGATCCTTGATCACATTCTTCTTAAAGCCTTGTAAATGACTTACCTATTTAGCATAAGAATCAATAGTCTTGATAAATCCTTATTGTTAAATAGAGTTGTTGAACCCAGGTTATTGGTTGGTGTAGTATGGTATACCCATAGTACTGGATTCCTTCAGTAGTATTCAGGATTGGTTGATTCACTCTAAGCTGGACTTATAAGCAAGTGTTATCCCGGGGGATTAGACGAATACAGTTCTGTTATAGTAAATCTCCAAAGACTAAGAGTGTATTAAATAGGTAATAGTTTCTTAGTTTGATTAAAATACAAATCGCAAACGGGTGATGCCTCCTGGAGAAGACCGCTTCAATAGGTGTGGCTCAAATAAACTAATTAATTAGAGTTACCTTCTTTAAGACATTAAGTATGATTATGTATAGGACATATTAATAACTTAGCTTGAGATATAAATCGCTAATGGGTGATGTAACAGCCCAGGTTGTTACCTTAGTCAATTAGGACTAATCTGAGTTTTAAGACTAATAATAAGTGCTAATTAGGTCAAATGGAATCAACCTCTAAGACCTAGCCTAAATTAGGAGTCAAATGGATCGAATCCTAATTTCTGGAAAATCCAGAAAATCCTAGAATTGAGCTACCTAAATTGACCTCCGATCGAAAAATGGACTTCGCCATTGTGCTCCTTACCCCCAAATTAGCAAGGGGTGACGTTTTCGTGCCAATCGGAAGTTGTCAAAAATTCGGCGAATATTTTAATAATATTTAATGACTCGAAATTTGGGAAATTAAAATACTCGTCGGATCAAAAATCCGACCTCGCCGTTGCGTTCCTCACCCCTCAAATAGCTAGGGGTGAACATTTGGAATTTTTTTGGAATCAATTTCATTATTTAAATTAAATAGGGAGTTAATTAATTATATATTAATTATATAATAAATTTATTAAAGTAACAGTGACGTCTGCCTAAAAATGCGCGCCGTCAGTTTCGAGCGACGCCGTCCATCCCTTCCGTCTCCTCGAGCATGCGATCCGGGCCGTTGGATCGTCCCGATCGAACGGCCTTGCGTCTTCATCCCCGCGGCCCGCACGCAGGTCTCCAAGCGGCAACCGGCCGCTGCCGCTTCCAATCGCGGCGTCTCAAGGCCTCGGCGAGTCTGCCCGTGGCCAATAAGGACCCCCACTCGACCTCACAACCCACCCTACGCGCGACCGAAGCCTCAGGAGTCCAACCTGAGCCCTCGAAGTTCCGGACCGTCGATCCCGGTACCTCGCTAACCTACTCGTTAGACATGTGATTGTCCATTTTACTTTCGAAAGGCTATTCCACCTCGTTGATTGACGATCCTACGGTTCGATCGAGCCAAGTCCAACCGGATCGATCGGATTATCCGATCGATCCACAGTACAAACCGTTAGGGTTCGTTTTGCCGAACCCTAACGGCTATGGTTGACCATAGCCGCCGACTCCGGCCACCTCCGGCGATGCCGCCGACGTGTAGGCCTCATCGAGGGCTACCGTCGGCCGTGCGAGCCGAGGTGGTCCGGCACCGGGAAGGCCGGCAAAAGCCGTGCCCTAGCCCGGCGCCCTCTGGACGCCCCGCGAAGCGGTTGAAGTTGGGGTCGGGCGGGTCGACCCGAGCCCGACCCAACCGCGTCGGGTCTGCATAAGCCCTGGTGGGGCCCACAGCGCCACGTGGCACCTTCCAGGAGTGCCACGTGTCAAGTGGGACCCACCCCCAAAGGCCGTGTCTCTTCGGCTTTGGCCATGGGGCCACTGCGCCACGTGGCAGCCTCTGGGCACACCACGTGTCAGGTGGGGGCCCACTGCTCGAGTCCCGTGGCGCTTCGGCTTCAGCCGTGGGGCCCACTGCGCCATGTGGCTTCCGCTGGGCACGCCACGTGTCATGTGGGGGCCCACTGCCCGAGCCCCGCGGCTCTTCGGCTTGCCCCATGGGGCCCACTGTCAAGTTAGACAATAATTAAGCTAATTAATTAATATTAATCAGTTATTAACTAAGTTAGTAGTTAATTAATCATAATTAGAGTTAATGAATTTTCAACAGTAATCTTATAATTAATTAATTGTAATTAATAATTAGAGAATAATTAGGCTTATTTTAATAATAATTAATTATTAACAGTAATTAGAATAATTAATTAATATTAATCAATAAATCTATAATTAATTATTCCTAATTAAATATTAGCAGATAATTAAGATTAATTAGCCTGTAATTAGCCTAATTACTTTTTAACAATAAAATAATAATATTATATATTTAGATTAATTAAATAATGGATTAATTAATACATAATTAATAATTAGATCTTAATTATAGATTAATTAATGGATTAATAATTACAGAAATTATGTATATATAACTTTAGAAATGAACAGTAAAGTAATTCAATTTGAATAAATGAATAGTAAAATAATATAAATTGTATTTTTGAATAGTAAAGCTTAAAAGTTCAATATTCTTTATAGGATAATCCAAATATAGTCAATATAGGTCTCAAAATACTCAAAAAAATAAAAAAAAATCAAATGACATAATGTAAAAATTAATTTTGGGTACGCATAATGATGTAGTATTTAGGACATATTTAGGACCCCATAACTTTTGACATAGTTGACCAAACATTATCAATATGGGTCTTCAAATGCTCAGGAGAGTGGCCCCATCCCTGTAGTAGTATTAGTTTTCCCATTTGAATATCAGGATAAAAAGTCAGCCCTAGATCTCACAGTTGACTTCAGGGGGAAAAAGACCAAAATGTCCTTAGAATTCAAATAGCCATAATTTGATCAAATCAACTCCAAATTCAAAAAATCAAGAAGCTAACTAGTTTAGAATTTTAATGTCACCGATAAACTAATACAATATCTAGGATCTGAACCCTAAAAATTTAGAAAATAACCAAAATACCCCTGACCTTATTTTTGTCATAACTTGACCGTTTGGAGTCCAAATTGGACACGCTTACTGGCTATCTTCAAGTTAGATAGTAAGGAATTATTTGGAACTAAGGAAATTCAGTTTGGACCCTTAAGTCAAAAATTGATTCTTCGGACCCTTAAGTAAGGGCAAAATAGTCATTTTGCCTTAAGATTGGACAAAATACCCTTAACCTTTAATTAACTTCTCAAGACTCTAAAACCAATATTATAATTGTATTAGTGACATTTAAGTGAATGAAATCAACCATTAGGTCAGATCCCAAAATTTTCCTAAGTCTTTAACACTACACCTTAAGGATCTTTCCTAAGACTAAGACTAGATCATATATTAGAGTTCATTCATTGGGTACATAGGTTACCCAATAGGTGAAACCTTGGTTTTATTAATTTTTAGACTTTTCTTTTATTTTACAACTTATTTTGATTATTTTGTCTTTTAATTTTAGTTTAGGATGCGAGATTCATCCTATTAAGTTTGATTACTTAATAGGATTTGCCTTAATTATTAGATCACTATTAGAATAAAACCTAAAACTTAGGTCTTATCCTTTGGGATTATGTGATTAAGCCTAATTCTCGTGGTGTTTAATTCATAATCTATAGTTTATAAGATCTTGATCAGATCTTAGATAGAACGTCTAAATTCATCAAATTTAGGACGTATGATTTATTGATTCAACTCATAGTCGTCTATCTGATTGAACTAGATTAGAACCTGATTAGTTCTAATCCTTTTTAACTTATAAGGACGAATTTCTAAGTTATACTCGATAGTAAAAAAATGGTGATCCTGAACTTGTGTAACTTGGAATAGTTATAATGGATAAATTAGAAAATAAATGATATTACTATGTTTAGTAGAGTCCCTTACTTCTATTTGATGTTTGTTGCTACGCATTCATTGTATATTTGTGCCTTAACTCCTTGAGCATATCATATAAGATCTTTTGATGCATAAATAAAATGCTAGGAAAATATGGAGAGTCTTTAGATTCCTTGTGAAAATATTAAAGTGATTGATTAAAGATAATAATTATATGTGTTAGAGCTGCCTCTCAGTTATGTCTTCTGATTACCTAGTCTCCTTATTGACACTAGGGGAAGACTTTATTTATATCTTCTGTTTGCTTAGTTATGTGCTAATTGCCTAGTCTCCTTGTTGACACTAGGGGTACACAGTTTTGTGCCTTAGCCGTGATGGTGCTAAGATCCTTTTTACATTCCGTGGACTAGATTAGCTCTTTTCTGTATGACTGTTAGTACACAAATGTTTATATATGTGTTTAGTTTTTATATTTTATTTACTTTTCAGCATTTTTATTCAATCAACTATTTTCTTTGTATTGCTTATATATTTTAGGATGTTAAAATTTTGCTGCTATTTATATGTATCATTACTGAGTTCAGTTATTTTAATTTGCATGTTTTTTTTATCATCAGCATGTTTATGATGTAGTATTTTCTTCCAGTACTTGTTTAGTTATTTATATTCATATGCCTTAGCTTGTTTTGCTTGCATTTGTGGCATGTCGTAGCCTCTCTTTTTGCTTAAATTATAAATAATTGTTTATAGCTTTTTCTTTTCCTTTTGTTTTGCTAGTGGCTCCTATATTTGTTATAGCTATTTCTTAGAATTTGTAAAATGGTGATATTACAAAACATATAAAAACTTATCAGCCTAAAATGTACTTAGATAATTGTCTAACACAAGATTTTTCTTTTTTTTTTGCTAGGGCTTTACATTGTGAAACCGATAATGGCAGATCCTCTTCAGTTAGACGATCAGGAGCTAGGTGTGGAGCCTTATCCAGAGGAGGAGCCTTTGGAAGAAGCAGTTGTTTAAATTCATCATAAGTGAGGATGAGAGTCTTTTCATTCTCTTATTACTTAAACTTTAAATTGATGTAATAATACAGGTACCATTGACTATGTGTTTGGATTACTATGCCTTTTATTCTAAGTCATATTTCATTATATTTATACTGTGACGCTTGGATGTTTCTTATTATAAATCGCTTCCGCACTTTGTATGAATTCTTATTAAGTGACTGAATGTTTGATTCTATGTTTACTCCTTCCCTTATTAGGTGGATTGTGGATTTCATCCTAATCCATTAATAAGTGAAATGTTAGCTAGAGTGACACACCACCCCTTAGCTTAATCTTGTGGATTAAGGGGTGGGGCGCCACAATGCCGGGTCACCAAAATGATTGCTTTAAGTCCTGGTATATTTTAGTACTGCCTGTATGAACGTGATATCCAGAATAATGACATTCTACCAAAACTTCACGGTGCATTAATTTAGGAATCCACAGACGATTTCCTTAATAAACTACGCCATTACGCATCTGCAAATCTTGATGATGACCACCTTGGTGATTAACTTGGAGTCAAAATTTTAACTGCTTAATGGGATTTTAACGCCGCAAAATTTATGAGCACTGAGTTGGGCTCCAGATGGAAGTCCAACATTTAATAGCTTAGCTAATTTGTACGAGGGCAGTTCAAGAATATCGACAAAACTTTCAGAAATAAAAGAATGACTAGCACTAGCGTCGAATAACACATTGCGGGGCTGGTCATTAAAATATAGCGTGCCTAAAATTATTCATACGAATTGCATTAACTAATTGCGATATTTAAAGTGCAGAACTACAATTTAAATTAGAGGTTCGAAAATGTGTACCTGAAACCACATTATTATCTTCCAAAGCCTCGAGCGACGTTTAGGCGTAGACTCAAGCAGGACCGGCAGGACGATTGTTCACCTGCTTCCTGGGATTATTCTGAAACTTTGGAGCAGAAGGTTTGTAACAACCCAGGTTGTTACTGTAACAACCCAAAGTTATTACCCAACTTAAATCTAGCTTAATCATATCATAATTATCATTCCATCACGTTCATCTAGTCATTAGAACCAAATCCTGAAAGTTTGGAATATTTTGGAGACCAATCAATTAATTCAAAATATTTTAATATTTAATTAATTAGAAAATTGAGATATTTATTTTGACCTCGAAATAGAAATCCGACTTTGCCGTTGTGATTGTCACCCCCAAATTAGCTAGGGGTGATGTTTTGGACGCGTTTGGAAGTCATCGGATTTTCGTGAATATTTTAATATAATTAAATGCACCGAAAAATAAAATAATTAAATAATTATCGAAATCAAATTTCGACTTTGCCATTGGATTCCTCACCCCCAAATTAGCTAGGAGTGAATTTTTGGGAATTTTCGGAGTGCGTTTTAAAAATCCGAATTTTTGAATAATTAGGGTAAATAAATAAGTAATGAGGCAATCCCCAAATTGCAATTTTCCTTATTTTTCTAATCCCATTTTCGGCTGGCCATCACCTCAGCCGGCGCCCATGCCTCTTGGGCAAATTTTTTTATGCCATCACCTCCTCCCTCTCCCTAGACCTCATGATGGCCTATCCCCTAGGCTCATCATGAGGTCTCCTCTTTAAAAGAGGAGCTTAGCTTTCCTCTTTTAGTTTGCTGAAAAATCTCATCACCTCCTTCCTCCATTGATGCTCTAGTATTGAAAAAGAAGAGGTCCAACTCTCAACCTCCAAAACTTTTAAAGAAGATAAGGTTCTCTCCCTCCCCTCTCAAGGACTAAAGGTACCCCTTTACCCTCTCTTTTGCCTTCTTCATATAGCTACAATGCTTGAATACATCTCTAGATATCCATGTTTAAGTATAAAAGCCATTAAGGCTCTTAAAAGCATCATAGAAAAATGCTCTGTTTTTCTTGTATTCTGTATACCCTGTCATTCATATGTATTTTTAATATAGCTAGAATATTCTGTTCATGCCGATTTTAGTGTCGATGGAAAGGTATCGGAAATACCTTTCCATTGATATATGACACCACTCATGAAACTCTCTAGATTGAGAGTAATTAAGCCCGAAAGTAGGCCCTTACGAGTTTCGCACTTGGCGAAATCACCGTCTGCCGCTACAGCGCGCTGCAGCGGATTTCGGTAGATGTATTTAAAATATAGGCCAAGTATTTAAACAGTAAAATTGCAAAATGGACCGCCTGCAGCGGAAATTTTGCAGAAATATTTATGGAACTTTAGAAAATGGAAAATGATTAATTGAACAGTATATTTGAAAAATGGATCGCTACAGCACGCTATAGCGCGCTGCAGCGTCTGTAGCGGCATTTTATGAAAACTTAGGAAAATGACCAATAAAACTAATTGAACAGTGATTTGCAAAATGGGTCGCTACAGCGCGCGGTAGCGCGCTGCAGCGGCCTATAGCGAAAATATTTCAGAACATAGGAAAATAATAAAATAAATTAATTGAACAGTGATATTTGCAAATCAGACCGCTACAGAACGCCATAGCATGCTATAACGGGTTACGGTGGACCGTAGCAGACCGCAGCATACCTCAGCATAGAAATGCGCTACAGCACGCTGCCGCGCGAAAGCGCTACAGCGTGCTCCAGCGCGCTGCCGCACCCAAGATTGCAAAAATGCCAGAATTTCAGAAAAATTGCCCAGATTTTGTAAAACTGTCCAATCTTGGTTGAAATGGCCAAAACTTAATTGTTTAGGTATTTTAAGACCCCTAGGACCCTAATGGGGCTAAGTTATATCAAAAGTGAATCTATTTTAGTTAAAATTGAACACTGCATAAAATTTTATATGAAAGTTGAATTTGAAAACCTTGCCATTGTTAATAAGTGATCAAAACCTACCTTGTACCTAAAATGCATTGTGCAAATTGTTGGATACCTTAGAATTTTAGTGCCAACAATAATCTAAAATAATATTTAAGTTTTAAGCCCTAGAAAATTAGAAAATTACCAATTTACCCTTAGGAATTCAAATTGCTATAAAATAATTCATTAGACCTCAGAATTTAGTGTTCTTGAACTCTATGGAATCCTTGAACAATAACCAACAGTAAACTATATAAAAATTTAGATTTCATTAAGTGCAACTTACCAAAATACCCCATAGGTCAAAAACCTTAGTTTGGACTGATAGAACCCATTTCTTATCCAAATTTGGTATACTTACTGTCTATCTCCATGTTAGACAGTAATAAATCATTTGACAATAAGAAATCCCAATTTGGAGCCTTAAATCGAAAGTTGACTTTTTTAGACCCTTAAGTAAAGGCAAAATAGTCATTTTGCTCAAAATTTAGGTTAAACAATTCTTAACCTCTAATTAGTATTCTAATTCACTAAAAATCAATATTAGAACTATATTAGAATCATTTAAATAAGTAAAATCAATATTTATGTCAATTTGTCAAAATCCCTAAAATTTCTCTGAGTCCTTTTTTTTTCCTTAGGATATTATATATCACATAAGGACTACTCTTGAGATTAGGACTAGATCCTAGGTTAGATTTTATTCATTAGGTAAATGAGTTATTTAATAAATGAAATCTTGATTTTATTAGTTTTTAGGATTTTACAATTTATTCTGATTATTTTATCTTTTAATTTAGTTTTAGGATAGGAGATTCATCCTATTAAGTTTGATTATTTAATAGAATTTGCCTTAATTAGTAGATCACTTTTAGAATAAAACCTAGATCATAGGTCTTGTCCTTTGGATCATGTGATTAAGCCCAACCTCATTGTGTTTAATTCATAATCTATATGTTTAGAAGATCTTGATCAGATCTTAGATAGAATGACTAAATTCACAAAACTAGGACGTATGAGTTATTGATTCAACACATAATCGTCATTTGATTGAACTAGATTAGAACCTGATCAGTTTTAATCCTTTTTAACTTATAAGGACGAATTTCTAAGTTACACTCAATAGTAGAAAAATGGTGATCCTGAACTTGTGTAACTTGGAATAGTTAGAATGAATAATAGAAAATAAATGATATCACCATATTAGTAGAGTCCCTTGCTTACTTTTGATATTTTGTGCTATGCATTCATTGTGTATTTTTGTTCCTTAACTCCTTGAGCATATCATACAAGATTTTTGATGCATAAATAAAATGTTAGGAAAATATGAAGACTCCTTGGATTTTTTGTGAAAATATTAAAGTGATTGATTAAAGATAATATTTGTATGTGTTAGAGCTGCCTCTCAGTTATGTCTTCTTTGCCTAGTCTCCTTGATGACACTAAGAGAAGACCATATTTATATCTTCTTTGCTTAGTCTCATTGTTGACACTAAGAGAAGATTTGTTGTGTTTTCTTTGCCTAGTCTCCTTGATGACACTAGGAGAAAACCCTATATATCTGCCTAGTCTCCTTGTATGACACTAGGGTTATATAGTTTTGCACCTAGTCTCCTTGTTGACATTAAGATCCTTTTGATATTCAGTGGGTTAGAGTAGCTCTTTTTTGTATGGCAATTAGTACACATATATTCATATATATTGTTTTGATATTTTGTTTACTTTTTAGTATTTTTATTTAGCTGGCTATTCTTTGTTCTGCTTATATATATTTTAGGATATTATGATTTTGTTACTATTTATATGTATCATTGCTGAGTTCAGTTACTTCAATTTGCATATTTTTTTTGATCACCAGCATATTTAGGATGTAGAATTTTCTTCCAATACTTGTTGAGTTATTTATATATGCCCTGCTTTATTTAGCTTATATTTGAGGCATGTCATAGCCTCCTTTTTGCTTAAAGTTATAAATACTATTTATAGCTTTTCTTTTTCTTTTTGTATTGCTAGTTGCTCCTACATTTGTTATAGCTGTTGCTTAGAATTGTAAAATGGCGATATTAATAAAATACATAATAACTTATCAGCCTAAAATGTACTTAGACAATTGTCTAATACAAGATTTTTATTTTTTTTGGCTGGGGCCCTACATTGTGAAATCGATAATGGCAAATCCTCTTCAGTTAGATGGTCAAGAGCTAAGGTGGAGCCTTATTCAGAGGAGGAGCTTTTAGAAGAAGTTGCTTAGAGTTATTATATGTGAGGACGAGTCTTTTTTTTATTCTCTTATTACTTAAACTTTTAAATGATGTAATAATGCAGGCACCATTGACTATGTATTTGGATTTTTATGCTTATATTCTGAGTTATATTTCTTGCTTTTCATACTGTGATGCTTGGATGTTTCTCATATTTAATTCGCTTCTGTACTCTATATGTTTTTAGTAGATAGTGACTAATTTTATATTTGATTATGTGCTTATTCCTTCCCTTATTAGATAGATTGTGGATTTCATCCTAATCCAATGATAAGTAAAGGGTTAGCCAGAGTGACACATCACCCCATAGCTTAATCTTGTGAATTAAGGGGTGGGGCGCCACAGTTACTTAGGTCATTTAGGACTAATCTAAGTCCTAATTATGATTACAGTTCACTAATTAAGTCATTAGGAACCTACTATTAAGATCTAGTCTAAATCAAAAATTAAATAGATCAAATCCTGATTTGGACTAGATCTTAATAGTAGATTTGTAATAACTTAATTAGTGAATTGGAATCATAATTAGGACTTGGATTAGTCCTAAATGACCTAAATAATAACTTGGGTTGTTACAAGGTTGCTCCCTGATAGATTCAGAGGCAGGGGATGGAATTATTGCCAAATCGGGCTCTCTCTTATTTAACAGTGTCACTCTGAAAACTTGATTTCTCTATAATTGCTTGATTTGGACTTCATCCACTGTTTCCGTGTACGTGCAATGATACAATAGATGGCCTGTACGTCCACATGTGAAGCACTTTTGGCCAAAGTGATAACACTTGCCATATGAGTGAGGCCTGTTACAGCCTGGAATCGGTTTAGCAGATGGTGCAGCTTCAATCTGATAGACCTTTGTAGATTGAGGTCTATGCCTTTTAAAAGTTTCATGACGGTGGGGAACTGATTGCAGCTTGCGCATGTGATCTCTCTCGGAATGATGGTGCTCAAGCACCTTTGTTGTTTCCATCAGTTCAAAAAAACTAGAGCGCTGGCATTACTCTTGTCATTGGACCTTTGAGAGTATCTTCATGATATTTATTTTCATGATATGCTGCATCACCTACGATTTGGGCTAGCATGTTGATGGATTCGGTGATAAGGGCACTTGAGGCTGCACCAAACCCACATGAGGCTGTTGTAGCACGCCTTCCAGAATGAGTCTATCTAATGACATCAGGGCACTTGAGGCTGCACCCAACCCACATGCCATGCTTTTTTGATCTATTCTCTCAAGCCATTTTTGTGCAATCGATCTAGAGAGACATAATTTCTCAGTATGATCCCCAAATACATTTATGTAGATATCAATATCTTTGTGAGTATTAATTTGGCCAACATATTACACTGGTTCAACTAACTATCACTGATCTTAAGGAAAACTCAAGAGACCTAAAAGTGCACATAGACTCGTACTATAAATCTTTGCATGATAAAATTATTATTCGTAAACTATATTCTAAAGTCACTATATAGATGCAAAGTTCAACTTTATATTCCAGCAAAAGCTAATAATCACGAAGAAGCAAGTGGTTGCTAAATTACAGATAATTACGAAGAAGCAAGTGGTTTCTAAACCCTCAATGTCAAATTCAATATATCTTAAAAAAATCAAAAATCAAAATTAAAATTCCTGATGCTCACAAAAATTACAATGCAAAAAACCTACAAATAGTTGCAGAAAAATAATGAATGATCAATAATCCTCGCAAGCAATAAGAAAAACGCTTTCTAGATTGAGAAAATGCTCACAGAGAAGATGGAGATTGTTCTCCAATCTCACGACAAGCAATAAAGTAAAATGACCCAGTTTCCATCATGTTTTCTCGCTCATACTCTTCCTGGCAGCCGCAATCAGAATAATCTTCATCCAGCAGAGCGATGTAGTCTTCTGATGCATCGTCTTCCTTCCATTCATCTTCTCCACCATCCTCCAAAGGAATATAGTCTTCTGTGCCTACGAATTCCACCATTGGTGCCAAGGATTCTTGCTTTTCTTCCTCATCAATCGCTTGCTCTCCTCCGTCCTCGAAGACAGGCTGAGGCGCGAAAGCCTCTCCGTTTCCAATTGTGGCGGCGGCCATTCTGATCTGTTTTCTTCTTTCTTTTCTCAGCGACTTTTTCAGCTTTTTGAAATTGGGCGAGAAGGACGATTGATGCAGTCGGGATTTTATTTATAGGAAAAACATTTCCTAATTTATGTTTTTTTAAATTAGACAACTTTCCTATTTAAATTCGTAAATGATTTCCATTTATCCCTTTTTGTCATATGTTCAAATTTCACATATGATAATATATTTACTTTTTAGTATAATTCTAACATGCATTAATTATTGATTGTAATGTATTCCTCATTTAATTATGTATAATCTATAGCATTATCTTAAACAAAAGGTTTTAAGCTAGAGAGAAATTTGTCTAAACCAATTTTTTTTTTTTTTTTAAATCTCTATTTGCAAAGAAATCAGCCTCATTTAAATAATAGTAAAGTTGGTGTTTAAGCTTTTGATTTGAATTGTAAGAAACAAAAAATGCTATTTTTATATAAAAATATACATTAAAAAATATGTAGAATTAATATAATTTTTTTTTTAATTTTTGCGTATAAACCCCACAAAAAATTTATTCAATTAATCATCTAGTTACACATTGAATTGACACATCATCTACATATTTTGATGTGTGCAAGCGTAACAATACTCTATAAGATAGAAATTTTGCTAACTTCTCATAATTCAAAAAACAATTTACTCTCATCCTCACGACCATTCTCCCTTAACCTCACACCATTCTCCAGTAGCTTGACGCCCCTTCTTCCGTCCAACACCACCTCGTCGTCCACCAGTTCGGCCAATCAGCCAGAGGAGTGCAATAGCCTATCTCGGCCGTCGTTGGGGCAGAGCGCGCACTCGATGTCGTGCCATCGGCCGCGACAGATGTCGGGGATATAGGCCGCTCATGGATTGCAGGTCGCTGCCATGATCTTGTAAACCGCAGGCTAAGTTTGTTACAGGAGCTGCGCTTTAATGGCAATAGTTGTTACTAATGCAAACAAATTTTTGCTTTTTTTTTTTGAAGCAGAAGTAACACGGCTTAGATACGCAATTATTGCTATGCCATCTTGGTTTAGGTTGAAACAGAAATCTTCAAGACTTGGCTGTTGCCATACTGAAGCTATGGGAGAAGAGTTCGGTTGCCAAAATTGCGTTAAAACAGGGAATTCAAAATACAAATAACAAGTTGATGGCTAATAAACTGAAGGTAAATAATGTTGTCAATTCTTACTATTTTTAATAGTCATTTGATATGTTATTTTTTCAGCTTTCTTCTTTTTCTACGACGTCTTGCCAACAATATCGCTCAAATAGAGTAGTAACAACCGAGTTCATGCCGCACTAAATAGTTGATTTTATTTCAATGAAAATAAGTTGATATAGAGATTACACTATACAAGCCTAATCAAAGATCACTCAAACAAAAATTTACAATCTCACAAATGAAAATTTACACCAACCTCTCAAATAAATTCCAAACAGCACGTGACGACCCAAATATTGTGAATCACTTGGTTCAATATTGATGAGTTACCACAATACATAATACTAGATTAGAAGAAAACTAATCCAAATCATTAAGTATTGTGTTTGGCCAAGAAAAATTTAGAAAATGGTCTTAAGTTAAGATGAGAGAGAAAATGTGAATAATGTTAAATAAATTTATAATTAAAAATATAATACATGATTCTTAGGATGAAAATGAAATATGACTTGAATAAGTAACATAAGCAATAAGACATGAGATTTCAATTTAAACAATTGATATGAGTTTACATTCATTCTTAGATATGAATTCTAAGTATTTGGTGAGTATTTAACATGTGAATTATGGGTCTATATATTTCCCAAAATATTCTAAGTCTAAATTTTCTTAAAAATTTCGGTAGTCTCCTTTGTAAATGGTTAAGGAATTACCTGCAGAATTACATGCAATACTCTCATTCCAATGGGAGTTATAATTTAAAAGAAAAGACAATCTAAATTAACATGCAATCAATCTAATTTAACTCCAATTTTAGTATAGAGTTCAATCATTTTGATATGATTGCTCATTTCCAATTCTAAAGTAGAGTTCAATCCATTTTATAGAATTGCTCATTTACAATTCTAAAATAGAGTTCAATCTATTTTATAGGATTGCTCATTTACAATTCTAAAATATTTAAGGGAGAAATCACATGTGTAATAATTGTCTACCTTAATATTTACTTCATCACAATATTCATCATTCACATATAAATATGCCAAGATTATTGCTTAAGTAAGAAACTAAATTCCAATTCTATAACAATTGAACATATAATGAATTCCATTTATCATTCTAAGTATGAAATAAAGGACTTAATTAACATACAAATTTATTACATTTATAACCATTTATCCATTCAATTCATTCATCCATTCATCATCACAAGCATTTAAATATATCTAAGCTCCAACAAAGTATAATAAATTAAAGTAAATGACATTATTACAAAATGACAGTAAACTAAATAAGAGAAGGAAAAATTGATAGCTTACTTGAAGTTCTTAATAAGCTATAAATTTATAATATATGATAGGCGGAAGCAATTTAATTTATAGCGCTTGGTCCAGCTCCACTAGCCTCCAAATGCACATGATCTATCACATTTTGGCATTTAAATGTGATAGGGCAAAGCCAAGAAATAAAAAATTTAGTTAAACTAAACAGTCTAAGCACATTTTAAGATTTGGCTAAATATGTTATTATTATAATTGGATATCATAGTCCTAGTTATAAAGTAAGCACAAGCATGGGTGCAATATGGTAAGCATACAAGTAAGAAAAGGTAAGTAAGGAAAACAAGTGAGTTAGAAGACTCACTTAATATACATTCTAGCCTGCATATATAACAAGGGTAAAAGCATCCTAAATAGGTTAGAAATAACTAATGTGCATTTGAAGTACATGAAGTAAAGCATGGATATGTTCAAATGAACTTATGCTAAGTAAGGAAAATAAACAGTGAAGCATTTAATGAAGTTATACAACATTCACTATAATCTAAATAAACTGTAAATAAGTAAAGTACAATTCTAAATCATAAAAAATGCATAGTAAGGAAATTGAAGAAAAAATCTTAGACTTTAATCTAAGATACACATAGCTTAGGATTATATAAAGTAACATAGCTAAAAACTATGATGAGTCTTAACGATATAAAAGATTGAAGATCTCACATATTTATTAATTGAAGTTATTTTAATCTGTGCTCATTTTGTGGGCATATTCAAATGAAATGAGGAGTTAAACACGTTTGTTTAACAACTAAGAAAATCGGGGTCAATCCTAAAACACTCACATTCATCCTCTGAGAATGCGATGTCTCCTTATTACTCCTTATTCAGTCAGCCCTAGACTGATCCACCAAGTGAAACCCCTAATAATTTAATGTGAAAGTTTTATTCATGTACAATGTATTATATGAATGATTCATTTGAATGAGGCTCGAAGCTAAGCAAGCCAACAAGGGAAATTCAATATTTGCAACTAAGTGATATCCAAAGTTATCTAATTTTAATGATCTACTTAATGATTGGAGCTAATTGAGCTCTCAATTAACTTTGAGATATTGATCTCAAGTTAATTGTAATATAATAGTAGTTGTGATTTTTGAAAATAATATATTCAATTCATTGAATATGATATGACAAAATAATTTATAAGTATAATTGTTGTTATTAGAAATTAGCTCTTAATCTCATCATAAACTATAAGATCTAATTATAATAATTAAATCTATGTTTAGGTACTTAGTAGGTAGAGATTTAAATAAGAAATTATCTAACTTAAGAAATTTGAAAATAAGGTAAATTTACTAATTTTCATTAGGGTTCACTAGCTAGGTTATATTTTGAATATTCAAATCAAATAATATTAATCTAGCTATATTGTAGGAAATTGTAATATTTAGTTTAAATACTCACTAAGCTTAAGAACTACAAGTTCTATATTTACTATTAATTGATGTTTAAGGAGTTCAATAGGATTTCTAAACTATTCTAAATAAGTTAGGGATTCCTATTACTATAACTTAAAATAATTAAGAAAAGGCTTTAGGGATCATGATGTAATAACTAAGTCCTAATTTAATCACTAAAGCTAGATCTAATTGATTCAAAAATTCTACAATTACTAAAGTATTAAGACTATCTATTCTTAATGAGTGTAACTAATAGACCTATGATTTAACTATAGATCAATTACAAATCAATCATAGGGTTTCTACTTTAGGGTTAAAAGGTGAATTAAGCACTTGGCAATTAATTCATATAAGAAGAAAGTTGAAAACTAAGCTCATAAAAATACTATCTAAGTGGTAAGGGAGATAATAAATGTAGCATGTTAGCTATCTTAGGGTTTTATAAGACCTAAAGTAAGCTATTTAGAAATTTAGGTTAATCACAATAACACTAAGTAAGAGTCAAAAATTTAAAATCCTAAATTGTTGTTCAATGGAAAAGATTTATATATCAATGAAATTCTTATTTTATAAGGGGAAGAATGACACTAAGTATGTCAATTTTAGACAACTTTGGAAAAATTAGGATTTTAATGACTCCTAAATTAGGTTAAAAAGTGATTAAGAAAATTATGGTTCAAATGTTAAATTTTTATTTCATATTATTATTCCTCATATTTTTGTAAGTGAAATGAACTATTTGATCATTTAATTTGGATCTTAAATGATCAATTTAGGTCATATGAAACGATAAAGATTAATTTGAAATCAATTAATTAATCATAAATATTGACCCATTAAAATAATTACTAAAACTAAAATTAAATTTTATATTATTGATCTACTCATTTTTGTGATCAAAATAGTATATAATTTTGTATCATTTGGGTTTATATTTTTAAAATTATTAATTAAAATAAAATTAGATTATTTAATAATAATGTTATTAATTTAAACATACCCTAATCCTTTAATTTAATTAACCATTCGCTTATAAGCTTAAAGGAAACAACGGGATGTATTACAGGATGCCACGTGGCCATTTCCAAAACAACGCGGTTCAGAAAAGGGAAAGAACCGGACTGTAGCGAAATCCGGTTAAAGGGATTCGGGGTCTGCACTTCACCTCTCCCGTTAGATGCGAAGAGGAGTTCTAGGGCATTAGGAACGGGAGAGATAGAGCAAATCGCAGAACTCCAGACTTCATGGAATGCAAGCCGATCGAAGACCTTAGAGAAACACTTATGTATTTCAATCGAAATCATGTTTAAGGTAAGTAGAGCGAATGCCCTAACTTAATTCCTTCTATCCCCTTTTTACGAGATCTATAGAGCGAGAGGAGATGCAATTCAGATAGAGTATTTAAATTGATACTAGTCGATTATTGTTGAGCATAAGAAATGACTAAATCCCTAAGCATCTTAAGAGGTATCATCATTCAGCAGCTTAAGAGGGATTAGGTTGAAACGCAACTGGATTTGAACAAGGATTCACATACTCTAAACTCATATTGCAAAGCTCAATAAAGCGAGATGACACCAAATCTGGTATGTGTAAGCATTTCTTCACATGTAAAAACAAAACAAATTGAGGTACCTGAAAATCACAAGAAATTGGAGAAGCTGATGGCCAGAGGTCACTCCAGATGAAAAAAATCGAACGGAACAGGTTCGCAGCTCCCTCAGACGTCTTCCGCTCACAGCTAGCTCCCAGCTCCCAAAGGATCTCACGATGAAGACAAAGAAGAGAGATGGCCGAATGCTTGGTTCCCAGCTCTCAGTAGAAAGTAGAAGGAAGAAAAAGAATAAGGAGAAAGAGCTAAACGAAGATAAGAAGAAGTGGCCAGCGATTGGGGCGTGCGCCTTCATCCGTCCGTGACATCGAGCGTGGGTATCAGGGCTCGATCACGGGAATGGAGAAGAGAAACAACGCTTCTCTAATAGCTGTTGAAAAGGTAATTAAAAATATAATTATTTTATTTGATTTATTTACTCTTTAAAAACTCATTTGATTATTTTATTTTGAAAGGGTTGTTACACAGCACCTTATATTAAAGATGGGGCTAAAAACTGCAAAAAATTCATATGAAGGTCCAAATCACAACCCTATATCAAAAAGTTTAATTACATAGCAATTTTGTACAAATAAAATTTCAAAACTCAACAATCAACATTAGATATGAGGAAACTGCGTGCTGCTCAACAATCTACAACAATCTGTAGCCAATGGAAGTACAGTTAATGGTGAGAATGCATTTTCAAAAGTTTCTTGGAATGTAGTTAATAATACATAACAGATACAAACAGCACAAGCATTATAACCATTGTACAATGGATAAAGTTTTGAACCTCATGCAAATTGTATGTCTTCCATTGGCCTCTCATCAACTTCGTTTGATCTGCATAACCAGAAATCACAAATGTGAAAATCAGTGATAAATCCATCCATAGCCTCATCACGCACACTTATGAAAGAAAACTTTAAGGTATGAAAGATTGATTAAATCTCACATCAAGCAATTGAAATTACTATTGGTGCACAATTAATAATAGTTGCTCACACTAAGCTTTTTGAATAAAATTGAGTATGTTTATTGATTTATCAAGCTCACTTTGCCCATTTGGTTCACACCTCCTAGGTAGTTTGAGAATAATAACTTCATTCTAACTTATTGCCAACAAACCATTCCACCTGAACTACAAAATTAAATTAAGCAAAGAGAGAATTTAATTTTAGGTGTGCTTTCTTCAAGAGAAAACAAAATCAAACCTATAAGGAGTCTGTTTCAACAAAAGGCTCTGCATTTTAATGAAAAAGGCCATTAAGGTATGAATGGACATGTAATTCATCTGGGATAATCATATTAATTGAAAAGAGTACAAGCCATACAAGAAGGTAAAATCATCCATCACCATCAAAATTTTTTGCAAGAAATATCCACATCATTCAATACACTCAGTGAGTTTGGATAAGCTATATCTCTATTTGATAATTACACTAGAACAAAATATGTTTCCATCTATTCCTACTCAATCTGCATCAGCCAGTTCTCCACTCTCTAGACTAAGAATTAATCAATACTTTTAAAGGTTCTAGTGAGAAAATTAAAAAAAAATATAAACAGATTATATTTAGAAAAGGAAAAGAGAACCAAAAGTCAAACAACAGTAAACATGTTTCATATATCTTCTTCATTTTCCTGTGCAGTATAAACTGATGAACCTCACTATTACCATTGATCAAAACAGACAATCACTTTTTCAATTTCCATTTTCCACATTCTGGCTCGAATATCCATGGTCATGTACTAGCCTCAATCATGTGTACAATAAATTACAATTAAATCTTCAAAACCAATTTCTGAAAACTTATAAAATTTGAAATATTCTAAGCTCTGAGTATAGTTACAAGCACAACAAGATTACTCCCATTACATTTAATGTCGATAACTCAAATGCTTCTTCAAACATTGCAACTCTTCAAAGAAGGTTCACTACGCCTACCATAGTGGTAAATCCATGGTTTAATACCATAATTTCCAAACTATTAGATTGATGATCTGATCTTCAAGTCCCCCACAACAATAAAAATGACATCCATTGAAACCACACACCTTTAGGGAGGTATACAACTATTTGTTGGGGTCGAAATCGGGTGGTAGGATTTCAATAATGCGGAAAAAGGCTTGTAAAAGTTGAGCAAATCAAAATAAAGCAAAAGAAACTCACATGCAAGCAATCACTGTACAAACAAAGAGATTTACGTGGTTCGGTGCTAGCACCTACGTCAACGGGGAGAAAAACAAAAAATTTCATAGCATAGATAGTGTTAACAAACCCTTACACAAACCCTAGAAGCCGTCTTATTTCTTCAAAGGAGCAGCCACACACCTTCAAAATCAAAATAGAGGCTGATATTTTGGATATTTTTTGCTTCTTAACCCTAAAAAAGGGCTTAAGAATATTTATAGGTGCCTCAAACTCGTGCTTGCTGAGCTGCGGGCGCCACGACGCTCTATAGCGCCTGCGTCTCGGGCGCTGGGAAGCGCCGGTCTCTGGGGTAACTGGGCGCTGCGGCGAGCTATGACGCGTTGTGGCGCGCAATAGCGCCCGTGTCTCGGGCGCCCAGGCGCTGCGAGGTGCTATAGCGCCCGCCTCTCGGGCAACTGGGCACTGCGGTGCACTACGGCGCGCTGTGGCAGGCTTCCAAACTGCTCTTCATCAATAATTTCCACATTAGATCGCATGCGCTCCACATGAAAGTTGAATCTACTATGCTCTCTACCATTGTAGTTGCAGCAACTTGGCTGCCTACGTATCCCCCTCCCAAAGAAATCAAATTGGCCATAGTTCCAACAAATGAGAAGCATATAGATGCTTCTCCAAATTCATAAGATCTTTGCAATGGGTGAATTTCTGAGCCGTGAGCACCTTTGTCAACATATTTGCAGGATTGTCTTTAGTATCGATCTTTTTCAGTATGATCTCACCCTCTTCAATGACATCTCGAACAAAATGGTGTCGAACATCAACGTGCTTTGTGCGAGCATGATAGACCGGAATAGCAGCTAAAAATTTAGCGCTCTGGCTATCACAATGAACTACTACCTCTTTTTTCTTCACACCCAAATCTTCCAACAATCCCTTCATCCAAATAGCTTCATTGAATGCTTCAATAGCCGCCATATATTTAGCTTCTATCGTAGACATGATAACTGTAGACTGTAGAGTTGATCTCCACCATACTGGACCTCCTGCTAAAGTGAATACATAACTAGTCGTTGATCTCCTTCTATCCAAATCTTCAGCATAGTTGGAGTTCACATATCCAACACATAAATAAGCTATTGAAGACTGCTTCTGAAATAGTAAATCGACACCAATTGTACCTTTCAAGTACCGAAATATGCCCATCACAGTTTGCCAGTGATCCTACCCTGGATTGTGCATAAATTGGCTCACGACTCCAACTACTGGAGCCAAATATGGTCTAGTGCAAACCATGACGTACATTAAGCTTCCAACCGCACTAGCATAAGGCACTGAGTGCATTTGTTCCCTTTCAAAATTTATTTTTGGACATAATTCTGTGGATAAACAAAAGTGAGATGCTAGATACTCACAGACATTGTAGAGTCATCAATCTTAAACCTCATTAGCACCTTTTCTAAATACTTCTTTTGGGTAAGACAATTTTTTCCCGCCTTTCTGTCCCTATATATTTCCATTCCCAAAATCTTCTTCGGCACTCCCAAGTTCTTCATTTCAAAATTCTTTGACAACTAATCTTTCACGTGATTTATCTTAGACTAATCTGAAGTTGCCACCAACATGTCATTGATATACAAAAGTAGGTAAATGGAGTTACCTTGAGGCAGCCTTTTGAAATACACACATTGATCAATTTGGCTTCTTTGGTACTCCTCTTTCTATATGAGCTGATCAAACTTCTTGTACCATTATCTTGGAGATTGCTTTATCCCATAAAGAGACTTGTTCAATTTGCACACAAAGCCTCCTTTTTCTGGCTCAATGTACCCTCGGGGTTGCGCCATAAAGATCTCCTCTTCTAGTTCTCCGTGATAGAACGTTGTTTTAACATCAAGTTGCTCAAGCAGCAAATCAAATAGTGCCACCAAAGCTAAAAGCATGCAGATCGATGAGTGTTTGACAACTAGGGAGAACACTTCATCATAGTTGGTTCCTTCCTTCTGAGCAAAGCCCTTAGCCACCAGTCTTACTTTGTAGCGCACATCAGCTTCTGAATATTCTTCTTTTTTCGCATACACCCACTTGCAACCAATAGTCTTTCTTCATGGAGGAAGTTTCTTCAACCTCCATGCCTCAATTTTATTAAAAAACTCAATCCCTTCATTCATCGCCTGCTTCCATAAGTTTCTTTCTGAGCCCATCACTGTTTCTTTGTAATGAGAAGGAATCTCATTCTCCAATACGGACAATACATATGTGACAGTCTCTGAGCCAGGCTAGTTGTTGAGTTGCATTTCTTCTGGGTTTATCTCTCGCAATTGACTTGTGAACTGGAGTTTCATAATCAATATCAGTTTGTTCTTCCACATTACTCATGTGGTCTTCGTTTGTAAGAGTATCTTCGATGTGATGTGAAAACTTCTATGGAACAAAAGGGCTGACATCAAACCCCACTCTCTGCCTGATGAGAACTACTTAGTCTAAAAAAAAACTCTTCATCAAAGGTGACATCTCTGCTTACCACGATCTTCTTATCTGGGTCGAACAACTTGTAGCTCTTCATTCCGCATCGAAAGCTCACGAATATTGCCTTCCTTGCTTGCAGTTTTAGCTTATCTTTTTTGACATGATAATAAGCTGGGCTGCCAAAATCTTCAATTAATCATAATCTGTAGCAAAATGTCTCGGTCACAACTCTATAGGAGTTTTCTTGTTAAGTGCTGCAGATGGCA
Source organism: Gastrodia elata (assembly GCA_016760335.1). Taxonomy (NCBI): domain Eukaryota; kingdom Viridiplantae; phylum Streptophyta; class Magnoliopsida; order Asparagales; family Orchidaceae; genus Gastrodia; species Gastrodia elata. The sequence goes on from CM028678.1 coordinate 23,325,397, forward strand.
GACAGTTCACTAAGTAGCACGCATAGTCTAGGGCCTTCGCCCAATAGTGTAATGACCCTAGGTCATTAATAAGGCAAACATTGAATTCCTGATTCGTTGAATCTTTTCACAAATTTCAATTTTTCGTTAAAACCTCGCTAAAATTCAAATTTTCAGTTCAATCCTTAATTTAGAAGGTTTTAAAGTCCGTTTCAAACTGAAATTGAGATTTAAACCTTCATTAACTCATATTTGAATTGGTAAAACGTAACTCTTCATTTAAGATCATATTCAACAAAAATAAAATCAGCTGAAACTGAAAACAAATAAATCATCATTATTTTAGGAAGGATTGCTTACGGTAATTAAGGGTATACCGTTGTTTTAGGAAGAAAATTAAGAATATCACCGTAACTTACGACAATGCGCCGAATAAATCGGACGTGCATTACATACGCACGTCCTATTTATTCGGAGAGGAGACAGAAGACCTCACCACGCTCAAATCCCACTCGCCTCTCTCTCTTTCTCTCGACATGCGTACCTGAGCCGACCAAAGTGCGCAGCAGGCGAGCAAGCAAAGGCGCGTCGATCCTTGCTGCCGACGACGGGAACCGACGCGAGTGCAGTCGACATCCTAGCGCGCACGGCCCAGCCCTTCCGCCTCTACGCCGAACCCTCCCGTCTAGGCGCAGACTCCTTCCGCTCGACCTCTTGCCTGCGCCTGTTACTGGTTCCGCTCTGCATCGGCTACCCTCTGCGTCAATTCGTCCGCTCGATCGTAAGGTTTCTGTCAAGCCTCTTAAAAGGATAAAACATATATATATATATATATATATATAAATGTACATATCTATATATATAAATGTATGATTTATGCATAATGCTACCCCATTCTGCTGCAGTGTTTCTCTCATTGTGAAGTGGTGTTCAATCCTTGAATTCTGAGATTCTCTTACAAAAGAATTAGAAGTATATTCTCCGTCATTGTCCGATCGAATCATCTTGATTCTCTTGCCCGTTTGATTTTCCACCATCTTCTTCCAATTTATGAAAACCTCCAGTATATTTATTTTGCTTTTCAATATGTACACTCATACAAATATGATATAATCATCTATAAAAAAAACAAAATATCTATGACCACTGAATGATGCAATTTTCGTTGGTCCCCAAACTCAAGTATATTTTTGGTGTTGTGGAGGCCAACATCAAATGGTTTGCATATTTTCTTGCCAAATATACAATGCTCACAAAATTGTAAATTTCAAGAAGTTACACTTTTAATATTTCTCTCTCTCCAAAGCTCTCAGTGAAAGCTCTTCTGCATGTGCTAGCCTCATATGCCACAATATCATGGCATCTTCAGCCACAATTCTTGAACCTGTTACTGTACTTTCCTGAAGGTAGTTGAGGTTCTGTTGTTTTACTCTTCTCAAATAAATCATTGCACCCTTGTTGATATTCAAGACCCCTACTTCAATGACTTAAAGCCCTTGGCTTCTAAGGCCCCAATAGACAACAAATTTTTCTTGATCTCTAGTATATGCTTGACTTCTTTTAATTCTTGCACTATCTCTGCATGTGTTATAATCAGCACACTTCCAACTTCTGCAATACACAGCACATAACATCATTCTCCATTGTGACTGCACCACTGTCTGTTTCTCTGTATGAACAAAACCAATCATTTTGGGAGCATATGTGATACGTTGTGCTGGTATCCATAATCCAACTAGAGATGTTAGCCACTAGTCCCATTGAAACAGTAACAATGGATACCTTAGAGTCTGAACCCTCCACCACATTTTGAATCACATTAGCCTTTGCTTCGGAAGATCTATTTGCCCACAGCTTTTCTCTCAACTTTAGGCAATCTTTCTTCCAACATCCCGTCTCCAAACAATATGCGCACTGATTGCGCCCAATGCTCCGTCCTCTGGATTTTTCTCTTTTCTGGAAATCAACATTTTTCTTTGACCATTGCTTTTTCCTCTCTGGTCTTCCTCTCTAGAGTGTAAGAGCTTCTGACATATCCGATTTGGTGAACTCTTTATCCCTTCTCATGAACTCATGGTTCACAAGGGCTGCAGTCACCTTTTCATTCTCCAGAGCATCCTTCCCATGAATCAATATCATGGTGAAGTGCTCAAACTCATCTGGTGAGTTCAACAACAACAGAGCCTTATCTTCATCCTCCACAGTCTCATCCAGATTTAGCAAATCCACCAACAATTTCGTGAACTCATTTAGGTGCTCATTTATAAAGATCCCCCTTCTTTTGAAACAGATAGAGCCGCCTCTTCATGTGGAGTCGATTCTCCACTCTTTGTCAGCTACTTGCCCTCTAGAAATTTACATAGTTTCCACGCCGACGTCTCCATCATTACTGCATACTTGATCTCCTGGGTTAAAACAATTCCGGATCAAACTGCATGCACTACGATTCATTTTAATCCAATTTCTTTTTGAAATTTCTTTCGGTTTCTCTTTGTCATCAAGAACATCTTCCTAATTTAGTGCCCATAGTGCGTCTGTCACCTCGCATCATCATACGCCAAAGTTGTTCTTCCCATCAAACTTGACCACATCAATCTTCGTTGGATGTGTCACTACTTGGTGGAGGGATCTCTCTACCACTGATGACGATGAAGTTCCAATCGCCTCTTCTACTATATCTCCCATGTTTTGCATCTTGCTTTAAAAGCTCAAACACAAAAATACACAGCTCAAAACAAACCCTAACCCTCAAGCACAAACAAAGCAATCTCGCTCTGATATCACTTGTTAGGATCGAAATTGGGTGGTAGGGTTTCAACAATGTGGAACAAAAGCTTGTAAAAATTGAGCAAATAAAAATAAAGCAAGAGAAACTCACATGCAAACAATCACAATACAGACAAAGGGATTTACGTGGTTTGCTGCTAACACCTACGTCTACGAGGAGGAGAACAAAAACTTTTAACTATATAGAGAGGAGATTACAAAGATAGGGTTAACAAACCCTTACATAAACCCTAGGAGCCGTCTTATTTCTTCAATGGAGCAGTCATACACCTTCAAAACCAAGCTGGAGGCTAATATTTTGAATATTTTTGCTTAACCATAAAAAATGGCTTAAGAGTATTTATAGGTGGCTCAGATTTGTGCTTACTGAGCTGCGGGCGCCACGAAGCGCTATAGCGCCCGTGTCTCGGGCGCTCAGGCGCTGCGGCGTGTCATAGCGCCGGCCTCTCGGGTAATTGGGCGCTGCGGCGCGTATAGCGCCAGCGTCTCGGGCAACTGTGCGCTACGGTGCGCTATGGCGAGCTGTGGTGCGCTATAGTGTCCGCCTCTCGAGCAACTAGGCGCTGCGGCGAGCTACGATGCACTATGACGGGCTTCCAAACTGCTCTTCATCAACACTAATTAAGATAGCAGTATCCGTTTCAAATCGCAATATTGTTAACACCCTAGGCATGGAATCTTCAGAGTTCAATTTCCTGCTTTGCTCTCTTCAGCTTGATTTAATCGATAAATAGGAGATTCAGAGTGAAACAACGAAACTAGCTGACTATTTACTCTCTTCTAATCTAATTGAACTGCACCCTGGAGTCTTTGTTAAATTGTTATCTGCCATCTTCCTCCTCTTCCTCTCAGCTCTCTCCCATTTTTCTGATTGTGCATAAATATTTGACAGCAAGACATACTCCACATCACTAACTGAAGAAACCCCAATATTTCTGCTATTGGCTTCAAGGACCATCTGATCTGCCATCTCCATATTTGAAAAAACTCTGCAGGCGCCAAGCAAAGAGCCCCACACCACCTCATTTGGCTTCATTGGCATCATCTTAATTACATTATAAGCTTCAGTTAGCCTTCCTGCTCTGCCAAAGAGATCAACCAAACATCCATAATGCTCCACTCCTGCTTTCAACCCATACTTGCACATTCTCCCAAAGATCTGCAAACCTTGCTCCACAAACCCTCCATGTGCACATGCAGAAAGAATCACAATGAATGTGATAGAGTTGGGCTTCACTCCAGAAGCTTCCATCTCAGCAAGGAGTTGAAGAGCTTCCTCGCTCTTCCCGTGGGAAGCAAAACCAGATATTATAGAATTCCAGCACGAATCATTCCTCACAGTCATCGAATCAAAGACTCTCCGAGCCTCGCCAAGGTCCCCGCACTTCGCATACATATCAACAAGGCCATTCGTGACAAAAATGTTCATCCTGATTTTCCTCCTCCGCACAAACTCATGCACCTCTCTAGCAGAATCTAACGCACCCAGCTGCCCACAGGTTGACAGCACACTTGAAACAGTGAACTCATCCGGTTCGACTCCGAATTCTTGCATTTGTCTAAAAGCTCCCAGAGCCTCTCCGCAAAATCCAATCTTTGCATACCCTGCAATCAGTGAATTCCAGTTGATCAAATTTGGGTTCTGAATTCTATCAAACAGTGCCCTTGCCTCCCTCTCCTTGCCTGCCATGAAGTATCCGGTGATCATCGAAGACCAAGCATATGCATTTCTGACCGGCATTTCCTCAAACAGTTTTCTTGAAGCATCCATCTCGCCTGCTGCTGCATAACCATGCACCATTACAGTCCATATAACGACGGTTCTCATCGACGGCGGCATTAAATCAAAGAACTGCCTTGCGGCAGCAAGATTGCCAATTCCAGTATAGCCTTTGATCATCACAGCCCAAGTTGACGGTGTCGTTCCAGGAGCTGAATTGAAGAGCGCAGAGGCAGACACCAAATCGCCATTCATTGAATATCCCCCAATCATGGCATTGTATGTGACCAAATTTTTGACAGGCATTTCATCAAACACCTTGCGCGCAAGGATTGCCACCCGGCATTTGCTATACATGGTCACAAGAGTGGTTCCTGTGAGAAGTTCATGAACAGTGCCAGCCTTGATGGATTCCGCATGAAGAGATTTACCAAGAACAATGAACGAATGGGAGGCACATATTTTGAGAATGAGAGGAAGAAAGGAATGCCGAGTTCTCAAAGCTAGATTTTGGGTGTAGACGGCAAGGGCTTCCAGGGGAAAGCCGTGAGAGAAGTAGCTGTTAATGACTTCAGCCCATCCAGCAGCAGCGTTTAATCCTCGTATTATGTAAAGTGCGTGAAGCCTTTTCAAAAGGAGGATTTTTGGCCTCATTTCGGCGATTATTGCCGTTTATAATAACTCTGACGAATCTAGATGTTCATATCAGCAAATGAAGCGCAGATTAATGTAAATAAGTCGATAATATAACTGAAGAGCAGACCGGCTGCTGAGGAACTATAATTATGCTTTAATGGTTGGGAAAATTGTGCTCGCTGAGGAGCAGTTTTTCTTCAAGTTTATTGATTGCTTGATAGACACTTCTTTGTTGATTTTTGCTTCATCTAATTTTTTCTCCTCTTATGACAATTTCAGGCGTTACGAAGGATAATAATGAATTCCAGTCATTGTGCGTATACTTTCACTGCTGAATTGTTCTCTGGTGAACACTTCCTATCTAAGAATTTCTTGATTCTCGTGTTTCTAATTCTTTCTCAGGATTTAACTTGGGAATTTTTAAACTTTATTTTTTAAATAGTACCTATAAAACACATAAAATTAAAAATTTACCTTTACAGCGAAGAAATCTTCAAAACACACACCACCCAAATTACCGCCATTTGTAAACTCGTTAAAATTGGTCAGAAGTGCGGCAGCTAAGACGTGGGCAGATGGCGCCGGCGCTCCCGAGGAATGACGCCACCGAAGGTGCGGCGGGTGGAGCGCAGTTCTTTTGCCTTTGCTTTTGAGACTGTATTTTTGAAAATTGTCATACTTATATTAGAATATACAACAATAAATATTCATAATCTATAAGATTTTTTATTTATTTAATTTTTATATATAAATTTCATAAAAAAATATATTCAACTAATATTTTACTTACATATTATATTAACATGTTATCTATATATTTTATTGTATATTCATTTTTTTTTTTTTTTTTGTTAATTCCATTGGCCTCTGCTCTCACATTCGAGAAAGCTGGAACCTCAAAGTTTTAATTAGAGGATTTTTATAGAAATAATACCCAAATTTATAGTATTAAGATCTAACACTAAAACAATAATATTTACATTACATATCATACAAATTTATAAATTATAAAATTGGTGAAACAATATTGTTCAATTTATAAATAATAAGTTTAGCATATATATACAGAGAAATACTATTTAGACCAGCTGACGTGGCACTTAAAAAATCTATCCAATGAGATTTGAACATTATTTCATTAGTGTTTATTTATTTACATTAAAATAATACAAATTTTATTTTTAAAGTTTGTATTAAAATAATGTCAAAATCTCATTAGATATGTTTTTTTGGGTATCGTGTCAGCCTGGTCTAAACAACATTTCTCTCTCTATATATAAGCTAAATTTATTTTTTATAAATTGAACAATATTGTTTCACTAATTTTATAGAGAAATGCTATTTAGACCTACTGATGTAACACCAAAAAAATCTCATCTAATGAAATTTGGATATCATTTCAATACAAACTTTAAAAATAATATTTGTATTATTTTAATGTAAATAAATAAACACTAATGAAATGATGTCTAAATCTTATTGAATGAGTTTTTTTGGTGTCATCTCAACAGTCTAAATAGTATTTCTTATATGTTTAAAGGCTTAAAACAAAATATAATATTTAATAATTAATAAAAAATATAAAGTCAAGAGGACCTAAGCCTTGATATATCTTTATTATTTTTCTTTTCTTTTCTATATTTACTATTATGAGCTTCTAATTTTTTATATTTTGTGTGTATTCTAATTAGTTAAGTAAATATCAAATTATCATATGGGTTAACTCAACGTTTATTTTGTTATTCTAATTTTGATGGTAATAAAATAATACAAATAACTTCTAATACTAATAATTTATGTATATGATAAGGTGAAGAATCCAACATCAAGACATAGCCTTACTCCTTTCCAAACAAGTTCCTCATTCATTGTTTAATAACTTAGTAAAGATTCAAGAGAGTAAGCCTAACTTTTTATATCCCTAAACATGGTAGTAAGGTTTAGTGTGGTAATTAAGGGAGTTAAGGTGTGAGAAATGAAGGTTTTAAGATAGATCAAAGCCTTTTCAACCTCCATAAACCACAAAATTTGATATTAACCCTAAGTCTATTATTTAAGGATTATTTATATAATAAAATTGTAAAATACACAATCCAATTAAGATTAACGAAGGTCGAAAAGATTAAAAAGGGGTTTAAGTGCTATTAAGGCAAGAATCAAGAACCTTTATGTAAGCTAAAATCTTAGTTACCCATGATTAATTTCCCAAGCAGAAGTCCTTGGATTGCAACTTTTATTTAAGGCTATACTTAATATTAATCATGCAAGAAGAAAGAGAGAGATTTGTAAATTCTTGGTCAATTTTTAAAAGTGGTTTTTTTGTACATATGATTGCATGACATTCTAATATTTAAAGAAGTTATGTTAAATATGTAAAATACTAATAAATTTGTGTTATATATATGTAAAAATCCCTTAAGAATATCCAATAACCACTAAGGCTTTTCCCTTCTATCTTCTTGGTCCACCATGAAACCATTCCTTATCATTATTAAGCATGATAGAACATATGATTGCATGACATTCTAATATTTTAAGGCAAGTGATATTAAAGGCAAGAAGCTGATAAAAGTTTGCCAAAAAAACAACAATAGGATTAAATTCCAAGGATCTCCAAGGTTCTTATCAACTCCTCAAAGACTTAGTAATTGATCTAAATTAATTATATATGTTCCTAAGATCTAGTTGAAGAAATTTAAATAAAGGGAGGAGCTCTCGGGTCAGCCACCCAAGTATTAGATGTGTTCTAGTTTTATTAATTCAATTTCTTGATTAGTCCTGCTAAATATTTTTACAGATCTCCATCATAAATCTTCCACAATAGAATCAAACCTCATCCAATTCTTAACAATCAATCATCTTTAATGATATCAATCATTAGCATCTCCATAATGTTTCTTGCACTCAATTTTATATGAAGAAGTATATATGTACTTACTTATTGCCCTTCAAATAAGGGGATCAATCTTCTTCCTAAAATTTTGTTTGTAGGCTTTATAAATCTAACTTTGGTTTGAAATAAGCCTCTAGGAAATGATTCTTAAAACATTCACTCACATTGATCAACATATATCTTACACCATTAAAGCCAAACAATAACTTGTTTACAAAAGGAATTGTATATTCTTTTGTTGTGTTACACATGTATGTAAGAAAGCCTCAATTGCAAGCTGCACATCATTTTCTATCTCAGCTATTACACACGAAATTGCTTGATTACATCAACTATTATTTGATTAAAATGGTCATATGTTTAGAAGTAGCTCTTTTTTTATATTTTGTAGTAATCAAGCAACAATGCATAATGCCTCTAAACCAGCTTTGATGAATGTACCAAACACATTGAAGTGTAATGCCATTTTATCAAATCATCTCTACAAGGTCTCCTTGAAGGGCATTATGATGCCGTTAAAAAGAATACTCTTTATTGATTAGGCTCATAATTTGTTACTTATGTCAAGATTCAATTGCTACCGGTCACACAGTTGTTGGGATCTATCGCTGAGGAATGCAATTTGCGGTCATCGAGGAATGCAATCACAAGCACACATCCACATACAAGCACAACACAAACACGAACACTTAAAAATAAATTTGTGAAATTCATCTACATCCACAAGAAAAAGATGAGTTTCACTATTGAAAATGGAGAAGAATATTACAAACAACAACTCTCAAGAGCCTTGAAAAGGAAGATACAAAACCCCAAAGGAACAAAAGAATGGTTGATAGATCTCTTTGGCTTGAACACCAAACCCAATACAACAATTAAGTATTTATTTTGGACCAAATTTTGCCCCAAATAACATAAACAGCCTTTAGGATTAGTGCTCCTCAAAAGCGTCCAAACAGTGCACTAGAGAGACGGGCGCCCAACCGCTCGCCTCTCGGCCAATATAGCACCCAAACTGAGAGATGGCTTGGACGGCGCTTGGCCCGTTTGCATCCCTTTCGCCTCCATTTAGTCCGCGACCCTTCCAAATGCATTCTAAAGCCCCATCAAGCTCCTCTATCACCACAACTAAATCCTAAGCTCATACTTTATTCAGATCATCTCTACAAGGTCTCCTTCTCATTTAAATCTCAAAAAAGTATTTCACACTATTGTCACATTTGATGAAATTTTTATGTAATCTGCGATGTCTACTAACGTTGATTGTTTATTAGCATCATATTTGCTATTCTTTTGTGCGCTTTCTTCATCTTCAGGAGCGCAAGCAATGTGCTGCGCACTTTTTCTTAACACGCTAACGATCATTTTTGCCGATTATAGTAATAAGTGCAGCTTTTCTCGCTAAGCACCGATGCAGCATTCTAACAGTTTAACTTTTGCTATTGGAAGCCTCCTCTCCTAAAGGTACTATGCACGCAATGAACGTATAAGATTTGACAAAAGAACACTCTCACAGCGTTTGGATTGAAGTATGCACTTCGAGATCAGATTGATTCCCAGCTCTTAATCTTCTTCAGATTTTGAGCTGCTTTTTGTTATCTTTAAAATAATTGATGTTTTACTTCATGAGTTTTTATCAGCTGTTTCGATTGAATTAAAAAAAACAGTTCAATGTAAATTTTTTTTTAGGATAAACTGAGATTATCGGCGTTCAATTTTGCGTCAGCATATGTATAAATGGAGTATTCGAGTTACTCCCACCTCGAGATTACACAGGCCAGCTAAGGATTAGCCGAACGTACGTGCAGCAACGAATCTTTCGTTCGAACGAACAATTCGAAGCATTCGAACTCTAAAGAGTAATTAGTATTTTTTACATTAAAGTGGCACAAAAAATAATCCACAATATTTGAAGCTTTTTTCTCAATCTTCTTTAAAGATTCTTTCATTATGCCAAAATAGAATGACCCCAAACAAGAAATATGGATTCAAAATGATGCCTTCATCGTGTAAAGAAATTTGCCAAAATAAAGAAGAAGATTACGATTACTTCTAAACCATTCAAATTACTGAAAGGGATCGTATCGACATTAATATGCTAATCATGAGTTTTAATACTACAATTAATGAGTAATAATCATTCGAATCTAAGAAGTTAATGCAGCAGTTTTAATTTCTTCTGGGGACAGAATTTCGAACGCTGTAATTATTTTCATGTTTATGAGACATTCGGTAAGAACATAAAGAAGCCGAAGCTTTTGGTTCCGCAGATGATAGCGTTTATGTAATGGTTTCAAGTAATATTCAGGCAAATAAATATTTTCTTGCTGGCTTCTCCACAGATTGGACATATGCTTTAGAAAAGCTTAATATCCCTTTGTGTACCGCAATATTTGCTACTAATTTAATCAGTAACAGTCCATTATTGTTGAGATTGAAGGATTCGGAACAAAACGTGTATTTATTGAGCAAAATCAAAATAAAGTAGAGAGAAATCTCATACAAATACACACAGCACAAGACAATAGACTTACGTGGTTCGGTACTAATGACTATGTTCATAGCGAGGAAATCAAAGAAGATTTCATTATTGGAGATGAGATTATAATTTTTTAGGATTTAAAAACTCTTACCCAAATCTTAGGAGCTTTGATATTCTTTTTGGAAGAGCCACTACACTCCTCAAACAATCTGGATACTTCTTTTTCACAGTTCCAACCATAAAAAAATACTTAGAAAGTATTTATAGGTGCTCCAAAAACATGCCTGCTGAACCGCGGGCGCTACAATGCACCGTGACACCCTCTTTTCTATTGCCAAGAGCAGCGGCGCGCCATGGCGTGTTCTTGTCAAACGCCTGGGCGCTGCGGCATGCCTGCGCGTTCCTGTCGAACTCTCGGGCACTGTGGCGCACCTGGGCACGTTCCTGTCGAACGTCTAACAGGCGTCAGGCGCTGCGGCGTCTTGCAAGCGCGCTGTGGTGCCCATCCATAACAAACTTCTTTTAATCAACAAACTCCACAGCAGATCTCATGTGAGTCACATGAGAGCTGCATCAAATATGCTTTCCGCATTGCAGCTGCACTAATTTGGTTGCCTACGTATCCCCCTCTCGAAGGAATCAAGCTGTTGGTTATTCATACAAATGAGAAGCCTATGGAAGCTTCTTCACTTCACCAGAGCTTTACAATGGCTGAATTTCTGAATCCTGAGCACTTTTGTTAACATGTCTGCTGGATTATCTTTAGTGTCGATCTTCTTCAGTAAAATCTCACCCTCTTTCCCAAATAAAATAATGTCGCAAATCTATGTGCTTTGTGTGAGCGTGACAAACTGGGTTAGTAGCTAAGAATATAACGCTTTGGCTATCACAATGAACTACTACCGTTCATTGCTTAACACCAAAATCTTCCAGCAAGCTTTTCATCCAGATAAATTTCCTTGAATGCTTCAACAACTGCCATGTATTCAGATTCTGTTGTAAATAGAGCAACTGTAAGCTATAGAGTTGATCTCCACCCAACCGGACCTTCTGATAATGTGAACACATATCCAGTCGTTGATCATCTTCCATCCAAATCTCCCACATAGTCAAAATTCACATATCCAACACCAAATCAGCTATTGAAGACTAGTTTTGAAATAATAGTCCAACATTAAGTGTACCTTTCAAGTATCAAAATATTCTCATCACTGCTTGCCAGTGATCATTCCCCGGATTGTACATATACTGACTCACAACCCCATCTGCTTTAGCCAAATCTGGTCTAGTTCAAACCATGGCGTACATCAAGCTTCCAACCGCACTAGCATAAGGCATTGAGTGCATTTCTTTCTTTTCAAAATCTATTTTGGACATAGCTCTGTAGATAAACAAAACTGAGGTGTTAGAGATATATTCATAGACTTTGTAGAATCATCAATGCTAAACATCCTTAGCACTTTCCAAATATCCCTTTTGGGTAAGCCAAATCTTTCCTGCCTCTTTGTCCCTACAAATATCTGTCCATAGTATCTTCTTCACCTCTCCCAAGTTCTTCATTTCAAAGTTTACAACTGCTCTTTCATGTTATCTATCTCAGACTGATCAAAGTTTCCACCAATATATCGTTGACATACAAGAGTAGGTAAATGATGTAACATAGGAGTAACTTCTTAAAATACATGCAGTGGTCAATCTGCCTCCTTCGGTACTCCTCTTTATGCATAAACTGATCAAATTTTTGTACCATTGTCTTGGTGATTACTTTAGGCCATAAAAAGACTTGTCTAGTTTGCATACCAAGTCTCCTTTTCTTGACTCAATGTACCATAGGGGATGTACCATAAAGATCTCTTATAACAATCCTAGGCTGTTACTATATCTAATATGGACTAGACTAAGTCCTAGTTCTTGTTCAATTAGATTTTAATTATCATTAAAATATAGCCCAAAAAATTTGGGATTCGTTGGAGCTCGATTGGATCAATTAGCTATTTTATTAATTTATTTGACCTAAAAAATTAACTAATTTAAATTGATATTTAAATCAAAATCTGAGTGCATTTTTGAATTCTTCATACCCAAATTAGTTATGAGTGAATTTTTGAGAATTTCTTAAGGTCATTTAAGCTTAAAATGGATTTAATTTAAATTGGGAAATTTCATAAAAGGGTTTTTCAAAATTTATATTTGCAATTTAACCTTCCCAAAGGTCAAGTGATTGCTCAGATCTGGTGTGCGGACATCGGGTGATCCACTGTGTGGCATGTTCCACGCGGCAGCTGACCTCAGGTGCATTCTAGTCGTTCTATCCTCTGATCCAACGGTGCTGGTTTAAACAACCAAATTATATTCCCCAACAGTCATATCTGACCTTGATCAGATGACTGAACTTAATCCAGCATTGTAGAGCTTCATCCTCAACCGTTCTAGCACTGAGTAGTCCCTTGACAGCTCCCAACAGTCTGCCTCACTGGCGATATGGGAGATCCATCCTTCTCCCCACTACATCTTTCGCTTTAACGAGCATTGTGCCCCATTTCTCTTGGGTATTCCATCATGGGGACGAACCCAACTAAAGGTTTCTCGGGCCAGCCATGGGAGGCCAGCCCAAGCTCGCTTAAATAATTTCAAGGTTATAAATAACTATAAATTTTCATTAGTAATCCCCTTTGCTCACTAAGTCCCTCTTGAACTTCCCACAACTCCCAACTAGCTCCAATTTACTTGAGTTGGTTCTTGATTTCCAGTTGATCCCCCGGTGAGTTCCAAGCAACCTTCTCGACGTTTAGTGGGCGTGACCTGATGTTTAGATCCCAAATTGATTGTGGTTTATCGAAGAGAGCTTAGAAGCCAAGTCTATCCTCTGGAAGAACCTCAATGCTATGCAATTTTCCCTTCACCCATCACTGAACAGGTACTCCTCTACCCATGAGCTAATTCAGCTAAGTTTCGATTCAATTACTTACCTTTAGTTCACAATAGAGTGCGTAGTTTTCTCTTGGTGTGTTAGTAGATCGCATCAGGTCATGCCAGGGTCTGGTAGCAGCTAGGCAGTGGTGATCACTATTTAAAATGGGGCAGACATACCTTGCATTTTGCCTAAACTTCTGCTAGCAATTGAACTACCTTCTAGAATCCAATTATAGGGCCCCGCCCCGTCGCCGTGCGCAAAAAGGGGTAATTGTGATTGATTCGGTGGCGGAGCGGTGCACCACTCGGGGAGGAATATCACTTCTCCCCGAATAGCTGAAACCAAACCCATCTGAAGGGTTGTTGACTCAACCTCAAGGAGGGTTGAAAGTTAATACTTAAGATAAAAATAGTATCCTTATCCTAAGTATTAGACCAATACATACATTGGATGTAAAACACATGAGGAATCCAATATATATATATATATATATTTATATATATATATAAGATATTAGAATTTCCAGTATACTGATCTCATCACAATACTAAGTATAAGTAGTATATAACAGAGTGTGGAAGCTAAAGCAAATATCCAAAAATATTCATTACAGAAATTGTATGAAACATTTGTCTCAAAAAAGAAAAGAAAACATATCTACCATTATTACAAATAGTTTATTAAAATACAGACATAAAAGTTAAGTACTGAACTAAAATAAACTAAGTAGAAAAGTAAAGCTGAAGAAGAGTCCATTAGTGCTCGATGGGCTCCTCCTAAATCTCCCGTGTGTCCTCCTGACCTGGCTCAATATACTGCTCAAGATTTAGCAAATTACCGGATCCCCAAAGTACCCCGTGTTAGACAATAAGTCTAACACATCAAAATTAATCTAAATATTTCTAATTAATCATTAATATTTACATAATATAAGTAAATCTGTAGTAGTACTATAAAGATGATTGAAAGTATCAAAATTGTATAAGATTGTACAAAACTAAAGTAAAATAAAGTAAAATAAAGCTGTACTGAAACCTGAATACTGAAAATAAACAAAAATAGTAAAGGATCTAAAACTGAGTGATATCATGTAAAACTATGCTGTATACCACTAAAACTGTGCATTTGAATATGCCACAATACTGTGTGTTATTGATATGCAACCGAAATATCACTGAACTGCTAAGAGTCGTACGGTCCAATATATATAAACATCCAGTTGGGAACTGCGATGCCGATGCATCCTGAAATTTTCCCAGTCAATGTATGCAATATTCTGTAACCCATAAATCATCACTGATACTCATACATCATCACTGATATTCAAACTTCATGCTTATGCTCATGCTCATACTTCTAAGCTGCATGAGGTAAATCTAGAAATCCAGAAAAATACTTTGAAAATTGATAATGAATTCAAGGTCTCCATTGTATAGAATCCTATCAAAATGAAGGATTCTGAATCCTATATTCTAGTTCAATAATTGGTTAAAGGTGAGAGTTTACTTAAAAATCATTAGTTGAGAAGTTTTATACACATATTTAGCATATTTCCAAGAAATGTGGATTTAACCCTTAGCTTGTTTTAAACTGCACTTATCGAAGCACACTTTGATAGCAGGTAGAACTCTGTCATAGTTTATATCTCAAGCTAAGCCGTTAAATAACTTAATTACGAACATACTTAGTGTTCTACGCAAAGTGACTTGAGATACTTAGTTTGCTTAAACTACATTTATCGAAGCGCAATACGATAGAAGGCAGAACCCGGTCACAGTTTACATCTCAAACTAATGATCTTGTCCACTAATTGTAACACTCTCAGTCTTGGAAGATTTATTCTGATGGGACTGTATTCATCTAATCTATAGGGATAGCACCTGGTCATAAGTCCATATTGGAGTGAATCAACCAATCCTGAATACTATTAAAATAATCCAGCACTATGGGTATACCCTACTATACCCCACCAATAATTTGGGTTCAGAAGATTCTATTTAATCAACAAGGATTCATCAAAGCTATTAATCCTTACTCTAAATGGGTCAATCCTACACAAGGCTCCAAGAATGTGATCATAGAGATCACTCAATAGTGATTTCAATAGAGATAACATCTACTTACTTCTATATCTAGAGATAACTTCTACTTACTTCTATATCTCCTACTTACAATTATTTTTATTTTCGTACCTTTTTACTTTCTTCTTCTTCTACTTCATCTTTTAACTTAACACCCTCACAAAAATTCTTGGTTGCACACCACTCGACGCTAGTTAGTTTCCTTTTGACTTAGTGTTGGGTGGTGTGGTGGCGTTTCGGTGCTGGGTCGGGTTTTCGATTCGATGTTGGGGTCGCCACACAGCGTCACCCCATGGTGACCAGAGGTGACAGGAGGGCTAACGACAATTGCCCAATAACTACTTCTATATCCAGATGGCATCTTGATTTGCGGAAACTAAAGATGTAGCTAAGTGATAGAGTTGTCGGGGGCGTTGGTGCCACAGCGTGCAGCAGGAGCTGTTGCAAAGTGGGTGGTCGGAGTTGCATGGTGAATTCATGGATGTTGAGGAAGTTTTTGGAAGACAACCCAAGCAGTGGAAGATTGAGTACTTTGACCATGAAGAGTAGCCATAGTGGTGGCAACCACTATAATTTAAAGTAAATTTCTTTGTTAATATAGCCCCATAATTTCTTTTCCTAATTTTAAAGTTTTTCATATAAATTTGTGTTATTTTAATTGTGCTTTTGTTGTTTTGATTTTGTGCAATGATATTCTACTCTCTTTTGCTTCCAAATAAAAATGATTCTATTGTGGTGTCAGAGTAGTCACATGCAATATCTCACAATATGGTAATAGTCTTATCAGTTTCTTTTAATTGTCAGTTAGGAGATACTAAATTAAACTAAAGTTTCAAAAGAAGCCTTTAAATTCAAATTCTCTTTTATTTTTGGAAACTTTCTTTATTTTTGAAAACTTGAATATGAAAACATCATGAAAAATATTACATAGCTTCTAAATAGTATGAATGATTAGGATTTAAGATTTAAAAAATATATTTTTATGATCCCACAAACAAAAGTGAATTTAATAATATTTTTATATTCCACTTAACTCCCTAAATCCTAATCATTCATACTTTTTGAGAAATATTTAGAAGCTATATAGTAATACTCAATTAAAATTTGCTTGATGACACTATAATTTTTTTCCTATTAAATTTACTAATTCTAAGTCTTTTTTTTTTTAGTACAAATGAGATGAGGAAATAACATATACTTAGTATATATTTCTTTCAATCTCAATCATCAACTATAGTAATTGCTATATTAAGTTGCTATTAAATATTTTCGGTTAGCTAAGCTTATATGAAATAAAAATTAATTAATGAAAAGTATTAAGTATTAATTTCGGTTAGCTAAGTTTAATTAATCAATATCAATAACTCAATTTTGCAAATAAAAATTAGCAGTAATTAGGTTTGTTAAGTAATTAATAGCTCTTTATAATCTAATATATAAGATAGTTTTTTAATTAATATGATTTAGTGATTAACATATGCACTTTATGTTGCTTGGTTAAATAATTTGAATTATAATTGCTTGATTTAGTGATCTCTAGCATTGTTAAGCACCATTACACATTTCCCATAAATTCAAATCATTAAAGGCACCTCATCGCACCAGACGCATGGGTGCTTCACCTTTGTTCATACAACCACAGAGGTAAGTGCATCAATATGAGATAACCATTACACCAACTGGACGAATCAAATAAAAACTCAGAGCAGAAACTTGATAAATAGCCAAACAAGTTTTAGATGGATTTATTGATGCAGATCTTTGAATAGCTTGGCTGAATATGAATGGAGATATATAAGACTCTCTTCCCGAGTCTTAAGTTTATTAGTCTCTAAAACTAAATTTTGATGCATGGCTGAGTCGAGTAATGTTGAACTAACTGTAATAAGACTCTAATTTTTGTGCCTTAGCTAAATAGTAACTTTTAGGGTTCCTTAAAGTTCACTTTGTCCTTATCTTTAAATTTTAACATTTACTTATCTTGAGTAATTAATAACCCTCTTCTCTATCTATTTTATACAATAATGATTAGCAATATTCTTCTTCTTATGAACTTTTAAAATTAAGTTTTAATAAAATGCTCTCAAATTAGAATTGGATGATTTATGAGTTCCTTTTGAGTAAACAATGTACTCAATACTTGAGTGAAATACTTATAACGACCCAAGTCGTTATTAGGATAATTATGACTAAATCTGACTCAAAAATCAAAATCCTGAGTGACTTCAAAACTAGAGAAAACTAAAAATACCATTGGATAGAGTATATTTTTGTGATCGTAATGCCCAAGTTTGGAAGCAATCTGGAAAACGCATACTCCTAAATTAAATTTTGAATTAATTAAATTCTGTAAATTGGGAAAATTAAATACAAGTCCAAATTCAACGATTTTAGTATCGTTGGATTAAGAATATTTTAAAGAAGATACAAAAAAAGTTTTGTCGAATTTAGAGCTTCATATTGACCATAATTAATTTTTGAAGTTTTTATCTTCAAAAATTAATAAAAAATAAAATAATACTTCAAATCAAAAATTTTTTGCGCGAGCATGTTTTTCTCATCAAGATACACCTTTGTAAGAAAAGTTTTATTATTTTCTAGAAAAAAATGGAAGAGAGAGAAAAAAAGATAAGAATGAGGAAGTAAAAGTCAAACTGAATAGTAAAAGTAATTATGAAAAAGATGACAAATTTATTCTCATCTAAATAATAGATGAGAGAGCAAATAATAAATCAATTATTAATTAAGGAAAAATACTATAAATACCCCCAGTTCTCCCCTCATCCTCCTCACTCCCATCTAACATCTTCTTTTCCCCTCCACTCCTCCCCATCACCCGTTCTCTCATAGACCTCCAGTAAAGCCTCATCAACAACAAGATAGTGTAAGTAATGAGAAAAATATGAAAAATTTTCTAGATATATTAAAAATTAAGAAATGATATTTATATTCGTTGACGTTGCACCCATAAAACTCATCTAATGAGATTTGGATATCATTTCAATATAAACTTAAAAAATAATATTTATATTATTTTAATATAAATAAATAAATACTAATCTAAATGATTTTCAAATCCCATTAAATGGGTTTTCTTAATTGCGATATCAACGAATTTAAATAGCATTTCTCATAAAAATTTGAATACAAGAGCTCAATCATTGAATTACAAGATAATTCATATTAAGAAAAGAAAAATGTTATGTTACCCAATAATATAATCAAAAAATATTCAGAATCAATATAAAATTTTATTTTTTTTTAAATTTTTGCATATATGCCTTACAAAAAATATATTTAACCAATAATATACTTATAAATTAGATTGACACATCATCTATATATTTTGGCATATGCTAGTGTGTAAGTATAATAATATTCTTAAGAAATAAAAAGTAAATAGAAAAATTTAAAGAAGGTGCATTTATATTTTTTGGGTCTATTTATTGCTTGCGTTGCTGAGGAGTGACGAACGCAAGCATTGAAATCTCCTTTATGGAATTTCCTCTTTTGCTCATTAGAAACCGCAAAGTCCAAAAGGCATCCCTGTAGGTGAAGCCTAATTGGACATTATCTCGACTCTCGAGGACCTTTTCCTTCTTGTTTTGAGGCCAACCCTAGCTTCAGCCCTACAATAATCTTGTCTTCTTTTTTAGAATATTTTGCTGTGCCACGTCAATGCCATAATCACATTTGAATTTCAGTGCATTTAGCATTGAATTTCCCACTGTTATATGCATTTTTAATATATATATATATATATATATACAAAATGATCTTATATTGTCTAAATATGCATGGTAGGTCGGCTCACTCTAACAGCCTCGAAGCCCACTAACTCTTTGACGATTGATACTATATTGGCTAAGTGATTTCCGTCGTAGAAGTAGCACCGTAAAACATGCATATTATATTCATGATTATGATTGTAAACAAATTCTTTGGATCTAAGATGCAAATCTCGGGCTTCCTCCAAATTGTAATTATACTACAATAACCATAATGAAAACATAAGCAAAAAAACATACATAAGCCTAGTCTAAGGCCAAAGTACTATAAATATAGTGTTTCTCATTATTTAGGTCTTTTCTTACCACTTTGTCATTATTCTTGCTTGCTTGAACGATAGAATGCACACCATTACCTCGAAAAGGCATTCATATATAGTCTAAGTTCGATATTCTATCAGAGAACTATTAGAACCACTTCCTAAGAACATTATGTTTACATTTTAGATACACTCTAAGAATATTGAACCCCTATTATGAATCTCAAGAAGCTATCAACTGAACTTCTGAAAGGCATTGACTCAAGGATTTATGTCTTAATCAACTTCATAGTTTGGTTTTAATTGCCGCAATGTGTAATTTTATTTTTTCCATTGGATTGTTTAATTTGTCAAGGGTTTGTTTCAGTTAGCTCTATTAGCACCAATGCAACCATTTTTTCGCTTTATTTGAAAGGCTTTCTTTCGTAATTTAAGTGCTTGTAATCATTGTATCATTTGATGTATTTTTAAGTGTTTTACAATGCATGTGACTTACTAAAGTCTAAGAAAACCAAAAAGTTTAATAGGCAGCAAATCGTGCTACGAACATCTTAACCCCTGCTTGCTAAGACACCTAGATTATCGAGCGCCCAAGCATAGCACGCGCCCAGACGCATCTTGATAGATCATCCTGCCCAATTGACCCGATATGTAAATGTATTGGACCATAGATCACACCCGAGCGCCTAGGCTCTTTCAAGGACTAGTCTAGGTGTATCCCAACTTTCTTAAATTGCATGACACTTTATTTGAAGCCCAACCGTGTCCATTATAAAGAAGGGATATTGACTGCTTCCTAAAACATCCTAAGAATAAAACAAAGCTAACTTAAGTGATCATAAGAAGAATTAAAAAAGCTTGAAAGCTCTCTCAATTTTAGGAAGAATTTGATCTTGAAAATTTCTGTCAAGTGTAAGTGCTTTACTTCTTTGTACAAATTTCTTTTACTTTATAACCCTATTCTTAAAGATTATGAAAGAGATTTTGGCAACTCAGTGAGGCATCAAATTGTAAGAGAAGGATGTTCAAGGAAGCTCCTCCATGGTATTTCTCTTGAAAGGAGAAAAGTTTCACAATTTAGTGGCTAGAGGTTGGGAAGGAGGGATCTAGGAGACTCCACCTCAGGATGGCATTGAGAAGGAGGGATCGAGGAGACTCCACCTTGGGATGCCATTGGGAAGGAGAGAATATTTCGTAGATCCATAACTAAGATTTTTAAGAAGAAGATTCTTCTAGCTTTTATGTTTTTAGTGCAATTACTGAAGGAGTCACTAAGTGTTTGAGTGTGTTCTGGAAGAGGAAAAATTTTTGATGAGTCAATGTAAGGATGTAAGGTTAGGGAGACCCTGGCTGCTATAAATTTTTTAGTACTTACTTTTGCTTACCTTTTAACTTAAGATTTACTTTATGCCTGCATTTCTTAAATTTTCCATTTAAACTAGTTGAATTATCTCAAACTCCTAAAAAATTTTCAAGTTTAAATATTTAAGTTAAACCAACTCACCACCTTATGGGTTGTGCTATTTGAGTTACAAAAGCAAATAAATGGTACCAAATCATGTCTTTATGATACATGATGTTAGAATCTATTAAGTAAAGAATCTGGTTTGAAATGACGCTTTTAGGGAATAGTGATAAGCTACAAAAGTGTGTGTCTGTATAAACATGCAAGTGCATGTGGTATGAAGTAATATAGGAATGGTGAGTGCCACATTTATCGTCCTCAAGGAATGACATGTATTAGTTACTAAATACTTTCTTTTTCTATATGTTTGAATGATTGAAATTAATATTTTGACTAAGGGATAAGATTACACTACTTTGTTGTGCTCAGATGGAGATGATTGGGGAGTGTTAGGCCGGAACATATGAAATATAAAAATTAGTGCATGCTATTTCTGATCCAATTGATGTGAGAGATAACTTAAAAAATTTCTTTTCATTGAGCTATAGTTATAGAAATTCATTAGTGATGTCTTATGCACATGGATCTCTCATCACATCCAACTCTGAGATTGTCTTTAACCAATTTCCTACGAGACCCTTGGGCTTCATATATCAGCCTTGATTGTGATGGTGCTTTTGTATTTACTGTAAAGATCTACCTAGTTTTATTCTGAATGTGCTATAGTTTAAGAACAACACATAGGTATTTTAGTTACTAAGACGAGTCATACATGTTGATCTACACAAACTTCTCTTATAAAACCTATTCTTACATCTAAGTAATAGATTAATTTTTAGTTCACATAACTAAAACATGAATCAACCCAGCTATAATGCTTCTAGTTTTCTATTATTAAAGTTTTGAAAACTAAGAAATGAAAGCTTAGTCATTATTCAATGTTTAATATTTATTTTACTGCAACATAAATACTATAACTGCTACAAAATAATACTATCATATGAGCACATGTTTACTCTCACAATTATACTAGATCAAGAGACTACTTGCATTGCACAATAAAAATTATATATCTATAGTTCTGAGATTAACCCTTCCTAATAAGGGGATTAGGCTGTCATTACAACAAAAAAGCACAAAGAGATAACCAAAAGGCCTCAGAATTGTACCCGAGGATAATGACCTTATATGGCAACACCTGCTCCTAAGCCGGCCTACCTTATATGCAACCTCGGCTTAGGAGCAGGTGTTGCATTCGTCACTGCAGCGCCCGAGGTTAGGGAGATTGTACTGTGCACCTTTTCTTTTGATTGCCAAGGCGCATCGTGGCCATGACACTCTGGAATAAATGCAAGGGCGCGTCCCAATGCCTAACCTTCTTCTCCTTTGAATTGCAATTTTGTTCATTTTGCTATATCTTCTCTTTGTACTTCAAAAACATAAAATTGTGCAAATATAACTTGAAATAAGCACAAATCTCATCAATACACATCTAAATTAACATACAAAATTACTATAAATACAAGGCTCATCAAATGAGAATGTTTATGGAAAGTGTTTCTTATGCTCACCCTCCATAGTATAATGGACTAAGTTTTGACCTTTAAAAATAAAATAAAATAAAATTTTATTTAATCTATAGATAATCTTATGTGAGCACAAATTCTAAAAGGCTATAACGAGCTAACTATCCTAAATAGAAAATGGAGGGTTCACTAAGTTAGAGATGCACAATTAAATACTATAGTTCTTTCTTACTGATAATGTGTTTGAAGTAAGAAGAACATTCAATAATTTCAATATTCATTTCCAAAAAAGAAGTTTGGGATACATTATGTTAACTCTAAGAGTCTAATCATATCAAGTTTAGTGAATGTCTCATGTTTGATAATAATGAAATATAACATGATAACTTTTAATACTAACATGTTTCTTCTAAATTTTAAGAAATACATTAGATTTTTAGATAGAAACAAGAACCAAAATTCAAATCAATTCAATAGAAGAAGTAGACATGGAAATAAAAGGCTTAAAGTTAATAGGGTATTATTTATTTTAAATTATTAAAGATCAATAAAAAATCTTAAATATCTTAAATAGACTCTAATTCTGCCCGGTAATGCCATCTAGGCTCTAAAGGCAAAACCTTGGTTATCACATATGAAAATTCTAATGTTGTTAAACAAGCTTGCACAAATTTTTTGACTTTTGGATATGAATTGTATAAAATGAATTCGTAAATAAGCACAAATAAAATGTGCACAAGAGTAAATAAAATTATTACTATTTTTCATTCATTAGAAAAACATAAGTAAATGAAAATGAAGTTAAAAAAATTCTTAGAAGTCTATCACCTAAGTGGGACCCTTAAGTTCAAGCTATAATATAAATTAAATCTTAAGACTTACTTTTTAGATCTTCTATCAACTTTTCTTGTGTCTTATGAATAGGTAGTCTCTAACCAAAAAGATGTGAATCAAAAGGATAAAAGTTCATAGAACGATTAACTTTCCTTAAAAGCTGAAGGGGATATCAAAGTAAGATGGAAACTCATTAGTCTTCAAGTAGTAAGGAGCTTAATGACAACGATATAAAGAGCTCGACTTCAAAGTTTGAAAAGAATCTAAAGAAAGATCATACGAAATATATTACTTGAAATTTCTAAGAAAAATTCTATTTGAATAAACATTGTGTTATGAATGCAATGAAGTAAGTCACAATACCTGAATATCCTCAGTAAAAAAATAAGAATAAAAAGATAATTTGCTTGGGTAACTTATACTCAAAATGCTCAAAATGAAACTTACTCTAAGAGAATAATCTTTTCTTAATATCTGCTATTAAATAAATTTTAGATTTGAGTTTAAGTTTACCATCCACATCTAACTCAGTGTCTAAGTTTACACTATCAACATGAGAAGATGAGGTTATGGGTTTAAATAAAAAAGAATTGCTTTTATTTTTAGATAAGCTTCAAGCTTCATCTGTTTCTCTAAAAAAAGAATATAAGAAATTTAATAAAGCGTTAGTTTAATTTGAATCATTGAATACAATGATTAAGGGAGAGCTAATCTCCTAAAAAGATCAAATAACTGACCTAACTTCAAATAATTGTTAGATTTAAATCAAACAAAGTTTATCGAGAAATAAATAATAGATTAATTTAATAAAATAAATAGTTTAAGTTTATTTTTTAATCCATTTAAAATAAACTTAAAAATACGAGTCTATAAATTTTTTCAATTTACTTAGCACCAAGGTTTAGATGAAGGAGATTCTCTTCTAGACTTCCAACTACCCCAAAAGTGTATTACACTTGCAAAAAACTAGAACATATTTCACCCTTGTACTAGGTAAATAGAAAAAACTTCAACTTGTTTCCAAATTGAAGAGAATCCAACCTAAGTTAAATCCTCCATCCTAACTATGACACCCAGTGTCAGATTAGAAGTCCTAACCCAGCACTGAGTGCCACTGTAGTACTTAATACTGGATTAATCTTTCATAACCCATTATAAAGCACTACTAAGGAAAGGGATCTATAAGATAGGGAACATAGATGCATTTATAAGAGTAATAAACATTCATTCCATTACATTCATTCAGAAAAAAAAAAAATATTTGTCCTAGATTTAATATATAATACAGACCATGCACTTTAAGTTTACAATATTTAATAATAATAAAAAGTAAACTCTCTCATTCTCATAAAAAAAAACAAAAGTAAATAAAATCCATGGTCTTCAAATCTGATTTTGGATCTCCAGCTCCTATCCCGGCACATCAGCTAACTCCACTCCAAGCTTCTGGTCTACCATGTTTAGATTTTAACATGATAGGGCACAACCAATAAAAGGAAAACAAGTGATTAGACTTATAGAGTTTAACCACATTAATGTTTCTAACTATTTATGTTTAAGTATATCACATCTAGGTTAAGCATTAAGGTGCATAATACAGTAAAGCTAAAGTAAAATTGGAAATGTATATACAATGATATTTAAAAGTAAGGCAGTATTTGTGCTAAGGCAAACTAAGTAATCTTACAAAAGAGAGCTTAAGCAATAATGGTATTTGTTTTAAGAACAATATAAGACATTGGCTATCATCCTATATGCAAGTAAGGAAATAAATAACAATTTCTAGCATCCTATAAGCAAGTTTAGTAAAAAAAAAGTTGAACTATAGTATGTAGAAATGACTATAAAATAATGTTTAAGCAATTAATTAATATTCAATATTTTATTAAGTTATGTTCTATAAGCTCATATAGAAAAAAAAGAAGAGTTAAATACATCTACCAAACTATTTGAGATGGGGTCTCCTGTATAACCACACACTCCCCCTCAAGGATATGTGTGGTCTCTTGATTACTCTATAGCCAACCCTGACTCAAATGTCTATACAAAATAATCCACCCTTAGTGATGTAACAGCCCAAACTTTTAAGCACCAAGGTATTGTCCGCTTTGGCCTAAAAGGCCTCAAGACGTGACCCCTACAGGCATAAGAGGTACCCACAACCATGTAACACCTTAACCATTATGGGTTCAAGAGGCTACTCACATGAAGTGGTACTTTGCCCTGTATGGCACTTAGCTCTTATCTGACACCCTATGGTTACCACCAGAGAGGAGGTTACTACAAAATACAACGGAAGCTACGCTTTCCGAGATATCGGAGAAAACTGAGATTTGACTGAACCAAGTGGACACTTTTAGAAATGGGTGACTCGAAAGCACAAGTCTCACAGCCGGTGCGAGCTGCGTGAAGAAGTTCCCCGGGTCCAAGGTCGTACGCGTCAATCGATTCAACCTCAAAGGCGTAGAGGTGAACGTCTGAGATTGCCTGCTCTGATACCATTTGTAACAGCTCAAACTCTTAAGCACCAAGGTATTATCCGCTTTGGCCTGAAGGCCTCACGATTTTGCCATCAGAAGATAACTTCCTAGTAAGTCACCCATCCTGGGAGTGCTCCCACATGAGCACGCTTAACTTTGGAGTTCTTATCAAGAACTCTACCATTATATGAAAAGGCGCCTCGATGTTTAAGAGTTTCATTTATTACTACTTAAGTGGGTCATCACTAGTGAAGCCCCTAATTTAGTTATAGTTATTGTTATGTAATGATTATGATCAATTGATTAATGCTTCAAAGCATAGTAGCATTCAAGGAGATTTGCCAATGAAACAAACTAAGTGATATCCCTCTATTGTCTAATTTTAATTATCTAACTTAATGATTGGGGTCAATTGAACCCCAATTAACTTAATACATAGGCCTTAAATCAAATGACAAGTATATATATATATATATATATATATATATATATATATATAATATAGTTCTATAATTTTGAAAATAAGATTTTATAATTTATAAATATAAATAATACTTAAGACTCTCTAACCTAATCCTAAGGTTACCATCCTCAAATTCATCACTTAATCACTGGTTAAACTCCTAAGAAGAAATATCCTAACTTAAGTATCCAACTTAAATTCTAAGGTTCAATTTACCTCAAGGAGCTTCTAAGGACTTAAAACATCATAGGTAATTCTCCTAAACTAAGTAAATCCAAAACTAAGATAATACTCCCAAAGTTTAGAAATTTACTTAAAGTTTCCCAAATGCTGAGAACAAGAGTCCATGTCTAAAGGACTTAGCTATTTACTAACCTATCAAAGCCACTAATGATATATGATCCATATAAATTGAATGATCAATTTAATCATGCATCCCCTATAACTTAATTTTCCAAACTCTCACCACACCAATTCTCCATGAATCACCTAAGGGTTCATCACCATTACTCCCTCACTTGAGATGATTAAATGAACTGAATAAGGCTCATGCTACTCTACTATAGGGTTTAGAGATCACACTAAGAGAAATCACTTATACATTTCCAAAATCAATAAGTGATTTGACTCATAAAAGTCAACCTCTAAATTTGCTATCCAATCTGAATGAAATCGGTGTGGTTACACTCCCTATAGCATTACATAAACAATGAATATGATTACACTCCCTATAGGTTCAATTTGGAGTTGATTTGAGCTAATTATGGTTTGAACTAAATTAATTAAAATGCCAACATATCATTAATGAAATTATAAATCCAAATGCAAAATAAATGTCCCCATAATATTCTTTATATTTTTGTGAGCATTTTAAGACATAACATTGATATATTTGAATCGGTACATGAAAAGATATGAAGCTTTGAAATTTGAGCTAAAATAATTTAATTAACAAGTTTCTCCATTATTATTCTTAAGCTTGGCTTGCACACATGGTTGTTTCACATGCAGGCTTGCAGCCAAGTGCATGCACGCGCTATGCGAGGCCTGGGAGGGAGCCACGTAGGTCGACCCGACCTGATCCAGCCCGTACTATAGCCCTCCCTTATCGGGGCTACGAGGTTCGACCTAGGGCATCAAATTTCTAAGTGATTGGTAGGTCCCAAGGTGCATGCTGCATACCAATCGAAAGGTCCCTTCAAGATCCTTAGATTGGTACCTAAATCCCTAACATATTCCTCTTATAATTCCATGTTTTATAATGCCCTAAATCTGGGGTTTTCTGCACTGTTGGAGACTGTAGTTCCTTTAACTATCAGGCTTCAATCTGGATCGATCGAGCCCGATTGAGGCTTGACGATCACTCATACAATAGTGAAATGATTATTCAAAACTTAATGGAATGAGATTGCTATCAAAAATCAAAGGAACATGGAGTACCTTATCTCTATAGATCATTAATTACATCAGATCACGTCGCTCACACAACACTGCTCGACCTTGGCTATCACTATTAGAATTCTCTTGCATTTAACCAAACAAGCGTAAGGAGGTCATCGACCCATGTCTTGATGTGACAAATCAATGATGTTGATTTGAGGCTACACGAGTATTAAGAATTTCCTTTATAGACAATAATCCAAAGACAGGTTCGATAATGGGCCCAACCTCTATTCCAGGCCTGCGTTTGCATCGGAGGGATCTAATCAAATCAGAGCTGTCTGTTTTCCCATGGAAGTGGATCGAACAATGGATCTTCCGTCGTTCAATCCCAATGGCTATATCCTATTTAAAAATAAATATTAATTAGTTAATTATTCTAATTTTAATTAAAAACAAATACTAACCAAATGATCTCCAAAAATTTCTAAAATTTTATCCATAACTAATTTAGGTGTGAAGAACTCAAAAATAAAATCAGATTTTTGATTTGAGGTCTGAATAATTTTCTCAACTTTCTAATTAATTAAATTGATCAAAATGCTGATTTTCCTCAAACAACTTCTGATTTCCACCAAATCTTCAGGGATTGACCTTAAGACTATTTTAAGACTAAATGTGAGGCTCTTAAGCTAATTTGGTGATTAAAAATTCAAGTAACAATCATGCATTTTTACAATAACTCTTAAATATTACAGTATATCATGTCTCAAGGGGGAGGAAGTGATGGCATGTACTTAATAAGATGCTTGTTCAAAGTAGTTGCTTAAAATATATTATTTCAAGTTAAATAATTTACTTATGCACATTTTATTATAGCTTAATTAATACTTAGAACATTTTATATTCTAGTATGTTTGAATTTTTAGTTTACTTATGTTTACTTTGATTATATTGAATCTCTTGAACATGTGTTTTAGAGATTTGAACATCTTTTTACCTCTTTGTTAGAAAAATAGTAAGGAAGTTACAATAAAAATAAGTGGACCCAAACTTTGTTGCCTTTGGTGCAAAAAACCAAAAATAAGATGCATAAAAATATTGAAAAATAGGCACATAATTAACATTGCAAATAAAAGGAACTTTACGTAGAACCCCAAAATCGAAGAAACCTCATATAATGACACCATAAAGAACTTTCCTATTAATAAGAAGAAGATTACAAGAGGGATCCCACCCTTTAATGCCTTGAACCTCTTACAGCTTTATCATTTTATTTAGATCAAAATATCCTAGCAGACTTTATCTTCTCAAGTACCCAGACCGACCACAATGCCCATATACCTAATAAAACCTTAAATATACCAAGGAATCTATAGCCCAGTATTCCCTTGCCCTAAAAGTGCTCTAATTTATTTTTAAGGCTTTTTTTAATACATGAGTTCATTCATGGAGTGTTTCATATTTTGTTTGGTATTTGGAATGCTCAAGCACCATCTTCTTGTCTTAAGCAGCTAAAATAAGCACTTAGGTACACCTCGGTTCTTTTCCCTCTGTCCAAATGACACCAACACCCAACACATGGTTTGTATGGTTGAGATAGATATTTTGACACATCCAATCACATATATGCCCATCCAAAATTAACTTAAGTTCTAGAGCCCATTATGGTCCCATTTTGCATCAATTTTTCATTAATTTGATATGTGCCTTACCTTTACATATTGTTAATATTAATGCATCATATTGTGTGTTTAAGTGTGCCTCATCAAGGCTCACCTTCTTGGCTACACTCAAGGCTTCAACAAACTCAATAACATCCCACTAGAAGAATAAGTTCATGTCTTCTCTTCCTTTTTCTTTTCCAATCTATGGAAATAGTTTTTTATAGTTTTTGGAGGCGCATTGCAGCTCAACAACACCTCCGTCACAATCAAAGTTTCACTACAAAAAAAAATAACTCTAAGTAGTCTATTCTCATCTCCTTTTGAATATATTGTACATGTCTTGCCATATAAGGACTAGTACTAGTGGGTCTCCAACTAGCTTTCTTAAAATGAGTAGGCTTCCTTCCTCTTTTAATGGGTATCCCTTCAAGATCTTTATCAAGCCTAGTGTTGATAAGTGCACATCCATACCATCCTTGTGTCGCTTTGACTTACAATAGGAACTTTTCAATATAGAAGACCTTTAAAACTCAAAATTATGTTTATGAGGCCCAACCTAGCTAACTTGAGACTATGCTTCAATCTTGTTTGAACCTTGTGTTCCCCATTAAGAGAAAACTTGACTCATTTTTGTTTTTGCATTCATAACATCTTAATAAATGATATATTTTGACCCCCACTCATCTTTGTGCTGAATTGACTAATACCATGCTATTGAAGTCAAACCCATCACATGTACAGAACCATCTTTGCTCCCTTATGTAGACACCATTGCACCCTTTGTCTCATTCTAAGAGTCCTCCAAGAATGCGATTCTATATCCATCCCATGCTAGTTAACCAATATATATTAAGTTTTTCTCCAAGCTTGGAAATTGCTGGAGGTCCTTTAGGTACCATGTCACTCCTTTCGATAGTTTAACTTCCATGTCTCATTGACCATGATTTTATTTATACTATAATCATCCTATACTACCTGAATTGAATGCTGCCTTATGAAGGGTCACATGGCACGATGCCCCAAAATCCACCATCCAAAATGTTGTTTTATCTAAGGATATAACAAATGCATCCTCAAGATTTTCTTTTATGATACTGATTACATCATCTTCATTCCAGTTTTTGTCTCCAACTTTTCTCAACCCTGTGCAATCTCTGCACCACCTTCATTCCAATTTTTGTCTCCAACTTTTTTCAACCCTATACAATCTCTCTTTATATGGTCAATTATGTTTCAATTCCACCACTCAAATCAACTTGCTAATTTCTTCTTCTTGAGCTTCTCTGATTTCTCTTAAGTTTTCATCGCAGCTCCTTCCTCCATTTCTTACATTCTAGGAAGATGTTGGTGACTTTACACCTTATCTTACTTTTGAGTTATTTTTTCAGCACTAGCCCAACAACATCATTAAAATTCAAGGTAGCACTACCTGATGAGTTGCTACCATAGTCACCAATCCATCCTAGCTATCTGTAAATAAAGAGACCAATAAAGGTGCTTTCATCTCAACATCAAACTTGTGTTTGGTTGAACTCATCTATCTCTTCATGGTGTTAAATTTGTTTACATGCTCTGGCAATAAGCTGGAGTCTGCCATTTTCATATAAACATTATTTCTTCAAGAATACCTTGCTTCACATTAATGGATTTTCACATATCCTTATTATAGAATCTTATAAATCACTATGAATTTTAAATTCAAATTTTTGAATTCAATAGAGAATGTTAAGAAAACTTATTTTTAATTTCAAGGTTATTTTATTAAGTATCATAAATTCTTCGTTGCTTGTTCTTTGTCACTTCTTTTCCATTTCACCAAGTGGCAAACATAACATCCATTGGTACAATAAGTCTTCAATCTGCATCCTCCCACATGCAAAGTTAATGTTGTTGAACTTTTCAATTTTAAATCTTGTATTGTTAAATATTAAGTCAGAGTTTGCCATCTTCATATAAACATTATTTCTTCAAGAATACCTTGCTTCACCTTAATGGCTTTTCACACATCCTTATCATAGACTCTTATAGACCACTATGAATTTTAAATTCAAAATTTTGAATTCAATAAAGAATGTTAAGGAAACTTAGTTTAATTTCAAGATTATTTTATTATGGATAAGAAATTCTTTGTTTCTTGTTCTTTGTCACTTCTTTTCCATTCCACCAAGTGGTAAACATAACATTTTTTGGTACAATAAGTTTTCAATCTGCATCCTCCTAAATGCAAAGTTAATGTTGTTGAACTTTTTGATATTAAATCTTGTATTGTTCATTATTTATCCCACTTGAGCAAAGTTTTTTCTACTATAATACCAAAAGTTAGAGATTTAAACACCCTATTACCTCCTCATCAGCATTATAATGAGGAATTTGTAATAGAAACTTGAGTGGATCCCAATTTTATCATCTTTAGAGCAAAGTAATTAGCACAGGATGCACAAAACCATAAAAATAAACATATAAATCACATACAACAAACACAAAGATCTTTATGCAGAAAACATAAAATTTTGAAAAATTAATAAAGCCACACAACAAAGAGCTTTGAATAATTTACTCCATTTTTTCCTTGGATATCTCATAGCTTTTGCCTTCTCTTGAGATCTTCACAAACTTACACAATAATCTTTAACTTTTCAAGCCTCCAAACCACCATAGCAACAAATGCTTCATAAGACCCTAAGTATATAAGGAAATTTATACCTAAGAAATTTGGGCTCTAAAAAGTGTCATAACATCAAATTTTAATCTTTATTTAAAACATAGGTGTGTTCCTAAAGCATTTAAACTTTGCCTAGTGCTAGGGTATGCTGAATCTCCAATTCCTCAACATAGGTAGCTAAAACAAACTCTTATACATGCTTGGGAATTGAACCTTATGTCTAGATTTTATATATCATTAGTTTCCATAATTAAGATGGGTGCTTGAGCACCCGCAAGCACCAACATCAGATCTTCTGTGCACTTAAGTAGCCAACCAAAGTTTGTCCAGCATATAAACCATATGTTGGTCTTGTTTAGCATCCATTCAACCTTTAATTGATAATATTATGACATTTTCTTCGGACACAAGTGAAAACACACTAGATTAGAGCTATCACCGACTCCAATATAGAGCCAAAGCCTAATTCATAGTTAAGAAAAGAATAAGAAAATAAAGCATAGAAATTTTAAATACATCCAACCATGCATATTACGCATGAAAAGTTACTAAACAGGGAAAACATTGATGCCACCACTATTAAAAAATCTATCATAGAAGTAGGGGAAACTAAATTACAACAAATATAACTCTCAACTATAGGAAGAAGATGGATCTTTCTTCCAATATTTTCTAGCAACCAAACACCATTTGCAATGAGATAAATTATGTAAACCCTAAATCAATGAAAGATTAAGCACTTCAAGACCCTTTAAACTCCAAAGGCCCAAAATAAGCCCTAAATAATGTCCCAAATTTCCATCTACAATACTTTCTCTTAGTCTGGAAATCCTTTCTTCCATATTATTGTGTAAAAATTAGCCCTTGGCAAATATGCATGCCTAAGAACTTGGTTCTATGGTAAATATGGATGCACATAAAATAGTGGCACTTGGACATGCCCAAGTATCACCTCTTCAATGTTAGAGTATGTGGTAGAAGTGATGCAGACGAGGACAGGATACATTGGTGGTTACCAAGAAAAATATGAACTTATTTAAGCACAAACAAAATAGAATAAAATTACATCACAATCACAGCATAAACCACAAGCATCCAAACATAAGAAATTTTACATAGAAAACCCAATGACGGGAAAAACCATAGAGCCACACTACATAGGAAAATACACTATGAAACAAAATGATTATAGAGTTATAGTGAGCATTTCCTTCATAAGCACAAGAAGGATCTACCACTTACACAGCTTTTCGATCAACTTCTTCTCCTCCAGGGAACACCAACTCTCACTCTTGGTTGAAGGAGAGGAGTAGCAGCCAAAACTTGATTAGGGTTGTCTCCATACTTTTCAAACCATTCAAAACATTCCATAATAATCTCTTATATATCTAGGCTTTATTTAAACCCAAAATGGTACAAAATACTCCCCAAAACACATAAGGTAGTGTTTAGATCCAAAGTAGGAAATTGATAAGCTCTCGGTGCATCGTACCACTCCAATCTTGTATAGTAGGGCATCAGGGCATATTATGGATTCTAGGATCATACTGTGGTGCACCAAATCTCACAATGACCTATTATTGTGTGCTACGGTGCCTGGACCTCAGCAGCAAATTCTGTAAGGCTCATTGGGGCGTGTTGTAGTGATCAAACTTATCTCAACTTGTCTCAAAACACCCTTAGACCTTCTAGCAACCCACCAAAGCTCCATTGGCACCACCACAATGATTTAAATGGTCTTTGCTTTACAATAATCTCTCACTCAGAGATCTATTGGGATCATCCCTTATTCAACCTTGAATCTTCATTATCTTTTTTCATCCTTATCAAAAATGTGGTGTGGCTCACCTCCGCTCTCTCTTCACGTGTCAAGGCCAACTGAAGTAGCACATTACTTCAATTTCTCCACTATTACGGCTTTGTGAACATGTCAGTGGGATTTTTGAAGTGTGAATCTTCTCCAATCCTAGCTGACCTTCATCCAATGGTGTCTTGATGAAATAGTACTGAAGTTGTATATGATTCATTCTGACAAACATCCTCCATATAGATTATTAAAATATATGGATGATTAAGAGACTTAATCTCTTATGGAGGATTAAGATATGTGGATGAAATAATATTGAAGCGAGTATCTTAATCTCCTCCATATCCAATTTTGCAATCAATATATTATCCACATATAATAAAAAAATGATATAGGAAGATTTACACTGCCTCATATAGCAACAATGATCTACATGGCACCTCTTATACCTAGTTTTTGACATGAACCTATCAAATCTTCTATACCATTGCCTAGGAACCTATTTTAAGTTATAAAGGCTCTTCTTGAGCTTACACACAAGCTCTGATTTACCTTTTTCTTGAGCGTTGTACCCTTGTTGCTATTACATCTACAATTCCTCTTCTAGATCTCTGTAAGGAAATGTAGTCCTTACATCTATTTACTCAAAGTGTAAATCTTCAACTGTAACAATATTCAACACTACCTTGATGGTAGTCATTTTCACAATTAGAGTGACATTCTCACTGTTGTCAACTCCATGCCACAGATGAAAGCCCTTTACTATAAACCTCGCCTTATAGCATTTGCTCCCATCCAATTCTTCCTTTAGTTGGTAAACTCACTTATTTTGAAGAGCTTTCTTTCCAGTTGGTAATGCTGCCAACTCTCATGCCCTTTTGAATTAATTAATTTTTGAATTATTTAAATTTAGTAAATTAGAAAATTAAACACAAGTTCAAATTTAGGGATTTTAGTGTCATTGGATTAAGAATATTATAAATAGGCTGCAGAAAAAGTTTCATCGAATTTAGAGCTCCGGATTGACCATAATTAATTTTTGAAGTTTTTATTATTAGAAATTAATAAAAAAAATATTGCTCCAAATTGAAATTTTTTTACGCAAGTGTGTTTTTTTTATCAAGATATACATCCATGTCAAGTTTTGTTATTTTCTGGAAAATACATGGAAGAGAGAGAAAGAAAAGAGAGAAAGAGGAGAGAGAAATAAGAGATAAAAAAGAGGAAGAGAAGATCAAATTGAACACATCAAACAATTATGATAAATTTTCTCTCACCCATCTCATCCAAATAATAGATAAGAGAGAAAATAATTAATTAATTAAAAAACTTTATAAATACACCCCACCCCCCCCCCCATTTTCCTCATTTCCCCCACCCCTACTTCCTTCTCCTCCCCCACTCATCTTCTCCCCTCCACTTCCTCTCTCTGTTCCTTGGTCACCACTGATTCCCGCCGTCGACCTCTAGCAAAGCCTCATCAGCACTAATATAAAGTAAGAAATGAGAAAAAAATAAAATATTTACTATTTTTTTCATTTCTTCTTCTTCTTTTAATAATAACAATAATACTGTTATTATTATTATTATTATTATTATTATTAATGTTAATACTATTATTATTATTATTATATTTTTATTTCTGTTATTTTCTTTTTTTTTATATATGTATATATTTCTTATTTTCTGTAACTTTTATTTCTGTCATTTTCTTTTTTAATATATATGTATATATTTCCTAATTATTGTAAATTTCATTTTTGTAATTTTTTTTTCTATATATGTATATATTTCTTAATTTATACAACTTTCATTTATATCATTTTTTTTCTATATATGTATATATTTTCTAATTTCTGCAACTTTCATTTCTGTCATTTTCTTTTTTTTTCTTTATATGCATATACTTTCTAATTTTTGCAACTTTCATTTTTGTCATTTTTAATTTTTCTATATATGTATATATTTCCTAATTTTTGCAACTTTTATTTCTGTCATTTTTTTATATATGTATATATCCTTAATTTCTGCAACTTTCATTTCTGTAATTTTTTTTTCTATATATGTATATATTTCCTAATTTTGTAACTTTCATTTATGTCATTTTTATTTTTTTATATATGTATATATTTCTTAATTTCTGCAACTTTTATTTCTGTCATTCTCTTTTTTTCTATATATGTATATATTTCATAATTTATACAACTTTTAAGTCAGTTATTTTTTTTCATTTAATATATATATATATATATATTACTTATAATAATAAAAATTGTTATTTTTAATGTATAAAAATAAATAACAAATATAATATTAATATTAATATTTTTACTAACATAAAATGAAAGATATTATTCTTTCATTTGTAGTCCTTGCATCGCGTTTAAACTTTGATCAACTTTGATATATTTATATGAGATTTTGAACTTCGAACTTGAAATAAATGATTAAAAATTAGTATCATGGGTTTATTCAAGTTGATCTCAAGTTTATACATACAATACGTTATGCTAGGACATGATGATATCTAGAAAAATAAAGAGATTACGCATAGCCTTTGAGTGGGAATGTGTAGTTGGTTAGTATAACAACCCAAGTTATTACTCTGGTAAATTAGGATGGATCCAAGTCCTAATTATGGTTCTAGTACCTTAATCAAGTCATTTAGAACCTACCTCTAAGATTTAGATCAAATCTAGAACTAATTGAATCAAATTTGGATTTTCGAAAAATCCCAAAACCTTAGAAATTGGCTTTTTATCTAGACCTCAGATTAAAAATCTGACTCCGTCATTGTGTTCACCACTCCCAAATTAGTTAGGGGTGAAGTTTTGGATGCATTTGGAAATCGTTGGATTTTCATCGAATATTATAATAATATTTAAATAACCCTAAAAAATCAAATAATTAAATACTCATCGAAACAAAAATCCAAGTGTGCCGTTGCGTTCCTCACCCTTCATTTAGCTAAGGGTGATTTATTTGAAATTTTTGGAACACATTTAATTAGTTAATTTTAATTAATAAAATAGGTGTAAAAATAATTAAATAATATTATATTTAAAATATCTTAACTGGCGCCGTTACTTAACTCGACGCCGTTACCCTAAATTCTATCTGCACCGTCTATCCTAACGAGCATTCTACGCCATCTGATCGCGGGATCAGACGGCTGTGCCTTGTCATCCCCGCGAGCACGACGTGTGGGTGCTAGCCTCGACACGCGTCGAAGGGCTTCGACAGATGGCCTCCTCCACCACATTAGAACTTAGATTAATGTTGTAGACGATCCATGGATCTCGGTTTACACCATTCAAGCCAAGCAAGAGCAAAGAAGATCCGTCTTTTTGATCTCAAGAATCCTCAACCATTCAATTATAGGTACCCCGTTCTCCCCTTATGTATACTTGATTATCGCATTTTCAATTCGTATAGTTATTTTATAGCATAGATTACAATTATATGATGCCTGATTTAGGAATCAACGGTTCGATGTGTTAATTTGAGCCTAATGCCACAGTTCTTACCATTAAAGGCGTAAGAGTTCGATAGGGTCCCTAGGGTTAGATTTTGCCGGAGTTGCGTACCTTCTTCGGTGACGTTTAGTGTACCAATCGAAATGTCTCTTCGAGACCTTTCGATCGGTGTATGGATCGATCTCCGGTGATGACGGTTTCGCCGCCAATTTTTGAGCCCTAGCCTCGGGCTCTCGGTTCTCGCCGCGTCGAGTAAGACTGGGACGGGTCAGGCCCGACCCGTCAAACTTAGGTTCGGGCCTCTGCTGCATAGGCAG
Organism: Gastrodia elata; assembly: GCA_016760335.1. NCBI lineage: Eukaryota > Viridiplantae > Streptophyta > Magnoliopsida > Asparagales > Orchidaceae > Gastrodia > Gastrodia elata. Next base: position 23,362,954 of record CM028678.1, read on the forward strand.
ACAGCGGGACCCGCTGTCTATCTCAGCCTGCGTCAGTGGGGCCCGCTGATTATCACACGACGAATTAGAGACCGCCGCGTAGTCTGCGGCGGGGCCCACAGTCCTGTCCTCTACAGCGCAGGTGGGACCCACCGCCTATTTGGACCAATCTCGCCATGCCACGCGTCGCATGGGTCCCATCTGCAGATAAAAGAAATATTAAAATTATTATAAATTAATACATATAATCATTATAATTCTATTAATACTTATACATATAATCTACCTAAAGTTATATGTATATATATATATATATATATACATATATAAATAGAATAATGTATAATTAATAAATATAATAATGTATAAGTTAATTTAGATAAAAATAATTAAACAGTGAATTATTTTTAATAATATTATTGAATAATTACATAAATGCATTTAATTAATATCCTAAATTTAAAAATACATAACTTAATAAATATAAGTCCAAATCATATAAATAAATATACTAAATTTATTAGAAAATTATGAGGAATTTATTGATGTTATTAATTTTGCTAAATGACCAATGTTTTACTTAGTGATATTTTAGGATATTTGCATAATTACAAAAATACCATAAAACATCAAACCATCATATCTTTGTGATCACTAATCCAAACATACCCAATATGGGTCTCAAAATAATCAAAAAACCCTAAGGAGCATTTTAGTAATGTTAACTTTGTTGTTTGGATTAGAATTAGACTAATCACATTTATGACCTAACCATAATTAGGTCAATTAATTCTAGAACTTTAATTGACCGTAAGTTGGTCATTTGAGCTCCAAATTAAGTGATCCAAATATCCATTTAGATCAGAAAAACCTAAATTACAATAATATATAAAATTAGTTAGGATCCAACGGTTAGATTTGATAATTAACCCTAATTACCCTAAAACTTGATTAGTAAAGATTAGCACAATTAATGATCAAAATTGCACAATTTAAGTTTCAGAGAACTCCTTAAGTATATTAGAACCTAATGGTGTGGTTGGATTAGTGATTTGGTGATTAATGTTACTAATCACTCACTAATCACCCTAAACCCTAATTAGGCCATAACTTAGCCAATTAAGTTCCAAATTGAACCTACCACTAGTTAATGAAATTAGTGGATTATTTGTGAATCATAGCCACTGATTTTACTCAATTTGAACATCAATTGGAGAAGTTAGAAAAATTTGATCCTAATTAAGAACTCTTAATTATCATTTAAACCCTAGAACTTGTATTAACTATAACTTAGCTAATACATATTAGAATTTGATGATTTTAGGTTCTATGAAAAGCTTAGGCCATAACATTTAATAAATTGATAGAAAATTTAGATTTCATTAGGGTAAAATTACTAATTTACCCTTATAGGTCAATTTCCTTAATTTGAGCTTATAAGGCTTAATACTTAACCAAAATTAATGAACCTACTATCTAAACTCATATTAAACAGTAAGTAATTATTCCAATTTATTAAAATTCAAAATTTAACCCTAATTCATGAAGATGAGTTTTAGACCCTTAAGTAAGGGGCAGAATGGTCTTTTTGCCCAAAATTAGGGTTTAATGAATTTAAGACCTGATTTCATCTCTAAATCCTAACAATTAGTAATCAAAATGATCTAGACCTTGATTTAGACAATTCTAAGTCTCAAATTAGAAATTTGATGAAAACCTTAAGTTAAGTCTTAAGTGAAACTTAAGTGTCATATGAGAGATCTTTCATTTCCTTTGAACTTCTTAGATCACCCATAGGTCTTATAACTTTAGTTAGGATGTGTGTCTAAGTGATACTCTTAGCACTTAAGAGTTTTAATTCCTAAGATTAGGAATAGATCTTAGGTTAGAATTCATCTAATGCGTAAAGTGGGTTACTCATTAAGGTGAAACCTTGAGTTTACTAATTTATTTGATTTTCATAGTTTATTAATTGATTATTTGATCTTTCAACATTAAAATTAGGATTAGAGATCTATCCTATTGAGTTTGACTTAATTCAATAGGATTTGCCTTAATATTTAATCAGTGAGATGGAATTAAACTCTAGTCATTAGGATAACCTTGTGTTATGAATTGAATTTTATTATTTAGAGTTCAGTTCTTAATCCTTTCAGTCTTGATTTGTCTAATCAAGATTGGGTTTGGGATTATTAAAAATAATAACTTAGGATGATTGATTTAATTATTTTAACCTTTTAGGCGACATTGATTCATTTATAATTAGAACGTAGCTAATCCTAATTATGTTCAACTTATAGGTTCGTAATTCTAAGTTACAGACAGTATAGGAATTGATAATTCTGAATCTTATGTAACTTAGAGTAGTTAGAACAATTAAATTAGAAAATATGTGATATCACAAAGTTTGTGTAGTGCAATTATTTCCTTGAATTTAAATTGCTATGCTTTTCCTTGCTTTTGAGCCTCTTTACACTTTTGGACATATTTTACTTAACAAAAATACTTGATAAATATTTTATGTTATACTTTGAATTACATTTTTATAGCATTTGCATAATTTAAAAAGAAAACTTAAATAAAACAAACTTTACTTTGTGAGTTATGTTTTATTTAGTCTGCCATTTAGTATAACTTTACTTTAGGATAACTTTTGCCCAGGACACTTTCCTGGATGTTTACTTTACTTTTGCCCAAGACACTTTCCTGGATGCTTATTTTACTTTTGCCTGGGACACTTTCCTGGATGATTAAATGGACGTTACCTTGTGACTAGGATACTTTCCTAGTGCAATCTAGGATGTTTCTCCTAGATGGGCAGATGAACTTTACTTTTGGCAAACTAAGTAGAAGTATCTCACACTTTACTTATAACTTATGTTTTACTTTACTTTTACAGGCATCTTACAGTTATATTACTTTTACTTTTCAGTCACCTTATAGTTGTCATTTTAGTTGTTTTACAATTACTTTACATGTTTACTATATAGTTCAGACTTTCTTTACTTTACAGTTCAGCATATTTTCTGTCATATTTTTCATTTTTTGCAGTTCCTTTACATTTCAGAACTTTCTGTATATCAGCCATTTTACTTACTTAAAAGCATGTTAGGTTGTTAGACTTATTTTCAGTACACTACTTTTACTTGTATCATAAACTGGCATGTTTAGTTTGATCATATTTCTTAGGACTTTTCGTTGTACTTAATAGATTTATGTATGCACTTTACTTACCTTTTATACAGCTTGAATGAGGTATATTTCTACATCATAACTTATTTTTCCTTTCTTTATCGCTTTATCGCTATGCTTGTTTAAAGTTCAGTGGTGATATCATTAAAAATACATTAAAATTTATTACCCTAAAATATACTTAGACATTTTATCTAACTAGATTTTTCTTTTGTTGGCTGGGGCCCTACCATTATGATACCAATAATAGTAGATTCTGAGCTTTTTGAGGAGATTGAGCCTGCAGAAGAGCAGATCCAAGAGGAAGTTCAGATTACTGAGGATCCTTAGTTTACTTGATAGATTGCTTACTTTTACTTTGTGAGGATGAGAGTCATTTGATGTTTCAGTCTTTAAAACTTTAATATTTATAATAATACAGAACTAATTGTACTTTACTTTCCTGCATTATATATTATGAGCTGGATGTCTTTATATTATGGTATGGATGATTACTTCAGTTTGTACTTTTCTTCTGCACTCTGATTTCATAATATACTCATTAAGTGATTGTTAATCTTTGCTTTATTATGAAAATTACATCTTTTTCTTAAGATTGGATTGGAGTCTGAAATTCCAACCTAATGTTAAGTAAGGGATTTGCTTAGTGACGACCACTCCTTAATTCTTATGTTTAGAAGGGGCGGCTGCCACAGTTAGGAACTCACATCTCAGATAGTTAGATAGACACGTATCTAACTCCTTCATTATTTTGTACCTTTGTCCAACATAATAAATATTATATATTACTGTATTTTTTTTAAAATGAGCACATATCTTAAATATATATATTATATTCATAATGTTAAGTATATCAAACTTAAATATCACATTTTATTTGTATATGCTTCTCATACAGAATCATGCTGCTTAAATACAGATTTTGATACCCTATAAACTTTACTTAGACCTTTGTGTATTATTAAATATTTTTCTTTTATATCCAAGCTCTATTTATACCAAAGGCCCAAAATACCCCCAAAATACTTAGGGTAGTGCCTAGATCCGAAGCAGGAACTCGGTGAGTGCTATGGTGCGCCGTAGTGCCCTAGTCTCATACACCAAGGCGCTATAGTGCATGATGCCCTGGATCATACCATGAGGTGCTAAAGTGTACCACAGTTCCTAGATAGTGAGCCACGACACTTAGCACTCAGTAGTAAATTCTTGCAGGATGTGTCGGAGAGCTCTACAACACCCTAACTTCTTATGTCTTATTGTAGAACACCCCGGGACCTCCCAAAAGCTCACTAGCGCTCCATTGGCACCTCTATAATGATTTAAATGGTCTCCACATCCCAATAATCAATCCATTGTGGTAGAATTACAAGTTTACAATGCTTGGGCACACCTAACACTTATGCATTGATTTTCTGATATTTGTTGATATTTCCATTATGCGATGCACTTAATCAATATGATTTTGACTAAAAACAATTGTGGGTACTTGAGTGTGCCCAAGTGCCTAGAATTAGTTCTTTGCTATTTTTAGAGTCTAATATTCATCCAGTTCACCTCAAATTGATCTAAGATTTCTATGTACTTTTATCAAAGTACTCAAAATTCAACCACATAATATCATCCCACTTAGATATTGAATGCAAGTTATTTATACCATCTGATAAGTGTTATTTATAATTACTTCTATTAGAAAGAAGTATACCTAGCTCATAATTGTAGTAGCTTGATTGAATATTAGATTAGATCAAGCTAAGCCTAAAAATGACTAGCTTGTACTTGCCTAAAATCTAGTGCCTCTAATTTAATAATCCATGTTTCATATACTTACTAAAAGTTCCTATGCCTCTCACATGTCATGTTTCATTCGTACACTAATTCCCATGTTCTTTATTTTAAATTTATGTAAGAAAATTATATTAGACCACATGTAATATTAAGAGTATATGCTTGGATAGTCTAAGCCCTTGTGCCCTCTCTTAAATATGTAATTGAATCACCGTAATTGTAAACTAAACTTTAAGTTATCAAAAAGTCATGTGGACCCAACTTGAGTTAGTGGAATTTAGAAAAGAATTCACCTTTCCCAAGTGTTCTTATCTGTTATCATATAATTAACCAACCTTTCCTTTAATCCTAATGCATCATGGCATCACCTTATTTATAGTTAGTTACTATTTAAAACTCTAAATAAGATAAATCATAGTGATTTTAATACATAATGGGATAGAACAAAAAATGTGCAATCCTTCTTCCCTTTAAACATGTTAAATACTTATTGAATGTAAGATTCTTGCTATAGTTATTAACAATACAAGATAAAAACAAAAGTAGAAAATTAACATATATACATATTGAGTTCCAATTCACTTTATAGGAAATTATCTATAATCATTGGTTGAATATAAAAAGCTCCATAGAATTTATTAGTAGGTCATGCTTAACTGAATTAGTTCCCAAGATCTAAGCTTAGACTATTAATGGAACCTAAACCCAATTAAATATATAAAAAGGCAATTTAAACTATATGAAACTCCATTTATTGTATAATATCTTCTAGAACCAAATGTATCTAGGGTGGAGACCACCTAGACCAAAAGCAGCCAAATATCACATTACTTTTTCTCCCTCTCATAATGCACCTTGACTCCACTAAATTATGATAAATTTTAATTTTAATTTTATTAAGGATATACTAAGATGACTTAGACCTATACTAAACTAAACTGTAATATTAGAATCTCAAGAACGATGATGGGACCTATTGCCTTTCTCTTAATTGACTCACAGAATTAAATCAATTTATTGCATTTTATATTTAGATTAATAACCTATTCCTTTGTCCAATTTAATTAAAGAAATAATTACAAAACTAAAATTACATTAAAAATTATGTTATCTCATATAGAAGCTATCTAAAGTTATAGTTTGAAGATGGGTGCCATTTGACTCTTTTAGGGTGTACCTAAACCTAAGAAATTGGAACTTTAGTTTAGGCCACATAATGCGTTATTATCATAATATAATTCAAAAAAATGAGATAAATAAAGGGAATATTGACATGATGACTAAGAATTAGGTCATCATTAAATCATAAAAAAGAAAAAGGAGAAAAAAAAGAACTAACCAAGGAAATTTTATGCATGATTCTGATAATATGGATTAGTCACATCACCAAGAGAAAACATTCCAACCCCTTAAAACTCTAAATTAAAATAAGTACATATGATTTAAAGCCTCAATAATCATAGGCTAATTAAGGATTTGTTATATTAATATTGGTTACATAGACACATATACATACATAAGAAATTTCTTACAATGATAGCTATAATAAATTAGGCTCAAAACCCCCACTTTTAAGGTTATTTCAACATATATGCCAACAATAAAATGTCAAACAAGCTATTAAATTCAAATTATTTTCAAATTTTAGATCATTTAGACATTTGATTACTCTCTGAACATAAAGTAATTAAGGTATGTGGATATCATAAATTTAGTTTAAGTTGTTATTTTTTACTTATTATAGCTACTGCTTCACTATTTTATCATTTTCTCATCTTTTTGACGTTGTCACATGAATTATTATATTCTTAGCATTACTATTATGTCTTATATGTAAGTGTTATGTGTGATTCCACATGAATGTTTATTTATGAATCTGTATAAATATATTAAGGGATTAGGCAAGTTCATTAGGTGGATATAAACAGATATTACTATGCTTTTGAGAGAGTTGGTAATAGTTAATGATATTTATGGGAACTAAAGCCAAACAAATGTGCTTGAGTTATGCGTTGTGTCCCATGCTTTCTTAGACAAAATTATATTCTTAGTGATACGTAATATATGTTTGATTAAAATAATTTTGATCGCATAATAAATATTTTGTGATAGGATGATTTCTTAAATAAATGTGATGACATATTATTGCATTGAGATGAACATATTATAATGGCCCAATGTCGTTATTTTACAAATTAATTCAAATCCCAACTCAAAAATTAGGATCTTGAGGAACTTCAAATTAGGGCAAACACAAAAATACCATTGGATATAAATAGTTCTTAGATCAAAATACCCTAGTTTGGAAGAAATCTGGATAACAAAAACTTTTGTTTTAATTTATGAATTGTTTAAATTCAATAAATTAAAAAAATTAAATGCAAGTCAAATTCATCAATTTTTATATCATTGGGTTAAGTATATTAATTAAAGGTTATACTAAAAGTTTTATCGATTTTGGGGCTCTGGTTCGATTGTAATTAATTTATAAAGTTTCAAACATTAGAAATTAATATAAATTAAATATTACTCTGAATCAAAAAAAATTTGTGCGAGGGTGTTCATTTCAATGTAACACATTTATGTGTTAAGTTTTGTTATTTTTGGAAGTTAAATGATGAAAGAATGTAAAAACTTTAATTGAAATTAATTATTTTATTTTTACTTTAAGTTTTCCCTTCCTCTATTTCCCTCTCCTCCCGACGCCAGGGCACAGGCTCTGTCGCTCGACAGAGCCTACCAGACATAGGCGGGCCTGCGCTGGCACACACGTGCGTCGTCGTGGTCGGCGGCTAGTCGGCGCTGGTCGGCGGCCGACTGGTCACCAGCTGGCCCGCCGTCCCCATCCCTCTCCTTCCATCCTCTCTATATATACCCCCCCACTGCCTCACCTCTCCCAACAGCCAAACCCTTCAACTCTTCTGCTCCCTCAGCCGGGCCAGCTACCTGCCAACTTCCAGTCAACCGTCCGGCCACCCCACACTGGCCACCCACTCTGCCCCCCTTCATCCACGTCCGACCTCCCTCCGGCTCCCGACAACCCTAACCCTAGGTGAGAGGAGAAAGAAAAAGGAAAAAAAAAAGAGGATTAAATTTTGCATTTTTATTGTTTATTTATTTTCCTTATTTTTTTCATAATAATAATAATAATTATATTATTTCTAATATGTCATTGGCATTATTATAGTTATCATTAATTAATAATGATAACAGTATAAATGTTATATTATGACTTCTATTTCTATTATATCAATTTTAAATTCAATCATTTCAACCCTATCCTTTTCTTTTATACATTATTTTTATCATTAATATTATTAAATAATGTATTATAAATATTATTGCTACTCTCAGTAATTTAATATTATGTCATCTATTAAGAAGAGAGAGAAAGAAAAATAGAATAGAAAAGAAGATATTAAATATTCATAAAATATCATACTACTTTATTTTCATAAATCTCTAAGTATTGGCTAAAAACGCTAATTTAAATATCAAAAGTTTATACAAATTCAATCAACTTGTATTTTGAACTTAAAGAAAAAGGTACCTAGGATATATACATATATTACTTTGTTGCAATTTACTGCTGCTTAGCTTTTCTTTGAGCTAAATTTATATTTAATAATTGGTTGACTGTTTGAAACCAACATCCTTTTATAAAATGGTTGGTTACTAGAAAAATGATATCAATAATGTTAGTGGTTGGTTACTGGAAAAATAACAGTAGTAATGTAAATGGTTAGTTACTATAAAATAACATCAGTAACATACGTTGGTTGGTTACTAGAAAAGTGATATCAATACATATGTTGGTTGGTTATTGAAAAAATGACATCAGTAACGTAAGTGTTGGTTACTGGAAAAATAACATCAGTAACATACATTGGTTGATTACTAGAAAAATGACATAAATAATATACATCTATGTGATAATACATTTTGCATAAAATTAATTATCCATTTTGCATTATTACCTTATTTTTTTACATTTTTATCATATTCTTTTTCTACTAATCACATATTTGCTATTACATATATAATATTTTATTATTTACTGTGGTACTTAGAGTATTATCTAATTACTAAGAATTTTAATCCTGATATTATTTTCTTTACAATACTAGGTCAGGTACTTATAGGAGAACTCAAACGAGAACTCTAAATCATAAATTTTCAAATTGCTAATGGGTTTACGATGCTACTTTACCTTTTATTTTATTTTATTTTTGTTTCATTTTATCCCTTGTTTTAAAAAGATGAACTTTGTAAGTAGTATACGTTGGCTATTTTGTACTATGGAAATATGATGAATAAGAAATATCATTTGATATTTATATGTGTATCCCTTCTATTTTAAATTGTTCAATAGGATGTTGTAGTTTGTGAGTACTTAATGTTGGTACAGTTATTGTTGAACCGGAGTCGGGCCATCACACGTATGCATGCTAGCAAATGCTAAAGTGAAAATATCAAATATTATGGTTTTATATATTAAATGCAATGCCTTCTTTTAAATACAATAAAACATACCAAAATTGAACCATGTAATTGTGGCAAATATTATTTCACCTTTGTTAGTCACAAAATTATTTTTATCTTCATTTTGCAATAGAAATTTTTAAATGGTACCTAAGTATACAAAATCTAATTTAACTAAAATCTTAATTTTGTGATATAACTAAACTTAAAATTACGGTTACTTTTTATATGTCAGGTCAGAAACAACTCATACAGCAGAAACACCCGAAGGGTGCTACTATAAGATAAAAATTTCATAAAATTATATATATAAATACTAGAGATTGATGGGGAATCAGTGGTGGCCGAAAAAAAGAGGGAGGAAGTGGAGGAGAAAAGAGGAGTGTGGGAGGGGTGTGGGGGAGGAGAATGAAGTGGGGGTGGGGAAATGAGAAAAATGAAGTGGGATGGGAGTATATTTATAATTTTATTCTTAATTAAATAATTATTTTTACTCATCCATTATTTGGATGAGATGAATATGAGAAAATTTGTCATAATTGTTTGGAGTGTTCAATGTGATCTTCTCTTCCTCCTTATAATCTCTTATTTCTTTCTCCTCTTTCTTTTCTTTCTCTCTCTTATATTTCTTTTTCAAAAAATATTGATGAAAAAAATACTCTCGTGTAAAAAAAATTTTAATTTGGAGTAATATTTTATTTTTTATTAATTTTTAAAAAAAATTTAAAAATTAATTAGAGTTAATTTGGAGCTTTAAATTTAACAAAACTTTTTTTATAGCCTTTTTATAATATTCTTAAGAACTTGTATTTAATTTCCCTATTTTATGAATTTAAATAATTTAGAAATTAATTTAGGAGTATCTGTTATCCAAATTACTTTCAAACTTGAGTATTACGATTACAAAAATATACTCTATTTATCAGTATTTTTAGTTTGTCTTAATTTTGAAATCACTTGGGATCTTAATTTTTTAGTAGAATTTAGTTCTAATTATCCTAGTAACGACTTGGGTAATTACAACATCTCTTCAAACATGAATAAGCACATACACATAAACTCAAGCACTATTATAGGATATGTAATCAAATCTTGAGTAATAATTTTAGTTGCAATATCAACCATTAACAATACAATTCAGATATTTTCTTCAAATATTAATTGTCAATGAGATAAAAATAGGAAACAATTCTATTTTACCTTTGCATCAATGCTGAAAGTATTTCTTAAAAATTCCATTAAAGCACTTAGATGTTAAAGCAATTGTTAAATCACTGAAGTCAACCCTAATTGGACCAACAATCCTTCTTGAAAATTCTTGAAAAGAATCACAAATAAATATAAGAAATAATGCGAGGTCACCGTTTTATATGACAGATTAAAAAAGAAAAAATAAAGGATCTTATTGTTTATGCTCAAAATTAGTCACATTTTTCTAAATTTAGCCATGAAACAAAATATAGAAATTAAATACTCACAATTACCATATTTCACGAAATAAGAGATACAGATTCTCCATGAATTGTGCTAAAACTATATAAACTTTTACTTAGCTCTGAATTTTTTTCTTTCTATATAAAATCATGGTTTTTATAGATTTTTTATACTTTGTTATCTTTTAATAATATTTAAAGAAGTTGTGTTAAATATGTAAAATATTATTAAGTTTGTGTTATATATGTAAAAATACAAAACAAAAACAAGTTTATCATTAGACCTCATTTAACAAATTCAACACTTACAATTTAAATATTAGCACCACAATAGTTTCATAATTGCAAAACAAACCTTACAACAGCCAGGACCAGCTCTCACTTTTCCCATTCTTGCCCGGAATAGAGCCATTATAAGAAATCAATTAGTAAAATGTAATTATCCAAATTTTGGTATAAATTATTGATTAATGAGGCTACAATGCCAACAAGAACCATAAAGATGCACAAAACCTTTTCTGAATCGCAAACTAACTTTGAATAATGTGGGCACTGGCTCTGCTTTTATAGATGTGCCTTCGCCTTCCCGGCCTCGGAGAACTGCTCACCTCCATCTCTTTTCTCCATTTCTACCTTAGATCCAGTGCTTCCACACAAAATCCACCTTCCATTTTCGTCAGACGCATCAGGACCCTCGCTTAGCGCCGGAAGAGAAGGCCATTGGCAGGTGTAGACCTAGTGCAAGCTCCAACTTCTCGTGAGGGTCGGGCGATTCAGAGCCAGGAATCCCTAGGAGAAGCTCAATCTCATAAAGATTCTCTTGAAAATAGAAAAAGCATACAGCAGAAAGATCTGTAAATGCTGCTCTTGCTGTTGAATTGGTTCTTGATGCTGATGAGACCATCGAGGGCGCGGGAGGGGCTGTGGTGGACGCAGTTGGGCGTAGGGCAAATGTACACTCTTTGAAGAGTCTCCTTATCCTAGCTTTTCTGCTTCACCTTCCACTGTAGGTTTTGGCCTCGTCTCTGCAACTGTAGGTTCTCTGAAACCCTTCTCTTCCACGATAAGTTTCTTATAGAGAACGTGAGAAAATTTTGGTAGAAAGAGGAATAAATAAGGATGAGAGAATCAGAGATTTTAAGAAAATGATATCAAAGGACAAAGCCACAAAAAGAAAAGATAATTTGAAGTTAAGACCACCTTCGAACCACTGCAGGTTAATCCAAGCATAAATTCCTATTCCAAAGGCTAAAATGGAAAATTCTTGGCACTAATCAGCTCCATTATTCCTCTTCCAAAGTTTGAACCGTATAATCTAACTGCCACAGTTTTTGTTTAGAAGATTTAAAATGCATAGCCAATGATCAATAGAAATTATTTTTTTAAAAGATTCAAATTCAATGAACCAAATTAAAAAGGAATTTAGGAAAAAAATAGGAGCATCGTTATGGATGAAACATTATAAATGATATGTTCAACTAAATACATCAAAACTGAATACCTAGTCAACTAAATACATCAAAAATGAATCAATTTATAGTACCATAGCAAAGGAAATCAAATGCAATAAATCAATTTAGCATTCATCCATATCTTATCGCCTAAGATGGTGTATATAGTGAAATAAACAGCATATTTAATCAAAAGATCAATATAAGGAAAAAAAAATAATGATATTGCATAATTAATTAACATGTCTTAAAAATTTCACAAAATCCTAATTCAGCTAAGAAGATAAAAAAAAGGTAAAAAAAATTTCTGTTAGCAATCTCTTCTACTTTTCTAGAGGCCAAATAAAAAAAAATTCTTTGAAAAAACAGTATCATAAGAAAAGTAACATTGTAAATTCATATCCTGTGTAGACTTAAGAAGACGCGAAGGGGATAATAAGATGTGACGCACTCCTTTTGGAGGTGCAGATCTTATCGACGACGGTGTGTATATGGTCCTGGAAATCGGCGCCAAGAACGACGGTCTTGAAGTAATCCTGCATAGATTAAAGACGACGAATATTACTTTAGTGATTGCAGTGCATATAGTGGGAAAGGTAGAATCAAAACAACAAAGATTTTAGAATTTAGGGCAGGAGAAGAAAGAGCAGGCAGGGAAAGGAGGGGCTGCAAAGAACCATTTTATGGTGGAACGCAGGGCCAGTAAGTGGCCATAGTGGTTCCGCCCCAGTGGTTTATGGTCAGCATTTGCAGCAGGACTATGTTCTCAAGATTGCATGCTTAATTTATTGAAGAAGCTGGAGGAGCGAGAAAAGAAATAACATAGGAGTTCAGCTATCGTGCATATTGGTAGGAGCCCAAAAGACACAAAAACTTAATTTTTTCTTTAATTATTTAATTTTTTTTCTTAAAAACTTAATTTGCATTTTTACATTTCTCTCTCCTCGCAGAAACTCACGATTTCTAAACACAAGCTGCTCGAAAACACTTGTGGATTTCTCTCTCCGATCTCAATATATATATATATATATATATATATATATATAAGCATGAAACATTTGTAATAAAAGGGAAAAAATTTCAAAGACAACACAATAATCTCTTATATGTTTCGAACAAAACATAATTTTTTAGATGTTTAAAGCAAAAACATTCTTCTCCGTTTCACAATAAAACTTTCAATCTAATTTGCTCCTAGCATATATGCAAGTTATTTAATAAAATTTGAGACATGTCCAAAACTCTTCTCAATGTTAGAAAAAATTTTCTGCATTGGCTGCTTGAAGATATCAAGCCCTTCATAATACCTCAATAAAACAAAAAATATAAGGACAATAATAACTTTGAGCCATATAATATTCAATCGTTGTTGCCTAATAAGATTAAATATATTACAAAATATTAAGTAAAATGAAGTTGTGTTTAAATTGATATATAAGTACTTGCAATTTTTTAGAATGTAATTTCATTAAATCAGTAAGTAAATAGAATAATGAATCTCAATATATTATGTATGGAAATAAAATTTTTTATATATTATATTTCGAAGTTAAAATTTATAGAGCTAAAGCACACATAAATTTGAGGTTTGGGTACTCAAATATTTATAGATAACCATTGATTATAATTAAGAGTTTAAAGATAATTAAATCTAATATAGCACCTTCCTTTTAGTAAAGAAATATCATACAACTATCATCATACATGCTTTCACCGATAAAGCTACTCAATCAAATTTTAATATCAGTAAAAATATATTTATGTTCACAATTTAGACATCATATAATTCATATAGCCATCATTATTGGAAAATCTAAGGTTTGATGTTGTATTGTGCAATTGCGAATGAAACAAAAATGATGACAGAAAAATTCGAAGAAGAATTAAAAAATGAATTCAAGCATGCATACTTACAATTGCAAGTTGCCGAGCCTTGAAAGCAGAAACTTGGTGGTGTTCTTGATATATTTCTTGTACAAATCTTATTTCTTGGCATCTAATTTGGGGGTTAGAAAGAGAAATTTGACCTTGTGAAAAAAATAATCATTAAAAAATTACTACTATTCAGCATTTTTTTGGATGCTTGGGAAAGAAAAATAGGTGTGCACATAATTATGAGAAAAAAAAATCATTAAATGTAGGCGTTGCCAATAATTTTTATCTTGTTGGAAAACAAAATAGATAACAAACCTATGCTCGAATAATCTAGACAAAAAAAAAATAAGAAAAACCATCAAGCTCTCATCTAAATATCATTCTTGAAGAAAAAAAAAACAACTAAACGATACTTTGCAAAGCATTGCATATCATCGACTAATAAGGAATCCACCTGCTAGGGTAGCTCTCTATGGATCACAAATAGTTGATATGTCCTATCAATGCCATAAAGGTTATAAGAATATAAGAATTAGGAAGATTAATTCTGCAATTATTACAGCATACAAAATTTTTCACATTTGTCCAGTACCACAATATAACAATGGCTAATTCATGACTTTGCAGATTATAACATGAGGGAAGTATAATCTGTAAAATAAACTATAGAAATGGCATGTTATTTTTTCACCAAATGAGATACTAAATCATTAACTAAGATATAGATTTTTTTTAAAGCTATAAACACAGCTAAAGAATAGTTAAAGAAGCCTGTATTGATAAATTAGCTAAAGATTGGAACCGTAAATCATTAACCAAAAAGCTATTTAGATAAAATCACATAATTAAAAAAAAACTATTCGCTCGTTCAGGTAAAAATTTAGCAGACCTTCAGCAAAAATTCTATCAAACAAAGAACTACAAAGCAAACAAATAAGGAACCACCCCAAAAACTTGTTGCAGTTATTAATACAAATTATTAATGAAAGACTTAAAAATTCCATCAACACATTTAAACAGACAACTGTAATGAATGATGTTGAATTGTTGCAGCTATTTATTTGATATTGATGCAGTTCAACTAAATTTTCAACAATCCGTTTCTAAAAGCAAATGAGGAGGTATATCTAATTGATGAAAAAAAGGAATTCAATTTCATTTGAATTAATTTTTAATAAAAAATTAAAAAAAAACAAACTTTCACATTAATGTAGAGTTGCTGAAAAATTACAAAATTTGCATATCAACTTAATAATTTGAAACTATAATTGCATCGCATATGCCATCGTACTGCATTAATGCAGGTTTTCGACAAAACTCCAATGGCATCGTCTCTTTAATAATGCAAGTGCAATACCATCATGAGCAATGCCTTTTATTTCACTCAAATCTAACTATAAAGTCAACTCATTTAAGCTAATGTTGAATAAAGCTTTTAGATTGTTCAGTTCATAATAATTTTAGTAAAAATAATTATGCAGCTAATCTTATAAAAAATGATGAAATGTCTTTTCTTACAAAATATTTGAGCAAATAAATTACTAAGCAAGTCCTAAAAAAACAAAAACAAAAATTCACAAGCTAAAAAAAATAATATTGACCAGCAAGTCATCTAGCATATCAAGTTCAGCAACTAAATTTAAATCTTTTCAATAATATACTATCAGCAATATAGATGCTAGAATTCTTAAATCACCTGCAACAAAATCTTTCACAAATGACACCTGAAGTCAAAATAAGCAGCCATCAAACAGCAATTGCCAAAGGCATATAAAACAGAAAACCAAGTGCAATTACTGGCTAGTATTTGTAGAATAGTATCCAAAAAAGGCTAAAATTTAAGTGCGCCTGCCATCCAGCACAAAGCCTCACAGAAACATCATAGCCTGATGAAAACCAACTAAGCAGTTATGGTCATTTGATAGTATTAAATTGACATAAGATATTATGCTTATGAATAACTAGACAACTAGCTTCCTTTTGAAATATGTGCATGTTTCTTTCTTTCCAAGTGTTAAATGCCACAGTACTGATTAATAGTAAATTATTGGTCATTTTAGCATTAATGGTTGCATTACCATATAAGGAGCTGTTTTAAAGTGGGTGTGCATAGAAAAATTTCCATTAGTTTGAGATTATTTAAAACATTAAAAGAGTAGGGATAAGTAAAGAAAATATGTTCAATAGACTCTCCACCATCACCCAATGAGTACAAATGCTCATAAGAAATTTAAGAATCAAAAGTATAACAAAAAAAAATTCGACTGATGAAGAAAAAAAAAATTGGATTCTTCAGCAAAAAAAAATAAAGATATGTTAAGTCACGAGCAATACCTACGATAGGGCTATTTTAGGAGGAGAGGGCGAGCCGATGATTTGAAGAGCAGGGGTGCTTCATTCAAAAAAGTCGATTATAGGCCGGAAGTGTTGGATGGATCCTCCATGAGTGGAGGTCGATGGTTGCAAGCGGCAAGAATTTATTTCCAAGAGAAAATGATCGGGATGCCGAGAAGAGAGCACAGTTTGTATAGGGCTGCTTCTTTATTTGCTTATTCGTATAGGGCTGCTTCCTCTTCGGCACCGAACTTTAGAGATAAGTATAAGGCAAAGAGACACATTGAAGAGAAAAGAGAGACTGCTTCGTCTTCGGCACAGAACTTTAGAGAGAAGTGTAAGACGAAGAGACACATTTAAAAGGCAATGACTGTTGACAGTATTTTCTCTCTCCTATCTAAATATATATACTATACTATAAAGAAATGGATAAGATGTATATACATATTTTTCTACTTGATTTGAATAACACAATATGATCCTAATGTTGATTACACACTCAATCATTGTTAAATTACTAGCTAATTCAGCAATTGCTTGGAATATTTTATAATTAAGCTTTGAAATTATGGAATATAATGACAAAAAAGTTATTTTATAATTAAGCTTTGAAATCAGAAAATAAAAAATTATTAATTGTTTGGGATACAACAACCACATTTTTAAAGCTAACAAGTTTTATAATAATAATAATAATAATTATGCAGTCATCAAATCAATAATATATGAAGCGACTCAAAAAATAAAGTTGCAATTTTGTTCTATTGCTATTCTTAGAAAATTGAATCAAATTGCCATCATAAGTTGAAAATTGAGACAGGACAGAGGAGTAGCTTTAGTTTGATGCTGCATCCCCTTCACAAAGGGCTACCCAAAGTTTTATATGAGTCAATTCAAGATAGTCTATCTTTCCAACTCATGACAATCTACTTAGTTTTTTATTTGCATATATTTGTAACAACGGTGGCGCTACGATTCTTATTTTAAGAAATTCACTTATTGTTCTCTTCCCAAACTGTGTGCAATGATGTTAACAGTCAATAAAGAAGTGTTTCTGCCCAGCTGCGAGGAGACTACAATTCCTATGTCAAATAGTTGAAGGAACGCAAGAGGTATCAACCAGCCAATGCAAAGGAAGGGATGATTCAAGCACTTCAACAGCATACCAACAATCGAAGAAAAAATGATTGTGTTTCATTATGAGCATTGTAAAGGGTGCAACGAATCATTTTTATTCACAATGATACTCCTTGATGATAAAATATCCACAATTTTGGGAGCATTGTTGGTGGCTTTCAAAACAATGCAAGCATAACACAAATTATGCCCCTTAAACTAAAATTGTTTGTGTCAATCCACATTTTGCCAAGAATTGTAAAAGAACAGTTTGGCTTTAGCTAAAGAAAAGGAGGGTGTGACAGACCTAAATTACATTGCCTATACTTGCACGCAAGTATACATGGTCCGAAGTAATATGAGATCGTGAGATCTCGAGATTTATCGTCCTCTGAGAACGATGGTGATATGTTTAAATAAAGAGAAAGCTGTAGGAAATGCTGAGCATATGTACTGATCTTACTAGGAAATAAAATTAAGCTGAGTGAAAATACTATACGCAAGAATAGCCCTTGGCGTTCTCTTCATCTTCTCTTCTCTTTAGTTATCTTGTAATAGCTCAAACTCTTAAGCACCAATGTATTGTACGCTTTGGCTTGAAAGGCTTCACAATTTTGCCCTCAGAAGATAACTTCCTAGTAGGTCACCCATTTTAAGAGTGCTCCCACCTGAGCACGCTTAACTTTGGAGTTCATATCAGGAACTCCACCATTATCTGAAAAGGTGGCTCGATGTTTAAGTGTTTCACTTATTACTACTTAAGTGGGTCTTTACATATCTTATCTTTCCTTACTCTCTATGCTTATCTCCATTTGAAGTTGCAGCAGCCTTTCTTCCTCCTTAAAGGTTAGGGTTTCTTCTCCAATGTATTCTTCAAATTGAAAATTCAGAATCTTGATTTAGTATTTCTTCTTCCTTTTATAATATTACCTTCATCCCCTCTCTCCTCTAATTAACCATTAATTTGCTCATGAAAATTGGAGTTTAATAAATATTATTCCTTTATTCTTCTTGGAATTGAAGGTTTTGATTACTTGTACTTAATTTATAATGTGGGAAAATGTTGCAATTTAAGTCTTTTGGTCTTCCCAATGTTGACCTGAAGCAAGTTTCCAAGACAATATTTCGGCGCACGCTACGGCGCGCTATAGCGCCAAGGTTTCGGTCACTCAAAAAGCCATTATATTCATTTGGAGTCCTGAATGCGAGGAAGCATTTCAAACCCTGAAGGACACACTCTCTACTGCTCTAGTACTTTTCTGCCCAAGGAAGGATTGAGTTATCAGGTGTATACAGATGCCTCTGGAATTGGTTTAAGTTGTGTGTTAATGCAGGAGAGTAAGGTAATCGCTTACATCTCTCGTCAATTAAAACCCCGTGAGAAAAATTATCCAATTCATGATCTTGAACTTGCCGCTGTAATATTTGCTCTGAAAGTTTGGCGTTACTATCTATATGGAGTTCAATGTTCAATTTTCACTGATCATCAAAGCTTAAAGTATATTTTCACTCAAAGAGAACTGAACTGCCGTTAGAAAAGATGGTTAGAGCTTATTAGTGATTATGATCTGAGCATTCAGTATCATCCAGGGAAAGCAAATGTAGTGGCCGATGCTCTTAGCCATCGTGCTACTTTATCTTCCATGATTGCCTCCAGTTCCTTAGAATAAGTCCAAATCATAGTCGCAAAGTAACTCTAGCCACCTATGCTGACAGCAGTTAAGTTCCATTTGAGTGAAGATGTACTTTAAGCTTTGGTGATCAGTAAACAACGCACACTTAACTCTATACAGGTAGTATCTCCAGATCTTAAGAGCAAAAACTGCTCATGCAAGTTCAAGATCATGCACGATGATAAGGGGTAGAACCTAGCCACAATTTATTCTCTCAAACTAAGTATTCAATTTCCCTAATCATAACCCTCTTAGACTTGGAAGGTTCACTCTAAGCTGGACTGTACTTATCCAATCACATAGGATAAGATCAAGACTCTACAATCTTACTTAGAATGACTCAACCAATCCTAGGTTTTATTGAAATGATTCGACACTATGGATATACACTATCACATCCTACTGACAATCTACTGATTTTGGCAAATCTATTTAATAACTAAGGATTATCAAACTAATGAATCCTTAATCCATTGGGGTGATTACTGTACAAGATTTTAAAAATGTGACCAAAAGGTCACTCAATTTTAGGTTACTGCTGCATAGAGGAATCTCATTCTAAGTTCTTAGGTGATCCTACCACATGGGTTTAAGAATAAGCATCTAAAGCTAATAAAGATCATATAAGTTCCTACCTCAAGATGTAAATAATAAGCTCTTCCTACCTCAATTAATTATCTATTAGTATAATGTAACAGCCCAAACTCTTAAGCACCAAGGTATTATCCGCTTTAGCCTAAAAGCCTCATGGTTTTGCCCTCAAAAGATAATTTCCTAGCAAGTCACCCATCATGAGAGTGCTCCCACCTGAGCATGCTTAACTTTGGAGTACTTATCAGGAATTCCACCATTATCTAAAAATACACCTCAATGTTTAAGAGTTTCACTTAGTACTACTTAAGTGGGTCCTTACAATCTCCCTAACTTAAGTAACTAATGTCCTCGATAGTATCCACACACAGATCCAAGAACCAACCATTGGGTAAATAGGATAACAGGTGACCTCTACAGGATCAAGAGGTACCCACAACCATATGTAGCACCTTAACCATCATGGATTCAAGAGACTGCTCACATGAAGTAATACTTTATCTTGTATGATACTTAGCTCCTATTTGACACCCTATGGACTCTCTTATACTTATTGTAACTGTCCAAACTCTTAAACACCAATGTATTATCCACATTGGCCTAAAAGCCTCATGATTTTTCCCTTAGAAGATAACTTCCCAATAGGTCACCAATCCTGGGAGTGCTCCCACCTGAGCACGCTTAACTTTGGAGTTCTTATCAGGAACTCTACCATTATCTGAAAAGATGCCTCGATATTTAAGAGTTTTACTTATTACTATTTAAGTGGGTCTTTATATATAACTTGACAATTATTGAGTTATTTATACTAATATAAGATCATAATGATCTTGCACTACCAACATAAAAGGAAAAATCTAGACTCTATGAATTTCGCTGATTTCACAACTCTTATATTATTTAGATTTGATTTGATTTGGCCAGATCAGATGGATAAACCTATCTGATCTCCACCTATGCTACAATCATGGGTTTCATTCATGTATATAATTAGGAATTGATCATCTTACTAATCATTAAAGTACTATAATTTATATTATGCTAAGAATCTTATATAAGAGAAAATAAAAAAGTTAAAAGACTAAGTTCAGATTGACAATCACATAAATTCCTTAAAGATCTTAGCACTTCTAATTTAATAACTTAATATCAATGCCAAATCAGGGTATATTATTAGACTTATGCAAGTTGATTTATCTTTCAATCAAGCAATTTTAATTAAAGTGATTAAGGATTTAGATCTTAGTCAAGGTAAGTTAGGATTTATCTCCTAACTTAACCAAATCAAGATCACTTATTTAGTTTATGAATTAATGACAAATAAGTGCGTTATTGGTGTATTATTGAAGTCCTGATCAAGTTCAAGATTAAGATTGATTTACTTTATCATTTTCTTAAGATTATTAAGTTCAACATTGATTTATAATAATTCAATCAATTAAGGTGTCCAAATAAGTAAGAGAGTTATCTAACATTTAATCTACTGTTATTAAAGCATAAGAACATTTAATTAAGTAAAATAGAAAGTAATTAAGGCTAATCAAGCTATAAATCAAGCAAAAATGGATTAGTACATAATTATAAATCCAACCATTGAATATTTATGAAACTTGGCAAATGTATTCTATTTAACTATGTGAATAATCAGAGACTATATTTGCTAACTTTAATTAAGTAAAAACCCTAATTTTTACTAATCATGCTTTTACAAGAAGCTAGGGAGGATTGGATTGGGCTGGGATGACCTAGGAGGCCTTGGGCCATGGTCGAGCTCCAAATTCTCAATTGGAACTAACCGGGCTATGGGGCCTGATTGGGATGCTATGCCATTGAGGGAAGATCCTCAACAGCCTGCTGAGGTGGAAGAGGTAGTGAGGGACAAGGTGAGTAGTTGGCATATGGGAGAATCTTCCTTGTCGGGAGTGGGCGTGATCGAGACAAGATCCACAGTGCAGGTGTATTATGGGTCATTTGATCCATTAAGCAGGGCCGCAGAGTGGTCCTGATGATCTGGATCCTAACAGCTAGATCCTGAGTGATCCGAGCCATGGAATTCGAGGGACAGATCCAACGATGAATCCGCCATCCTGCGGGATTAAATCGTAGCTGTATGATCAAGTAGTGCGACAATAATATGAGTGGGGGCTCCACTGTCATGTGACCCAGGCACCATAGTGGATCGCCTATGGTCTGCACAGCGGACCCCGATAGTAATTTAGTTTTAAGGTTAGGTTTCAATTATAAATTGTTGGGATTCCTCATGTGCAATTATTCAATTTAAATTAATTTGAATTATGATCTAAAAGATCTCCAAAAATTTCCAAACTTTTGTACCTAGCTAATTTGGGGATGAGGAATTCGAAAATACAATCAGATTTCAAATCTGAAATCAAAATATTTTAGATATTATTGATTGTATCTAAATTTATCAAATTACTTAATTGACCTAGATGGGTTCGATTGAACCCAAACTTTTAAGATTAGCTTAAAATGATGTAATGAATACAATAGAGCTAAAATTAGAGTATGGTTAAGCTTAGATTAAGTTAAGTGACAACCTAGGGTTATTACAACTCCATAGCTTACCTTAGCTCAGTAATAGTTGTACATCATCCTCCAAATGAAACCCAAAGTAAATATTATATGTTTTAAGTTATGCATAATGTCTTTAATGAATGTTTTTAAGGATTTAGTCTTAATATATTACAGTATTCAAGAATTTTCAAATCTAATTATAAATCATGTGATATTTATTATTATTTGCTTTTAATTATTTATCCTATTATTGGGACTAATCAAGCCCATCAATTGACTTAGACATTCATCAAATGTTTCCATCAATTGATACATAATAATATATAATTCTAATGAGGTATTGAAAATAATGATTTGATTAAGGTCTTAATTATAAGACAAAATAATTTATATGTATAGTTGAAATATCACAACAGGCATCTTATCCTATTGCTAATACTATAATTATCTAACTATTTAATAATACTTCTATTCTAATGGAACATTCTAACTCAGAAACTAAATGTTTCATTATTAAACTTCTTAAATTACTAGATTTCCTATGACTTATGATACTTGAAGGTCTATTTAAAGGATTTTATAACTTAATGTCTCATTATACTTAAGGTATAGGGTTTTCATGACTTATACTATCCAAGCATTAAGTCAACACTATCCTTTAATTAGGCTATCTTACTAGCATCTTAAGGTTCTGTTCTTATAAAGGTTGTTCATCTAACCACTTAGGTTATCTTACTCTTAAGTACGCCACTAATGAGACAATTCTAGTTTATCTTTACACATAGTGGTTTTATAAGATTAATACTCTAATATGATAAGGCTAAGGGTTAGTATTACTTAAGATACCATTATCTAATTTTATCTCACATAAGTTTACTAACCTAAACATTAAGTTCCTTTTTTTAATTTTTAGGTTCCAAGCCTTAGCATTAGCACTAATTCCTTAAGTTTAACTTCATTACTTAGCACTTAGTGATTTTAAGTTTTTTTACACCTCTTTAGCTCAATTACTAAGCATTCTAAGGGATTCTAAGTTTTAATAATGCTTCATCCTAAATATTTTTAAGTTCTATACTTAGCATAGCATGGCTACACATACAATCTTAAGTAGGTTACCTGAGCTGCCTAGATTCAAGTGGAAGGCACTAATCTTCCTAATATGGTTTTATTCTGTAACAACCTAGGTTGTTATCTTAGTCAACTAGGACTAATCTTAATCTTAATCTTGATCCTTAGTGATTAATCAAGTCATTAGGAGTTAACCACCAAGACCCAGTCCAAATCAAGAGTCAAATAGATCGAATCTTGATTTCTGAAAATTCAAAAACCCTAAAAGTTGATTTATCTAAATCGACCTCGGATTGGAAAACGGACTTTGCCATTGTGCTCATTGACCCCAAATTAGCTAAGGGTGAAGTTTTCGTGTCAATCGGAAGTCGCCAAAATTTGGCGAATATTTTAATAATATTTATTGCCCTGAAAATTAGGAAATTAAAATACTCGTCGGATTGAAAATCTGATCTCGCCGTTGCGTTCCTCACCCCTCAATTAGCTAGGGGTGAGTATTTGGGGAATTTTCAAAAATTAATTATTAATTATGAATATTATATTTAATTAAATAGAATATTTTATTAAATTAAATTAATTATCATTTAAGATTTTATTAAAATTCGTGCCATTAAGCTATTAGCGCCATCAGCTGCTTAAACTCGAGCGCCGTTAGGTCGGCCATCTGATCAGACGGCCGATCTAAGCCGTCTGATAGAAGCCCTCGACTTGTCTCCCTCGATGGGATCGAGCCGCGAGTCGCAGCCCTCCACGCGGCGCACGGCCGTCCCGCTCGCCCAACCGGCTGCTGCCGACGCCTCCCCGCCTTGCTCCCTCTGCCCTGAAGACCTTAAGGTCCTAGCAGCGCGTGAAGTTCGTCATTTTCGCTCGGACTGGAAGTTGCGGGTGGCGTGGATCTAACCCTCGCCGAGCTCTACATCCTAGTCCGTTCGCTAAGGTACCTCCCTCACACCTCCTCTTATTGTTACGCAATGAACATTCCCTTCTATTACAAGTCATCTCTGAGCAATCAACACCCACTCCCGCGTATCGAGTACGCGTATCGTCATATGACCCGACGCCCGTTTAAGTCAAGGGTTTGACATTAGAGGCGATCTAGTGCGTATCCAGGACCGTCGTACCATTCACCGATTAGCCCTCGTCGGGGCCGTCGCAACGCCATGCGAGCCGGGCTGCGCCGTCGTCGGGAAGCCTCCAAAACTCCAACCCTAGCCGCCCGCCTTCGGAGCTTCAGGAGGAAGACGAAGCGCTGCTCGGGTTGAGCGGGCCGAGCCCGGCCCGCGAGCGTTCCGAGTGGGTTAACACGTGTCGGCCCCGCGTCAGGCCCGCGTCTGCGCTAAAGCCCGTGGGGCCCACGCCTGCTGCCTCAGCCGTTCGGGGTGCGCCACGTGGCAGTTGCTGGTCCCACCTCATAATGACCCTGCAGAAAGTCAGAATTAACAAAATAAAAACACAAATAAATATATATACATATATATATACACAATTATAATCATAATTAGAATTTTATGTTAAATAATTTTTATGCGAATAATCATACAGAACTTTAGATATGGATTAAATATATATATGTATACATATTCATATATATTTGTATATATATATATATATATAGATAATTATAATCTATTAATTAGATTAGTGTTAGATTAATTAGTAGGTTAATATGATAAATTTGTTAATTAGAGTTATAATTAGTTAATTAGACTAATTAAGTAAATTAGACTAAATTTGTTAACAATTAATATCAATCAGATTAATATTAATCCAGTAAACTAATTTATCTACAGTAATAATTTAATTATTAACCTATTAACTAATCCTAATTTTAGGATTTATAATTATGAGTAGATGATTAAATTAGGACTTGAGCAATAATTAAGTTAATCCTAATTAAAGAGTAGTAATAATAATATTAATATTTAATATTAATTAATAACAGATTAATTATTAATTAATTTCAGAATAATTAATTATTAATAAATTTAGAAAAATTATATAAAAACTTAAGGATTGAATAGTAAAATAATTTAATTTGAATAAATAAATAGTAAATTTATTCAAATTGTATTTTTGAACAGTAAATCTTAAAAGTTTAATAATTTTTTGTAGGATGATCCAAACATAGCCAATATAGGTCTTAAAATACTCAGAAAAATAATTAGAATCAAATGGCGTAATGTAAAAATTTGTTTTGGGTGCGCATAACGAGGTAGCATTTTTGGACCTCTTTAGGACCCGACAACTTTTTACCCAGTTGTCAGAACATAGTCAATATGGGTCTCAAAATACTCAAGAGAGCGAGCCCATCATCGTAATAGTATTAGTTTTCCCATTTGGACAATGGGAGAAAAGTCAACCATAGAATTTAGAGTTGACTTTAGTGAAAAATGACCAAATTACCCCTAGAATTCAAACGACCATAACTTGGTCAATTCAACTCCAAATTCAAAACTTCAAGATGTTAACTAGTTTAGAATTTTGATGTCACCAATAAAATGAAATAACATTTAGGTTTTGAACCCTAGAAATTTAGAAAATGACCAAAATACCCCCAACCTTAATTAGGTCATAACTTGACCATTTGAGGTCCAAATTGGGTCTACTCCCTACCAACATACTCAGTACATTATAGGAAAGCTATAGAAACTGAGTTTGCTAAAGTTGGACTTCAAACAAAAAAGTTCAGTTTTTGTCACCCGTCGACTGACTCAAAATTACCAAATTGCCCTTCGGACTTAAAACGTCCATAACTTAGTCAATTGACCTCAGAATGCAGTGTTCTTGGACTCTATGGAACCCTTGAATAGTAACCTACAATAAACTATATAAAAATTTAGTTTTTAGTAGAGTGAAAAATCACTTAAATGCCCTTAAGTCAAAAGTATTAGTTTGAACCTATAGGACCCGTTTCTCGTCCAAATTGGACAAACTTACTGTCTATCCTCAAGTTAGATAGTAAGAAATCATATGAAAAAGAGAAACTCCAATTTGGGCACTTAAATCAAAAGTTGACTTTTCGGACCCTTAAGTAGGGGCAAAATGGTCATTTTGCCAAAAAATTAAAATAAACATCCTTAGCCTTTAATTAGTTTTTTTAAAACACTAAAACTAACATTATAACCATATTAGTGACATTTAAGTAAGTAAAATCAATAGTTAGGTCAAATTTCATAATCTTTCCTAAGTCTTTAACACTACACCTTAAGGACCCTTCCTGAGACTAGGACTAGATCATAGGGTTGATTTCATTCATTATAAAATGGGGGTTTTCAATGAATGAATCCTTGGTTTTATTAGTTCTTAAGATTTTCAACTTATTTTTGATTATTCTGTCTTTTGATCTTAGATCTAAGATAGGAGATTCATCCTATTAAGTTTGATTACTTAATAGGATTGGCCTTGACTATTAGATCATTATTAGAATGAAACTTAGATCTTAGGTCTTATCCTTTTTGGATTATGTGATTAAGCCCAATCTCATGGTATTTAGTCCATAATCTATAGTTTATTAATTTTAGATAGAACGTCTAAAATTATCAATTAGGTCGTAATAATTTATTATTTAACTTCTATAGTCGACTTCGATTTGGTATATTAGGACCTAGCTAGTCCTAATATTTTGTAATTTATAAGGACGAGTTTCCAAGTTACACTTGGTATGTGGAAAAATGGTGATCCTGAACTTGTGTAATTTGGAATAGTTAGAACAGATAATAGAAAACAGATAGTATCACCATATTAGTAGAGTCTCTTGCTTATTTTGATACTTTGTGCTACGCATTCCTTATATATTTGCTTACTTCCTTGGACATTTCATATAAGATAATAATGTGCATGAAAATGAAAATTTAGAATAATATGATAACAGTTGCCTTTGAGTCCGGTTTGTAGTGATTATGGTGCACATTTGCCTCGATGGACAGGGGTAAAGTGAGATCAGGATGCTTAACATTCTCATTGAGGAGAGTGTGTTAGGCTTGGGACCCGTATAATCTTGCAGACGTGCTTGACTCCTCAGTTGTTTCTAATAGTTGTCCATAGAAACAAAAGTAAAATAACTAAAATATGTTGCATAAGTATTGCCTGCCTCTTCAGTCATGCAGTATGTTCAGTATGTTTGCAGATTGAAATGTGTATATATATATATATATATATATATATATATATATATATATATATATATATGGGCCAATTGGGCCAAGTTTTTCTGATTAGGCAGTCAGTATACAGAGTTTGATGTGCAGTTTTAATATTTGGCTATGTCTTAGTATTGCTTATTCAGTCAGCTATTTCTTTGTACAGCATATATATATATAATAGGATGTTAGATTTTATTGCTATTTATAAGTATCACTGTTGAGATTCATTATTGTGATTTGTATATTTCATTTGATCACCAGCATGTATTAGGATGTAGCATTTCCTTTTAGCATATGTTTAGTTACTTATATTTTATGCCTTACCTTGTTTACCTGGCTTCTGAGGCATGTCTTAGCCTCCTTTGTTTAAGTTATAAATGTTATTTATAAATGTTCTTCTCTTTTATTGTATTGCTAGTCACTCCCTGATATATTGTTGCTTAGGAAAAATTGTGTAAAGTGGTGATATTAAAAACATATAAAAATGTATCAGCCTAAAATGTACTTAGACAATTTGTCTAACCAGATTTTCTCTTTTTTGGCTGGGGCCCTACATTGTGAAACTGACAATGGCAAGCGTAGAGCAGATAGAGGATCCAGTACCTGAGGAGGAGCTATTCCTAGAGGAGGAGGAGCAGCTCGGACCAGAACATATATAGTCTTTAAAGTTATTGTAAGGATGAGTTCCTTTGCATTTACTTTTATTTAGACTTTAAATATTATAATAATTTAGGTACTCTTGACTGTGCATTTGGATTTATATGCTTATATTCTGAGTTATATTTTGCACTTATGTTATATTGTGATGCTTGGATGTCATTTATTGATTCCGCACTCTGTACAGTATAGTGACTGTTAGATTGATTCTGTATTAATCCTTCCCTAATCAGGTGGATTGTGGAGTCTATCCTAATCTAATGGTAAGTGAGGGGTTAGCCAGAGTGACACTCCACCCTTAACCTAATCCTTGTTGGATTAAGGGTGCAGGGCGCCACACATTCTAATCATCTTATAAGTCCTCTCTTAGTCACAAGTGCTACACTAAGAAATTTCTCAATATTACTCTAGGATTTCACTAAGTCTAAATACGATTTATAATTTCATTATCCTATAATTTAGGATTCATTTTAGGTTATCTATATGATAATTAATGAGTAATTATTGATCTAAGTTGAATTAAGAGTCTAACTTACAATTAACCTTTCTATTTTTATCAAGTTACTAGAATTGGACTAGTACTATTAATATTTAGATAGAAGGTTAGCATGGAGGCTTCTTAGCCTTAAGTTCACTATGGAATCTTAGGGTTAGAAGATACTAATCATCAATTACACATATCTAGTTAACTTCATACAAATTTGTTATCTATTTAATGGGTAATTATTGATCTAAGTTGAGTTAAGAGTCTAACTTATAATTAACCTTTCTATTGTTTTCAAGTTACTAGACTTAGACTAGTACTATTAATCTTTAGATTGAAGGTTCACATGGAGGCTTCCTAGCCTTAAGTTCAATAGGGAATTTTAGGGTTAAAATATCCTAATCATCAATTGCACGTATTTAGTTAACTTCATATTTATTCATTACTTAAGATACCATCATCAAATTTTATCTCATGTAAGTTTACTAACCTAAACATTAAGTTCCTTCCCTTAATTCTAAGGTTCTTAGCCTTAACATTACTATCACTAATTCCTTAAGCTTAACTTCATTACTTAGCACTTAATGGCTTTAAGCCTCTTGACACATAATGCAGCATCTAGCCTTAGTTCAATTACTAAGCATTCTAAAGGATTCTAAGTTTTAATAATGCTTTATCTTAAATAATTCTAAGTTCTATAGTTAGCAAGACATGGATATTCATACAATCCTAAGTAGGTTACACTTAGTTGCCTAAATTCAAGTGGAAGACACTAATCTTCCAAATATTGTTCCATTCTAATCAGCTTATAAGTTCTCTTTTAGTCACAAGTGCTACACTACGAAATTCCTCAATACTACTCTAGCATTTCACTAAGTCTAAGTATGATTTATAATTTCACTATCCTATAATTTTTGATTCATTCAAAGTTATCTAGATGATAATTAATGGGTAATTATTGATCTAAATTGAGTTAAGAGTCTAACTTACAATTAACCTTTCTATTATTATCAAGTTACTAGACTTAGATTAGCATTATTAATCTTTAGATAGAAGGTTAGCATGGAGGCTTCATAGCCTTAAGTTCACTAAAGAATCTTAGGGTTGGAAGATCCTAATAATCAATTACACCTATCTAGTTAACTTCATACTAATATGTTTCTAGTAAAAGAATAAGGAACTAAGTTATGCTCTAATTATCCTCTTAATGGTCCTACTAATAAATCTCATGGTCTTAAGGAGTTAACTATTCTTTTTCATCCTAGGTTTTATGAGTACTATACGCCTAAAGCACTAAAATCAAGCTTTAAAAGCTCCTACAATCACCGTTTCTATGTTGAGATTCTTATCTTAGGTTCACTAGCACTTAGCTAAAACTAGGTTATTCTAGTTATTTTTCTTCACAAAACATCTTATAATGTTGAAACATATTATAAGGTAAATTTTCTAAGTTGTCCTAGGGTTGAGGAGACATAAATATGCAAAAGCCTAATTTTGAAAATTTATTATTATTTTATTTAAGGGTCAAAAACTCACATTTTCTATTTGATGTCTAAATCATGTAAATATAGTGGCTATAACTTCCTTATAGAATAAAAAGTATAATGACACTAAGTAGGGTCAAATTGGACATCAAATGGTCAATCTAAGACTTAATGACTCTTAATGACACTTAAAAGGTTATTAATAAAATTAGTTATCAAATGGAAAATTAACATTTTATTAATATCTTGCACATTTTTGTGATCAAAATGATCTATTGGAACATCAAATTTGAATATAAATTGATTAAGTTATGGCACTTACAAAATTAAGCTAAATGCTTAATTAATTAAAATGGAAATTTGTGAAATTAATACTCAAATTAAAAATCTAATAGCATATTAATGATCTTGGAATTTTTCTAATCACTTTGAGATATACCATCAATATGTTTGGGTTTGTATTTAAGAAGTTATGAGGCTTTGAATTTTTAGTATTTAAATAATTAATTATTTTATTTATGCAATTCACAGTTCTTAAGGATATGAGCGAACGCGCACAGTTGGTCGCACGCGAGCTCAGCCTGGTCGCACGCCAGTATCCTAGGCCAGGCCCGCGGGTCAGACTGTGGGGGTTGAGCCGGGTAAGTCGGGCCGCACGGGTCGTGTTATGGGGTCGAGCCACGTGGGTCGGGCCCGACCCGGCATGCCCCGAGGGCCACTATATAGAGCATCAAAATAACCCTAGTTTTGACGACCTTCGGTGCCTGGCTGTATGCCGATCGTAAGTTCTCTCAGAGACCTTCCGATCGGTACAAGAATCAGCGCCTAAGACCACCTTTAAACCCCTAAAAGGCGATGCCTTAGCTTCCAGGTTCCAAACGCGGGCAGGATTATTGTAGGAAATTGTAGCTTATCCTCGAATTGGACTCCAACCAAGCTCGATTAAGCTCGGTTGGGGCTTGATAATCAATCTTAGATAATTGAAATAACAAACTAAGCAATTTCGTAACAAAATTTCAAGGAACTAGGTGGGAAAGGGGAGTACCGTTCACCGTGACAAGGATCCGTCGACGTGCTCTAGCCAAGAGTGACGGTTCACAGCTCCAGTTGAAAGCTCCAACTACTAAGGCTCGAAGCGGGGAGTCGAATGGCTAGCTTTGCTTGTCCCTAATTGCCATGGGAGAGGACATGGGGGGACGGCTGCAGCAGCCTGCGCATGCGATCATGAGGAAGAGGTACATTATTTCCCTCACGATCGCAGTCGTTCGATTGGAATGGCGTGGTGTTGATCAGACTGGATGGGTACGATTAGAACCGCCATCTCATCAGATGGCAGGTCTAACTTCGTCAGTCTAATTAATTAAAAACAATTAATAATTATTTAATTAATCAAAATTGAGTAACTAAATGAGCTCTGAAAAATCATAAAATTCACATTTAACTAATTTGGGAGTAAGGAACTCAAAAATGAATTCAGATTTTTAATCACAGATCAATTTAATTATCTAATTTTCTAAGCATTTTAAATATAATATTTGGGAAAGTTTAACGACTTCCAAAAATCCTAGAATTTCATTACTAGTTAATTTGACGGTGGGGAATTTAATGGTGAACTTCAATTTTGATTTGGAGGTCAAATAAATTTAGGCAATTTTCTAATTAATTAATTATATATTAAAATATTCGTCAAAAATGAATGATTTCAAAATCACACCAAATTTCAGGTGTTGGCTCCTAATGCTATTAGTAATCTGTTGGCGATAGTTTTAACGTAATTTGGATGTTTAAGACCAAGTAACAATAACGAATTATTACACTTGTAGTTAGAAAAAATTATTAGATTTTTAAGATATAGTGGTTCATGGTCAGTTTGTTTAGAGAGATTTTTTGGATGAGAAGATGGAGCATTTAGGTTTGGTATAGTGAAGCTTTGGCCGAGTACCTGAACAGAGGGCAATGGGGGCATGGTTTCTTGGATAGGGTAAAGTGTGATATTCAGAGGGGGAGTTGGGATAATAGAAGTGGAAGGATGGGTTTGGGTTAAGGGGCAGCTGAGGGAGGCCTAAGGATGTCATCAATTTTTTCGAAAGTGATTGCGGCCCCTTTGGATATTGATCGGAGCAGAGTTTACACAACCACATGCTAAAGGGAAGAAAGATTTACGTACCTCACACCGATTTGGCACCCAATCATAAAGAACTTATTGAATAGTTTTCTCCCCATTAAGAGTGATCTCTATCACCTCCACCCGCTCCTAAGTTGTATGTCTATATATATATATATACATACAAGCATGAAAACCCTGCAATGCACGGGAAAAAATTTCAAAAATTACAAAAAGTTTTTTATTTAAATATTACAAATAATTCTTAAAATTGGATGAGCACAATTTATACATACATCTATATAGTTTATATAGTATATCTATCTATATGAGAGAAAAATTGAAAGAATTTGTAGAAACTTAGAAAATATAAATAAAATTTTTAAAATTTTTGTATTTTTATATTTATAAAAAATATAATCCCATTGCTGAACTCTGAAAATACACGAATTTGCGGTAATATATAGGAGAGAAATTAAACAAATTTGTGGTAAAACTTTCTTATCCCGTTTTCTTTTTTCTCTAATTTCTATTTATTTTCTTATGAATAAATAAAACTATTTTTTGACTTTTTGTCTTTCTGCTAAAATAGAAGCAAAGCTTTCCTCCAAAGTCTCCTCTTGCCGTATATATGTATGTATATGTATGTATGTTGATTAATTTTTTCATACATATTATTTGATATGATCATAATTTTCAATTTTTTTGAAATATTATAAAATAATTTGATAATATTTAAGATTAATCGAAATTAAAGATAAAAAATAATATCATTTAGTAAGAAATATATTTATATATAAATAATAATTAAATAAGTGTTATACTAAAATTTTTAGAATTATTAATCAATTATTATTATTTATTAAATTTAGTTTTAGAATTTAAATATTTTAAATTATTTAAAGTAAATTTGTTTAAATTAAATTATTATTATTAAAATAATTTATGAGAATATTTTTTAAAAGAAATCCAATAACTAATTAACTATTAAGAGTTAATGTTGGACTCAAATATAAGAAATATCTACAAATAAATAAATAAAAATATAGCAGTCACAATATTTTGATTTAAAAAATATTACATTGATAAATCTGTAAAAAAATAAAATTTAATAATTAATTATTATTAATAAAATAAATTATTTGTTTAAAATCATCACTCTCTTTCTCTTATTCCAGGCTAGTATATAGATATAATTCAATCATATAGGTCATACTTTCTTTTTTATATAACTGTGAATGAGGATAAGTCATTCCACTGCTTTAATAAAATATATAAATCCAAGTTATAAACCCAAGCCACAAATAATTAAGCTAAAAATCACATAAAATCTTGTTAGAGTACTCAAATTGAGCCTAAAATACATGATAAAAAGAAAATAATAAGCATTGAATATTAAAATAAAGACATTATTGTATTTTTTTTTCGCTCCGTCCTCGCATTCTGGGCTGCGATCGTGAGATCAAAGCATTCTTCTCATATATTTCTCTCTCCTCATGCGATTTCATCATTTTCAAATGACTCCCTCTCACACACTCTCAATATTCTCTTTTCTATATCAATATATATATATATATATATATATATATATATATATATATATATATATATATACAATTTTTTTCTTGTAAAACCTTTGATATTAATTTGAAAACTATCTTATCAAACTAATAATACATACGAAGGGACATATATGTAAAACTTTGAAAAAGATAAGAAGAATTTCGATGGTATAAATCTATCGGAATTTATTCCAATTTAATAATATTATTATAAGAGATGATGTTATATATTAATTATGTAAATATCAATATTTATTTGATAAACATGTCATCCTATCATAATCCCAATAAATAATAATGGAAGCATATAATATCAAATATTAAATTGATAATATTTAAAATTGACTTATAATTATAATTAAAACTGAGTTAAAAATAATTAGCTACTTAATAAAAAAAAAATAAAAAAAAACACTTATTCCTTATCCCACCCATCCTAATAGTGACAACTTCTTCGATCTCTTTTCCATTATTTAAAGTGCCTCTTGCATGCGCTCATGTGCCATCCTATCAGTACATAAGCCCACACTCTCTTCTCCCTTATATAATATACATAATGGGCACGCCAAACCAGCCCAACCGAAGCCCACACCCTTGGGACACCCATCCCATGGGCAACCCCCTCTTCCTCGACCCCAGCCACCACCCGCCCTTCCACCCCTCCGACGACGCCGACGGCGAGCCCCACGAGCTCGGCGCCATGAAGGAGATGATATACAAGATCGCCGCCATGCAGCCCGTCGACATCGACCCCGCCTCCATCAAGAAGCCGCGCCGCCGCAACGTCCGCATCAGCGACGACCCGCAGAGCGTCGCCGCCCGCCACCGCCGCGAGCGGATCAGCGAGCGGATACGGATACTCCAGCGCCTCGTGCCCGGCGGAACCAAGATGGACACCGCCTCCATGCTCGACGAAGCCATTCGCTACGTCAAGTTTCTGAAGAAGCAGGTGCTGCAGCTGCAGATGACCAGCCAGTCCGTGCCGGCCTGTTCTTCTGCTGGCCAGCTACCCGACTCAGCAGCGGACTGGCCGGATAGGGGCGGCCTCGAATTCCCGGCTGCTGGCCGCAGAGGCTCCAGCATGGGTTGAAAATATGGGCCTCATATGTGGTAAATTAATTTGTTGCTTTTAGGTTAATTTTATGATAATTATTATTTTTAATGCCAAATGATATGTTAGATGACATTATAAATATCAAATAAATATGCTTAATTGAAACTGGAAATATTCCTATCGTATTCTCTTACATTTGTTGTTCGCTATAGTTTCACAGCAGCTTCCTCATAAAAGTGTTCTTTAATGAGATTAATATGAGATTAATCAGTTAATCTTTTAAGACTGTAATTATGCAATATATCTTAGTGATTCCAAACTTTTTCGATGAATTTTTTTTCAATCATCTCATTAAATATGCCATTAATTATTTTATTTTTTTAATTTTACGGATAATCTTAGATTTGTATTTTGTGATAAATACTCATTTCTTGTGTAGCTTTACACAGATGGCATCACGATAGTGAAAATACTAAGCCAAATAGTAAGAAAAAGAATGAAGAAGAGAAAATGTCATGAAGTTTTACACATAGGAGTGTTGGGAGCCTTATTTATTTGTGATAATCCTAATCCAAAAAGTTTATATTTTCTTAGCTCAGATCTTGATTGGGAATTCTTTACCTATTAATCTTGTCGATAAAATTAACTAGATTATGCCTGATGTGGATAAATGAAGGCCAACATCCTTCATTTTTGTTTCCAATAACAAGTTTAGCATCTTCAATTGAAGGTTTTATTAGGGTTTGGGGATCCATTTATATTCTAAATGTGTGCGTATGATCATATTGAGTCGATTCATCGTGTTTTTTTGGGAGAGTAACACTGCCATGTTTGTGTGGAACTCCCTAAATGTTCATCCATCTATTGTTGCGTGCATTGATATTGCTTATTTTTTTAACAGATGGAATGGTGTGAACCATTCTAATAAGTGCATTGATAGATGCCTTTGTGGTGTGGGAATTGTGGAATGCTTGAAATCAGTTTAATAATGCTAATAAATATATTACTTATGCTAGTCTCATTGCTAAAATCAAGATTGAGCTATCTGTGATGTTCAGAGGGATCCCTCTAAAGGTGTTTAAGTGGAAAAACATTGATGAGAGTAAACTTAATTTCACATTTAGCATTTGTTGATGTGTGTTGATCTACTGTTATTTATACTATTGTTATTACTACTGGTGGGGTGGCAATGCTATGCTTTTATCTTTGGTTCACTTCATTTTGGTTTCATTTCTTTGGTAAATGATTGTTGGAATGAAATTGTTTGTAATTGTTATGTTATATAGATGTTTGGAAGACGTTTTATTCCATTTTTTTAGTTTGTTATGTTGTATGTATTCCCTAGCATGGATGAAAAGGAAGAATATATTTTCTCGCTATTTGGTACCCTCCCATTTCGAGAAACTCAATTTTGGGCTATATTTATGTAGTTGTGAAGGAACCTACTGATTTTGGAAGTGCATTTGGATTATGTGGTTATTTGCAATTTCTCTAATATTTTTATTGATGTCTGTTGTTCTGATTTGATTGGATGAGAAGTATGTACTACTATTTATGTCGCCACTTTGTGGTTTTGTTTTTGTTTCTAGTTTGGTCTATGGTCTGGGCGGGCTATGTGCAATTTATTTGTATAGTGATTGTGCTACTAAAAGTTAATTTGAGTGCATGGTAGAGGATTACAATGTGTCCATTAGGCGGAGGATTAAGGCATGTTAGATTTGAATTGCTGACTCTACAAATTAGCATAATGTGCCGATGTTGGAGTGTTAATAGATAATGCTACCTCTGGTAATCTAGGATTTTTGGTGTCCTGCTTTTCTATTTTTGCTAAGTCTCAGTGGATCTGATCATGGCTTAATTCTGTATTTTGCATTGCTTTGTTTTGTTTTTCTTTTTTTTTTTCTATTTTAGTAGTTTTGTTTTGTATTTGAGGAACCTCAAAGGTTATATCCAGGGACCCTCATTTTTGGGGATAATTTTTGGATTTTAGTTTCAGGCTTTTAGAACCACCCAACACCCTCTATATCCTTTCTTTTTATTAATAAAATTATTACGGTTTCATATATATAACTGGTGGGTTTTGAACTCATGACATGAGATAACAAATCCTAAGTCTCAGTTACAATATCATTCACAAGTTTTCACAATATATATATATATATATATATATATATATATATATATATATATATATATAATTTTTTTTCTTTATATGTGGCTGGTAGAATTTAAACCTATGATTTGGGATAACAAATCCTGAGCCTCAACCACTATGCTGCAACACCATTCGTACACACACACACACACACACACACACACACACACACACACACATATATATATATATATATATATATATATATTAAAGTGGATCTCGGAGAAACTTTTGATAAACTAGATTGGAGTTTTCTCTGTAGTATGCTTTATGTTTATGGCTTTCATGACGTGTTCATCAACAAAATTTGAAATTATATAGCTAATATTTGGTACTCAATTATGATAAATTGTGCCTCTTATGGGTTTTTCAATTCCTCTAGGGCCCAAGGCAAGGTGATTCCATCTCCTCTTTTCTTTTTAACCTTAAAATAAATTATTGGTCCTGATGATGTATTCTCTAAAGATCAAAGTTTGCACTACAATTTGGGAGGAAAATTTTTTATCTCTCATTTAACTTATACTGATGACATTATTATTTTCACAAATGCTAAAAAACATAATGTTAACAAGTTGAAAAATTATCTTATTCCCTTGAATCTTATTCTGGTTTTAAGATTAATGGAGGTAAATCCATATTTTTTATAAATTATAAAGCCTCTACCAACTTGAAAAATTGGGCTTTAAGGTTGGGAAGTTATCTTGCAAATATCTTGGAATTTATATTTTAAGGGGTCCAAAGAAAAATCTAAACTATAATGATTTGATTGCACAAATTTTTAAGAGGATTAGAGGGTGGGAATACAAATTTCTTTCTCAAGGTGGTAGGCTGACTCTTATAAAATTCTTCTTTAATACAATCCCTCTTTATTGGCTGAAAGTTTGTTCCCTTACAAAGGGTATTTTGAAAAAGATAAAATCTATATTTAACAAATTTTTGTGGATTCATGAAAATGGTTCAAAAATAATTTGGTACAACTGGGAAGACATCACTTTCCCGGTTCATGAAGGGGGGCTAGGTTTGAGGAGCATTGATGATCTTCACAATGCTTTATCTGTAAACTTTGGTGGAAATTTTGGACCACCAACTCCATTTGGGTTTCAATCTTAAGTGGAAAATATTGCGCGACAACTCCTCCTGTCATAGTGCCTAACAAAATAACTGATTCTTTAACTTGGAAGAGGATGCTTGATCATAGAGAGATCATGGAAAATTTTATGTCATGGGATAAAATTGATACTTCCACTACTTTCTGGTATGATACGTGGAGCGATCTAGGTCACCTTCATGATTACTATATTGCGACGCTCCCGAAGTTAACTTTAGGAGAATGTTTTAATGCCAATAATAATTAGAACGCTAATTTAATTTGAAGTATAGCTCCCTTGTATCTTCATAAAAAAATTATAGTCATGTGTCCAAATTTCAATCCTACTAAATGTGTTATATCTGATTTTATCATCAACAAAAAATTTAATTTCCAATTAGCCTGGCACATCTCCAGAAAACAGAAACCCTGCCTGTTTAAACCATGATTTTGGCCTAGCAATTTCCCTCATCTACTAAATGTTGCACTACAATTTAATTAGCATTGATGCTGTGCTAACTAAAAAAGATTTTTATTTACCTTCCAAATGCCATTGTTGCAATCTTGGTAATGCTGAAATGGGAACTATTGATCATCTATTCTAAAGGAATAATCAAAGTTACAACATTTTGAAAAACCTTAGTCTTAATTCTGATAATAGTAATATTTCTTTGGCATACATATACTCCTTGATAGGTAGAATATCTGCTCTATCAAACAAAACAAACTTCATGTTGGAAACCTTTTGGATGGTTATACGATCTGGAATATTTGGATTGATAGAAACAAAGCAAAACACCAGAACATCAATTTAATCAAAAGTACATATTGAATCGTATCTTGAGGGATGTCGATCAGATTCTTAATGCTTTCCTTTATACAGCTATCAATTTGAAACTGATAAATAAAGATAATTATAATAACTTAACTAAGCATTATGGATGCAATTCCAGTTGATTGTGCAGGGTTTTTATTTGTTATATGTATTGTGGATGAATTACTGGTGGCTTTTTACTTATATCTGGGCTCAATTGTCTAAATTGTCTGTATTGTTTGATATGGTGCTGATGGCTGGAGGCTTGCTTGAATTTAAGTTGAATTCTATTTGGGACTTTCTTTCTAATGTCTGTGATGTTTCCATGATTACTGGATCATTTTTTCTTTCTATTTGTTATTTGTTATTTGATGACTCTCATTTGCCTTCTGGATGCATCTGTTATGGCTAGTCCAAATGGATGTTATATGTGAAGTGGATTTTTTGTTTGTTGAGGTTGGCTTTTGGATGCGCTTAATTGTAATTTCTGTTGTGGTACTGGTGGTGGTTCCTAATTTTTTCTAGTAACTGATGGTTGTGGTGATGGTTCTCTCTTATCAGTGGTAGATACTCCTTCGAAGATGTTGTTTTCCTAAACTCCCATTTTTGTGAGTTTTAGTCTGTTGTTCTATCGAACATGATCTATCTTTTTGTGCTCCAACTTTTGGTTGTTTTGTCATGATCTCTTCTTATTTTCTTAGTGCTTATCTTATTGTTTCTTTTTTACTACTTTTAGGTTTGTTTTGTTTATTGCTTTTCCATTTATTGGTGGGGCCTTTTAGGATACTCCTTGGGCCCTGTCTTTTTTGGTTGGATTTTGGCTTTTAAAGATTATAATCTTTTGTAACCCCCCAACCCCCATTTGTATCATTTTTTGGTATCAAAAAAATTGGCTTTTCCAAAATAAAAGTAATATATATATATATATATATATATATATATATATATATATATATATAAAGTTAGCTCAAATACTACATTGCATAAAATATAAAACACTAAGAAATAGTAAAATGAAATAAAATCTTGATTTCCAAGCACATAGATAACAAAAGCATTATCAAAGCACTTATAATTGAGACCCTAATGCTAATCAAAAATAAAATAAATCTTTACAGTCACATTTGATTTCTGATACATTTTGTTTATGAAATGGGAAAAGAGATACTTTTGTACCACATTCTTGTATTTCTGTCTTAAAATTACTTTACACCTTATTTTGTATTATTTATGATAAGCTTATCTTTTTTATGAAAGGTTGGAACTTTCTTTACACCATGATTAGAAATATTGAAAAATTGGCAAACAGATGAAATATATGCAAATGTGCTTAGCAAGATTGTTTTGCAAGAAAACATTATGTTGCCTCAAAAAGAGGATTCACAACTAAACTTTTTTTGTACAATATTTTTATTCTCATTCTTCATTGCTATTGTCGTATGTATGTGTTTCATTAGATGAATGAAACATGGCTTAAGGATAGAACACATCGCTACATCAAAAGAAAGACTAACCAAATATTTAATTTAGTTTTTTTAATTTAATGAAAAAAAATTATTCTTATGTGAATGCCTTATAATATTATTTTGGATATTTGAATTTAAATTGAATGTAAATGAGTTTTTTCTTTTAAAAGGCTCTAAAATGATGCATTTTAACAAAGTATATAAGCCAGTTAGTCAACCAATAGGGTTCTATTGATTTGCATCCATTATTTGTTTAGTACACTAACCCAACATTGGGAGCTTTGTGTTTGATTATTGTACAAGGATTTTAGTGAGACTAATGGTGCTTATGTTATCACACTTGATTGGAATCTCCTATAGGTTTATTCTAAAATCTAATAGTTGTTGATGAAGTTTTAGGATTTGAGAAACACAAATTCCAACTACTATGTATCGTTCCTCAATAGTAGAGAAAACCACTGAATTCTAATTCCTACATCACCATAAAATCAATGAACTACTAAAAATTTGATAAGTATTGGATATGCTCTTCTAATTAATTTTTAATCAAACAAAGTTTGAATTAAAGAAGCTAGTAAATTTCAACCATGTCTAATTATGAGGATGCAAGAGCCCTAAAATTATGGTGCCATTAACATATCTAAAGATATGCTTAACAGTAGCCAAATGGGTTCCTTATAACTAGCATGAAATTTGGCACATAAATGCTAAACATGATATCAGGTCTACTTAATATAATTTAAAGTAGTAAACCTATAACATTATGGTATCATTTTGATCTTTGGGTTAACTTTTGGGTGAGGCAACTAAGTATGTGGTTTAACTCATAGGAGTGTCTAAGGGTGTAACAACTCAAGGTTGTTACCCAGCTTAATTTGAGCTTAATCAAATCTTAATTATTATTCTGTTAATTTCATCTAGCTCTTAGAACCAAACCCTGAAAGTTTGGAGCAATTCAGAGCTAAATCCAATATTTTGTATTATTTTAATATTTAGTTAATTAGAAAATTGAGGTATTTATTTTGACCTCAAAATCAAAATTTGACTTCGCCGTTGCGATTGTCACCCCCAAATTAGCTAGGGGTGATGTTTTGGACGCATTTAGAAGTCATCGGATTTTCGCTAATATTTTAATATAATTAAATGCACCAGAAAATAGAATAAATAAATAATTGTTGAAATCAAAATCCGACTTTGTCGTTGAATTCCTCACCCCCAAATTAAGTATGGGTGAATTTTTGAGATTTTTCGGACTACATTTCAAAAATCTGAATTTTAAATAATTAAGGGAAATAATTAAGCAATTATCCGATCCTTAATTTGCAATTTCTTCCTCTCTCTCTCCTAGCTGGCACCTAAATTTCGGCTGGCCATCTCCTTCATTTGGCTGGCCACTCCTCCCACCTCCTTCCTTCCATGCTTTGATGTGAGGTCACATCCTCATCCCCTCATCCTAGCTCCCTAGCCTCCTTAGCTCATGATAGAGCCTCCCTCCCCCTCTCCTCCCTTAAAAGGAGAGCACAGCCATTCCTCTCTTGCTTGCTGAAAAATTTCTCACCTCCTCCTCCAATGTTCCCTTATGTTGAAGAAGAAGAAGGAGCTCATCTTTAAGACTTTGAATAAAGACAAAGGTTCCTTCTTCCCCAACCTCTTGCAAGATTAAGGTACCCCTTTGCTCCTCTCCTTGTCTTTTTCATGCTGTTATAATTTTGGATCGTAGCTTTGGAAGTCTATAAATATGTATGGAAGCCATTAAGACTCTTAAAAGCATTGTAGAAAGTGCTCTGTTTTTAT
This sequence comes from Gastrodia elata, assembly GCA_016760335.1. Lineage (NCBI taxonomy): Eukaryota > Viridiplantae > Streptophyta > Magnoliopsida > Asparagales > Orchidaceae > Gastrodia > Gastrodia elata. The sequence continues at coordinate 23,405,271 of CM028678.1, forward strand.
TTATTCTGCATACCCTATCATTCATCCACATCTTTTGTATAGTTAAAATGATCCGTTTGTGCTGATTTTGGTGTCGATGGAAAGGTATCGGAAAGACCTTTCTATTGATATATAGCACCACTCATGGAAAGCTCTGGATTAGGAGTAATTAAGCATGAAAGTAGGCCCTTACGGGTTTCGCACCTGGCGAAATCACCGTCTGGCGCTGCAGCGCCAGAAGTTGCAAAATGGGCTGCTGCTGTGCCAGAAGTTGCAAAATGGGCTGCTGCAGCGCGACGGCAGCGGCATTTCGGCAAAAAGCTTATAAATCAGCGATTAAGTTAATTAAATAGTAATTTGTAAAATTGGCCGCTACAACGCGTTGTAGCGCACTGTAGCGGTAATTCTGCGGAACGTATAAAAACATTAATTATACCATTTGAACTGTAATTCGCAAAATGGGTCGCTACAGCGCGTGCAGCGGACTATAGCGGAATTTTCGGAAAAACTTTAGGAAATTCCAAAATGAATTAATGCAACAGTATTTTCGCAAATTCAACCGCTGCGCGTGCCATAGCGCGCCCCAGCGGGTCGCAACGGGCCGCGGCGCACCCAAGCGCTAAAAGAGCTACAGCGCGCTGCCATGCAAAAAGCGCTATCGAGCACTGCCGCGCAAAAAATGCTACCGCGCTACAGCACACGGCAGCGCGGCACGCTGCAGCGCCCGAATTTGCAAAGCTTCCCAAAATTTCATAAAACTGCCAAGATTTTGTAAAAACTGCCCAGTTTTGGCTAAAATGGTCAAAAATTCACTGTTTTGATATTTTAAGACCCCTATGACCCTAGTGGAGCTAAGTTATATTAAATTTCTATGTATAAATTAAGTTTGAACTTGTCATTATCAATAAGTGCTCACAACTCACTATGTAACTTAAATATATTTCATGCCAATTGCTAGATAATGGAATCCTTTGAATTCTTGAATTAAATAGGTTTAACCTTAACAACTAAATGACATGAAACCTAGGTCTTTTTTATTTATAATTAAGTGCTAATCCTTTTAGTGTAATTTAGAATTTGATTAGCGTTAATTTTCTTTTATGTCATCTTTTCGTATGCTTTATGATTTTAGGATGTATATTAGAGAACTATAAATATTATTTGGACATTTAAGTACACTTAATTGATATTAAACTACACTTGAACATAAGAATCTTGATAACTTGATTAAATAGACAATACTTAATCCAAACCTAAGTTTGATATCAATAATATATCAATAATATATTGATTTGTCATTGACCTTTAAATCAGCCTTTTGTCTTAATGATATAAAGGTTAGGGGTTAAATCCTAACTTGTCTTGATTAAGATCTAAATCTTAATCACTTAATAAATTAACTTGATTGTAAGATAATTTAATTGACACTATTCCAATAATGCATATGATTTGGTATTGATCTTAAATAATTGAATTAGAAGTACTATGATTAATATCGAATATATGTGATTGAACAAACTGAATCTAAACTGTAGATCATTGATTTTCTTTTATATAAGACTATTAGCATAAGATGAATACTAAAATTGTAATGATTTATGAAATGATCTAACATTAATAATATCCTTGATTCCATCCCATGATTGTAGAATAGGAAAGGGTTAGAGGAATTGTTAACCATCTAACCTGATCTCTTTAATTCCAACTAACAAGTAAACCTTGAGTATTAACTTAAGAAGTAGAAAAGTGAGATCTTAAGGGTCTTGCTTTAGGATCATTCCTGAAATGATAAAGACCTTAATTATTGATACATTGAGGTAGGAAGGACTTTTGTAACTTATTGAGGTAGGAATCTTAGACGATCCTTCATAACTTTAGAAATTGAACTTGATACATCGTGGTAGGGATCACCTAAAGTACTTAAATTGGGACTCATTACTTGTAGTAGCAGCCTATATTGAGTGATCCTTTGATCACATCCTTGGAGCCTTGTGTAGGACTCACCCATTTAGAGTAAGGAAGAATAGATTTGATAAATCCTTATGATTACATAGAGTTGTCTAAACCCAGGTCATTGATTGGTGAAGTATGGTATACCTCATAACAACCCAGGTTGTTACCATAGTTAATTAGGATTAATCCTAAGTCTTAAGTATAATTATAAGTGCTAATTAGGTCAATTGGAGTCAACCTTTAAGACCTAGTCCAAATCAGGAGTCAAATGGATTGAATCCTGATTTCTAGAATTTCAGAAACCCAAAAATTTGACCTATCTAAATTGACCTCCGATCAAAAAATGGACTCCGCCATTGCGTTCATTGACCCTAAATTAGCTTGGGGTAAAGTTTCGGTGTCAATCGGAAGTCGTCAAAATTTCGACGAATATTTTAATAATAAAAATACCCCGGAAATCGAGGAATAAAAATACTCGTCAGATCGAAAATCCGACCTCGCCATTGCGTTCCTCACCCTTCAATTAGCTAGAAAAAACATATTCAAAATTTTTGGAAATTTTTTTTAAAAGAAAAATATATATTATTTTAATACTTAACGGCGTGCCATTAAGTATTTAACTTGCCGTCAACTGTAGCTGACGGCGACGTCTATCCAGACGACGCCCTCGCAACCGTTGAATCGGGCCCGGATCCAACAGCTACGGAGCCGTCGTCCTCGACGGCTCCGTCCCGCCGCCCCGTCTGGCCAACCGGCGGCTTCCCCAGCCTCGTCGAGGTCGCCGGCACCTCCTATAAGACCTCGGCCACCTTCTGGGCTCCGAGTTTGCAAAACCGAAGCCTGAACCGACCGTCGATCGTGCCGAGCCGTCCCGTAGTCCATGAACCGATGAATTCCAGGTACTGGATCTCCCCCACCTCGACTCCATTTCCTTCAATTATTGTTTATATACCTATCGCATGTGTTGGATTAGCGATCGAACGGTTCCGATCCGGGCTAGCCTGACCGGATCATCGGGATTTAGGACCGTGTCCATAGTAGAAACCGTTATTTCCAAACGCTGAACCCTAGGAAGGTCCGCCCACCGACGTCTAGGCCTCGTCGAGGGCTACCGTCGGCCGTGCGGGTCGAGGTGGTCCGGCGCCGGGAAGGCTGGCAAAAGCCGTGCCCTAGCTTGGCACCCTCGGGCGTCTCCGCGAGGGAGACGAAGTCCGGGTCGGGCCGGGTCGACCCGAGCCCGACCCAACCACGTCGAGTCCGCGCAAGCCCCGGGTGGGGCCCACTACGCCACGTGTCACGTGGGGCCCACACGCTGAGCCCGCGACCCCTCAACTTTGGTCGTGGGGCCCACCGCGCCATGTGGCAGCCACTGGGCACGCCACGTGGCATGTGGGGGCCCACTGCTCGATCCCGCGACTCTTCGGCTTCGGCCGTCGGGCCCACTGTGCCACGTGGCCGCCTCCGGGTCCCCCACGTGTCACGTGGGGGCCCACGCGCCGAGCACCCGCGGCGCTTCGGCTCCCCCGTGGGGTCCACAGTGCCACGTGTCAGATGGGCCCACTGCCAAGTCACCCGAGCCGACTCAGCCTCCCCGTGGGGCCCACAGTGCTACGTGACAGCCTCTGACAGTGCTATGTGTCAGGTGGGGCCCACTGCCCAGTCACCTGAGTCGACTCAGCCTCCCCGTGGGGCCCACAGTGCCACGTGGCAGCCTCTGGTAGTGCTACATGTTAGGTGGGGCCCACTGCCCAGTCACCCGAGCCGACTCAGCCTCCCCGTGGGGCCCACAGTGCCACGTGGCAGCCTCTGTCAGTGTCACGTGTCTGGTGGGGCCCACTGTCTGTTAATTAAATATTAATTAATTACTGTTAGTGATTAATTAAATGCAGTTAGTAGTTAATTAAATTATGGTTAGTGTTAATTACTTTAGAACAGTAATTTTATAATTAATTAACTGTAATTAGTAATTAAGAGATTAATTAGGATTAATTTAATATTAAGTAAACCTTAACAGTAATTAGAATAATTAATTATTATTAAATAGTAAAATATAATTAATTATTCTTAATTAGATATTAACAGGTGATTAAGACTAATTAAACATTAATTAGTACTAATGACTTTTTAAGAGTAAAAATAATAATAAATATAATTTAATTAATTAATTAATTAATGTTAATTAATAATTAAACCTAATTAATCATAGATTAATTAAAGATTAATAAATTCAGAAACCATATATCTAAACTTTAGGAATGAACAGTAAAGTAATTTAATTTGAATAAATGAATAGTAAATTAATTCAAATTGTATTTTTGAATAGTAAATCTTAAAAGTTTAATAACATTTTATAAGATGATCAAAATATAGCTAATATAGGTCCCAAAATACTTAGAAAAATGTAAGGAATTAAATAACATAATGTAAAAATTAATTTTGGGGTACGTATAACGAAGTAATATTTTATGACCTCTTTAGAGCCTCATAACTTTTTACCCAGTTATCAGATCATAGTCAATATGGGTCTTAAAATGCTCACGAGAGTGGCCCCATCACTATAGTAGTATTAGTTTTCTCATTTGGACATCATGACAAAAAGTCAACCCTAGAATTCTCAGTGAAAATTGACCAAATTGCCCCTAGACTTCAAACAGACATAACTTAGTCAAATCAACTCCAAATTTAAAAATTCAAGATACTAACTAGTTTAAAATTTCAATGCCATCAATAACTAAAATAATATTTAAGATTTGAACCTTAGAAATTTAGGTAAATGACCAAATTACCCCTGGCCTCATTTTGGTCATAACTTGACCATTTGAAGTCCAAATCGGACGTACTCACTGTCTATCTTCAAGTTAGATAATAAAGAATATTTTGGAACTAAGAAACTTTAATTTGGACCCTTAATTCAAAAGTTGACTTTTTGACCCTTAAAGTAAGGGCAAAATAGTTATTTTGCCCTAAGATTAGTACCCCTAACTGTTAGTTAATATTCCAAAACACTAAAACTAATGTTATTATCATCTTAGTGACATTTAAGTGAGTGAAATCAATCATTAGGTTAGATTCCAGAATTCTTCTAAGTCTTAAACACTACACCTTAAGGACCTTTCCTGAGACTAGGACTATATCATAGGTTAGAGTTCATTCATTGGGTAAATGGGTTACTCAATGGGTGAAATCTTAGTTTTATTAGTTTCTAGACTTTTCTTTTATTTTACAACTTATTCTGATTATTTTGTCTTTTAACCTTAGATTTAAGATAGGAGATTCATCCTATTAAGTTTGATTACTTAATATGATTGGCCTTAACTAGTAGATCACTTATAGAATAAAACCTAAAACTTAGGTCTTATCCTTTTTGGATTATGTGATTAAACCTAAATCTCGTAATGTTTAATCCATAATCTATAGGTTTAGGAGATCTTGATCAGATCTTAGATAGAGCGTCTAAATTCACAAAACTGGGATGTATGATTTATTGATTCAACTCGTAGTCGTCTATCTGATTGAACTAGATTAGAACCTAATCAATTCTAATCTTTTTTAACTTATAAGGACGAGTTTCTAAGTTACACTCGATAGTAGGAAAATGGTGATCCTGAACTTATGTAACTTGGAATAGTTAGAATGGTTAAGTAGAAAATAAATGATATCACCATGTTTAGTAGAGTCCTTTGCTTCTATTGATATTTTGTTGCTACGCATTCCTTAATTTTTGTGCCATATTTCCTTGAGCATGTCATATAAGATTTTTGATGCATGAATAAAATGTTAGAAAAATATGGAGACTCCTTAGATTCCTTGTAAAAATATTAAAGTGATAAATGAGAAGATAATAACTTGATGTGTTTGAGCTGCCTCTCAGTATTGCCTTCTAACTGCCTAGTCAACTTATGCCACTAGGGGAAGGCCTCTATTTTGTTGTGTGTTGTTTGCCTAGTCTCCTTATTAACACTAGGGATACACCGTTGGTGCCATAGTTGTACTGGTGCAAGGATCCGCCCTAGTCGTACTGGTGCTAGGATCATTCGATTATGACTATTGGTGCCTTAGCTATACTGGTGCTAAGATCCTTCAATCTTTTTTGGTGGGCTAGATTAGCTATGTTCTGTATGGCAGATTGTACACGTATGTTTGTATATAGTTGATGTTTGGTTACCTTTTAGTATTCTTATTCAGTCAGTCATTTCCTTATACTGCTGTTATATATATTTAGGATGTTAGAATCTTGCCGCTATTTATACTTATCACTGCTGAGTTATTTTATTTTAATTGGCATGTTTCTTTTGATCACCAGTATGTTTAGGATGTAGCATTTTTCTTACTGCACTTATTTGATTATGTATATTTATATGCCTTACCTTGTTCGCATTTGAGGCATGCCTTAGCCTCCCTTTTGCTTAAGTTATAAATGATGATTTATAGCTTTTCATTTTCTTTTGTATTGCTTGCTGCTCCCTTATACATATGTTGCCTAGATGTTATAAAATGGTGATATTACTTAACACGTATAAAAACTTAACAGCTTAAAATATACTTAAACAATTGTCTAACCAGATTTTTCTCTTTTTTTTTGCTGGGGCCCTACATTGTGAAACCGACAATGGCAGACCCTCTTCAGTTAGATGAGCAGGAGCTAGGAGTGGAGCCATACCCAGAGGAGGAGCCCATGGAAGAAGCCGCTGTTTAGCTTTTATTTTATATGTGAGGATGAGTGTATTTGCACTTTCTTTTATTTAAACTTTTAAATGATATAATAATATATGTACTGATGACTGCATATTTAGATTTCATACTTATGTTCTAAGATACTTTTCTTTATACTTAGGTTGTGATGCTTGGATGATTTATATTGAAAATTGCTTCCGCACTTTGTATGTTTACTTAGATAGTGACTGAATGTTTGATTCTATGCTTACTCCTTCCCTTATTAGGTGGATTGTGGATTTCATCCTAGTCCAACTATAAGTGAAGGGTTAGCTAGAGTGACACACCACCCCTTGACTTAATTCTTGTGGATTAAGGGGTGGGCCGCCACATACCCATAGTACTGAATTATTTCAGTAGTATCCAGGAATGGTTGAGTCACTCTAAGTGAAATTTATTTTTGTGCTATCCTGCGGGCTAAAGCGAATATAACCTCGCTCAGAGTAAATCAATTGATCCTAAGAGTATTATAAATAGAGACTTATTCCTTAGTTTGATTAAAATACAAGTTGCCATCGGGTGATGCCTCCTAGCGAAGATCACTTCAATAGGTATGGCTTAAACAAACTAAGTAATTCGAGTCACCTTCTTTAGAATACTAAGTGTGATTGTGAGTTTGGCATCTTAATGACTTATCTTGAGATACAAATCGCCATCGGGTGATGCCTCCTATCTAAGTTCGCTTCGTTATGGTGGCTTAATCAAACTAAGTGTTAAGGACCACCTTTCTTGCAATCGTGCTAAATATGTGTATACAATCATCCCATCTAATGATCTTTAAGTAAACTCTCAACTTTAAACAATTATCGAGCTAGAATTTAGGAGTCAGAATCCTTTTAGCAGTATTTTGCATAATGGAGACCTAGAATTTATTATCGGATTTCAAAGTATTTTTTGGATTTTTGGATTTATCTCATGTAGCTTAGAAGCATGAGCATGAGCATAGGCATGATGTCGAGTATCGGTAATGACATATGAGTATCAGTGATGATTTATGGGTTACGGAATGTTACATACATTGACTGGGGAATTTCAGGATGCATCGGCATCGCAATTCCCAACTAGATGTATGTATATATTGGACCGTACGACTCATAATAGTTCAGTGATATTTTGGTTGTATATCAGTGGCATACAGTATTATGGCATATTCAGATGCACAGTTTTAGTGACATACATTATAGTCTTACATATGATTACTCAGTTTCAAATTCATTACTGTTTTGATTTACTTTTAGTATTCAGTTTACAGTTTAGTTTTACTTTACTTCACCTTAGTTCCGTTTTGTACAGCATTATACAATTTTATGCTTTCGATTGCCTTTACAATATTTTTGCATATTTAATTACATTATATGAATGATAAATGAATAATTATAACTATTTAGATTAGTTTTGTTATGTTAGACTTATTGTCTAACACGAGGTACTTTTGGGATCCGGCAATTTGCTAGAGCCTGAGCAGTATATTGAGCCAGGTCAGGAGGATATCCAGGAGATTCAAGAGGAGCCCGTGGAGTACTAGTGGACTCTTCTTCAATTTTACTTTCTGCTTAGTATTTTCAGTTTAGTACTTAGTTTTATTTCAGAATTTTAGTAAAATATTTGTAATAACTCTAGATGTATTTTTCTTTCTTTTCTGAGACAGACATTTTCTTACATCTCTGTGATGATTGTTCTGGATGTTTGCTTTAAGCTTCCGCACTCTGTTACATTTTACTTATACTTAGTATTGTGATGTGATCAGTATACTGGAAATGCTGATATACTATACATATATTGGATTCCTATTATATTCTAAATCCAATGTATGTATCTGTCTAATATTTATGATAATGATACTACTCTTATCTTAAGTAGTAGCTCTCAACCCTCCTTGAGGTTGATTCAGCAACCCTTCAGATGGGCTTGGTTCTCAGCTATTTCAGGGAGACGGATTGTTCCTCCCCGAGTGGCACACCGCTCCGCCCCGAATTTATGATTTTACCTCTTTGCGCACGATGACGGGGTGGGGCACTACAGTTGGTATCAGAGAAGTATCATAAAGTGTTAAATAAGGAAATGTTCCTATCTACTAAGTGATTATTTTTTCTAATAACTTAATCATCATTATTCTGTTTGTTTTTAAAGATTCACTGAGTTTTAAAAATGCTTATACAATTGGTCATTGGTACTAAATCCCAAACTAGTTATCTTTCAATTTGACCATGTTTTTCATACATTACTGTAATCTAATTTTTGTCAAGTAGTGCTTCATCAATTACTTCAATTCTATCAAAGAGATAAAAGAAGCATAATGTATTTTAATGCTTAATAATCTTCTACTTCAAATGCTTTGGAAAGTGTTTCCTATAATCAAATTTTAAGCACGATACAGTTATACCTCCACTCCCTTGATAGAGTGTTTCTAGATTCAATATCACTTCCTTTATCGATTTTGCTTAAATCCTTTTTTAATTCATAATCTGAGGGATATTTAATTTAGGGTTTAAATATGGATTCATCAAAAATCATATTTATTAATTTTTCAACCCTTAATTTCCTATTATTAAAGACTCTATATGCTTTACTTAATAAATATTTTCTTGTTCAAATGTTAGTCAAATTTTCCTTCACTCTCTCTAAGAATAAAGCATCTACAACCAAATACATAAAATAATGATCAAATGGAAATTTTCTATGAGTCTTCCATATAAAAATTTTATTTAAGACATAGCATATATTATTAACTAATTCACATAAAAATACTTGGGTAAGTAGTACTCAAGTATCGTGAACCTAGCCATCTCATACATGATCCTAATTCTATATTATACCACTCTACTTTGGTGAGGTATCCTTGGAGCAAAAAATTGTATTTAGTTTTGGTTGAAGCAAAAAGGTTGTAAAAATTATTATTTTCAAACTCTTCTTCATGATTAGAATGGATTAATAAAATTAAATATCTTAAGTGTTCATAAATCCAAATAGCAAATATATCTAATTTTTAAATAATTCATTCTTAGATTATAAGAATTTTACTTAAGTGAATATATAAAAATTAGATATGATCATAAATAAAATCTAAAACTTTAAAGGCTCACTTGTAACAATCCAAGTTGTTACCTTAGTTAATTATGACTAATCTTGATCTTAATCTTGATCCTAAGTGTTAATCAAGTCATTAGGAGTCAACCTCTAAGACCCAGTCCAAATCAAGAGGCAAATGGATCGAATCCTGATTTCTGGAAAATCCAGAAACCCTAAAATTTGACCTATTTAAATAGATCTCAGATCAAAAAAATGGACTTCGTCGTTGCACTCATTACCCCCCAAAATAGCTATGGGTGATGTTTTCGTGTCAATCGGAAGTCGTCAAAATTTTGACGAATATTTTAATAATATTTAAATACCCTGAAAATTGGGAGGTTAAAATATTTGTCGAATTAAAAATCTGACCCCACCATTGCGTTCCTCACCCCTCAATTAGCTAGGGGTGAGTATTTGGGAATTTTTGGAAAAATTAATTATTAAATATTAATATTAGGACTTATTTAAATAGATTTTGAATTATTTAAATTATTTCATATTTAAACTACTTCCAACGACGCTGTCATACTCGATGCCGCCGTTTGACCCTTTCCATTTCGGCCTAACGATGCGCCCGAGCGATCTGATCATTTGATCAGACGGCAGAGGCTTATCACCTCTGTCACTCGCCCTCACGCGCGTGATGCATGTCGCGTGCCGCCTCTCCCCCCAATTGGCTGCTGTCGACACCGCAGCGGCCTTGCTTGCTCCGCCGGAACCCCTCGCTTAACCCACACGCGTCGCGCGCTACCTCTTCCCCCAATCGACTGCTGCCGACACCGCAGCGGCCTCGCTTGCTCCGTCGGAACCACTCGCTTAACCCCCGAGGTCGCACACCCCTCGATCACAAGCGTAAAGCATTAGGAGCTCTGACCTAGCCAAAGCCTCCACCACCTTCGATCCTAATCTCTCGGACCGTCGAACCAGGTACTTCTCAATCTCTACTTTCGTTCAATCAATATGCTATGATTTAATTTGCGTAGCTATTCCTCATCCTTGATTGAAGATTGACCGATCCCAATCTAGCCTCACCATTCTAGATCGATCGGATTTTAAGATCCGTCCACAGTAGTTCTCATTACCCAACCTCTCCCGCAGCCTTCACCGTGACTAGAGACCTAGGGTTAGGGTTTTAGGCTTAACCGGACCATCTCCATCCTTGTTCCAACCTCCTTTAGGAAGAACTTGGCGAGCCCTTCCCAGCGGTATGCGGGTCGGCACCCGGCACCACCTGGATCACCGTCATTTTTCAAGCCCTAGGCACCGCTCCTCGGATGGCTTGCGGAAGCGAAGGAATGCTGTCGGGCCGGGCCGGGTCGGCCCGAGCCTGCCCGCGTGGCTTAGTCTTGCGTGGCTGAAGGTGGGGTCCGCTCTGTGCCGCTCTACCAACGGTATACAACATAGCTTTACAGTACTACTTACTAAGATTTTGAACATTTACTGTTTTACTTATATTTACTATTGAGTTTACAGCTCAATTTTACTTTACTTCTACTTTATATTATTTTTAGATTTTCAGCTATTGTACAGTTATTCTGCAGTTTTATTTAAACTATTTAAATGTTAAGTTTTAGATAATTATAGCTGTTTAGAATAGCTTTCGATGTGTTAGACTTATTGTCTAAAAGATGGTACTTTTGGGATCCGGTAATTTGCTAGATCCATATCAGGTGGATACTCAGGAGATTCAAGAGGAGTTTGTGGAGCACTAGTGGGCTCATCTCTAGACTTTACTATTTTGCTTAGTTGTTTTTGAGTTCAGTACTTAGACTCTTTTTTGTATTTCAATAAATAATTTTTAATGACTCTGGATGTATTTTCTTTTCTTTTCTGAGATGGATGTCTTATTCAGCTTCTATGATGAATATTTCTTGGATGCAAGCTTTAGCTTCTGCACACTATCTTTATATTACTTATACTTAGTATTGTGATATGATCAGCATATTGGAAATGCTAATATTACTATATACATATTGGATTTCTCTTTCATATACTCATATTGGATTTCTCTTTCTTATACTCATAATCCAAAGTATGTATTAGCTTAATACTTAGGATAAATATACTACTATTATCTTAGGTATTAGTTCTCAACCTTTCTTGAGGTTGAGCGAGTATCCTTCAGCTATTCGGGGAGATGCGGAATCCCTTCCTGAGTAGCGCACCGCTCTACCGCCGATTGATTATCCCTTTTGCACGTAGCGATGGGGCGGGGCGCTACAACGCTCCCCTAGTAAGTCACTTCAGCTTATCAAATGATCAAATATCAAATACTGAATAAGAGAAGGAATGCATGCATAATGTTCTTTATGCCTTAGTGGTTGGGAGCTTGATGTACATGATGATCTACATGAGATTGGATATTGCACATGTAGTGGGAGTGGTCAGCAGATTCATGGAAAATTCAGGTAAGCACCACCGGGATGCAGTCAAGTGAATTTTGAGGTATTTGAAGGTCAATGGGCAAAGCCCTTTGCTTTGGTAACTCAGACATTACTCTACAAGGATTTGCAGATTCAGCCTTGCATGAGATGTTGATAGTCGGAGGAGCACTATCAAATATGTATTCATATTGGGAATGCATGCATAATGTTCTTTATGCCTTAGTGGTTGGGAGCTTGATGCACACAATGATCTACATGAGATTGGATATTGCACATGTAGTGGGAGTGGTCAGCAGATTCATGGAAAATTTAGGTAAGCACCACCGGGATGCAGTCAAGTGAATTTTGAGGTATTTGAGAGGTCAATGGACAAAGCCCTTTGCTTTGGTAACTCAGACATTACTCTACAGGGATTTGCAGATCTAGACCTTGCATGAGATGTTGATAGTCGGAAAAACACTATCAAATATGTATTCACATTGGGAAGTGCAGTTGTTAGTTGGATCACCAGGCCATAGAATATTGTTAATTTATCCACCACAAAGGCTGAGTGCATGTAACAAGCCTAAGTTGTTACCCTGCTAATCTATAGCTTAATTACTCCTTAATTTTGATCTCATTGCTTTTAGAATATTAATTCAAGCATATTCTGCAAATTTGAAATCCATTGGACTCCTCTAAGTTAAAGATGGCATTTTGATCAGTCTAGATGCCCTAATTTAGACCTAAAATATTTTGATCTTAGAATTAAAATATGATTGAATTTTTGAATTCCTCACCCCCAAATTAGCTAGGGGTGAAAGTTTGGAAATTATTTAGGCCATAATTCACATTTAATTAAAATGGTCTAATTGCATTTTAGGGCTTCCCACAAATCGAAATTGCAAATCTATCCTATACCCGATTAAATGGTCGGGATCCGTTGTGCGGACCGCGGGCGATCCGCTGTGGAGCCCTGGTCACGCGACAGCGGTGTCCCGCTGATCTCGTCGTTGAGCCTTTAGATCCCACGGTCTGGATTTAATTTCCGCGGGATAGCGGATCCACCGTTAGATGAATCCATGGATCCTACAGCCAGGATCACTCCCATGATCGTCAGTTAGGATCCAAGCGATCCAAGCCGTAACGCCATCTGATCGATATATCAGACAGCATCTGAAGGTCCCGCTACTGTGGACCTTCGTCTTCTTCTCGCCCATGCCCGACAGGGAAGATCCCCCGTACTGCCAGCTGCCCTCTTTGTCTCCCACTCTTGCATCCACCTCAGCAGGTCGTTACTACCTCCCCCGTCTTGGCAAGGAACCTCAATTGGGCCTCGTGACCTAGCCGAGCTTGAATTGGAAATTTGAGAGCTCGGCCATGGCCCGATCCCTCGGGTCTCCTTAGCCCGAGGTTAAGCCTCTGGAACCTTCCCCATTCTCAGCTAAGGCTATAAATAGCCTTAGCATAGCTCCAGTTGATCCTTGCTGATCAATTGAGCTCGATCCTTCTTCCACCATTGCTGGTCCGTAAGCTTCCTCCAGGCGATCCCAAGAGCTCTCGAACTGTTGATAGTAGGCTCTTCTGAAGTTCAGGATCCTTTGCAGCATCTGGAAGCTTAGCTAAGGCCAGCCCTCAGTCGATCACCCCGAGCTCAGCTAACGAACCAGGTACCCCCACTTGTTAATTTCGAGCCAATGAGGCTCGGACCTTCCTTCTTTTGATGTGTATAGCTAGGTATCATCGATTCAAACTCAAGGCTATTGAGATTGCACCTTGAGCTAGCCCCTATCCATCAAATTGATCAATCGGGCTAAGTCCTTAAGGAACGCCTCGGGTGAGTAAGGTCCCAGCGTTCCAGACCACCTCAGGCCTTCAAATTAGGGGGTTTTGATCCGTCTCACCTCCTTGAGGGTGTAGGGATTGAGTCCTGGGTCTGGCATGGCCTCTGTGGGGAGAATTCTCTCCCCACAGTAACTCCATTAAGGGAGCCCTCGGGTGAGTAAGGTACGGCCGATCCGGACAACCTAACAGGGGGCTTCGAGGGTCAATCGGCACGTATTGGCAAGGGGATTGATTCCTGATCGACCCGAGGCCAAAGCATGTGCTCTATATGGAGAATTTCGCCGTCTAGGGGTTTCCAGATCGATCTCTACCGAGAGGGGTCGAGGCGGGGATGATGGCACTGTGCAGGTCGGGTCAGCCCATGACCCACGCTGCGCGACATTGCCGGATATCCTGGGCCCCGGTCGACCCGTGCCTTTTATATTCGGGCCAAACCTATTTTAATTAAAGTATGATCAATTGGATTTATTTTCCTTAAGGAAAATAATCCAATTAACCAAATCATAGGAAAATTTAATTAGAAAAATACATAATATATTAATTGAATAACTTTTAATCCATTGGTCCAAATCCTATAATATTATATATCAAATTGATAAGAACCTCCTCAGGAATAAGAATATAACATAATATTGAACATCTAATGGTTAGATTTTCCATTTTTGCCTAATTATTGCAGATCTTGATTGGGGTTGATTGGCATAACCACTTAACTAAATTGCTAGTTTAGGGTGTCATTTGTTTCCTTTTGATTAATAGAATGAATATGCTAAGTGGTTTATTTTTTTGATCGCTGTATTTTAACTTATGCCATAATCTTATTAAACTATGATTAGTAAAAATTAGGGTTTCTAATCTTTGGATCTTAGTAAACTTAGTCTCTGATTTTTTGTATGGTTAAATGGAACTTATATGCCAAGTTGCATGAAATTCTGATGGTCATATTTTTATTTATGTGCTAATCCTTTTGGATTAAGTTATGTTTGATTAGCACTAATTATTTTTGTTTTTATGAATTTTTCTATTATTATGCTTCATGATAGTAAGTTAGATGTATTGAAGCTATGTATGTAAATTTATAATGTATAATTTGAATAAACCTAAATTTGAAGATCTTAAACATCTTAATTTACCTTAAGAAGTCTTAAGAATTTGATCAAGCTATTAAAACTTGATCCAGATCTAAGATTTCTACCAATAATACATACCTAATTCACTGATTTGACATTTGATCTATAAATGAACCCTTGATCTTAATTGGACATGAGTAAGGGTTAAACCTTAACCTGCTTAATTAAGATCCAAACTCTTAAATCTTAATTAAATGGACATGATTATAAGATAATGTAATTGACATTATTCCAATAATGCATCTAATTTGGTATTGATCTTAAGCATTTGAATTAGATATGTTAAGGTTAATAATAAATTTATGTGATTGCTTAATCTGAATCTAAACTTTAGATCTTTAATTTTTCTCTTAAATAAGACTATTAGATGAAAAGATTTATAGAATTAAATTGATTTCATAATTGATCTAACTCTAATAACATCTTTGATTTAAATCCCATAATCTTAGAATAAGTTTTGATCATATGGCTTAATAATCTGATTTGATCACTCTAAACCTAAATGATAAGTAAAACCTTGAATATTAGCATTAGAATTAAGAGTGTGAGATCTAGTATCTCAACGTAAGGTCATCTTTGAAATATTTTAAAGACATAAATTAAATATACATTGAGGTAGGAGAATTTGTATAACTCATTGAGGTAGAAACTTAGATGATCCCTTAACCTTAGAAGTTGATCTTAACCCCTCGTGGTAGGAGTCACTTAAGATATTAAAATGATACCTCTCCTTATGGTAGAATCTATATTGAGTGATCCTTGATCACATTTTCTTGTAGCCTTGTATAGGACTTGCCTATTCAGCATAGGAATTAATAGTCTTGATAAACCCTTGATGATTAAATAGAGTTGTTTGAATTTGGTTTATTAGTTGGGTATAGTAGAGTATACCCATAGTACTAGATTATTTCAGTAGTATTCAAAAATGGTTGAGTCACTCTAAGTAAGATTTATCTTTTTGCTATCCTGCGGGTTTATATGGATACAACCTCGCTTATAGTAAATCAATCGATCATAAGAGTGTATTAAACGGGGACTCATTCCTTAGTTTGATTGAAACATAAATTGCCAACGGGTAATGCCTCCTAGCGAAGACCGCTTCAATAGGTATGGCTCAAACAAACTAAGTAATTATAATCACCTCTTTAAGACATTGAGTGTGATTATGAGTTGGGCGTCTTAATAACTTAGCTTGAGATACAAATCTCCAATCGGTGATGCCTCCTATCGAAGACCGCTTTGTTTGGGTGACTTAATCAAACTAAGTATTAAGAACCACCTTTCTTGAAAATGTATTAAATATGTGTATACAATCATCCCATCTAATGATTTTTAAGTAAATCTTTAACTATAATTAATTATCGTTCAAGAAGCTAGGAGTCAGAATCCTCTTAGCAGGATTCTGTACAGTGGAGACCTTGAATTCATCATCGGTATTCAACATTTTATGGATTTCTGAATTTTCCTCATATAGAATAGAAGCATGGGCATAAACATGAGCATGAGTATGATGAATGATTCAGTAGTGACGTATGAGTATCAGTGATGAATTATGGGTTACAGAATGTTACATACCTTGACTGGGAAATTTCAGGATGCATCGGCATCACAGTAAACTGTATTCTCAACTGGATGTATGTATACATTGGACCGTACGACTCATAGCCTTTCAGTGATAGTTATGTTGCATTTTTATGACATACCGTGTTGTGGCATATTTGGGTGCATTATTCTAATGACATATAGTACAATATTGGACATCTTTACATTGCTGTCTGAGTATTTAATGTTTTCATTTACCTTTTGCTTACTTTTAGATTTTAGTTCACTTTTACTTTGTCTAGTCTTTACAGTTTCCGTTGCATAGTACTTCTACTATTATTTCCTACAATTTTGTTTACTTTATTGTCTACTTGTATTTACTTTAATACCGCTTAGTTTAGTTGTGATGTGTTAAACTTCTTGTCTAACATGGGGTACTTTTGAGATCCGACAATTTGCTAGAATCGGAGCAGCTTGTTGAGGTGGGCAGGAGGGCTTACAGGAGATCCCGGAGGAGTACGTGGAGACCTAGTGGATCTGTCTTCCACCTTTTACTTATTGCTTTATTTTAGTATTTCAAATAGACTTTACATTTGTAATTTTAAATCAGTTTGTAATAATTCTGGATGTATTTTACTTTTTTTCCTTTCTGAGATGAATGTTTATTACTGCTCGGTGATGAATGTATTCTAGATATTTTTCTTTAGCTTCTGCACTCTGTTATACTACTATACTTAGTATTGTGATGTGATTAGCATACTGGAAATACTGATATGGTAATAACGTATATTAGAATCCTATTTTACTTTTTAAATCCAATGTACATATTAGTATAATACTTAAGACAAAAATTATACTCTTATCTTAAGTATTGACCCTCGCTCCTACTCTTGAGTTTGAGTCAGCAGCCCTTCAGTGTGGCTAGTTTTAGTAAGCCTATTCGGGAAGATGTTGTTATTTGTTCATCCCGAGCAGCGCACCGCTCCGCCGGCAAAATTATGATTCTCTTCTCTTTTGCGCGTGGCGACGGGGCGGGTGCACTACAGTGCATCCCCATTACAGAATCAAGCAAAGAGATGATTAGGTTGAAGAGCATTATGGAAGAATTAAGAAAGGGGTAGGAGCATGTGAAGCTCTACAATGATTATATGAGCACAATTCACCTTTCAAAGAATGTTGCGTTTTATGCTAGGATGAAGTATATACTACTTCGGTACCATTTCATTCGGACACTATTGGAAAAAGGTTGGATTAGCTGAAGAAGATTCACACTTGAAGAATTCTACTAACATGTTCACAAAAGCTGTAATAGTGAAGAAATTGAAGCTATGTGCTTCTTTAATTTGCCTCGACATGTCAAGAGAGAGTGGGGGTGAGCCGCAACACATTCTTGATAAAGATGAAAGAAGATAATGAAAATTCAAGGTTGAATGAGGGATGATCTTAAAAGGTTTCCTAGTGGGAGATTGTTGGGATGTGGAAACCATTCAGAGCATTATAGAGATGTCAATAGAGCTTTGGTACATTTCTGAGAGGTCCTGAGGTGTTTCAGAACAAGTTGGGAAAGGTTCGGGCACTATAGCGTGCCCTGGCACATGGAAACTTGAGATTTGGGAGCTGTATCGCGCCCTGTCGCCTGGCAACCCAAGACTATGGCTCTAAAGTGCACCCTAGCACCTTGTAGACCGAGACTAAGGTGCTACGACACATCGTAGCATCCGCTGTATTTCTGCATCAAATTTAGAAGTTACCCTTAATGCTTTGGAAAGTATTTTGGACCATTTGGGGTTCAAATAGCGCCTGAGTATATAAGGGAACATAAAAGAATGTTTCCTTAAGGGTTTTGTAATGACTTGTGTAGAGGAGATAAACTCTAATTTGTTGGTGGTTGTTGCTCCACTCCTTCAACATAAAGTGAGAGTTGGAAGTTCTGAGAGAAGAAGAAATTGATCGAGAGGTTGTGTAAGCAGTAAATTTTTCTTGTTCTTGAGAAGGTTAAGCTCTCTGGAACTCTATAATCATCCTGTTCATAGTGAAAATTGATGTGTGGTGTGGCTCCATATTTTTTCTGTCATTGAGTTTTCCACGTAAAAATCCTTGTGTTTGGATACTTGTTGTTTTATGCATGTGATTGTGTTGTGTTCTATTTTGTTTGTGCTTACATAATTTTGTGTATTGATTAGTAACTGTCAACGTAAACCCCATTCCTTGTTCGTCCTCAAAAGAATTTCCGTCGTGTTCTCACAATAGTAACACGCCCTTGGGACAACTATATGTCAAGAAATAATTTCCCTTCCTCTTTTAAACATATTCATTAAGTTTAGTTTTCAAAGTTTAAGAAATAAACTTATGTTTCTTATTTCTCTGAATCAACCAAAAGTTTTCATCTTGGTAAATCTCATTTGATGTAGATATAACAAAATTTAAAACAGAGCCATTTATTTATTTATTGAATGAAAATAGCTCCTTGTAGTATCTCAAGATCATATTAAGGAATATTTAAATAAAATAAAAATATTCAAATAGAAAATAAAAATATTTCAATATTCTAGTTAATTTTGATTATTTTATGGCCAAAATTGATATCACAAAAAAAAAATTTTCTTAATTTTGTCTCTACTCAAAATCCTCTTCTACATTGCACTGAAAAAGATAATTCATAAAATATTTGGTGAAAATACATATAAGTAATGAGTATTTAAAAATTTATAATTATTTTGTCTTGTATGCTTTTCATATTTAAAATTTACTAGCAATAGAGTTTTTTTGGTGCATTTTGCATATTTATAGTAATTGCATGGTACGTATATGAATATAATAAGTTCATCAAAAGATAAGAAAATTAGCTAGATAAATATGAGAAAAGGGAGAACAAACCATCAACAGTGTATCACATATCTTTAATTAAAAAGAGAATTAGCAATAACAAATAATTTGTTCATACATAATTGAGAAATATAATTAGAATTGAACTATATTACTAAAACCTTAAAGTATCACGAATGTGGAAGACATTCTAAATAATGATGCCAAGTTGAGAAAGTAGGAAGTGGAATGAGAAATATATTGAGACATGAGATGGGCAGATAAAAAATGATCTAATACCTATTTTTTATAAAGTTCACGCTTTCTTGATGAAGTTAGAACTTGCTCTAACACCAAGTGAAGATGCAAAACATAAAAGAGAACTTTTAATGTTCTAGATTCATCTTTTAATCAATTGTAGTTATAGGTATTGATACTCCAAGAAATTTATTAATTTGTGGCAAAGTTGATGTTTAATGAACCAATAGTTGGTATGGGCTATTGAAAGTAATTTCATTTTAATATAGTCAAATGTCAACAATGAGTGCATTAATACTCAGACTCTCAATAGATGGATCAGTATTGAACCTCTAAAGCATTTTCTTAGAAAATTTCAACTATGAACATAACTAAGTCTCTTAGACAAGTCTAATTTTTCATACAATAATGCATTTATAGTTGTGTCTAGTATCAAAGTGGTTGAGGTTCAAATAGCCAAACATAATAAATTTGTCTCCTGTCTTTAAGTTTTAATTGTCTCTAGCACTTGCCCGCACCCGCCTTTCTCACATAGGATTAGAACTATCGTTTTTGTGTAATATGCGATGAAGAAATTACATCAACAAAGTGAAGGATTGACTTTGATTTGACATAAAAATGTTAGAAATGCATAGAAAAATCATAGCAATGATTAAAAGTTTAACACCAAAAGGAGTGTCTTGTTGCTTAATAAGGTAGATGTTTGAATATTTCACTTATATTTTGATATTTGCAACTTCAAATATAGTTTTATACAAGGAGTCAGAGTAGCTTGGGTTTTACTTCTCATATTATAGTGGATGCAATATAAAACTTAGTAACACAATTAAGACAACTCATATATATTGGTAGTGCAATGTATCATCTCCTCTGGCGTCCCACCATTTTTTATATGCAATTAAATGTCCTTAATATAACTATAACGATGATTTTGATATTTAGATGCATTAATTACAAATTAATTTCTCTATTACAAATTAATTTTGCAATAAATATTTCTCTATTACAAATTAATTTTGCTCCCCCACATAGATAAAAATACATTTAAAACGGCTTTAATGAAGAGGTTTAAAATGGAAGGCCATACAAAAGCCTTTATCAACAATAACAAATACTAGTGCCATATCGTCCCATTAATTATTCGGCAGTACACTTGCTCAAATCTTGCAAACCTCCTTTCGCTATAGTATAGGATAAATTAGCCGAACAAACTTCCTTCTTCTGTTCTAGAAATTTTAACAGAAAGCGCGCACGTTGCATGCTTTTGGTATCTTGGAATGATGTGGACTCGTGAGCCTCTGACGTCAATATTATGAGCCTCCTAGCATTTCTTTCGTAAGGTTTTTTCTAAAAAATGAGTTTGCTCTATAATTCTCATATATTTTCTAAAATATATAAATAATTAGGATTTAAAGAGTTATGTGTAATAAAAAATTATTATTAAATTTATTTTTGCTTATATGACTCATAAAAATATATATTTTAAATTCTAAATCCTAATCATTCATAATTTTTAGAAGATATTTGGATATGTAGTAAGACTCTTTGGTATTTAATGCAATTAAAAATTTTTAATTGATTTTTAATCATTATTTTGACTAGTAAATCACAATTTATATCAATTTAACACTAGATTTAGATACACTAATTATACTGAGGCATTGTACGGTAGCAACTTCCTAATTACAAATTTATCATAAATTTAATTAAATTATATAATTTTGTGAAATTTCAGTGTGAATCTTTAAGAAAATAATAGTAATTTTATAATAAAATACAAAAATTCAAAATTTTGTAATATGCATCTAGATATTTAATATAAGAAGCTCATAAGTTTTGTTAAAGCAGTTTTTCATGCATAATAATACAATGTTTACAATGGTAATTACATTTTAAATGTAATTTGATTTTGACTCTAGTCACACTAGTGCATCAAATTTAATTCTAAAAGTAACAAAATCATTAACATATATCAAGAAGATTAACTACTTTAGATGAGGTGGATTCAATTCATTTATTGGATTGCCATAAGGCTAAAGGTTTTATTGTAGCTCAATTTCAGATTATTGTATTCTACTTGCATCTAAAATCATTTCTATTAGACTTGGGTAAATCCTATTAAAAGATAGAGAGATAAACCTAACTTTGAAAGCTAAAAAATTGAACCAAACAACTCTTAGCTTATTCGGGCATCTGTAATGGGCACCTAGTAAGGGTCCATGAACTAAGAGCTTGTTAGCAACATAGGTTTAAATCCAATACCTTTTATCGCCTATGTGGGCCTTGGGTTCCCATTGATGGGCTAGAATGGTAAGAGGCAGCCCATGGATTGTAGGGGGAGGGGGTGGTTGAACACTTTAGGAAGGGTCATCTATGGCTACATAAGAAAAAAGATTTTTCCTCTTTAAGACCCTATGCTTCATTAATAAGTTGGAGCTTCATCCACAAAGCAAAAAATCCTAAATTCATCTAAGAGCTCTCCCAAAAACTCTCTATTACTTTTTAAGGGTCTCAAAGCTTTCTAAGGAACTCTCAATATTTTGAAGACTTGAGATCTTGAATGAATCAATCAAAGATAATGCATAAATTTTCATTCTCTTTGTTCAACTGACTCCTACAAGCTATGCAATATGGATCAAATTTTGGAAGTATGATGTGATGACCCTAATATTGAATCAGGAGCCCAATCTAATATTAAAGCATTACCATAGCACTTAACACTGAATTAGTAGAAAGCTAACTCACTATGCGGCCAAGAATATTTTTGAGGCAAAGAAGTTAGATGTAAAAATGAATAAGTATGCAATGTAAAGTATGAGCATCTATATCCACCATCCAAACCAAACAAGTATACAAAAAGAAAAGTACATCAATCACTGAAATAAAGTATAAACATTATAAAAATTAAGTTATTACAAACTAATTTAGATGTAACTAAAATAATTCACTCATCCTCACAAAATGCAGTAAAAGAAAGCAGATCTTCAAGTTACTGACAGCCGGTACTAGTTCCAGCTCCAAGGTCCAGATGGTGCTCCTGATCTATAGTATTTGGTTTTTTAATACAATAGAGCACAACCAACAAAATAAAAATAAGTTATTATAAATAAAAATTCTAAGTATATTTTATAACTACACTAAATTTTATTTAATTTTAAATGGATACCACATTAGCTATTTAAAATTTTAAATGAGTAAGTGGAGCACTAAGCATCAAAGTAGGGTGTGAAAGTGTGTAAAAGCAGTAAAGTATAGTAAAAAGAGTAAGTACTCACTAGCATTTTGCTTTAGCCTGCAACAATAAGCAAGGGAAAATTTATATCCTATAAGGGCTAAAAACTACTAAAATGCAAATGTAAGCATGAAAGGATACATGGATATGTCCAATAAAATTATGCTAAGTAGTAAATAAAAGAAAGTAGTGAAGCATAAAATATAAGTAAGAGCAACATATACTATAGAAAAGAGAAGACTGTAATGTGAGGTAAATAATAATAAAAGTATTGATGTACATTAAAGTAAAGTAAAGTGAGGCTTAGTCACATGGACTAAGTAAATATAGTCAAAGACTATGATAAGTAAGCATAGTCAAAAGGCTATGAAAAGTAACTCATAATCTATAAAATTATGATAAAAGTAATGTTAAGTTGTTTATATTTTTTAAGATATTATTCTACATGCATAAATTACAGAACAAATGAGGAGTTAAGCATGTCTGCCTAACTAAGTAAGAAAAGTAGGATCTCCCAAAACACACACACACCTCCTCTAGTGAGGTCTTCTAATTACTCTGTATCCTTCCTTAACTTGTAGTCTATCATAAAAAGACTTTATATTTAATATTTTAAAGTTTTATTATATGTACAATGTCTTTATGAATGTTAAATAATGTAGTCTCAAAGTAAAGCAGCATTCAAGGAATTCAAGTTAATTATAATATATGTGATATCCATTATTGTCTAATTTGGTTATTTAACATAATGATTGAAGCTGATTAAGCTCATAATTGATTTAGACATATCAATCTCTAAGTTAATTGAAAGATACTACTATAAGTAATTGAGATTTGGAAAGTAGTAGTTTGATTAAGATTTACTATGTGGAAAAATAATTTATAAGTTTATACATGCAACATGACTCTAATCCTATGTTTATTCTAAGCCAAACAATCTTTATTAGTTAATAAACTTAAGGCTAAGGTACTATAATTAGGAAATGAAAGTTGTAGGTTCACTACCTTGAAACTCACTAAGGCAACTTAGATTCAAGTGGTTTTAGCTTATAGGCACACTAAGTTAGCTAAAAAATCACTTGGGATGTGCTAGCTGTGGAGTTGAAGGAAAGGTTATAATCTAGTAGTTCTAGGTTTACTTATAATATTAAGGATTCTAGGGCTTACTTAAGAAGCTAGATCACTCTTAGAGAACTAATAATGCTATGTTAGGAACTAGAGAGGTTATGGTGAGGTTTGCATATGAAGGAAAAGGTTCACCTAGCCTAATTCCAAGTAATAGCTATAAGTCCTAATATGGTTATATCCTACTAGCAAAGGCAAGCTCTTAGCTAACAATACCTAAAGTATGGGCTTACTAAACATAAGTAGGTGATTAATCAAGTTTAAGGATTTCCAATAACCACTATCTCTCCTGATGTTCAAGGTTTGAAATCATGTTTACTAAACTACCCAAAGCATCTAACTATAATATCCAAGGCCTAAGCTCACTTTCAAATGTGAACATGAAAGTTTAAATATGAATATATGTTTGTTATTCCATGGCAAAAGTTCTAGCATATACAAGCTAAAAATTATAAAAATCACATTTAATGAAGATTAGAGGAGCCAAAAATCCATTTTCTATAAATGTTGTTCAATCATAACAAAGTCAATATATATGGAATCATCACATTACAAGAAGTAAAATGACACTAAGTAGATCAAATGTGAACAAAATTAGGAAATTAGAGATTTTGGGACTCCTAAATACAATTAAAAAGTGAATAGTGAAATTAGGCATCCAATTCTAAATATAATTTTATATTATTGTTCCTCTCATTTTTCTGATCAAAATGATATATAATTTTGTATAATTTGGATAAGTATAATTAAAGTTATTAATTCATTAAATTTGCATTAAATATAGCCTATGATTCCATTTATTAAATTTAGCATATGGCAAAATATTCCATTTAGATTCCTTGGTGTTGTTTTAATAGCGCCTGGACCGGCCAGTTTAGTAGCAGCAGACCGCGTAGTGCTATGGTTTGAGTCGAATCGTGGCACTACTCACCTCCTATTTCGTTAGAGCCGAGGAAAAGGGCAATTAGGGTTCACTCTAATTCATCACACTGGTGGTGCCAAGTGACGGGCGACTGACCATTGGAGAGCTAGAGAGTATGGCTACCTGATGGGATCAAAAACCCCATGCCATTGAATCCCTAGCAATTTTCTTAATGGAAAGCCAAAACTATGGTTAAGGTTTATTGTGGAGTTGCATTCCGATGCCCACAGTGAACTCTAGGACTTGCAACCGCACCTAACCAATTCCAAAGCTCTTTATCATCTTTCCTAAGGTGAATTTGGGTGACGGAAGGAAATGAAGGTGTGAATGGGTTCAAATGGGACATTGAACATTGTACATGTCCGAGCCCATTTGAGCTTGCCAAATCAAAATCGAGATACCTAATCGATATGAATCGATTCTACTATTATGGAAATTAAGAAACGAAAAGCTAACTTGATGAAATAGTAAGGTAAAAACTGTGAAAAAGTGCATACCTTTCACAATGACGGGCTTCATTCTTCAACCAAATTTGGGCTCTGTGTGCAATACTTCAGCTCCTTCAGGTGCTCAAATGCTCAGCAAGAGGGAGAGGAAGGCAGCCGCGGGGTTAAGAAGGCAAATTGATGTAATGACTGTGATGCAAGGATAATCCTAGTCCTTTGCTTAACACATAGGGTCATGCTCGAGATGACATACAGGGCTCTAAACTCGATTGTCGAATCAGAGCATTGGCCCATTTGTCAAATCAGATGGATTAAAAATGCGTCGTCGGATCGATCCTAAGAAACATGCAATTTCCCAGATCAAAGGAATTCGTTGTCACGTACGCTGGCTTCACTCACGGGATCAACACCTTTTCTCTGATAGTCGTTGGATTTATAATATATTAATTATTTAAATTATATTAATTAAACATTAATTAAACACTTTTTATTTAATCAAAATTAAATAACCAAACATGCTTCGAAAAATCTCAAAATATCACTCTTAACTAAATGAATGGTGAGGAATTAAAAAATGAAGTTAGATTTTAAATTGAAGATCAATTTAATTATCTTAATTTTTTGAGCACTTAAATATATTAAAATATTCAAGGAAAATTCACCGACTTCCAAAAATTCCCAAAATATCACCGCCGGCTAATTTGGGGGTGAGGAGTTCAATGGTGAACTCCAATTTTGATCCTGAGTTCAAATTAAATTAGGTATTTTTTAGGTTAATTAAAATATTCAAAATATTTATCGAACTCAAATGATCTCTAATTCACACAAAACTTTAGGTGTAGGCTTTTAATGCTATTATAAATGCACTTGTAGTAAAAATAAGCTGATTTGGCAACCCAATAATGGGTAATAACACTATGGTTATTATAGACCCCCTCTTAAAAGAGATGTCGTCCTTGACTCCTTAACAAATTTAATACAAAAAATAAATGAAATTGAAAATAAGAGAATGCAAAATACCTTATTAAAGAAAAAACATTGGAAACTTCTTCTACATATCCTCTTCTTTTTCCCATACGGCTTCTGAAACTGAGTGATTCTGTCAGTGGACTTTAAACCTATGGATACTACAGTTCCTCAATTGCTTGAGGTCTCGTCCCATAATTGCAATAAGCTTGATGACGAAAGTTAAATTGGGATGCCTTTTGACTGCAGGAATATGAACTTCCTGACTTGGATAAGCAAACATCTTCTTAGTGTCGAGACCAACTGAAAAATCTTCAGTCAATTCCAACCTATATGCAGACGTTACCACTTTACCAATCACTTTGAAGGGTCCCAAATATCTAGGACTCAGTTTTTTTAACACGCCGAACCTTTGAATACCTTGCATCAGACTAACTTTCAGATAAGCTCATTCTCCAATCTGAAATTCTAACAGTCGGTGGCAAGCATCATGATATTTCTTCTGTATATCCTGAACTGTCAATATATTATGCTTGATCTTTATAACCTTTCTATTAGTCTCCTCAATTAATTTAAAATCATAGAGCAGAGTATCTCTCACATGAGTATAAGTAACAGGAGTATTACATCTCCTTCTATAAAGCACTTCATATGGAGCCATACTAATGCTGAACTGATAACTATTATTGTAAGAGAACACAACTAAAATGAGGTGATCTTCCCATGATCCACTGAAATCTAACACACAAAGGCGTAAAAGATAATATAAAATTTGGTTTACTCACTTAGTTTGACCATCAGTCTGGGGATCAAAGGCAGTACTCAAAGCTAAATTTATTCCCATGTCTTTCTAAACAGGAGACCAAAATCAAGAAGTAAATTTACTATCTCTATCTGAAATAATGAAGTTCAGTGTTCCATGTAGATGGATGATCTCCTTAATGTAAAGCTTGGCCAACTTCTCTATAAAACTAGTCTGACGAATCAGAATGAAATGAATGACTTGGTGATTCTATCGAGAATCACCTAGATCGCATCTGCACCAGACTTACTCTTTGGTAAACTCATGACGAAGTCTATGGAAATATTGAACCATTTCAATTTAAGAATATCTAACGGCCTAAGAAGTACACCAAGCTTCTATTGTTCAGCCTTAAATAATAAACATGGACGACACATAGAAATAAAAATAGCGATGTCTCTCATTATGCCAGGCCACCAGAAAGACTCAGATCTTGATACATCTTATTGCTACCAGGATGAACAATGTAACTTGAGTTATGGGCCTCGAAAATAATTTCTAACTACAAAAAACTTGAGAACCCATAACCTTTATTTTTGAAAGATTACACAGTCATCATCAAGATGTAACCTAGATCTCTTCTCATTCTTGATATCGGTTCCAAGCTTGGAATACTCATCGTCTTTCACCTGGGCTTCGACAATCCTTGATCTTAAAGAGGATTCTGACTGACAAGCAAATAGAATTCTACGCAAAGCTGTTGATTTTATCAGCTCAAGATTCATCCTTTCAAATTATTTGATCAAAGTATTGTTACCACAAAGAGAAGACAACATTGCTTTACAACTTATGGCATCAGCTACTACATTAGCTTTACCCGGATGATATTATATTTCTAAATCATAGCCGCAAATCAACTCATGCCAACTACGCTTACATTAGTTAAGCTCTCTCTGTGTGAAAATATACTTCAAACTCTTCTCCATCTTATCCCATATCATCTCAAAACCTCCTATAAATTCATCAAAGTACCAATAGCATCGCCATGATGATATGAGTGGTCTCCACACTTGAATAATCTCCCACTTGGAGACCTTTTGGAATCATCCATCCTTTCACCTTGATCCTTCATTATCTTTTTCAATATCTATCAAGGACGTGGTATGGCTCACCCCCGCTCTTTCTTCACATATCAAGACCAATTGAAGCAGTACATAGCTTCCATTCCTCCACTATTATTGCTTTTGGAAGCATGTCTGCAGGATTCTTAGAAGTTTGAATCTTCTCCAATCCCAGCTATCCTTGTTCCAACAGTGTCCTATTGAAATGGTACCAGAGTTGTATGCACTTTGCCTGATATGAAATGCTACATTCTTGGTTAGGTGAATATCCTTCATAATATCACTGTAGAGCTTCACATACTCCTACTCCTTGCCCAATTCCACCATAAAACCCTTCAACCATATCATCTCTTTACTCACCTAAGTAATGGAGACATACTCCGCCTTAGTGGTAGATAAAGCAATGATGTTCTGTAGCCTGGAGATCCAGCTCATCGCTGTACTTTCCAATATATACGCATATCTAGTAGTTCTCTTCCAACTAACTGAATCTTTTGCAAGATCTGAGTCTACATAGTTCTATAGAGAAATGTTAGATTTACCAAAGCAAAGTACTTTACCCATTGTACCTTTCAGATACCTTAATATCCACTTAACTATGTCCTAATTGTACTTCCCTGGGTTTCCCTAAAATCTGATAACCACTCCCATTACATGGGAAATATCTAGTCTTATGTAGATTATCACGTACATCAAGCTCCCAACCACTAAAGCATAAGGAACTTTCAGCATGTGTTCCTTCTTCTCTTCATACTTTAACATTTGAATCTTTGATAAGCTGAAGTGACTTGCTAGTGACTACTCACTGATTTGCCTTGCTCATGTTGAATAGCACCTTTTCAACATAGTCCTTCTGAGATTGCTTCAAAATTCTTGCACTTCTCTCCCTATTGACTCTTTGTGACGGTCTTGCCCCACCGTGCTCCTGTTAACTCTTAAGTTAACATGATTACGGTGGAGGGGTCACCAGATGACAAGGTCCCCACTTAGAATTAGATTAATCACATGTTCTAATCCAACTTAAATAAGGACTTTGTCATTCATCCCAACGTATTATCACTAAATGACTATACATGAATTCAGAGTGCTGAAGCAATAAAAATATAACATCCATCCATACAGTATAAATACAACAATACAGAATAAGTAAAGAGCTAAAAAGTAAAGTTAATCCTGTATTATTACAACAATTTGAATAGTTTAAAAATGACTGAAAATAACTCTCCATCTCACAGGCAGAAAGAAAGCTAAAACTATATGTCTTCAGGAACGGGCTCCTCCTCCAATGGCAAGCTCTCCACTGGATCAACTGCTCCAATAAACTCAGAACCTACCATTATCAGTTTCATAATGGTAGGGCCCCAGCCAACAAAAGAAAAACTAGTTAGACTATTGTCTAAGCACATTTTAGGGTAATCAATTTTATTAAATTACTTGAATATCACTATAAACCAGAAACTGAAGCAAATAGGTGCAAAAAAGCATACAAAAAGAACAGTATAAAGTTATAAACAAATAGTTTATAACTAAAGCAACTAGGAAGTAAACACATACCTCTTCCAAGCAACTGCAACAAAGACACGTAAGCAAAAAGGAAACTAGACAAAACTGAAAAGAAAATATAGCCTAAACATGCTTATGATCAATAAGATTATACTAGGTGACATACAGAACTTGAACAGTATAAATCTGAAAGTAACTAACATCCTAGGTGTACATATGAAAATAGTAAGTAAAACTAGCATCCTATATAGAAACACGTGCAGGAAAGCTATAAGTAAAACAGTACTGAAATGCAGAATATACAAGTAAAAGTAATAACTGAAAATTGAAAACTGCAGTGACTGTCCAAGCCACTCAACTGAAGGCATACTCAGCAAATCTTAGCCTAATGGGCTAGGAAAGAAGCTCTGAACTGAGTATCACTGAAAACTCTTAGCCTGATGAGCTAAGACAGAACCAAATGTAAGTGTACTTGAATTAGTATAACCATATCAGAATCCTGACTCTATAGTCAGTATGGCAAGAGTCTATCCATCCTATCTCACTGACTAGGCATGGTCATAGACTGTCGGACATTAAACCCTCGACAAGGTTGCCGACCCGAACGAGTTGATCGAAGAGGTATACTAATCAAGCTACACCTTACAAATCACTTATAAAAAGAAAACATAATGCTGCTTATGAATATTCAAAATTGTCATAAGATATTTATCAAATATATTAAGTACATAATATATGATCAAGGTGATAAACTCAAAATCAAGGAATGTGAAGCATCAAAAACAAAGTGAGCAAGAAACTCTATCTAAAATACAGGTGATATCCATTGTTGTCTACTTTATTCGTTCTATCTACTCTAAGTTACATAAGTTTCAGAATCATCAATTCTTACACATTCTGTAACTTAGAATCACAAATCCTACTAGTTGAAGATAGTTAGGACTGGCCAAGTCCTCGCTATATCTTAATCAAAAGACGACTATTTGGTTAAAATGAATAAATCATCGACCTAATTTTGTAATTTAATTTACCCCAAACCTCATCTTGATTAGCCAAATCAAGATGAAAATATTAAGAATTAGACTCCAGATGATGGAGTCTAATCACTTAATCCAAAGGTAACTAAAGATCTAAGGTTTAGAACCCAAATCTCACAGATTAAGTTAAGGCAAGTCCTAATAATAAATCAATTCATTATGATAGATCTCTATTCTTAATTCTAGGGTTTAAAGATCAAATAATCATTTAATAAACTAAGAAAATCTATAAACTAGAAAACTCAAGGTTTCACCTATTGAGTAACTCAATTTACTCAATAGATGAATTCTAACCTAAGATCTATTCCTAATCCTAGGAATTAAAGCTCTTAATTTCTAAGAGTATCTCTCAAGATACACAATCTAACTAATGTTATAAAGACCTAAGGAAAGATCTAAAAATGATTAAGGAAGGAGAAACACTCACTTAAGACTTAGGAATTTTCTTTAAGGGTTAAGATTGAGATTTTAAATCAAAATCTTATTTAGGCTTTGAACTTAACTAATTTCTACTATAAATCATTATATTTACTGATTTTAATGATTATAAAATGGTTTTAGGGCTTTAAGATGCTAAACCCTAAATTTGGGCAAAATTACCATTTTGCCCCTACTTAAGGGTTCAAAAGATCAAATTTTGATCTAGGGCTTTAATTCTGAAATTTTCTTTTGGAATGAGATTCTTACTGTCTAATGTAAGATTAGACAATAACTAAATTAATTTTGGGTGATTATTAAGCCATATGAAGTCAAATTAATAAAGTTGACTCATAATGGCAAATTAGTAATTTGGCTAAGTAAAAGTTAAATTTTCTTTCATATTATTGTTGTTTACTGCCTAAGCTTTTCATAGAATCTAAATTTGCTAAATTCTGATAAGTATTGGCCAAGTTATGGCCAATACAAGATTTAGGGTTATAAGAGTAATTAAGGGATACCTAATTAAGGGTCAAAAACCTAACTTTGTCAATTAGTGCCCAAATTAAGTAAAATTAGTGGCTATGGTTTACAAATAGTCCACTGATTACAATGACATGTGGTATGCTCAATTTGGATCTAATTTGACTAAGTTATGACCTAATTAGGGTTTAGGGTGATTACTGAGTGATTAGTGAAATTAATCACTCAAACACTAATCCAACCTTACAGCTAGGTTTTAAATGACTCTATGAGTCCTCTGAAACTTAAATCACTCAATTTGGATTACTAGATTTGCTAATATTCACTAATCAAGATTTAGAGTAATTAAGGGTGATTAGAAAATTTAATCATTGGATCTAAAATATTTTTACATATTACTGTTAATTAAGTTTTTCTGATCTAAATTAATATTTGGATCATTCATATTGGAGCTCAATTGACCAAGTTATGGTCAATTGAAGTTCTAGGTCTAATTAAGGTAATTATGGTTATGCCCTAAATGTGATTAGGTAAATACTAATCCAAACAGAAAAATGAACACTACCAAATTAATCCTTATAGTTTTCTAATCACTTTAAGACCCATATTGAGTATATTTGAATCATTGGGTACAAAGTTATGGGCTAATTAAGTTTTGTAATATTATTTGGACTTAATTTAATACCCTAAATATCACTTTGCTAAATATAGGTCCTACAGCAAAATTAATAGTGCCAAATTATTCTTCTATTTTTGCTGAATTCAATGGTATATAATTTTGCATAATTTGGATTTATATTTTTAAAGATATTAACGTTTAAAGTTTTGTAATTAATTAGTTAATTAATTATGTTTAATTATATTAATAATTCTGTTATTATTATTAATATAATTATCGTTATTAATTAAACATTATATATATATATATGTTTTTATTAATTATTCTGCAGGACACGTGGCGCATTATTACTGGCTGGGCAGAACGCGACGGGTCCCACTAGATCAGACGTCAAAGTCCCCGGCCACGCGTCGCGCTGTGGTTGGCTGGAGCACTGCGATGCGGACCCTGCCGAAGCAGCCGAACCGTCACCGGCCACGGGTCGGGCCCGGGCCGACCCAAAAATTCTTCTTCTCCGCGCGACTGATCCGACAGCAGGGAACTAGGGTTTGCAAATCGGAGGCGAAGACGACGGTGCCAGACGACGAGCCGCATACCGATCGAAAGGTCTTGAAGAGACCTTTCGATTGGTACCCCAAACGTCACTGGAGAAGGCGAACAGCTCCGGCAATATCAAACCCTAGGTCACTACGCTCGATGAGAAAAATAGGTAACGGTTTTCACTGTTGCATCTTAGTAAAATCCGGGTTAACCAGACCTGATCGACTCGATCGGGTCCGCTCAAAATTCAATCAAGACTGTGAAATTGTCATGCGAACAAGAAATTTAACATTTGGAAGCATAGATTTAGGGATAGAGGTACCTCGAGTTGGACGGTCCAGAGAATTGCGATAATTGCTGAGGGTTGATTGACCTTCTAAGCTCAGTTTCTGTGCAAGATCCTGAGTCCAAACGGTCTAGGAGACTAAATGGAGGGATGAGAGGGTCCTTCAGCGGCGATCGACGCGTGCCTCGTGCTCGGCATGCCGCGCGCGGTCCCTTGCGACACGTGGAGGACGAAGGCCTTCGATCGTTAAACGATCGAACGGTCGACGCTTACGGTTTAGATGAAACGGCGATTTAATTAAAGGAGCGACGGCGTTACTCCACAGTGGACGACGCTTACCGTTTAGATGAAATGCTTACCGTTACTCCACTGTGATTAAGCTAAGTATTATTTAAAAATATTATTATTAAATTCATAAAATACATATTTAATCAATTAAATTTATCCTATTAAATGCATCCCAAAAATTTCCAAAAAATCACCCCTAGCTAATTGATGGGTGAGGAACGCAACGGCGCACTCGGATTTTTGTTTTGACGAGTATTTATTTATTTGAATTTCCAGGTATTTAAATAATATTAAAATATTCGACGAAAATTCAATGACTTTCAATTGCCTCCAAAATTTCAATTACATAAGACAATGTAAGTCCTCTTATATCATTGTGTCATTGTATGCGAATTATATGTTGATCACAAGATCAGATATGGAGGAGATAAATTTGCTGAAAGAGTATATGCCAAATTTATCTCCTCCATATCTGATCTTGTGATCAACATATCATTCGAATACAATGACACAATGATATAAGAGGACTTACATTGTCTTATGTAGTAACATTGATCCGCCTTACACCTCTTGTCACCATACTCAAACATAAACCTATCGAATCTTTTAAACCATTTCTTTGGCACTTATTTTAAGCCATGGAGGCTCTTCTTAATCTTGCACGCTAGCTCACTTTTTTTTTTGTCTTGAGCTTTATATGTAACAACCCAAGGTTGTTACCTAGCTTAATCATATCTTAACTAAGTTCATATAGTTGTTAGAACCAATCCCTAAAGATTTTGAGCAATTCAAAGCTAAATCAAATATTTTGGATTATTTTAATATTTAATTAATTAGAAAATCGAGGTTTTTAATTTGACCTCGAAATCAAAATCCGACTTCACCATTGCGATCTTCACCCCCAATTAGCTAGGGGTGACGTTTTGCACCTATTTGGAAGTCGTCGAATCTTCGCGGATATTTTAATATAATTAAATGCACCGGAAAATAGAATAATTAAATAATCGTCGGATTCGAAATCCAACTTCACTGTTGAATTCCTCACCCTCAAATTAGCTAGGGGTGAATTTTTGAGATTTTTTGGAGTGCATTTATTTAACACAAATTTTTAATGAATTAAATGAATAATTAAGTATTCATTTGAATTGCACTTTTCCATTTTATAATTTCTTTTTTCCTCCATTCCCTGCGTATGGGACCCGCCTTCCTATTCCCCTTACCTCATTCGGTGCTCCCCCTCCCTCAATTGCATGAAGGATTGTTGTCCATCTAAAGCTTCTCCTCTTTTCCCATTGTGGAGCTGGTGTTGAAGAAGAAAACCCCCTTCCTCCATTGCTGCAGTTTGAAGAAGAAGCTTTTATCCAAGTTTTGAAGAAGACCAAGGTTCCTTCTTCCTCTTTTAAGACTAAGGTACCCATTTGCTCATCTTCCTTGTCTTCTTCATGTTGCTATTATACTATTTTGTATCTTTAGAAGATCCATGATTATATTTGGAAGTCATTGAGGTTCATTAAAGCATCATATTACTTTGAAAATTGCATGCCTTGTTTTTCGTCCATTTTGTATACCTGAACATTTAACTCTATTGTTTGTATAGTTAGGATAATCCATTTGGGCCGATTTTGGTATTGATGGAAATGTATTGGAAAGACCTTTCCATTGATATATAGCACTGCTAATGGAATGCTTTATATTAAGAGTATTTGAGCTCAAAATATGACCCATCACGATTTTCGCACAGGTGAAATCACCGTCGGGCGCTACAGCACGCCGTAGCGCCCGAAGTTCAAATAGTTTTCGCTGCAGCGAGCCACAGCGGGCTACAGCGTCATTTCAGGAAAAAATATATGAACTTGATAAATAAGTTAATTGAATAGTAAACCGCAAGTTAGATCGCTGCAGCGCGCCACAGCGGGCTGCAGCGTCATTTCGGAGAAAACTATAGGAAATCAAGAGAAATATTAATTGAACAAGAACCCACAAGTTGGACTGCTGCAGCGCGCCATAAAACACAACAGCGGGCCGCAGCATCATTTCTAGAAAACTATATGAAACCAGAATAAAAATTAATTGAACAGTGTTTCCACTAGTTGATTCACCACAGCGCGCCGCAGCGCCTGAAAGCGTTGCTGCGAGCCGTAGCATCCAGCTCTCGGATTGGTCCCATCATAGCGCACTGCAGCATCAAAAGAGCTGCAGAGCACCACAGCATCGTCTTCCGTCATAGCGCGCCGCAGCGTGCTGTAATGCCTAGAATTTTTTAAAAATGCACAGAATTGGCTGAAATTGCCAAAACTTCACTGTTTTTGCATTTTAAGGTCCCTATGACCCTGGTGGAACTGAATTATATCAAATTAAATTTAAAACTTAGTCATTTTTAACAAGTGCTTAAAACTTCTTATAAAATTTTGTGCCAAATATTAAAGGATAGGATCCTTCAATGCTTGTATTGGCTAAGTAGGTCTTAATAACCAAATTACATGAAACATAAGTTTTTTAGAATTGTAATCAAGTACTAACCCCTTTGGTTTGATTTAGAATTTGGTTAGCCTTAATTACCTTCTACTTTATGTCATCTTTATATTCCTAAGTATTCATAATATTAGGATGGATGTATGTTAGAGAACTTTAACATTTATTTAGACACCTAAATGTGCTTAAATTGACATTAAACTATACTTGAATGTAAGAACCTTAAAAATTTGATTAAGTGGATGATACTTAATCTAAATATAAAAGTTGACATCAATAATACACTAATAATACATTGATTTGTCATTGATCTTTAAATCAACCATTGGTCTTAATTTTGGTAAGGCTATGGGTTAAACCCTAACTTGTCTTGATTAAGACCTAAATCTTAATCCCTTAATCAATTAACTTGATTGAAAGATAATTCAATTGATATTATTCCAATAATGCATTTGATTTAGTATTGATCTTAAATTATTGAATTAGAAGTGCTAAGATTAATATTAAATCCGTGTGATTAAATCATCTGAATCTAAACTTTGGATCTTTGATTTTCTCTTATATAAGACTATTAGTATAAGATGGATATTAAAATTATAATGATTTATGAAATGATCTAACTCTAATAATATCTTTTACTTTATCCCTCGATTATAGAATAGAAAAGGATCAGATGAATTTTAATCATATGATCTGATCACTTTAATCTAAGTCTAATAAGTAAGCCTTGAATGTTAACTTAAGGAGTAGAAAAGTGAAATCTTAAGGGTCTTGCTTTAGGATCATTCTTGAAATGATTAAAGACCTTAATTATTGATACATTGAGATAGGAAGAACTTTTGTAACTTATTGAGGTAGGAATCTTAGATGATCCTTCATAACCTTAGAGGTTGATATTGACACATCATGGTAGGAATCACCTAAAGCACTTAGAATAGAACTTCTCCTTCGTAGTAGAAATCAACTTTGAGTGATCTCTTTGATCACATTCTTGGAGCCTTGTGTAGGACTCACCCATTTAGAGTAAGGATTAATAACTTTGATAATCCTTATTGATTAAATAGAATCTTCTGAACCCAGATTATTGGTTGGGTATAGTAGGGTATACCCATAGTATTGGATTACTTCAGTAGTATTCATGATTAGTTGATTCACTCCAATGTGGACTTATGACCAGGTGCTATCCCGAGAGATTAGACGAATACAGTCTCATTAGAGTAAATCTTCTAAAACTAAGAGTGATATAAATAGGGACTCATTCCTTAGTTTGATTAAAATACAAATTGCCATCGGGTGATGCCTCCTATCGAAGATCGCTTCAATAGGTATGGCTTAAACAAACTAAGTATTCAAGTCAACTGTTTTAGGACACTGAGTGTGATTGTGAGTTGGGTATCTTACTGGCTTAGCTTGAGATACAAATTGCCATCGGGTGATGCCTCCTATCGAAGATCGCTTTGTTAGGGTGGCTTAATCAAACTAAGAGCTAAGAACCACCTTTCTTGCAAAATGCTAAATATTGGTATACAATCATCTCATCTAATGATTTTTAAGTAAACTCTCAACTTTAACTAATTATCAAAACTAGAACTTAGGAGTCAGAATCCTTTTAGCAGGATTCTGCATAATGGAGACCTTGAATTCATTGTCAAATTTCAAAACATTTTCTAGATTTCTGGGTTTATCTTATGTAGCTTAAAAGCATGAGTATGAGCATAAGCATGATGTTGAGTATCAGTAATGATGTATGAGTATCAGTGATAATTTATGGGTTATGGAATATTGCATACATTGACTGGGGAATTTCATGATGCATTGGCATCGCAGTTCCCAACTAGATGTATGTAGACATTGGACCGAACGACTCATAGCAGTTCAGTGCTATCTCGGTTGCATATGAGTGGCATGCAATATTGTGGCATATTCATATGCACAGTTTCAGTGGCATATAGCATAATTTTACGTACTATTACTCAGTTTCATATCCATTATTATCTTTGGTTTACTTTCAGTATTTAGTTTACAGTTTAGTTTTACTTTACTTTACTTCAGTTTCATACAGTTTCATTCAATTTTATACTTTCAGTTACTTTGCAGTTTTTTTGCAGATTTATTTATATTATGTAAATATTAAATGAATAACTATAACTGCTTAGATTAGTTTCAGTGTGTTAGACTTATTGTCTAACACGGGGTACTTTTGAGATCCAGCAATTTTCTAGATCTTAAGCAGTATATTGAGCCAAGTTAAAAGGACATCCAAGAGATTTATGAGGAACCTGTTGAGCTTTAGTTTACTCTCCTCCAGTCTTACTACTTTTTTGCTTAATTTATTTCAGTTCATGACTTAACTTTTATGTCTGTATTTTAGTAAACTATTTATAATAATTCTGGATTTGTTTTTTTTTCTTTTCTGAGACGAACATTTTATACAACTTCTATGATGATTATTTCTGGATGATCGCTTAGCTTCTGCACTCTATTATATACTATTTATACTTAGTATTGTGATGTGATCAGTATACTAGAAATGCTGATATCTTATACATATATTGGATTTCTCATGTATTTTACATCCAATGTATGTATTGGTCTAATACTTAGGATAAGGATACTACTCTTATCTTAAATATTAGCTCTCAACCCTCCTTAAGGTTGAGTCAGCAACCCTTCAGATGGGTTTGGCTTCAGCTATTCGGGGAGACGGGATATTCCTCCCTGAGTGGCGCACCGCTCGGCCACCGAATCGACTATGACCATCTCTTTTGCGCACGGCGACGGGACGGAGCGCTACATTATGCCCCTATGGTTGTTGCATGTATAACACTTCCTCTAGCTCTTCATGAAGAAACGCAATTTTTACATCCATTTGCACTAAATGCAAATCTTCAATTGCTACAATGTTCAGCACAATTCTGATGGTTGTCATCTTCACAACTAGGGAAAAGATCTCTATATAGTCAACCCTATACCACTACTGGAAGCCCTTTACTACAAGCCTCAACTTGTAGCACATGCTCCCATATAGTTCTTTCTTCACCTGGTAAACCCACTTGTTCTAAAGAGCTTTCTTCCAAGCCAGTTGAGCTGCCAACCGCCATATCCCATTTGACATGAACGATGCTGCCATATCCCATTTGACATGAACGATACCATTTCATCATCCATGATAACCTCTCACTTGATTGAATCTTCAATTTGAAGTGCCTCTTTAAAGCTTTTTGGTTCACCACCATCTATTCGTAATACATAAAATAAGGAATGAGAGTACCTCTGTGGTAGTTTAGTGACTCTTATAGATCTCATTAACATGGGTGTTTGTGGTTAAGCTTCAACACCCTCTTAAGCATCTTCATGTACACACACATCTGGCTCAACATTGTCATCAATCTAAATGTGCTGGGACTCACCATCTAAAGTAACCATAGACTCAGTCCTGACTCCAATACAATCCTTGTACATTTCACTTTCATTGAAAGTGGCATCCCTGCTTCTAATAATCTTCTAGTTATGATTGTCCCAGAATCTATAGCCTAACTCGCCCACGTTATAAGATGAACAACCAAATACCTTCAGGTAGTTCAGTTTCACCTCCTTTCCACTCTAAGCCTCCTCGAAAATCCCCTCATTTAGGGGTACAAAAGCTCCCTGATTTATCAGTACACATCTGTGTTAATGACCTTAGCCCATAACTGCTTTAGGAGACCCACATGAAATCTCAAGCTCCTGGCTCTTTCTATGATTATTCTATTCATCCACTCTACAACACCATTTTTCTGTGGTGCTCTTAAAACTATAAATTCTCTTTATATACCTCTCAACGCACGGAACTCCTTGAACTCCCTATCACAGTACTCACCACCATTATCAAATCTCAAGCACTTAAGCTTTAATTATGTCTCATTCTCTACCAAAGATAACCACTTTCCAAACACATCAAATATGTCAAACTTATACTTTTGAAAGTAAATCCAAACCTTCCTTATATGGTCATCAATGAAGGTGATAAAATATATGACTCCATCTATAAAAAAAAGTATAAGTTGGCCCCCATACATCTGTATACACCAACATGATTTTCTTTCCTTTCATCTCTCTTCAAACTTTGGAGAATGAAACCTTCTTCTGCTTGCCCTACACATATTCTTCACAAAAATCCTAGTCGGCTGACTTCAGTACTTGAAGCCTCCCCCTTGATTGAAGGAATTTCAAACCCCTCTTATTCATATGGCCAAACCTCCAGTGCCATAGACCCCACATCTATCTGGTCTATAGCTGCAATGAAATTAGATATTTTATTGATCAGGTGAAGTGTACCTTCCATGTTTTCCTGTGCAATAATAAGTGCACCCTTGGTGACCTTCCATGAGTCTCCTGTAAAACATGTGCTGTTATCCACCATTATAACAACCCTAGGTTATTACTGAGATTAATCATAAGCTTAATTGTACCCTAATCTAAACTCTATTACATTCACATAGTCATTAAAAGCAAACCCTAAAAATTTGGGGTCAATCGGACCTCACTAGGTTAACTTGGCAATTTTGCCAAATTAGAGATCATAATTAATAGCAAATATTTTGATATCCAATCCAAAGTATGATTGTATTTTTGAATTTCTCACCCCCAAATTAGCTAGGGATGCAATTTTGTAAATTTTGGAGGTCATTTATGCCACAATTTAATTTAATTTAATTTGGAAAAATTACATGAAAGGGTTCATAACAATTCACATTTGCAAATATACTTTCAACCAATTAAACCGTCTAGGATTCGCTGTGCGGACCGCGGGTGATCCGCTGCGAAGCCCGAGTCGCATGACAGCGGAGTCCCTCGGCATCTAATCGTTACTCCATTCAATCCTACGGCTTGGATTCAATCTTGCAGAAGCATTGATCTGTCGTTAGATCCACCCCATATATCCCACGGCTTGAATCATTCAGTATCCAGCCATTAAAATCGGAGGATCATAATCGTTCCACAGTTTTGATCGATAAATCAAACGATAGTCGAGGGTCCCAACACTATGGACCTATATCCCCACTTGTTCACATCCCAGACTGAGAGGATTCCCCGTATAGCCGACCACTGGGATTGTTCGCCACTCCCTCGTACAACTCAGCATGCCATTAGGATCTTCGCGCACTCGGTGTAGTGTCCCAATCAGACTCCGTGGCCCATCCAAGCTTAATTATGGAAATTTAGGGCTCGGCCATGGCCCAAGCTCTCGACCCTCCCTAGCCCAATTGGCTGCATCCAAGCTCACTCCTGAGGCTATAAATAGCCCCAAGATTTGTCCGGAGGGCTGTTTACCCTAGGTGAACCTTCAATTAAAGTTCCCTATTCTCTCGGCTAGTTCTGCACTCCCAAGCTCTCTCTGTGTTTTCAGCCTCGGTCCATGCCAAGTTGAGTTGGTTCGACATTGCTTCCAAATGTTCTCCTATTTTGCAATTAGGTTAATCAAACTCATAACAATCAGCTCTGAGTCTTAGGTTGGCTCCGATTGATCGAATCGATCGATCGAGCTATCACTCTTCCTAGAAGCTGGGTCTGAGTAAGAACCTAGCAATAGGGTGCACCTTAGACCCAACAAGCTTAGGGGTTTGAGCTGCCACTCCTCTCTGAAGATGTAGGGATCAAACCCTGGAAGGATTGTGGCCTCTATGGGGAGAATTGACTCACCACAGTAGCTCCATAGCGAAGGCTTCGGGTGAGTAGAGCCCAGGAGTTCCTAGCCTTCTCACAGAAAGCTAATAGGTACGATCGATGCTTCTCAGCCCACTGATCGTGTATGGATCAAATTGGGGTCGTGGTGTGGTCAGGGCACCCACAATTGGGCTTCAAACCCTAACCTTAAATCCCAATCCATCAAGGAAGAGGGGTTAGGGACAAACCACTGTGTGGGTCGGGCCAACCCAGGACCCCCGCGATGCGACAGTGATGGGCCGCCGGGTCCCAGCTGATCGATGCCATTTGGTGAATGGGCCGACCCGTGTTAATTAATAAATGGATTTAGGAATTATTTTCTTAAGAAAATTCATTTTATTGATGGAAATGTAGTTAAAAAAATATAGAATAAATTAATTGAATAACTTTTTAAATACTTATCCAAACTATATAAAATTATACATCATTTTAATCAGAAAAATTTAAGTTATAAGAATATACAAAAATATTTTAGGTTTTGTGAACATATTTCTTATCTCTGCCTAATTACTTTAGTGGCTTGATTAGGGAAGATTAGCATGTATACTTAGCCAAATTACATTATTTTAATTTCCTTTGACTTCTTATGCCTTGTAGAATGCATATGCAAAGTAGGATAATTTTTTTATTTATAATTTATTAATTATGCTCTAATCCTTGATTTACATGATTAATAAAAACTAAGGTTTGTAATTAACCTAATCCAAATCATGTAGTCTCTGATTACTTGTATGATTAATTAGAACATAATGGCCAAGTTGTATGAATTTGGGATTATTAATGTTGTAGTTATGTGCTAATCCATTTTGAATTTGATTAGTGTTTATTTAGCTTTCATTACTTTTTGATTGGGTTGATTAGATTTGTTTATGCTTCATTAATAATACTGTGCATGTTAAAAAATATAAACTCTAATTTGGACATTTAAGATTTTCAATTGGCCTTAATAAAGATTTAAGCCCTAATTAACCTAATTAAGTGATTGAAGAAGTCAAAAAATAGATTAATGCTCAATTGATTTTAAATGATTGACTAATTAACTTAATATTCATCTTATAAGTCAAGCTTGCATAAATAATTCTAATTATATCAAGGTTGGGTCCCACCCTAACTTGATTAGATTAAATCTCAAAGTTAATTAACTTGAACTGAACACTTTGATTTGGACATTAAATGACTTACATAAATCCAACCAACACTTGCTGATTTGTTATTGATCTTAGACTAGTAAACTAGAAGATTAAGAGCTTATAATAAACTCATGTGATTGATTATTTAAATCTAAGCTTAAGATCCTTAATTTTATCCTAATTAAGATTATTAGCATGAAATAATCTATAAAATAAGATTGATTAGTACAACCATCAATCCTCAATAATTCACATGATTCTATCTTATGATCAATATATTGTAAATATTAGATTTGCATACTGAATTTAAGTATCTAATTTATGTGATTGAAAATGGTAAGTCTAAGTGGACTCTAAATAGCCTAGATTATAACTTGAAATTAATAGTATCTTCTAGTACTTAGATATTAAAAATACAAAGAAAGTGTAGTGATCAATCAAATGCTAAACCTTTAAATAGGCAAATTATTGAGGTAGGATGAGCTTATTATCTAATTTTGTGGTAGAAGCTTAGATGAACCCTAATGACCTTGGAGTATTTGATCTTAAATCCTTATGGTAGAATAACCCTAAGATTCTAGATTGAGCTTATCCCTTGTGGTAGTATACTATGTTGTGTGAATTCTAAGTCACACCCTTGGAGCCTTTATGTAGGACTCACCTCAATGGAGTATGGATTCATTAGTTTGTTACTCCATGATTATTAAATAAAATTGTTAGAATGAAAATTAGTAGTGTTATTAGATTGAGATAA
This sequence comes from Gastrodia elata, assembly GCA_016760335.1. Classification (NCBI taxonomy): domain Eukaryota; kingdom Viridiplantae; phylum Streptophyta; class Magnoliopsida; order Asparagales; family Orchidaceae; genus Gastrodia; species Gastrodia elata. The sequence goes on from CM028678.1 coordinate 23,448,717, forward strand.
TAGTACATATCCATAGAGTTAAATTACTCAGCATAAGATGGAATTCGTTAATTTACCTTGAATAGAATAGTAAAGTTTTGGTCTTATCCTAGGTGAATGGATAAGTATAATTCAGTTCAAAATAAATATCCCAGTCTATAGTGTGTTATAATTTGGGAGTCTAACTACTTAATTTAAGAGAATAAACTATAATTAGATTCTGTCCCTTATCCTTGTGCGCATCAATAAATGCAGTTAAACAAACTAAGGGTTAAGTTCACCCTTTCTAGGACATGCTAAATCATGCATATGTAAACTCTCTATTTGATGATTTAAAGTGTAGTTATAATAAGAACCATAAATTCAAAATAAATAAAGCAGAGGTAAGAATTCATTTAGATGAATTCTACACAATGGAGACAAATAGATTTATTACTTTGTTTTAATTAATTTTTGGATTTAATGATTTAAAGCATATAATTATTAAAGTCTTAATATATCATAAAAAGCATAAGTCATATCAGCATTAGTAGAGCATTATGCTCACCTAGGAATCTGTTAACAGAGTTTTGTGCTCACTTAGGATCTGTAAGTGGAGCATCTGCTCACCTAGGATTTTGTGGGATGTCATGAGACATCGAGTTATGCATACTTTTAACAAATAATTATGTGGTATATTCAGATGCATATACATATATTCAGTGGCATACAACATAATTTTATTTCAGTATTTACTTAGTTTCAGTTTTCTTACTATTTTTTGTTTTCAATACCTAGTTTTCAGTTATTGTTTTACCTCACTTTCAATTTTATGTCATTTTAGACTTTTTAGCTATTATAGTGATTATCTATAGTATTGCTTAATTTACTTGAATATTAAATCTTTAAAAATTATAACTATTTATAGTAGCTTTATATGTGTTAGACTCATTATTTAACATGTGATACTTTTGGGATCTGGCAATTTGCTAAATCAAGAGCAGTTTATGAAGCAGCCTTAGGAGGCTTCACAGGAGGTCTAGGAGGAATTTATGAAGCAATATTTGGCTCAACCTTCAGCCTTTACTTTTGGCTTAGTTTACTATTTTTGAGTGATATACTCTTTTTTCTGTCTTTTTAATTAAGTAAGCAGTCTGTAATAATTAAATTATGTATATTTTCTTTTTTTTTCTGAGATGAATATTTTACTTAGCTTCTATGATGAATGATCAGAATGAATGCTTTTAGCTTCTGCATTCTATTAGATTTTCTACTTGCATTTATTATTGTGATGTGATTAGCATATATAAAATGTTAATACTCATATATATTAGATTCTTATTTCAACACCACTCATAATTCTATGTACATAAGTACTTTATCTAATACTTAAGATAAGGACTTTACACTTGTCTTTTAAGGGTTAGTCCTCAGCTCTCTTTTTGGGGTTGAGTCCCAACAATTCAATCAGTAGTATTCAGGGAGGTTCAGCAGACCTTTTCCGAGTAACGCACCGTTGCACCACCAATTGTTCTTAAATTACCTCAGTTGCGTGTGGCGATGGGACGGGGCGTTACATCCATGGCCAATTGGCTCACTAAAATAATATGTAATAACCCTAGATTGTCACCTTAGTCAATTAGGGATTAATTAGGTCTTGATCTTAGTTCTATCACTCTAGTTAAGTCATTAAGATCTCACCCTGAAGTTCTAGTTCAAATCAGGTATCAAATAAATCAAACCCTGATTTTGAGGAATTTTAAGAACCCTGAGATTTGACCTATTTAAATTGACCTCAAATTAAAATCTAACTTTTCCATTGCGCTCATCACCCCCAAATTAATTAGGGGTGATGTTTTGGAAGCATTTGGAGGTCGTTAGGCAAATATTTTAATATATTTTAAATACTCCAAAAAATATAAAAATTAAATACTCATCGAAATCGAAATATATCTTTGTCGTTGCGTTCCTCACCCCTCAGTCAACTAGGGGTGAATTATTGGAAATTTTTGTAAATTGTTAATCATTTAATTTAATTAATAAAAATTGCATTTTTTTAATTTAAGTAATATTTTTCATTTTCGTTTAAATGGTGTCGTCTCCCCCATCCATCCGCACCGTTAGTATGGTGGAATTCCTCTGTGGCGCCTCATCCCGTCGTCGTGCACAACAAAGGAGTTTAGGGAATAATCACCCAAAATAGTTGGCAGCAAAACAGTGTGTTACTTGGGAAGGATTTCTAAACCTTCCCACATGCAAAAACTGAGAGTCTACACAAGGTAGAACTAAAGACTAATCTTTAAGACAAGTATTATACTTATCTTAAGTATTAGTTGGGATACTTATATACATTGAACTTGAAAAGAAAAAAAGAGCATTTCCAATGTATATGAGTACTATATATGAGCATTTGCTCCTGATCATATCACAATACTAAGTTTAAGTAGGAAATAATCAAAGTGTGGAAGCTAAAAGTATTCATCCAAATATTAATCACAGAGCTAACTAGAACATTCATCTCAGATTATACATCCAGATAATTATTACAAGCCATTATTCTAGAATAAAAATAATAGAAATAAAGGTCACTCAAGCTCACAAATAAAAGCAACTAGGAGAATAAAGCTCAGTCTTCTATTGCTCCATTGTATCCTCCTAAATCTTTTAAGTAACCTCCAATACTGGCTCACCAAACTTCTCTGTTGTGCGCGGCGGCGGGATGGGGTGCTACACCCTCGCGTCATCAAATCAACCGATCGGGTAGTCAAGATTGCACCTCCTTCGCATATGCTGCGCATGGCAGCTCACACGAACACACAGCTTCCTTGCCGACATGTGGCTCTTTTGACCTCTCTTGTTGGTATATGCGATTTGAACCCTGTGTAAGCCAAGAGAACTTCTAATCAGAGCTTAAGCAATATGAGCCATCAATTTGAGGTACTCCTGATCCCACTCAATTATTCACGTATGGAATGCAATCTTATTTCAATTTACTATTTCATATCTGGGATTGTTGATCGAGCGATTCTGATCGATCTCAACTAAAACTGATCGAGTGAATTTAGGGGTTTACTGACAGTAGCCTACAGTAGCCAAGTCCCTTCCCTATAAATAAGAATTAGGGTTATCTGTTGCCAATAGCATAGACCATCTCTATCGTAGATCCATTTATTGTGAAAAAACTCTCACCAAGATCTACCCAAATCCATGTGGGTCGAGTCCTCTCGTCACCGACAAGGTACTAAAAATGTCTGCCCTAGTTCCATTGGCTCGGTTGGTTTCGTAAATGAAGGAATCAGGGTCAAGCTGGGTCGACTCTAGCCCGACCCCCCATATTGAGGGACTGATGCATGGCGACTGCTGAGCTGTGGAGCCCGCTCGTGATGTACTGACGCTTCTACGGGTCCCACCTCTCTCTGTCGAGCCTTCTGCTGGTGGGGACCCATCATTCGGTCTATGGGTCCTGCCGGCTATGTGATTTAGAAATTTAAATTAAATTGCAAAATAAGAATTTACTTAATTTAAATGAATTCAATTAACCAAATCAAATTTATTAAATGGCAAATCTTCAATCAATTATACTTTTCAAACCATAAGTCCAAATATATTAAATATATATCTCATTTTAATCAAAAAAATAAGAGAAATATTATGGTAATCTCTAATTTACTATTAGATAAATATTTAACATACTGACATTTAGGACCCCGAATAAAGTTCTAATTAACCATAATCTTCAAACCTTCATAGATTTGCACCCACTGATTCATACATAGTCAATATGGGTCTCATTTTAATCAGGAGAATGTCAGCAGTTTTGTAATAGTATTAGTTTTGTTATTAAACTTGTAGTTTGACTAATGACTTTTGGGTACCATCACTAATTACCCTATTTGACCTATAAATTCAAATAGCTATAAATTATTCAATTTAGCTCCAAATTAGGTCATCCAATATATCACTTTGATCAAGAGAACCTAATTAACAGTAAATTGTAAGAAAATTTTTAGGTTTTGATGAGTAGATTTTCTAATTTGCCCTAATCACCCTAGAACTTAATTGGCTCATAGCTTAATCAAATGAGGCCCAATTTGGGTCTATTCCTAATTATAATACTCAGTATATTATAGGAAATCTATAGTAATTGATTCTACTAAATTTGGACACTATTTGAGAAAGTTATGTTTTGACCCATTTATAAACCTCCTAATTTCATTTTTTAAACCCCAAACTCGTTTTAGCTATAACTTGACCAATAGATATCAGAATTTAGTCATTTTTGGTTCTATGGAATCTCTTGACAATAAATAACAATAAACTGACTAAATTATTAAATTTCACTAAGTAAATTACTGAATTGCCTTTATGAGCTAAAACCTTAAATTGAGCTTACAATACTTAATCCTTATCCAAATTTGATGTACTTACTGTCTAACTTCACATTAGGTAATAAGTAATCATTTAACACTAATAAATTTCAATTTAAAACCCTAAATTAAAAAGTAGTATTTTAGACCCTTAAGTAGGGGGAAAACGATCATTTTGCCCAAATTTAGGTTTAAGTGTCCTTAAACTTTAAAATCTTAATCAAATCACTAAAATCATTAAATAAAGTAATTTAAATTCAATTTTAAGTTATTTAAGTTTATTAATTAAATTTCTAAATAAAACTTTAAATTTCATCTTACAATATTTCTACGTAATTATCAAGTTCATGGTGTGAGATTCATATCACATCATGTCATCAATAAGCCTTTTAAATTGATAATTAAGTACACTTAAGATCTAATTAATTTTAATGCATAGTAATGCAAATCATTTTGTAGGATTTTTCTTTAACTTTAGGATCCTCTTCCTTAGGAATTAAGCATAGAAATATGTTAGAATTCATTCATTGGGTAAATACGTTACTCAATGGATGAAACTTTGGTTTTATAGCTTTCTAAAATTTCAACCTTTATTTATAATTATTTTGTATTTTAACTTTAGATTTAGATTAGAGATCCATCCTATTAAGTTCTAATTTTACTTAATATAATTTGCCTTAATCTTTAATCCGTGAGATTTGGGTTTTTAAACCCTAGCCTTTAGGATCACCTTTGAATTAAGTGATTAAACCTCAATATTTGGAATTAAATTCTTCATACCTCAATCTTAGTTTATCTCAATCAAGATTAGTTTGCGTTGCTGAAAAAATTATAAAATTAGGACTAATAATTAATTATTTGACTTATGTAGGCGACATTTTGATTTGAATTAGAACTAATTAGGTTCTATTGTTTAATTTGTAAGGCCGTGAATCTAAGTTTATACTAGATAGTAGAATATTGAAGATCTTGAGCTTGTATAAACTTAGAATAGTTAGAATAGTTAAATTAGAGAACAATAGATATCACATGTGTTTTAGTTGAGTCTCTTACTTACTATTGAATTTTGTTGCTTTGCATTCCTTGTATTTTGAGCCTTTTTACATTGAGCATAACATACAAGATAACTTTGATGCATGAAACAAAAATATTGAAAATTAGGATAACATTTGTATTATGTTCATTTATGGATGGATATTTGTGCACTTTTACTACCAATAGATATGTGGTAAGGAGAAAAAATGATTACTTAACACATACTCATTGAGGAGAGTTGTGTTAAGTTGGAACCCGCTTTAGTCTTGCAGACACGCTTGACTCCTTAGTTACTTCTGAATGTGTCCATGAAAGTAAAGTAAAATAATTAAAACTTACTGCATATATGTATTTTTGCCTCTTCAATTCAGTATTATTATTTCTGCCCTTAGCTTTGATAAGCTAAGTGATATACATGCTTCAGTTCAGTGGCTTATTAGCCAATTCTTCTAATATGGTAGATTTTACATATTATTCTTTATTTACTGCTTCCTGCTTACCTCTACTATAGTTTAGTACTTATTTATTTACTTACATATGTTAGGATGCTAGTCTTGCTTGCTTACTTATATGTATCACATTTTAATTTTCCTTATGTTAATATATATAATTTTATATGATCATAAGCATATTAAGATGAGTTTTCTTTTCAGTATTTACAATTATTTTGTACTTATATAAATGCCTAACCTTATTACAGCTTTGGGTGGAGGTATGCGCTTTACTTCCTTTTGCTTAAGTTATAAATATGTTATTTATATATTTCTCTTATTCTTTCATAGCTTATTGTACCTATTTATGCTTATTTAGTCATTTAGTTAATGGTGATATCTTAAAAAAATTTGAAGCTAATATCAGTCTAATATGTACTTAGACAATTTGTCTAATCGTATTTTCTTTTTTTTTGCTGGGGCCCTATCATTGTGAAAATGACAATGGCTGATTCCAAGATGTTTGAGATAGTTGGGCCTTCTAAAGAGCTTGTTCATAAGGAAGAACATGCTACTACCAAAGATCATTAGCTTTTATTTCTTATTTATTAGTGAGATTGAGTGTTTTTCTTTCATTTTAGTTAAGCTTTTAATGTTGTAATAGTATAATTTATATTTGTATTTTTTTTTACTGTATATTTGTTCTGAGTTGAATATATATTTTTTCTAAATTATGATAAAATGGATGGGTATATTTTTCTTACTTCCGTACTCTGATATTCATGTATGATTGTTTAGTGAAATATTCCAGTTCTGGGACAAATTCCTTAGTTATAAAGGATTATAGTGAAAACCTAATCTGACTATAAATGAGAAACTTGTCATTTAGTGACAACTTCACCATAGTTATGTTAATTTAAGTGTTAACAGGACTATGGCGGAGCTGGGGTGCCACATAAGATTCCTCTTTAGACATGGCACATGTTTAACATCTCTTAGCTTTCAAAATGCACCGCTTGGTAGCTGAACATCCACATCACCTTTGCCAATAATATTGCATGCCTTATCATCTCCTAGATATACCTTACTCAAGTCACCCCTTATGTAATTCTTGAATGCATCCCTCATAAGAGTGGGATGAAAGGATGCGCCCGAGTCCACCACCCAGGACTCTATGTTAACAAGTGAAATGATCAAAGCATCCTGATCTTCTTAAGCTAACACATTCGCAGTGGTGCACATTATTTTTCCCCTACTACTTGGCTTCTTTAGTGTAAGGTATTCCTTCTTGAATTGACCCACCTTTCCACAATTCCAGTAATCTGGCTTTGCCTTTTTGATTCTTGATTTTTCTCATCTAACCATAGAATTGTTTCTATTATGTATTCAGTCTGCATGTCTACCTCTGATTTTAGCATTCAAAACTAAAGTAGATGCTTCTCCATGGGATCTCTTCTTCACCTCTTCATTCAGCACTAGCCCAATAATTTTGTTAAATTTAAATGATACATTTCCTAATGAATTACTGATGGTTGTAACCAGCCCATATCAACTATCTGGCAATGATGAGAGGAATAGCATAGCTCAAACCTTGTTATCAAACTTGATGCCCACCTAATTCAACTAGCTAGTCATAGTGTTGAACCCATTCATATGTTTAGTCATTGAATGGTCATCTATCATCTTCATATTGAACAGTCTCATCATTAGAAAAACTTTGTTAGAAGTTGAGGGCTTCTCATACATTCTTATCTGATTGAGCATGCATTAGATCTATAATATTTTTCTTATTAACAATATTAAATGTAACAGAAGAATACAATGAGGGATGAATCAAACCTAATGCGGTTCTATCGATAACCTCCCATTCTTCATCAGTTATAGTCGCTGATTTTTTGTCGGTTCCACTTAATGGTTGATACAATTTTTTTTTATAGAGCAAATCCTCCATTTTCATTTTCTAGAAAGCAAAGTTCGTACTGTTGAACTTTTCTATCTTATGTCTCATCTCGTCAGCCATTGCTCCCACTCAAACAGCAAATCCTAGATCAACAAAAAATAGACGGAGTAACATTGCTCTTATACTACTTGTTCTAAAAAACTGAGCACCACAGCGGAAGCAATTTGCGCTCGAGGATTGGGGATGTGTTGACGATTACTAAGCAACACATGAAATTACAAACACATGAAAATGTAGATCATAGCACATACACATGCATCAAATCACAAGCACATCCAACAACAAAGATTTACATGGAAAACTCAAGAATGGGAAAACTTTGGAGCCACACCACAAAGAAATTTTGACTAGGAATCTCAAAAAATACATAATTACAAAGAGCTTCACCTTAGCAATGAACACTAGCTCTTACTCTATGATGAAGGAGAGAGAAGCAGCCACCACCTGGAGGGTTTTCTCCAACATGCAAAGCTTCCTTGCATAGCAGCTTTCTCTTAGGGTTCTTCCTTGGAATCTCCTCCAACATCAGTCAAAGCTCTATTTTGCTCTTGCCAATACTTAGAAAATATCTCCAAGATGTTTCCTTAAGTATCCATCCAATATTCGGACCCCAAAAAGTTTAAAATCGCCCCTCAAAACACTTAGGACGATGCCTAAATTTGGGCTAATTTCCTCCAAGCACTACGGCGCACCGTAGCGCCTGCGTCTCGAACAGGCTGGAGCTATGGCGCGCCATAATGCCCCTGCCTCGAATAGACTGGTGCTATGGCTCGTTGTAGCGCCTCCCGCTGAGGCGCTATAACAACCCAGGTTGTTACTTTGCTCAATTAAGACTAATCTAAGTCTTAATTAAGGTTCTAAGTCACTAATTAAGTAATTTAGAACTTGCCTCTGAAACCTAGGTCAAACCAGAAGTCAACAAAGTCAAATCTGAAATTCTGAAAAATCCTAAACCCTAGAAAATTGACTTTTTATTTATACCTCAAATTGAAAATCTGACTTCGCCATTGCACTCAGAACACCCAAATTAGCTAGGGGTGAAATTTTGGAAGCATTTGGAAGTCGTTGAATTTTCGCCGAATATTTTAATATTATTTAAATACCTGAAAATTTGAATAATTAAATACTCGTCGGATCAAAAATCCGATCGCACCATTACGTTCCTCATCCCTCAATTAGCTAGGGGTGATTTATTTGGAATTTTTGGAATACATTAAATTAATTAAATGCAAATAATATAAATGGTATAGATTAATTAATTTATTAATTATAATTTATATTATAAAAAGGAACCCACGGTTTAAAGTTAAATGGGTCGATCGGTTCAATCGAACCGGTCGATTGGACCGTTCCAATTAAACCGCGTGAAGTCATCTTCCTCGCGTGTCTACTTCCAGCGTCAGCACCTGTCGAGCGCCAATGCACGCGGCAAAGCTTCGCAAGCCGTCTGCCCACCGCTGCATTAAAGAACAATGATCCTTCCCTTTATCTTCATCTTGAAGAATGAAAAGCTTCTTGGACCCATCGAAATCCAAAAGTAAAGGCATAGAGGAGTTTGATCTGGTTAACCTAATTTGCGCCAATCCCTCCAGGTACCCATCTCCTCCGATTTTACACTTCGGCAAACTCCTCTCTAGTTGATTTGATGATTATAAATGTTCATGCATCATAATTGTTTGCACTCCATTTTGTTTTGATGTTCAATTTTTGAATCAAATGAAGTACTTCACGTCTCTATTGTAATGAATTTGATCGAATCTCTTATACAAATTGCTGCTATTGTTATTTGAATTATGTGATTTGAATTATGGAATATTAGGAAAAAGAAGAATGAATCTAATCTCAATCAATGTATCAATATTAATTATGTTCATATTTCCATGAAGCTTCAGATAATTGTTGTGAGTTCGTAAGAAAAATAAGGATAGATCGATGCTGAGTAGTGAGGTAAATCAATTGCTTGTTTCGATACCTTTTTAGTTGGGTCAGTCTTGCGAATTAGGGCAACCGTGTCCTTGCAGTAGAATTGAGAGAAGAAGGAGTATAGGAGCTCGATCGAGAGACCGGAACGTGGGCTCTCGATCAAGCTTGGATTGAAGTCCCAGAAACCTTCGTGCGCCGAGTCCAGTGATGCCCTAGTTCGTTTTTCTCCGTCGCCTGGCAAGAAGCCGACGAATCGCCCTCATAACGGGTCGGGATATTCTTCCGTCCCGAACCCGCGAATGCAGGTCTCGGATAAGAGGTGGGGCCGAGCGCTGTTAAGAGTAAATAATTATAATTATAAATATATAGTTTATCTATGCAAATTAAATTAAATCTCAATTTTTAAATATTAATATCTTATTAATTATAAGTCCCAAATCTACAAATAAATATATCAAATTGATCAGAAAAATATGAGAAATTTATTGATGCCAATAATTTTGCAATTGGACCAGTATTTAGCAAAATAATATTTATGATTTAATTAAGTTCAAATCTATGTCACAAAATTTCATTTAACCATAACTTTGTGTAGGTTAATTCAAACATACCCAATATGGGTCTTAAAGTGATCAGAAAACCCTAATGATTAATTTAGTAGTATTCAATTTTTTATTTGGAGTAGTTTTTGCCTAATCACTTTTAGGACCTAACCCTAATTATCCTAATTAGACCTAGAACTTCAATTGACCATAACTTGGTCAATTGAGCTCCAAATTTAATGATCCAAATATCAATTTAGATCAGAAGAACTTAATTAACAGTAATATGTAGAAATATTTTAATTTCAACGGTTAGATTTGCTAATCACCCTTAATTACTCTAAATCTTGATTAGTGAATATTAGCAAATCTAGTAATCCAAATTGAGTGATTTAAGTTTCAAAGGACTCATAGAGTCATTTAAAACCTAGCTGTAAGGTTAGATTAATGTTTGAGTGATTAATTTTACTAATCACTCACTAATCACCCTAAATCCTAATTAGGTCGTAACTTAGTCAAATTAGATCCAAATTGAGCCTACCACATGTCATTATAATCAGTGGACTATTTGTAAATCATAGCTACTGATTTTACTCAATTTGGGCACTAATTGGCAAAGTTAGGATTTTTTACTCATAATTAAGAATTTCTTAATCACCCTTTTAACCCTAAATCTTGTATTGGCCATAACTTGGCCAATACTTATTAGAATTTAGCAAATTTAGATTCTATGGAAAGCTTAGGCAGTAAAGAACAATAATCTGAAAGAAAATTTAACTTTCACTTAACCAAATTACTAATTTTCCCTTATGAGTCAAATTCACTAATTTGATCTTATATGGCTTAATAATCACCCAAAATTAATTTAGTTGTTGTTTAATCTTACATTAGACAGTAAGAAATATTTTCCAAAAGAAAATTTTAGAATTTAGAGCCCTAGATCAAAATTTGATCTTTTGAACCCTTAAGTGGGGGCAAAATTATCATTTTGCCCAAATTTAGGGTTTAGCCTTTAAAAGCCCTAAATTCAATTTCTAATCACTAAAATCAATAAATAGAATGATTTAGAACTGAAATTAATCAAATTCAAGTCTAAATTAGATTTTGATTAGAATCTCAAAATTTGCTCCTTAAGAAAATTCCTAAGTAAATTTGAGTGTTCTTCTTTCCTTAATCACTCTTAGATCATACCTTAGGTCTTATAATATTAGTCAGGATGTGCATCTTGAGAGATACTCTTAGTAATTAAGAGCCTTATTTCCTAAGATTAAGAATAGATCTTAAGTTAGAATTCATCTATTGAGTAAATGGGGTTACTCAGTTAGATGAAACCTTGAGTTTACTAGTTTTTAGATTTTCTTAGTTTATTAAATGATTATTTGATCTTTAAACCCTAGAATTAAGAATAAAGATCTATCCTAATGAACTGATTTATCATTAGGACTTGCCTTAACTTAATCTGTGAGATTTGGGTTCTAAACTTAGACCCTTAGATTATACATTTAGATTAAGTGATTAGACCCCATCATCTGGAGTCTAATTCTTAATATTTTCATCTTGATTTGGCTAATCAAGATGAGGTTGGGATGAATTAAAATACAAAATTAGGTCGATGATTTATTCATTTTAACCAAATAGTCGTCTTTTGATTAAGTTATAATTAGGACTTGGCCAGTCCTAATTATCTTCAACTAGTATGATTCGTGATTCTAAGTTACAGAATGTGTAAGAATTGATGATTCTGAAATTTATGTAACTTAGAGTAGATAGAACGAATAAAGTAGATAACAACAGATATCACCTGTATTTTAGATAGAGTTTCTTGCACTTTGATTTTGATGCTTCGCTTTCCTTGATTTTGAGCCTTATACCTTGAACATGTATTATGTACTTAAGATATTTGAGAAATATCTTATGTCAACTTTGAATATTCATTAACAGCATTATGTTTTCATTTCACAAGTGGTTTGTAAGGTGTAGCTTGATTAGTATACCTCTTCAATCAACTCGTTCGGGGTCGGCAACCTTTCGAGGGTTTAATGTCCGACAGTCTATTGGCCATGCCTAGTCCGAGTGGTAGGATGGATAGACTCTCGCCCTACTGACTATAGAGTCAGGATTCTGATATGGATATACAAATTCAAGTACACTTACATTCAGTTCAGAGTTTCTTAACTCATCAGGCTAAAATTTACTATGTTTGTGTTCAGTTTGGGTGACTTAGATAGTCATTGCAGTTTCAATTTTTAATTACTATTTTACTTGCAAATACTGCATTGTAGCATTATTTTACTTACAGCTTTCCTGCACGTATTATAGGATGCTAGTTTTACTTACTGTTTCATATGCTCACCTAGGATGTTAGTGTTTTCAGTTTTTCACTGTTCAAATTCTGTATGTCACCTAGCATAATCTGTTTGATCATAAGCATGTTTAGGTTGTACTTTTCTTACAGTTTTGTTTAATCTTTTGCTTACCTATCTTTGTTGCAGTTGCTTGGAGGAGGTATGTATTACTTCCTAGTTGCTTTAATTATAAAGTGTTTGTTTATAACTTTATACTGTTCTTTTTGTACGCTTTTATGCACCTATTTGTTTCAGTTTCTGGTTGATTGTGATATTCAAGTAACCTAATAAAATTGTTTGCCCTAAAATGTACTTAGACATATTGTCTAACCAGTTTTTCTTTTGTTGGCTGGGGCCCTACCATTATGAAACTGATAATGGTAGGCTCTGAGTTTGTTGGAGCAGCAGATCCAGTGGAGAGCTTACCATTGGAGGAGGAGCCCGTTCCTGAAGATCTGTAGTTTTAGTTTTCTTTCTTACAGTGAGATTGAGAGTTTCCTTTCAGTTCTTTTATACTTATTAATTGTTGTAATAATACAGGTTCATATTTCTCTTTCAGCACTTTACTTATTCTGTATTGTTGTATTTATACTGTATTGGATAAATGTTATATTTTTATGATTTTCGCACTCTGAGTTCTTGTATGATCATTTAGTGATGATATTTTGGATTGAATGGCAAAATCCTTATTTAAGTTGGATTAGAACATGAGTCTAATTCAATTTTAAGTGGGGACCTTGTCATTTGGTGACCCCTCCACCGTAATCATGTTAACTTAAGGGTTAACAGGACCACGGTGGGGTAGGGCCGCCATAGGCGCGCTGTAGCGCCTCCCGCTGAGGCGCGCTGTAGCGCCTCCTGCTGGGGCTTTCTGCCAAGGCGCGCTATAGCTCCCTGGCCTCGGTCTGCTGGGCGCCATGGCGCGCTGCAATCTTGGACTCTTCTCTAACTTGTCCCGTATCACCTCGGAACTTCCCGGAAGTCCACCAGAGCACCAATAGCATCTCCATGATGATCTGAATGGTCTCCACACCCTAAAATCTCATTTTTTTAAATACCATTTTGCTTTCTCTCTGATATAAAATCATAATGAATTTCATAAACTACTATTTTCTTATCCTAGTTGTTGGAGTGATGATGATGGATGTTCTTTATAAGGGTGAGTATTACAACTTGTAATGTTTGGCTAGAGCAAAAAGTAGAAGATTTAGAAAGAAAAAAAAAATTGCTTGTGCCACTACTCTTTACAAAAGTACACTCTTAATCTCATATATTGAATGCTTCTGTATAGTGGCTACGATTACTGTAGCCATTTTTTCAACTCCTCTAATCTAGAATCAAAACGGGCGGCTATTCTCTTAATGCATACATATGGATGGCTTATGATGTCTAAAGTTGCACATATATTACCATTTTATGGCTTTCTATATGAGGTGAAGGAAGCATTGCTGTTGCAGTTTGTGTATAGCAGGTGTTGTAGTTGATGCTTCTTGGGCAGCTGCAAGTTCAGACTAAAATGAATGTTCTTTTGGTGTAATAGATATACTTCTTCTGATATTATATCGGGCTAATCTCTTCCTCAGTTATAATAATAATAATAATAATAAAATTAAGATAATTTGTCGCAATCTAAAGAGAAGTTTTGCGCATGCCAATAATTAATTTGAAGCAAGTTTGGATCCCATCCGTCTTGGGATTTGTCTTTGCCTTTATGAGAAAAAACATTGAAAAAGTCGCATTGCAAAATTAGCTGCCATTTAAGCCTAAACAATTATGTACATGACTTTTGTGACCTCGTTAAATTCAAAGTTTGGGCCATAATTCTTTTTTTTTTTTTTCTTTTTTTTTATATATTTATTCAAATAAAAAATGAATTGTACCAATCATATATTATTATATTCTCATCTTAGTATGTATATAGTTAGGTAAGTATAGCACGAAAACCCAATGCATTGATCACAAATACAAATTTTCTCAGGGCTCGTGCCCAATCAATCAAACATAAATGTCTTTAGCAAAAAGAAAAAATTACATAAGAGAGAGAGATTAGAAATTTGTAGAAATCAAAACAGCCGCTACTTCCATTTGGTAAGCAGCACTTATATGCCGCCAACAGCCGCACCCATGTACTTTTATGCCATACCCATGACTGTCAACAGAAAGTTGGAGAGCTATCAAGCACCGTAGTCTTAGCTTGAGTTAAAGCGATAGTACGCGGGTTAAAATGGCATGAGTTGTTGAATCCGCTGATAAAAATCTCACTAATAAATGAACAAGTTGTTACTGCCACTTAGATCCCACAGATTGCCAAGCCACAGACCACCAACAATATAACCGAGAGTTAGAGTTCAGTTTAATATAGTTAGAGACTTTGAAAGCTTTTGAAGCATGGCCACATTGAGATACCCATCCCTCCAAACTGTTATAAAGTAGTTGTTTTGTTACAACTGATCAAATGTAGTTTCCAATTGTTATGATCACCATCAAATAAAATTGCAAGCATTTGAATTTTAATGATTGAGGCCTAACAATGAACTCATTTAACACAGTACGTTATGAGATTCCAAACTGAGAATTTAAGCAATTGGAATCTCACTACAAAAGTAGAAAAAATTTTGCTCTATCTAGTTTGCTATTTAGTGACTTTACCCTAGAGAGAAGCAAAATTTGTTGCCTTTAAATTATTGCTTGACATGGGTATGTAAAAGGCAAACAAAGGTGCTGGAGCATGGAAAGATCCCTAAGGATAGGGATGTTTGTTAGAGAAAGTAATACTCGAGGTCATTAAGTTGATTTGAAGCCTTGCACATCGTTTGAAATTATCAAGTATATTAATGGAGGAAACAATTGTCATACCAAAGCAAAAAAGATAATCTACATTGAGCAAGTGTAAGCATTTGAATTTTTCATTTGTCTATGGTACGAAAGAGCCTTGAGCAACTGCATTGTTAAACTTAATGGATAACCCATCCATAGCTATTGTGGATAAATATGGTGAAAGTTGGCATCCTTGCCTAATACCATTCGAGGATTTGAATTACTCGTGGAGTATGACATTCAAAATAATTGAGTAATTAGTGTGGTTAATACATGCATCAATACAATTGATAAATTGATTCGGAAAACCTCTAGCTTTCAATCTTTCAATAATGAAATCATATTTAACTGTATCTAAGGCTTATTTTGATATCAAGTTTGGCATAAAAATATTTACCTCTTCCTTTCTTGAAGTTGTTCAGAATTTCAGCAACTAATAAATAATTTTCAATTATGACCCTTCCTTAAATAAAAGTTGATTGAGCTATATCAATGATAAGTGGAAGATGAGTCTTAATCTTTGAGGCAATAAGTTTAGCAATAAGTTTGTAACCAATATTACAGAGGGATATCGATCTAAGGTCTTGAATGGAATTAACAAGCTATGTTTTTGGTATAAGAGTGATAACAGTATGCGATACCATAGCTGAAAGCTTAGCTCGAGAGAGAAGACAATTTATGACCACGCGAATTTAAGGCTTACCAGTTCCCAATTGAGCCTAAAAAACTTTGAATATCATAGCATGATTAGTTGTGCTTTAGACATATACATACGGTCACTCTTTTGTCACATTTGTAGAATTAGATAACATGGCTCGTGTGAAACTGCAAAATGGTATGTTCTCGTATTCTATAGCGCAAAAATAAGTAGAGTGAAACACCAAACAAATATTTGTCATATTTCATTGGTCTGTCATATTTATAGAATTGGATAACTTTGCTTGTACAAAAATGTAAAAGGGTGTGTTCTCTAATTCTTGTGCATGATAATACTTACTGTTAAATAAAGAAAAGTGTTTAAATTATGAGACATAATCAGATTATGCATGCATGTATGTTTACTTTCACATAAGGGTAAATTAATCAGAAACAAAATTTATTGTAGAATAAGATACATATTTTAGGCATAGTCACTGTGGCTATGTAATACATATTTCATCTCAATTTTAGGTACAATCCTCGTAGGCCTGTATATTTCAATTAGTTTCAGGTAGGTCCTAGTAGACCTGTACATTTTAGATCGTTTTCAGGTACGATCCTTGTAGACCTATACATTTCATTTCAATTCAGTTCACATATTGTTCTTCACAAATTACACATTGCTACTTTATTACATGTATAGTTTTATTTGCTTTCAGTTCAATTTTTATTATAGTACATCATTTACAATTTTGGTTCAAGTAGTATTTATCATGTTTCCTATTGAGAATATTTTACAATCAATTTATTACTTTTTGCAATACTGCATATGCATATTTATTTGCAGACTTAATAGTTATTCTAGGATTTGCTTAGTGACATTCTATTTGATGCTTTTACTATACTTCTTTCAGTTTATAGCCTTATTTACTACAGTCATTTCAGTTTACCGTATTACTTTAATATAAATGTGATATCCTAGAAGAAATATATTAAAAGCCTAAAATGTACTTAAATGAAAGTCTAATCAAATTTCTACTTTCTTTTGTTGTCCCTTGATGAAATCGAAAGTCAAATCTATTGGAGATATAGCTTTTGAGGAGCCAATTCAGAAGGAGTCAGTTGCATAGGCTCTTTTATTTTAGCATTTAACTTTCTTAGTGAGGATGAGAGACTTTTATTTGTACTTTAGATGTAATTAAGTGGTCGTTTGGTTCAAAGTAGAACTAGGGTGAAAAAAGTTTCGGGTAAAGTGAGATTACATGCATTTAGTTTAAAGTAAAATTGATGAAAAACTTTTACAATGTAATTCAATTTAATGCTCGTATATAAGGTAATGGAGTAATGCAGTTACCCTTGAATCGGGCGTAACTCAATATTACAATATTTCGACAGAGAAGCCGAACGAATAAGACACGAGTAGCGAGAAGACCTCGCAGGCCGAGCGACTGTGATGTGAAACCTCCTTCTCTGGCAACAAATCAAATGATTTGCTCGTTTGATCGTTCTAATGAATCATCGAATCGTTTGTTCAGACGATCGATTTGTTCGATCTAACGAATCCTATTTGTTTCCTTTGATAAACCAAAATTTTAAAAAATAATAATAAGAAAAAATCTTAGGGTAATCTTACCCCTCCTAATCTACTCAAAACACCACATTCTTGGATTATTGCATTCCAAACAAAAAAAATTTAAATTAATCTGATTACACTGTAATCAAGTTACTTTACACTCAGATTTCAAATTTTCCCATGTCAAACAGCCCCTAAATTTATGTATCCCTATGTAGTTTATTTTTATTTTCTGAAGTGCTTGTATGTATTTTCAGTTCTTTATGAATATATTAGATTGTGGATGTTACATTTCTTCTTTAGTTATTATATGTAATTGTCATTGTGTTTTCACCTCAATATAATTCTTGGAAAATGTAACCCTTATATTGGATTAGTACATTTGATTCAATATGAAGAGCCGCATTAACATCTAATGTTGGTTTAGTCTCTCTAACACAACATCGGGCCATTACATACTACGACCAAATAAGATGATGAAGAGTTGGTGCTCTTCACAGGGTCGGAGGGCAAGTTCCGCTTAAACCTTGGCCGCTTAATAGATATTGTTTTTTTGGTGAGCAACCATTTTGTGTACAGCTATTCTGAGTCTTGAGCCTATAGTGAATATACACATTATTATGTGACATTTTGCAATTGCTGGTTTTGCAAGCTGTTTGGAGATGGATCTAGTTGTGTTGTCTAATCAAATTTATGGTCTTCTTCTAATTTGATTGCTAGTTCCTTCTTGCGTTGTGTTGTTAACTTTCTGTTTTTGAGAGTTGTAATTTATCAATCTTATATGTGCTGAGTTTTATTGTCGTTGATTTTTTTCTCACACTAATTGTTGTTGGGTGCTTTTAGGGATGCACTATGTCTTTTCAATGCTATCAAGCTTTATATATACTCTTTCCATGTATATACATTTATCTCGCTCAAATAATTCACAAAAAAAAAAAGCATTCTTAGAACTGAGTCAACTGGTTGGCCGCTTTATGGGTTGAACCATCCAATTACACGGTTCAATATAGGTTATGTAACATAAGTTTAACATTGGGTAAACTTCTTTATTACTTGAATCCTTATTTCTTAATCTAGCTTAGGTTAGAGTCAAATGTTTCTATTCCAAAACTATATTAAATTTTTCATGAACTTTATTAGGGCTGCATTGCACCTTAATAAATTTGATTGTGTCTTGTTCAACACATATCTTTCTTAAGTATATAATTTTGTGGCATGTATGTAAGGTTGTATTTAACCATATAAGCTTGGACTCGCATTCCTTAGACTAGCATGATTAGGGTTGTGAATACGCTTACCCATGTTTAATTAGACTTCACATGAGCTTACTTATAATTAATAATGATTATAATTATGTTGCTTAAGGATTATTTAGTATGCATCTTATTTAGATCTAATGGATTGAAAGCATGTATAATACCTCTTATGAATTTAATTTGTTGTTCATAAAACATGAAATCCATGTGGTTTATGTTATATTTCATGTTTAATTATGATATTCATAAGATAGATTAGACATTATGTATTATCATAATATTATGTTTAAGAATGATTAATGAACATCTTGCTTGGTTTCCAAGGAGTGTTGCATATATGAAAGGTGGGACGCATCTAGAGAGCTAGGCGCTACAGCGCACCGCACCGCGCCTTAAGGGAAATGCAGAGCCAGATCATTTAATGATGAAAAAACCTGGGCGCCACGACACGCCCCAATGCTTGCCATTCTAAAAAAAGTGATTCCAATGGGCAGAATGATTGATAGAGTGTATTTAATGAACCTTTTCAACTCCTGAAATTAGTTGGGAGTTATTTGAGACCCCTTAAACTCCTAGGCAGTTTAATTACTGCAAAATATAGAGAACAAAAATGTAATCAATAATAAAAGCCAAAGAGTTGACAGAATTAATTCCCCCATTCATCCCCCTAGGTTAAGGGAGAGGGGACTATTTAAGGAAACACATCAATGAGGACAGAAGAATCTTTTGGATAGGAAAAGAAAACTATAGCAACCAGAGAAATAATCTTGAGAGTTTTTTGTAGAAAGGGCATGCAGCAGGGAAAGAGAAATTCAAAGGCTACTAGTACCAAGGAAGAAGTTCAACGAACATGAAGGAAAGAAAGTCGAGGAGAACATACAAGCTGTTTTTTAGTATTGTATTTTTGACTTAGTTCCTATTTTTATTCATTTTTCTTGTAAGAACAAAATGAGTTTTTTGTGCGTTATTTGCATTTATCTATGTGCTTTATTTGTATTGGCAACCTAAACCCCCTTCTTTAAGGATGGATAGACTCAAAACTATGGTCTGTGAATGTTTGTGTGCATGAATCTAATATTTTAATCCAATGAAATTTTATTTAACATTTTGTGGTGAGAAATCCTCACATCCTTTATGAATAAAATGAAAGAAACAAAATGTAAATATTTAAACAGATAAATCTTCACAAATATTGATGCTCATGACTGGACTTTAATAAGTAAACTTGATGCATATTCACAACGAATGAAATGAAATAAATTTGCAATGTTTCATGCTCGTTATTTGCTTAAGATCAAGAATCAGTTGCATTAGAGATGTGAATAACATCACAAGAAATCATTTGAGCTCCATTGCTCTATTTATGACTTAAATAAAGAAAATATGCATGTTAAGTTGTGAACAAATTGACACAAGTTCACAGAACTTCATTGTTCATTTCCACATTTAGGTTTAGAAATTTGGTGCAAGTGAGCCGAGGGTAATTTATTAAGTAATTCACAGAGTTTCTATGGCGACCCTCACCCTTAACCCTCAATAGATTTGGATTAAGGGTAGAGTGTCACTCTGGTTAACCCCTCACTTAGCATTGGATTAGGATAAACTCCACAATCCACCTGATTAGAGAAAGGTTAACTCAGAATCAATCAAGCAGTCACTATATAAGTAAAAAAACAGAGTGCGGAAGTGATAAATAAATGACATCCAAGCATCATAATGTATATAAGAAAAGAAATATAACTCAGAAAAGTAGCATAGTAAAATCTGAACACACAGTCATAGGTACCTGTATTATTACATCAATTAAAGTTTAACAAACTAAATGTTCAAAATCCACTCATCCTCACAGGCAATAAATGACTAGATATCTTCTCGCCCCAACTGTTGCGCCTCCTCTAAGTAAAGCTCCTCCTCGGGTGCAGGCTCCTCAAACTGCTCTAAGCCTGACATTGTCGGTTTCATAATGTAGGGCCCCAGCCAAAAAAGAGAAAATCTGATTAGACAATTGTCTAAGTACATTTTAAGCTGATTATTAATAAGGTTATATAATATCACCAATTTATCATTTATTTCTAGGCATGATGTGTAAATACAGGAGTAGTAAGCAACACAAATAAAAAGGCAAGCTATAGACTATGATCTATAGTATAAACAAGGCAAACAAAAGAGGCTGAAGCATGCCTCACATAACAAGTAAACAAGGAAAGGCATATGAGTGTAAATATAACTGAATAAATACTGGAAGAAAAATTCTACATCCTAACATGCTGGTGATCAATAAAAGTAATATGCCAATTAAAAATGAATAACTCAGTAGTGATATATACATATAGCAGCAAGAGTCTAACATCAAAAATATATATAAAGCAGTATAAGGAAATAGCTGACTGAAAAAAAAAAAGAATATACTGAAATAACCACAACTGCATATAAATCTATAATACGTCAACTGCTATACAGAAAAGAGCTACACTAGCTCGCCAAAAGAAACTGAAGATCTTAGCATGATACGACTAGGGCTACTCCTAGCTCGATACGACTAAGCCAACAACAGCCACATATATGGCCCTAACATAATACGACTAGGGCTACTCCTAGCTCGATACGGTTAGGTCACTAACTATCATACCGAAATATCCTAGCACAGTATGACTAGGGCAACTCCTAACACGATATGGCTAGGGCAACATTCGGTCTGATCAAAAGAAAACCACTGAGAGGCAGCTCAATCACATCACTTTATTATCATTTCACCTATTTACTTAAATATTTTCATAAGGAATCTAAGGAATCTCCATAATTTCCTAACATTTTATTTATGCATCAAATGTCTTATATGATATGTTCAAAAAAAATATAAGGCACAAAAATACAAGGTATGCGTAGCAATAAATAACAAGTAAGCAAGAGACTCGACTACATATGGTGATATCATTTGTTTTCTACTTAACCATTCTAACTATTCCAAAATTACACAAGTTCAGGATCACCATTTTCCTACTATCGAGTGTAATTTGGAAACTCGTCCTTATAAGTTAAAAGGATTAGAACTGATCGGGTTCTAATCTAGATCAATCAGATAGACGACTATGAATTAAACAAATAAATCATACGTCTTAATTTTGTGAATTTAGACGTTCTAACTAAGATCTGATTAAGATCTTCTACACCTATAGATTATGGATTAAACACTATGAGATTTTAGATTTAATCACATAATCCAAACTGGATAAGACCTAAGTTCTAGGTTTTATACTATAAGTGATCTACTAGTTAAGGCAGATCCTATTAAGTAATCAAACTTAATAGGATGAATCTCTTATCTTAAATCTAAAGTTAAAAGATAAACTAATCAAAATGGGTTGTAAAATAAAATAATATCTAGAAACTACTAAAACTAAGGTTTCACCCATATGGTAGCTCAATTTACCCAATGAATGAACTCTAACCTAGGATCTAGTCCTAATCTCATGAAAGGTCCTTAAGGTGGGGTGCTTAAGACCTAGGAAAAATTACTGAAATTCAATTTAATGACTTGTTTTATTTACTTATATGGTACTAATATTATTACATTATTAATCCTAGTATTCTAAGATTTTAATTAAGGGCTAAAGTTGAGTAATCTCCAATTTTAAGGTAAAATGACCATTTTGCCCCTATTTTAAGGGTCAAAAAGTCAACTTTTAATTTAGGGGTCCAAACTGAGTTTTCTCTTCTTCAACTAATTTCTTACTATCTAACTTGAAGGTAGACAGTAAGTACGTCCAATTTGGACGAGAAACGACCGAGTTATGGCTAAAATAAGGCTAGGGGTATTTTGGTCATTTCCTTAAATTTTAGGATTCAAATCCTAAATATTATTTCTGTGAAAATGATGACATTGAAATTCTAAACTAGGTAGATTCTTGAATTTTTGGATTTGGAGTTAAATTGACCAAGTTATGGCCATTTGAGGTCCAAGGGCATTTTGGTCATTTTTCATTAAAGTCAACTCTAAATTCTAGAGTTAGACTTTTTGTCCTGATGTCCAAATGGGAAAACTAATACTACCATGGTGATGGAGCCCCTCTCCTGAGCATTTTAAGATCCATATTGACTATGTTTCGATAATCGGGTAAAAAGTTATGGGGTCTTAAAGATGCCCCAAAACGCTACCTCGTTATGCGTACCCCGAAACGAAATTTTACATTATGCCATTTGATCCTAAATATTTTTCTGAGTATTTTAAGACCCATATTAGCTATGTTTGGATCATCTTACAAAAAGTTATTAAATTTTTAAGTTTTACTATTCAAAAATACAATTTGAAATATTTTACTATTCATTTATTCAAATTGTATTATTTTACTGTTCATTCATAAAGTTTAAATTTAATATTTCTGATTTTTATATCATTTACTGTAGTAAAGTAATTAGTGCTAATTACTTTTTAATTAGTCCTAATTATTTATAAATTATGAATTAATTTAATTATATTTTACTGATCAAAAGTAATTAAGCTAATTACTATTTAATTAATTATCCTAATTACTGTTTAATACTAATTAACTTATAATTATATTTAATTAATCAAATCTACTGTTCAAAAGTAATTAACACTAATCCTAGGTTAATTAATACTAATTGTAGTTAATTATGGCTAATTAATACTAACAGTAACTTAATTAATTTCTAATTAATCAATAGTGGGCCCTACTGACACGTGGCACCTTCAGAGGCTGCCACGTGGCACAGTGGACCCCACGGGCTGCTGACTCAGCACGGCTGACTGGACAGTGGGCCCACCTGACACGTGACACTATGGGTCCCACGGGCTGCTAACTCAGCTCGGGTGATTGGGCAGTGGGCCCACCTGACACGTGGCATTGCCAGAGGCTGCCACGTGGCACTGTGGGTCCCACGGGCTGCTGACCCAGCTCGGGTGGCGGGGCTGTGAGCCCACCTGACACGTGACACTGCCAGAGGTTGCCACGTGGCACTGTGGGCCCCACGGGCTGCTGACTCAGCTCGGGTGACGGGGCTGTGGGCCCCACCTGACACGTGGCACTGCCAGAGGCTGCCACGTGGCCCTGTGGGCCCCACGGACTGTTGACTCAGCTCGGGTGACTGGGCTGTGGCCCCCCCCACTTGACACGTGGCGGGCCCAGAGGCTGCCACGTGGCTCGGTGGGCCCCACACGCGCTGACGTGGGCCCGACCCCTGGCGGGACGGGCTCGGGGCGACCCGGCCCGGCCCGAAAGCGCGGCTGTTCGTCTTCCGGGGGTTCGGCGGACCGAACCCCGCCTGCTTCGGGGGTTTGGTGTGCCCGATCGGGCGGGTTTGAGCCCGATCGGAACGGTGGATGTGTAGATGACATCCTAATCTACCTATCCTACAATTATAGCAACGATCGAACGGTAAACGAGGGAGATCGGGGTACCTGAAGGTCGGATCGGCGAAGGGATTTGGCGGAAAATGTGGGCTGACTTCGGGGCTTGATTTCGGCTCGATCCGGGCTCCGATTTTTTCAAACTCGGAGCCTATGGGTCGGCCGAGGTCTTATAGACCGGACGGCGACCTCGTCGAGGTCTGGATGCAGCCGGATTGGCCAGCATCCGCGACGGGCCGCCGCGTGTCACGCGGGCAGAGAGGGCGAGGACGACGCCTCCGGACCGTCGGATCTGCGCGATCGCGGAAGGTCCGGATCGCGCCAGACTGCGCGACGCGAATCGCGGCCGAGGGCCGTTGGATCCGCGTGCGATCAGACGGTCCGGATGGATCCGTCCGATCTAACGACGTCGTTAATTAATTAATTAATTAATTAATTAATTTTTTTTTAATATTTTCAGAAAAACAAATTTGAACATGGTTTTCCTAGCTAATTTGGGGTCAAGGAATTCAATAGCGCAGTCGGATTTTCAATCCGATTATTATTTTGATACCTCGATTTCCCGAGTATTTTTATTATTAAAATATTCGTCGAAATTTCGACGAGTTCCGATTGACACAAAAACTTCACCCCAAGCTAATTTGGGGTCAAGGAACGCAATGGCGGTGTCTGTTTTTTGATCGGAGATCAATTTAAATAGGTCAATTTCTGAGGTTTCTGAAATTCTCAAAATAAAGATTTAATCCGTTTGACCTCTGGTTTGGATTGGATCTTGGTAGTTGACTCCAAATGACCTAATTAACACTTATAATTATGTTTAAGATCTAGGATTAGTCCTAATCAATTATAGTAACAAATCGGGTTGTTACAGTTTCATTGCTCATTCTTGACTTAAATACAAAAACTCGGTGCATGTTAGCTGTGAACGAGGTGACATAAGTTCACATGGGCTCATTGCTCGTTATCCTAGCTAAATCAAGAATTCAATGTGTGTTGGCTGTGAATGAATCAGGGTTTTGTGATCTCAAAAAGATAATATAAATGTTATCTCTTAGACATAAGGATAAAACATAAAAGGAGTAGGAAGCAAAGAAGTTTGCACAACTCCTCATGATCATGAAATTACTTATTTGCTTAATGTAAACCACATCAAGTTCCATGTAGCACAAGATAGGGCAAAATCTTGGATAAAGAGAACATGTAACTACAGGCTGACTAATTATTCTCTTTTTTCCTTGGGAATTTCTTAAAATATATTAAAATACCTCTTTTATTTATTTGACCATTATGATTATTGTTTGTTCAGAACAGCAAGGGCTAGAGCGCTTTTAGGCGCTCTTGGTGTTATCTGCATTGAACGCTATGGATTCGTATTTTTTGAAGGTGCGTTGTGGTGTTTAGTAGCATCTGGTCACTCTGGAATAAGCGTTGAGTCACACTATGGCGCCTGCCCCACTGGAATGGGCACTGAGGCGCACCGTGGTGCTGACCCTCTCGAATGGGCGCTGAGGCACACTGTGGCACATGGCCCTTTTGTTTCTTTGAATTTGAAGATTTTCTCTATTTTACTGGATTATTTCTCTAAAGCTACAAAAATATAAAAAACTTGCAAAAATAAATTAAAGTAGACTTTAATCTTAGACGTGGGGGCTCATCAATATCCCAGCAGGAGCAAGCCTTCCTGATCTCGCTATCATCCCTTGATCTCCTCAGCATCCTCAAGAAAACCGCATTTTTTGCATAATAAAACCACTAGCATCCCACAATGTTTCCTAAAATTGCTCAAGTTCACCCATTTTTTAGTTATAAAGTAATTAATACATTTGTTCCTACACATCTTGTTAGTAATGCACAACTTTGCAGCAGTTAAAGTTCAAGTGCCAAACGACAACAGTATCAACCTAGTTCAAAAACTCAAGTTAACAAAAAGATTCCACTAAACAGCATCAGAAATGTCAAGACATCACTAGATCCTGCCACCAATAGAGTCACACCAAATATATATATGAATTTGTATGTGTATTTGATCCTGCCACCAATAGAACCACACCAAATTTATATATGGATTTGTATGTGTATGTGAATTAAAATGCATATATATATATATATATATATATATATATATATATATATATATATATATATATAAGTACACCTATGATAGCATCTCCACCTATGTCGAAGATCTAATAAAGCAGTACATTTTTTCTGCCAGAGGGACTAAACAAACAACCTGCAATGTAAGTATTAGGAGCAAACCGAACTTACCTCAAGAAGATGATCGTCAGTAGCTACAAGGGATAAGTTTAGCCGACAACAAATTAACAGACCAAATCAACCTCTCAATCTGCTACACTGCCAAACTGACTGACTTAGAAATGGAGAAACAAACTGGTAACCACCCACAAGAATTTTTTTAATAAGAGCAACAGATGGGAGCCGACCCACAAAGAGTTCAGTATACCACCTGTAGGTACTAATAATCCAAAACAGCCCAGCAAAAACATTAAAAGAAGTATTAGGCCAGAGCCGTGATCTAGGCGATAAGATACTCGAGTTAAAGAGAATCCAGCAGTTAAATGTAAAAATCAGCCGCCAACTAGAAATGTCCATATGCAGAATAAAAAATCACCAGCCAGGATCAATGAAAGAATTTTCAAAAAAAATAGCATTGTAAGTGTTTAACCAATGTCGGGCTGAGTAAGGAAACAACAGTTGCCGATTGGAATGATCAAGGGAGGCCCCGCCGACAACCTTCTAGAGAAACTCTCTAGGATGGCTTAGAGACGGGTCCTAAGAGAATCTACCAAGAAGGCATGCCGCATTCCGAGAGTCTGATCCCAAACAGGTATTAAAAATTGCATCAATTAAGCAAATTCAAAATAGGAAGGCACAGGTGGGATTCCATAAAATATAGATTTTCCAATTGAATATTCTAATCCAGCAGACATCAATCCAAAAACTATTCAGATCAAGCAAATAAAGCATAATATTAACATAAATAGTAGCAAAATAAACAAACCATTCCACAGCAGCAAAACTCCAGACAGAGGAATACATGTTTAAGCAATACCAAACAGCCGCAGTGTCAGAATACCATACCACATTACCATACAGATTTAACCAATACCAAATAGCCATAATATAAACCAAATGAAAGGCGAAACAGTGGAATAGCCAAAAGAAGCAGAAATGAAAACTACAAATCATCCATAGCTTAGGATATAGAGAGCACATTCTTAGTGTAAACCTCATTTAAACTATTCCAACTGAAATTTATAGAGCCATAATTGTTAAGGGTCTGTTGTATGTCACTTTTTATCGCCTCCAATATTTTATCAAATTGGAAAGGAAGCAAAGAGTATTTTCTTTTGTTTCTCGCTATCCAAATATTCCAAAGCATGAATGCAACGCCGTGTCCCATCGCCGCGCACAATTAATTTAAGGAATAACAAACTGGCGGCAAAATGGTGCATTACTCAGGAAGGAAACACAATTTCCCTGAATAAACCTGCTGAGCACAAGATCTACTGAGACTCAACCTCAAGAAAAGAGGGCTGAGTACTAATCCTTAAAGATAATTGTAGTATCTTTATCTTAAGTATTAGATAAGATACTCGTGTATATTGGATTATGAATACAAATAGGATCCCAGTTACACAAATACTAGCATTTATAGTGTGCTGATCATATCACAATACTAAGTATAAACAATAGTAAGCACAGAGTGTGGAAGCTAAAGCATACATCATAGAAGCTAAGTAAAGCATAGTCTCAAAAAAGAAAAGAAAACACATCTAGAATTATTACAACTGTTTACTTAATAAAATATAGAAGTAGTCTAAATACTGAACAGAAAGTAAACTAGTGCAGAAAAGTAAATGATGATGGAGAGTCATCTAAGGCTTCACAAACTCCTCTTGGATCTTCTGAACTGGCTCCTGATATGGCTCTACAAACTACTTTGGATCTGGCAAATTACCGGATCCCAAATGTACCACGTGCTAGACAATAAGTCTAACACATCGAAAGCTACTCTAACAGTTATAATTATCTACTATTTAGCATTTAAATAGTTTAAGTAAAACTATAGAAAAAACAATAATGTAGCTGAAAGCTCAAAACAGTGTAAATTTAAAAATAAGGTAAACTGAATACTGAATGTAGAAAAATAGTGAATAAATCTAAAACTGTAACTAATTGCTAAAATATAGGTGAAACAGTAAATAATCTGAAACTGAATAAATAATATTGTAAAACTATTTTGTATGCCATTGAATTCATAATTATACATCTGAATATGCTACAAAATTGTATGCCACTGATAGGCTGACTTGGTGTCTCATGGACACTCCGCAGATTTTTAGGTGAGCGAACGCTCCGCTAGCAGAGTCCTTAGGTAAACCAAACACTCTACTAATGCTGACATGACTTAAATCATCCAAAATCTAGAAATTAATTCAATATCAAGTATTGATTCCATTTATCTCCATTGTGCAGATTCACCTAAGTGAATTCTAGCTCCTAATTCTAATTTATTATGTTATTTTAGTTAAAATCATGTAAAATCATCAGCTGAAGGGATTGTATACACATAATTAGTATGCTTCCAAGAAAGGTGAATTTAATACTTAGTTTGTTTAACTGCACTTATCAAAGCGCATGACGATAAGGAGCAGGAATTAGTCACAATTTATTCTCTCAAACTAAGCTGTTAAACACCCTAATTACAGCCATACTTAGTTCCCTAAGAATGATGACTTGAGATATGTAGTTTGCTTAACTGCACTTATCAAAGCGCATTGCAATAAGGGGCAGAATCCGGTCACAATTTGTTCTCTCAAACTAAGCATCCAAGTTACCCAATTATGAAACACTTATACTTGGAAAATTTACTCTAAGCTGGACTGTACTTATCCAATCACATAGGATAAGATCGAGACTCCACAATCCTACTTAGAGTGACTCATCTAATCCCAAGTTTTTACTAAAATGATTCAGCATTATGGATATACACTTTCACATTCTACGGATAATCTATTGATTTTAACAACTCTGTTTACTAAATAAGGATTATCAAACTAATGAATCATCACTCCATTAGAATGGATCCTACACAAGATTCTAAGGATGTGACCTAAAGGTCACTCAATTAAGGTTACTACCATATGGGAGAATCTCATGCTAAGTTCTTAGGTAATCCTACCACAATGATCTAAGATTAAGTATCTAAAGCTAATTAAGAGCATCTAAGTTCCCACCTTAAGATATAAGCAATAAGCTCTTCCTATCTCAATAGATTATCTATTAATAAGCCTTAACAATTATTAGATTATTGACACTAAAGCAAGATCATAAATATCTTGCACTTCTAGCATATAAGATAATCTAAATTTTATGATTTACACTGATTCCACATCTCTTACTTCTTTAGATTTGATTTGATTAGATCAGATAGGTAAACCCATATGATCACCACCTACACTACAATCATGGGTTTCAAACATGTACATTATTAGGAATTGGTCATTTGCAAATCAATATGGGATTATGACTTATCTCATGCTAAGGATCTTATATAAGAGAAAATTAAAGAGTTAAAGATAAGTATTCAAATCTTCAATCACATTACTTTATTATAGACATTATGTGGCGCCCCGCTCCCTAATCCCATAATCATTAAGCTAAGGAGCGAATGGTCACTTGTGTAAATCCCTCTCTTATCATTGGATTAGGTAGATCCACAATCCACTAATAAGGAAAAGACGTGCACAGAACATCTGAGGATCAGTCATTAAATCTGACATATAAGCAGAGTGCGGAAGCTAAATGAAGTAAATAGTACATCCATTCACCATGTATCACATAAATAACAGTAATAAGATAGCTCAAAAAATAATAGAGTGCATAAAATAAATCACAGTCACAGTACCTATATTATTATAATATTTAAATAATTTAAAATACTGAAAGATAAATCATTCATCCTCACAAGCGGCTAAAAGGAACAAAGCAATATCTGGCTCTCCTGGCTGAAGCTCCTCCTCTAAGTAAGGCACCTCTGCTTCAGCACCTAGCTCCTCAAATTTATCTGAATCTGACATTATCGGTTTCATAATGCTAGGGCCCCAGCCAATAAAGAAAAAATCTTATTAGATAACTGTCTAAGTATATTTTAGGCTGAATATTTTACATGTGTTATTAATGTCACCATTTTTATACTTAAACACAACAAAAAGTAACTAAGCAGTAGGAGCAGTAAGCATACAAAGAATAGGATAAGTTATAAATACAGCATTTATAACTAAATAATAAATGAGGCAAAAGCACGCCTCAACAACTAAGCAAGAAAGGGCATATACATATATATACTGTAGTAAGTAAAAGTACTGAAAGTAAAGTCTAATCTTAAACATACTAATGATCTTATGATATATGCTGATTAAAGATAGAAATCTAAACATGGTACATATAGTAAGCAGTAAAGTATAGCGTCCTATAAATACATACAAATGAGCAGGTAAGTAAAGAAACATAGTTGACTGAAATATGCATCAAAATACAGTACACAGTAAGCTAAAACTGAAATTGTATGTAAAGACTGTCATATCAGAAAGATGGCCATTGGGCCGGTGAAATCCCCAAAGCCTTTCTGGGCTTGGGCAGACAGAAATTCCCATAGCCTTTCTGGGCTAGGGCAGACAGAATCCAACAGCATAACCGAGGAGGCAGTAAATACAAATGCAGAATCTTTTAGTTATTTTACTTTGTTTCTATGGACACGTCCAGAAATAGCTGAGGAGTCAAGCACGTCTACAAGACTATATGAGTTCCAAGCTTAACACACACTCCTCAATGAGTAATGTTAAGTATCCTTATTACTCCTTATCCCTGTCAATTAGTGTAAATGTGCAATCAAATCTACTAAATATACTGAACCTAAATGCAATTATTATCCTAATTATTCTAAGTTTTCATTTCATGCACAAAGTTCTCTTATATGACATAAACAAGGAACTTAAGCACAAAATTCAAGGAATGCATAGCAACAAAATTTAATCAAGTAAGCAAAGGACTCTTCTATACATGGTGATACTATTGCTATCTAATTAACCATTCTAACTATTCTAAGTTACACAAGTTCAGAATCTTCAATTCCTACTATCGAGTGTAACTTAGAAGCACGACCTTATATTTTAAAAGGATTAAAATTGATCATGTTCTAATCTAATTCAATCAAACACGGCTATAAGTTTAATCAATGAATCGTGCGTCCTAGTTTTATGAATTTAGACATCCTATCTAAGATCTGATCAAGATCTACTAGACTATATATCATGGATTAAATACCTTGAGATTGGGCTTAATTACATAATCCAAAAAGGTTAAGATATAAGATCTAGGTTTCAGTCTAAAAGTGATCTATTGATTAAGGTAGACCCTATTAAGCAAATCAAACCTAATAGGGTGAATCTCCTTATCCTAAATCTATGGTTAAATGATAAAATAATCAAAATAAGTTGTAAAATTTCTAGAAACTAATAAAACCAAAGATTCATTCATTGAATAACCCATTTATCTAATGAATGAAATCTAACCTATGCGCTAGTCCTAATCTCAAGAATAGTCCTAATGTGAGGTGAAAAGATCTTAAAAAAAGACTTAGAAAAACTTTGGAGAATTTTAATGAGTTGACCTAATAGTTGATTTTTCTTACTTAAATAATTCTAATACAGTTCTAATACTGGTTTGAGTGATTTAAAATACAGATTAGAGGTTAAGGTCACTTAACCTAAATTTTGGGCAAAATGACTATTTTGCCCCCTACTTAAGGGTCTAAAAAGTTAACTTTTGATTTAAGGCTCTAAATTGAGATTTCTTACTGCCAAATGAATCATTACTGTTTAATATGAAGATCAATAGTAAGTATACTTAATTTGGACGAGAAACGGGTCCTATAGGTCCAAACTAAGGTTTTTTGACCTAAGGGGTATTTTAATAAATTTCACTTGATGAAATCTAAATTTTTATGCAGTTTACTATTGGTTGCTATTCAAGGATTTCATAGAGTACAAGAATATTAAATTCTGAGGTCTAATGAGTTAGTTATAGTCATTTGAATTTCTAAGGATAAATAGGTAACTTTTCTAAGTTAAGAGGGGCCAAAAAGCTATCTCTTCTATTTGGTGTCCAAATTCAGCAAACTCAGTGGCTATAGCTTTCCTATAGTACACTAAGTACTTTAACTAAGAGTATACCCAAATTAGACTTCAAATGGTCAAGTTATGACCTAACTAAGGTTTGGGGTATTTTGGTCATTTCTTCTAATTTTCTAGGGTTCAAAACCTAAATATTATTTTGGGTTATTATTGGCACTGAAATTCTAAGTTATCTAGCAATTTGCACAATACATTTTAGGTACAAAGTAAATTTTGAGCACTTATTGAAAATGAAAATGTTTCAATTTTTTATTTCAACATAGAATTTTATGTAATGTTCAAAACATTTGATATAATTCAGTCCCACTAGGGTCCTAGGGACCTTAAAAAACCAAAACAGTGAAGTTTTGGCCATTTCAGCCAAAATTGGGCAGTTTTTAAGAAATTCTGGGCATTTTGCAATTTCAGGTGCTGCAGCGCTTTTAGCGCGGCAGCGCGCTGTAGCGTTTTTTCACACGGCAGCGCGCTGTAGCGCTTTTCGAGCTGGGGTGCAATGCGACCCGCTGCGTCCTGCTGCGACCTGCTACGCTATGGCGCACTGCAGTAGTTCAATTTGTGAAAATACTGTGCTATTAAATTATTTTGATATTTCCTACAGTTTTCCAAAAAATAATATTTCCGCTGCAGCACGCTATGGCACGCTGTAGCGGTCCATTTTGCGAAACCTGGAATGCCTACTTTCGAGCTCAATTACTCTCAATCCAGAGTGTTCCATGAGCGGTGTCATATATCAATGAAAAGGTCTTTCCGATACATTTCCATCGATACCAAAATAGGCACAAACAAAGCATCCTAGCTATATGGGATATGCTGATGAATACAAGAGTATGCAAAATACTAGGAAAATATAGTAGTTTTCTATGATGCTTTTAAGAGCCTTAATGGCTTCCATATGTGCTTATGGGCTTCTAATGATACATTCAAGCATTGCAATAACATGAGGAAGATAAGGAGGGGAGCAAGGGGGGTACCTTAGTCCTTGCAAGAAGATGAGGGCCTTTGTTTCCTTCAAGACCTTAGGAATGAGCCTTCTCCTTCAAGGTGCATCAATGGAGGGGAAGGGAGAGAGCTTTTGAGCTTACCTTGACAGCAAAAGAAGGAGAGGGCTGTGGTTCTTCTTAAAGAAGGAGAGGAGGATGGGAGTAGGGGCTAGGCCATCATGAGCCTAGGGAGGGAGGCCATCAATGGGCAGCCAAGGGGCATGAGGCGCCGGCTGAGGTGATAGCCAGCTGAAAAAGAGAATTAGAAAAATAGGGAAATTACAATTTGGGGATTCAATGATTGCCTATTTATTTTCCATATTTATTTAAAAATTCTGATTTTTGAAACGCGCTCCGAAAATTTCCAAAAATTCACCCTAGCTAATTTGGGGGTGAGGAATCCAACGGCGAAGTCGGAATTTGATTCTGAAGATTATTTAATTATGTTAATTTTCGGGGTATTTAATTATATTAAAATATTCGCGAAAATTCGACGACTTCCAAACGTGTCCAGAACGTCACCCCTAGCTAATTTGGGGGTAACGATCGTAACGGCGAAGTCGGATTTCAATTTCGAGGTCAGAATAAATACCTACATTTCCTAATTAATTAAATATTAAAATAATCCAAAATATTGGATTTAGCTCTGAATTACTTCAAACCTTTAAGGTTTGGTTCTAATGATTGGACAAATTTAGTAGAATAGTAATTAATATATGATTAGGCTTAAATTAAGTTGTATAACAACCTTAGGTTGTTACACATTAGCACTTCTAGTTTAATGGTTTAAGATCAATGTCAAATCAATAAGTCTTATTGGAATTATGCAAGTTGATTTATCTTTCAATCAAGATGACTTAATTAAAGTGATTAAGATTTAGATCTTAATCAAGACAAGTTAGGGTTTAACTCCTAACTTAACCAAATTAAGATCAATTATTTGGTTTATGGATCAATGATAAATTAGTAAATTATTGGTGCATTATTGGTGTCCACTTCAAGTTCAAGATCAATTATTAATTAACCTAATCATCCTTTGGGATTCTTAAGGTTTGAAGTTCATTAGTATTTAATCAAACATTTAAAGTGTTCAATTTATGATTTTAATTTTCTAACATGCATATTATTGTTAATGGAACATCTAAATATCATAATAATTAAAATAACAAGTAATTAAGGCTAATCAAATCTTACATCAAATCAAAAGGGATTAGCACTTCATTATGAATTTAAAATACCTAAATTCCATGGAACTTGGTTATTAAGTTCTACTTATTCATGCAAGTAATCAAGGGTTATAACATTTCCATTTGGCACAAAATATTCTCTAATCAACCCTTAATGAGCTAAAACTCTAACATGAGCTCTTTAGCTTTAATCCTTGGCCAAATTGGGCGCTCCTAGTGTCTATCTTCATATTAGATAGTAAGAAACCATTTGGCATTAATAGAGTTTAATTTGGAGCCTTAAATCTAAAAATTTCATTTTTGACCCTTAAGGAGGGGCATTTTGGTCATTTTACCAAAAATTAGGATTAAGTATTCTTAAGCTCTAGAAATATGTTATTTTCCTTAAAATAAGTAAAGTAAATGTTTAAG
The DNA here is from genome assembly GCA_016760335.1 of Gastrodia elata. Classification (NCBI taxonomy): domain Eukaryota; kingdom Viridiplantae; phylum Streptophyta; class Magnoliopsida; order Asparagales; family Orchidaceae; genus Gastrodia; species Gastrodia elata. Next base: position 23,483,728 of record CM028678.1, read on the forward strand.
AATTAATTTTAGATCATTTTGACATGTTAATTTGATCTTAAAGTAAAAGCCTAGTTTTCCCTTAATTATTTCCTAAGTTAAATTATGAATTTCATAATGTGGATTTGAACCCACATTATGTCTTCCCTAATCTCAAATCATGTTAATTGAATTCAATATTAAACTTTAGTGTTCAATTATTAGGCTTTCTTTAAGTCATTTCATTAGGAAATCCCTTAAGTATCCTTTCCCTTCTTAAGCTCTTAGGGCTCTTTTCCTTAGTGCTTAGTGGCAGACTTAGGCTAAATGTCATTCTTTGGGTAAATGGGTTACTCAATGGAATGAATCTTTAATTTTAGATTCTAGATTCATCTTTTATTTTTGATTATTTTTTTCTTTTAACTTTAGCTTAAGATTTGAGATCCATCTTATTAAGATTGATTTTACTTAATAAAATTTGCTTTAACCCTTAGTTCATGAGAGTTGTGAAAACCTTAGACCGCTAGATGTTAGTACCTTGGATTTCAAAGTTTGAACCTCATATTTAGAGTTTGACTCTAAATCCTTAATTTTGGTTATTTCAATAAAGATTGGCTTGGGATTGTTAAATATATCAAATTTGGATGAGTGATTGATTATTGAACCTTTGTTGGTAACAATTCTGATTTGAAATTAAAACTAATTAAGTTCTAATTCTTAACTTTATAAAGTCTTAAATTTGAGTTTATACTGGATAATATGATATTGGGGATCCTAAGTGATGCTAGTGGAATGCCTTTTTGATGAATTATGTATTCAAATATTGTATGGATGGGTAGGATAATATCTAAGGATGATTTCTAGAGTTTGTGGTGGGTTGGTTATGAGTTTAGAGTGGACTATCTAAATGAAAACTAAGACTAGTCCTGATCAAGCTTGGTTTGGGATGATTCAAAATATCCCTCTTGTAGGTGAGGTTTTAGTGGGTTAAAAGGCTAGGAAAAAATTTATATAGATAGCCTAAGATGTGTAGCTTTGATCTAGAGTAGATGGCAAGGTTTGATGGTGTTTAGATGGGCGTCGAGGGGTAGGAAAGAAAACTAGGTCGTGTTATTTTCAGATTTGGCTGTGGAGTCTATGGTGGAGTTTTGAGTGTGTTTGAGAGATTAGATAATGATTTAATAATTTTAAAGGATACTTAAGATGCTGGAGAAGATGTGCAGATGATTTGAGGTTATGAGCATAAGAGTATAGTCAGAAAATAAAAGGTAAATAAAATAATAACCTAACTCATCAAAGATAGATAATAAACTTGATACTACCAAGCACAAGCAATATGAGAGCTATTCACCACAAAATTCATTCATTCAAGTTGCATCATTAATTTGCATTTCAGCTCATATTTATAGGCACTGCAAGACTCTTTTCCTATGAGCTTTGGAGGAAAAATATTGAGGGAAAATATGGAGGGAAATATGGGTAGTTAGTAATTAGTAAGGTAATAACTCCAACTACTTGGATTAAATATTTTTCTCATAACATGGTTTGTCAAACATGTGCTTTAATAAATAAAAAGTATAATATTAATAAAAACAAAATACAAATGGTAAGCCCAATATTTGGGCTCTTTATTGGGCTTTTAATTGAACTCTTGTAGTTCGGCCTACCTTCAAATTGTTCCTTGAGCTTTAGCCATAGCTCTTACTGTTGGGCCTTTGATAATATTCTTTGGATGTGTACATCAACTCCCATTGGCCCAATTGAACTCTGTACGTAAGAGTTAAAATCCAAGTAATATTATACTATTTGTGGGTCTAGAGCTTCTAAATCAATATTATTAGCCATGTGTCTTTTGTAGGCAACTTGTTCTTCAAATGAACAAGAAAATGATACTCTTCAGCTTAATCATTAGGAGCCTCCTCTGTGATGATGTAGTCGATGTCTAGAAAGGATAGAGTTTGAATGTGGGGAACTATATCTACTATTAAAAAGTCGGACAACGCAAGTGGAGGTTTGCTAACTCCTTCATATGATAAAACATCTTCAACATTAATATCAGGATGAATTAGCATATAATTAGGCAAGTCAAGGTGATAAGCATTAGATCCAATTTCCTAAGAATTTTGAATGGACCACAAGCCCTTGGATGTAATTTCTTATATTTTTTGTTGTTATATCACTCAAGGCACATGCGAATCAAAACATAATAACCTTTTTTAACTTCCTTAGTTGATTTATTATGACTTGCCTTAGATGTATATTTTTCATTACTTAAAGTGATTTGTTGTCTTATAGAATAATAAAGGCTTTGAAAATCTTTGGCAAATGTGAATGCTGATTCAGAAAATGCATGAGAAGGAAGCTTGGCAGCATCAATCGATCGTTTAGGATTATGGCCATACACCACTTCAAATAAAGATATTTTGGTTGTTTGGGAAGTACAACTATTATATGCAAATTCAGTAGTAGTTAAATGTAAGTCCCAATTACCTATTCTTTTTCTAACAAGGCACTTAAGTAAGTTTCTAAGCTTCGATTGACAACTTTAGTTTGACCTCTATTTGGGGGTGAAAAGTTAAAGAAAATTTCAATTTTATCCCAAGAATTTTCTATAAGGTCTTCCAAAAGTATGAGACAAGCATAACATCCCGATCTGATACAACAGTTGAAGGAAGGCCATGCAATCGCACAATTTCCTTAAAGAATAATTTTTCAAAGTGGGAGGGATCATTAGTTTTAGAGCAAGGTATGAAATGGGTCATCTTAGAAAATATATCAACAACCACAAATATACTATCATGACCACGAGTTGTTCAGGGTAACCCAAGAACAAAATCCATTAAAATCTTCCCTAGGCCTATGAGGAACATGCAATATCGTGTATTGGCCAGATTTTTGTTTGGTAGCTTTAGCCTATTTGCAATTTAAACATTGAGCTATTATTTTTTAAATATCTCTTTTAAGGGAAGGCCAAAAAAACCTATTATCCATCAAACATATTGTTTTATCCTTTTCCAAAATGACCAGCAATTCCTCTTGAATGCAGTTCAAAAATCAAAAACTTCCTAAGGAAAGACCTAGGAATGCAAAGTCGCTTTCCTCAATAAAAATACCCATTAATCACAATAATATGTTGCATTTAAGATTAGAGATTTGTCTAAGTGTTCCATGTAAACTAGATGAAAGTCTGGATACACTTGGTACTCATCTCAAAGTCGTTCAAATCTAGGAATTTTGAATTCTAAAGAGGAGATGGTTATTGCCACCCTCGATAATGTGTCAGCATGTTTGTTTTCAATTCTTGATTTATGTTTAAGGATAAATGAATAGTCTAAGAGAAACTCAACCCATTTGGCATGTCCATGATTTAACTTTCGTTGAGTATTGATAAATTTATAGGCATGATGTTCTGAGTTAAGCACAAACTCATTGTGTAAAAGCTAGTGTCTTCAATGCCTTAATGACTAAATGATAGCATAAAACTTCCTATCATATGTTGAGTATCATTGCTTTGCATCATTCAACTTTTCACTAAAGAAAGCAACAGGATGATTTTCTTGACTTAAAACTCCTCCAATTCTAATTCCAAATGCATCACAAGTCACTTCAAAGGTTTTAGAAAAATCAGAGAGTTGAAGGGCTGGAGCTGAAGTCATTAAAACTTTAATTTGATCTAAAGCCTTTTGACCAGTTGGGATTCAACAAAACTTGTCTAACTTTAGTATATCAGTGATTTGCGCTACAACAGCACTAAAGTTTTTATAGAATCGCCAATAGAATGTTGTGAGGCCATGAAAACTCCTTACTTCAATAAAACTTTTAGTAGTTGGCCACTCCATGATTACCTTAACTTTGGTCGAGTCAGGTTTTATTCCTTTAGGAGAAATGATGAAACCTAAGAATATCACCTCAGTTTGCAAGAATGAACATTTTTTAAAACTAATGTATAACTTCTCTGTTTTAAGGGTCTCAAAAATTTGTCTAAGATGATTAAGGCGGTCTACTTTATTTGGGCTAAGAATTAATATATCATCAAAATAAATTACCAAAAAATTTCTTATAAATGGCTTAAGAACAATATTCATCAATCTCATAATTCGAAAGTTCAAATGGCATGATCAACCATTCATAGAGTTCATCAAGGGTCTTGAAAGTTATTTTCCATTCATCTCTAGATTTAATTATAATTTGATGATACCCACTTTTCAAATTGATCTTATAAAAGAAGTTTGCTCCTGAGATTAAGTCTAATATGCCATCCAATCAAGGAATGGGGAATCTATATTTGATAGTGATTTTATTGATAGCCCGACTATTGATGCACATTCACCATATTCCATACTTCTTAAAACTTATTAGGGTATGGACTGCACAAGGATTAAGACTATCTTGTATAAATCCTTTCTCAAGTAACTCAGTGACTTATCTCTTAATTTCTACATATTTTGTGGGGTTCATTCTATAATGAGGAAGGTTTGAAAGTTGTGATCCTGGAACTAAGTTTATAGCATGTTGGATGGATCAAAATGATGGTAATTCATTTGGGATTTTATCAGGAGAAATTTCTCTAAATTCAGAAAGGAGAGGTAAAACCTCTTTAGGAATGGGAATCTCATTGATATTTAAGTTAACTTCCTTTATATGTAAAAGGTGAATATGGTATAATTAGAAAATTCTTTTCTTAAGGTTCTTAATCCCATTGAGCTTACATCAAATGTTGAAGGATAATGAGTAAATAATCTATAATTAGGATTATGCACAGTATCCCTTATCACAAACAATTGAAGCTTCACTCATTTCTTGATAGTGGGTTTTGTTTGAAGATCATATATTGGTTTATATGGTGCTATAGACGGTATCTTCTCTAGTGGTATGACTGGCAAAAGTTTGATAATTGTATTGTTGTATTTAGAAACATATGTGCTCCTTACCTTAATGAATTACACTCAAGTCATAAAGCCATGGTCGCCCAAGTAGAATATGAGTGATATCCTAAGGAGCACATCACACCAAATTTTATCCTCATAACTACCAATTTTGATAGGAACTAAACATCGATTAGCTATGGGAAGCGAAGTATGGTTGACCCAACTAACATGAAAGGGTTGGGGATAAGGTTCAATTTTTAATTAACATTGGTAGAGATAACATTCATTGCACTACCCTCGTCAATAACTAACCTACACCTTCGCTCATTCCACACAACATACATGCTAAAAATATTCCTTCCTTCTCCTCCAATCTTCTTCTTCATTCTTAGCTATTGTAAGGCATCTCATCATATTAATTTGAGGATCATCCACAAATTCTTCATTTGATAATGGGGATCATCATAAACTTCTTCTAAGGTTTCATCTATAGGGTCATGAACTTCATCTAACAATAAGATTTGTGTCTTACATTAGTTCTGCGTGTGACTTCTCTTGTGACATTTGAAACAAATAATATCTCTGATGTTATTAGAGCTTCCTTTAGAAAGAGCTTTGGGTGGATAGTTTAAGTTAGAGGGTGGAATTGGTATGGTAGTTGACTTATGATTTGAATTAGAAGTCACTTGAGCTCTTGTTCGTATTATAAAAGCTGACTTCTTTTGTTGTTCAACAAGTACAGTATAATTAAAAGCTTCTTCTAAGGTTTGGTGATCAAAAAATTCAACCCCATTTCTAATTTTCATTCTAAGCCCAATAACAAATTTATTTGCAAGTTGCCAATCATTATCCTCATAATTAGTCCAAGAAACTAGATCTTCAAAAGTATTTAAGTATTTTGTTACATAAAGAGAGCCTTTCCTTATAGTTAATGTAACTTCTTATCATGATGTCGAGGACAATATTCTTACCTAAGCATTTCTTTCATCTCTATTCAAGTAAGATTTGTTCTTCCTAATCTTTGTTCTTTTGCTAAAGTGTTTGTCCAATAAATCATAGCATGACCAGTCAATTTCATCTTAGCAGTAATCATCCATTCTATACCAATCAAAGAAATCATCCATTTGGGTTAACCAATCTAAGAATTTGTTTAGATCATGTGTGCCATCATAAGTAGAAGCTTCAACTTTAACTCACATAGAGGAACCATTAAGATTATTAGAAACTCATTAGTGGTCTCTCCTTTCTCCATTCTTAGGGTTTAGTTGTCTTCGATGAGGTTGAGGAGGTAGTGGAACATGGGTTGGTAATCACTTGCATCTGTGTATAAGACAGCATCTTCCATAGATGCGTTAAGGTTATGGATAGGATGTGAAGCATAATTTTATTATTTTGCAAGAGGCTTAAGATGAATTGCATTTGATATTTAATTTCTTGCATTTGAGCTTTATTTTTCTCAAATAATTCCATAGTCTTTGTTTCATGTTCATGAATCCTAAGATCTAAGGAATCTATTATCTTGGTTAAGTTCTCAATTTGGTCTTAGGAATTTGACTTTGGTGTTTTTTTTTTTTAAAAGAAATATGAGGGGAAAAAATGCTAAATGTGAGAAGATGAAATATAAAATATAAATGTAAAAATAATATGATTTGTAAGTTAAAAGAACTTTCAGGTGAGAAGGGAGGCACTTAGCCACTTACATCCCAAGCTCTCCTTAAGCTGTTTACACCCTTTTGACAATGTTCTTTTTAACTTTACAATGCACTCAGTTTTATACAAGTATATTATGCATACGAGTTTAATGCAAAGATAAGTGATTTTTTTTTCCTAGATTTAAAAGCCTTATTTTCTTAAGAATTCCAAATTCATTTTAAGTGATGGAAAATAAGCAACAAATATTACCACAAATACCAACCATAGAAAGAAAAGAAGTTCATATAATTTTTTTATTCTCATTAAGATAAAGGCTTTATTGTTAAGTGGAGCACTCACTTTCCATATTTTCACTCAAGTAAATATTTAAGATATGTTCACACAAGGATATTGGCTAGGTTATATAATGGTACTCACTAATTAGAGTTCATGCACACACTATAGATTTGGAAGTAATATAACAAATTTCCAAGCAATTAATATGAAAAATATTAAGTTATAAAAAGGATTAACTTACCTTACACTTGTTAGCATGACTCAAAAGCTTGTGAAAAAGATTTCACCAAAATTTATTCCTCATGCAGAGATGCTATTTTTTTTGGCATTCTCAACCTCACTCTGATACCAAAATATGATGTTAGTTGACTACTTTTTTGATGAATTAGGTATTCAAATATTATATGAATGGGTAGGGTAATGTCTAAGGATTATTTTTGGAGTTTGTGTTGGGTTGGCTATGGGTTTATAGTGAACTACCTAAATGAAAACTAAGACTAGTACAGATCGAGCCTAGTTTGAGTTGATTCAAAATATCCCTCTTATATGTGGGGTTTTAGTGAGTTAAAGGGTCGAAAATAAATTAATATAGATATCCTAAGATGTGTAGTTTGGATCTGGAGTAGAGTGCTATGTTTGATGGTGTTTAGATGGGTGTCGAGGGATAAAGAATAAGACTAGGTTGGGCTATTTTTAGATTTTGTTGTGGAGGTTGTAGTGGAGTTTGGAGTGTGTTTGAGAGATTAGATAATGATTCAATAATTTTAAAGGATACTTAAGATGTTGGAGAAGATGTGTGGATATTTTAAGGTTATTAGCATAAGAGTATAGTTAGGAAATAAAAGATAAATAATATAATAACTTGACTCACCAAAGATAGGTAATAAATTTAACACAACCAAGCACCAAACAATATGAGAGCTATTCACCACAAAATTTCTTCATTCAAATTGATTCATTACATTATATTTCAGCTCATATTTATAGGCACTACAAGTCTCTTTTTCTATGAGCTTTGGAGGGAAATTTTGGAGAGAAAGAAGTGTAGTTGGCAATTAGTAAAGGAGTAACTTCAACAACGTACATTAAATATTATTCTCATGATATGATTGGCCAAATATGTCTTAATAAATAAAAAAGTACAATATTAATAAAAATAAAGTACAATTGTCTAACCATATTTTTTTTTTGGCCCTAGCATTGTGAAACCGATAATATCAGATTCTGAGCTATTTGATGTTGTAGCACTAGGTGAGGAGCCGGATCAGGTGGAGGATCTTCTCGTTATTATGGACCCTTAGATATTCTTTGCTTTTATTTTTGTGAGGATTAGTGTTTATTTTCATTCAGTTAAACTTTATTTCAAATATTGCAATAATACAGGATTCTAAAATATTTGTTTTACTGCGCATTTTATTCTAAGTTACACTATGTTTCTTTATGTATTATGGTTAATGGAAGTTAGATTTCAATTGCTTCTGCACTCTATATTTCTTGTGTCTACATTTAATGAAGTCTGAGTTCAACTATGTGGCATATTCTTTAGTTATCAGTTGATTAAGGTGAAAGCCTAATCTAACTATAAATGGAGGATCTGTCGCGTGACCACTCTACCATAATCATGTTGACATACGTGTTAATAGGACCACAGCAGGGGAGGGGCGCCATACTCAGCGAAGCTATTAGTGAGGAATATGTGCTTTAAAGATGGCCAAAAATAGTAGATGCATATCCAAGTTTTAGACCGAATTATTGGGTCAATATCACTTAGGAACTTTTCCTGAGCGATGTTAAGTAATCCATTTCCTCTGGATCTACTGCTATGCTTAGGCCACACCTTCCCAAGGAGATTAAAGGTAACACTAAATTCTAATGTTTTTGTTTTAATGCTTGAGATTTTTTATATTAAAATTAAGGTAGAGTTTATGATGGTCAATCCATGTAAATTTTAAATTATAATGCTTAACCCACCCACATGGTAATCACTCATTAATAACCTACTAATTTTAATCACCTAGTTTATTTCATCTTAAGCTTAAATAAAGCTATGATCATTAGAATTCTAATCATAAATTTAGCATAACCATTGGGTTAACCATTGTAACTTTAGATGCTTTGCTTTGTGCTCACGACTATAAAACTTAAAAACTTAGTTAACCATATGAAGACCTACTTACTTTCTATGGATTTCATGAAATTTCCCTAAATTCTAGATTGAGAGATTAAATGATTTTACATTAATTAAGAACTTCCCTTCCATTCTAAGGTGGAATCTTAAAGTTTGGCTCCCTAATAACTTTAGTTTGATAATGGAATTCTTAATCTAGAAATCTTAGTCTTCACCATGTTTTCACATTGCTCCCAATGAAATAATAAATAAATAAGTATGTACAATCCTTATGTAATTATTTGAGCTCTAAAATAGGAGTTCATATTCTGTTGGTTTTGAAAGTTCAATCTTAAGCTTTTGCAATGTAAAAATGACAAATTCATTTGCTTTCATTTCTTGTAAATTAAAAACCTTTGAAAATGTTTAGCATAGTCTTATAAGCTCTATAGTAACTGGTTGGATGCCTTGAGTTATTTAAAGATTGATTTTTCTTATAGAATTTGGCCATGAGTTGAGAAGGATGACCAATGATGAACCATTAGTCTTTAGTTTTCTATTAGGCTTATTTAACCTATTCCAAATTTTATGATGATATTTTCTTGTCCACATGAAGTAATGACTTGCTGAATTGGAATCTTTTTATGTGAATTAAAGACTAGATTCATATAGACTTGATCTTACTCTGAATTAACCTTTGAAGCACTTACTACAACTTTATTCTTTAAATATGTCAAATTTATCTTTGAGTGAACTCAATCTTTAAACTAAAACTCTACCAAATTCTTGTTGATTAAAAAGATCAAGATTCAACCCGTAGATGTATTGAGTTGTGATATTTTTGTACTTATAAGGAATCTGTTGATCTAATGCTAGTATTACTAGTTTGGATTGAAAACCTTGTATGATTAATTTGATAAAACCCAAACTCATAAATTAAACTCTTTAATTAACCATTTAAATATTATTCCTAAGCTTAGAGTTGAGTAGTTCCTTTGATTTTGAAGATTAGATCTTAATAATCAACAATAAAAGATCTTGGCCATACTTTAACGATGATCATTAAAATAATTCAAAACCTCATAAACTTGTAGAAAACTTATAAATATATTATATTTTGTTAAGAAAATGAATGCTTTAAGAATATATCATCAAATTGATAATTTTATGAGTATAAATAGTTAAACAAATATAAAATTGGCATTTAAAGAATAATTTGAAAGATTAAAATAATAATTTTTTCAAATTTTATTTAATTCTATATTGAAACGTTTTGGCTTTGTGGATATACTTTACTAGCATATCATGAATAATAGGGATGCAAATTTAATATTTTGTTTACTTTTTGTATATATATATTATTTTTACAATAATATATTAGAACATATTATTGTTCTAACAGATCAATGGTTATAAGCACTTCTTGTTGTTTATACATTTACTCATTGTATTCGCTCAAACAATATTTACGGCCAAAGTGTGATAGTAGTGAGGTGAGGAGATTTATCAAAACTTGTAGACATTGTGTTGCTAATGCACACTATGAAATAAGGAGATCTGACTCATTAGGAAGGGTTGGAAGACCAATGTGTTAGGATTATGTGATATATACTCAAAACAATTACTTGGGAGAAGCTATATACCTTCATGTGATCTAAATTTCTCAGTGAAGCAATGTGTAAAAGTTCCATTCAATGGTGGTCACATTGTACTAATGATAACTTTTGTTGATTCCATTGAGACACAATTGATATATTCATCCTTTATATTGTATCTTGTATGTTTACATTATATTCAACATGCTCATATCTAATTAGCATATATTTTTCAAGTGCTAAGTGTATATAGGAGTGGGATAGTTGTTTACTTGTGGTGAAACTTTCAATGAGCATCTAAGGATCAAATCCTTAGCTGGACATTTTTTTATATTATAAATATTATTGTGACATTTTTCTTATTTTATTGGGTCTTTAATCATTGGACTTGACATTTTCTTTATCATTTGTTAAGCAATTTTATGTGATGGAATGATAGTGGACGATAAAAGTATTATATTTTAATTTTATAATTATGTTTTTTAATTCTAATTATTATTTATTTTTCACAACCTGAGTTTCATACACACGGCAAACAGCCTATTTAAATAGCAAGTGGATGGCTAGCCCATTGGAAAGAAGGGGGATGTAACATAAGAATCATGGCTAGCCCATTGGTTTCCCTTATCATTCAAAAAATAAAGCACCTAAACATCACTTAATTCCCTATCCTAGGGTATAACTGTCGGGATCGAAACCGAAACCGGGTGAAAGGATTTCAACAATGCGGAACAACAAGCTTGCGTAAATGTTGAGCAAAACAAAATAAAGCAAAGAAAACAAACATGCAAACGCAATCACAAAACAAACAAAATAATTTACGTGGTTCGGTGCTAACACCTATGTCCACGGGAAGAGAGCAACAAAATTTTACTATGTAAAGAGAAGTTTACAATAAGTTAGGGTTAACAAACCCTTACACAAATCCTATGAAATTTCTTCTTCTTTCAATGGAACAATCACCACACAAACCAAATTGAGGCTGAAATTATTATAATATTTTCGCCTCTCAACCCTAAAAAAGGCTTAAGAATATTTATAAGCGGCTCAAATTCGTGTCTGCTGAGCCGCGGGCGCTGCGGCGCGATATAGCGCCCACCTCTCGGGTGCCCACGCGCTGCAGCGCGCTATAGAGCCCGCCTCTCGGGTGCCCGGGAGCTGCGGAGCGCTATAGCGCCCGCCACTCTGGCAGCTGGGCACTATGGCGCACTGGAGCGCGCTAGAGCCCACGCCTCTCAGGTGCCCAGGCTTGCAGCGCGCTGTGGCGCGCCCCGCACGCTTCCAAGACTGCTTTTCATCAACAATATCCACTTCAGATCTCATGTGCTTCACATGAGAGCTGAATCCACTATGCTTTCCAACATTGCGACTACACCAACTTGGTTGCCTGCGTGTCCCTCTCCCAAAGAAATCAAGCCGTTTGTAGTTCCAACAAATGAGAAGCCTATCAATGCTTCTCCAAATTCACCAAATCCTTGCAATGAGTGAATTTCTGAACCGTGAGCACCTTTGTCAACATATCCGCAGGATTGTCTTTAGTGTCGATCTTTTTCAGTATGATCTCACCCTCTTCAATGACATCTCGAACAAAGTGATGTCGAATATCAATGTGCTTTGTGCGAGCATAACAGACCGGATTAGTAACTAAGAATATAGCACTCTGTCTATCACAATAAACTATTATCTATTTCTGCTTCACACCCAAATCTTCCAACAAACCATTCATTCAAATAAAATATTTGAATGCTTCAGTAACCGCCATATATTCAACTTTTATCGTAGATAGGGCAACTGTATACTGTAAAGTTGATCTCCACCCTATTGGACCTCCTGCTAAAGTGAATGCATAACCAATCATTGATCGTCTTCGATCCAAATCTCTGGTATAGTCAGAATCCACATATCCAACACACAAATTAGCTATTAATTATTGTTTCTGAAATAGTAAACTGACATCAGTTGTATCTTTCAAATACTGAAATATCCACATCGTTGCTTGTCAGTGATCCTTCCCCGGATTGTGCATATATTGACTCACGACATCAACTATTTGAGTCTTCTGGTCTGGTGCAAACACCTTTTTTCTCTTGAATAGGTATACTCGTTGGATGTCCGGATCTCGACGTTCCGTATCAGTCTCTCCGGATTCTTGGATTAGTCTGAGTATGCCGCCTGGTAGGTTGGCGTCAGTGGTTGAAGGAGCAGGTAAGAGGAGGATCTTTGCCATTGGTAATTACCTTAAGCAAAGACTCCTCCGCCCAGTACATACATTATTAAACTGCGCAACGAGTGAAGCAAACTTCACAACGTTCAAAAGAACTTCAGGCCGCGTAGCGGACGAATGGCATACATCAAGCTTCCAACTGCACTAGCAAAAGGCACTTAGTACATTTCTTCCCTTTCATAATCTATCTTTGGACATTGCTCTGCAGATAAATGAAAGTGAGGTGCTAGAGGTTTACTCATAAACGTTGTCGAGTCATCAATCCTAAACCTCTTCAGCACCCTTTCCAAATATTCATTTTGGGTAAGCCAAATTTTTTCTGCCTTTCTGTCCCTACAAATTTCCATTCACAAAATCTTTTTCCCATGTTCTTCATTTCAAAATTCTTTGATAACTGATATTTCATGTGATCCATCTCAAACTGATCTGAAGTTGCCACCAACATGTCGTCGACATACAAAAGTAGGTAAATAAAGTTACCTCGATGAAGCCTTTTGAAATACACACAATGATCAAATTGTCTTCTTTGGTACTCCTTCTTTTGTATGAACTGTCAAACTTTTTGTACCATTGTCTAGGTGATTATTTTAGCCCATAAAGAGAGTTGTCCAGTTTGCACACCAAGTATCCTTTCCTTAGCTCAATGTACCCCGGGGGCTGCATCATAAGGATTTCCTCATATAGTCCTCCATGTAAGAACGATATTTTTACACCAAGCTGCTCAAACAGTAAATCAAACTGTGCCACCAAAGCTAAAAGCACGTGGATCAATGAGTGTTTGCCAACTAGGGATAACACTTCATCAAAATTGATCCCTTCATTCTGAGCAATGCCTTTTACTACCAATCTAGCTTTGTAGCGCACATCAGCTCGTGAAGATCCTTCTTTCTTCGCATTCACTCATGTGCAACCAATACCCTTTCTTCTTGGAGGGAGTTTCTTCAACCTCCATGCCTCATTTTTATGAAAAGACTTAATTTCTTCATCAATCACCCGCTTCCATAAATTTCCTTCATAGCCCATTATCGCTTCTTTGTAATGGGATGGAACCGCATCCTCCAATATAGACAATGCATATGTGACGTAGTCTCTAAGCCAAGTAGGTTGTTGAGTTGCATTTCTTCTAGATCTATCTTTTGCAATCAATTCCTGAACTAGAGCCTCGCCATCAATATTAGTTTGTTCTTTTTCATCACCCATGTGGTCTTCGTCTGTAGGAATGTCTTCAATGTGATGTGAAGAATTCTGTGGAATAAAGGGGTTAACATCAAACCCCACTCTCTGCTTGCTTAATGGAGTCTCTATATTATCCTCCACCTAAAGAGAACTCCTTAGTCTCAAGAACAACTCTTCAACAAAGGTGACATCTCTTCTCACCACAATCTTATTATCAATTGGATCAAATAACTTGTAGCCTTTCACTCAGCGTCGAAAGCCCACAAATATTGCCTTCCTTGCCTGTGGTTTTAGCTTATCCTTTCTAGCATGATAATAAGTTGGGCTGCCAAAAATCTTCAGTTGATCATAATATGTGGCAGGATGTCCCGGCCATAACTGTATAGGAGGTTTCTTATTCAGTGCTGCAAATGGCAAACGGTTCACCATGTAGCATGCATAGTCTAGGGCATCCACTCAATAAACTCTCTCTAACCCAGCATTGGGCAATATACATCGCACCTTTTCCACCAAGGTACGATTCATGTGTTCTGCTACCCCGTTCCGTTACGGTGTTTGTCTCATTGTGAAGTGGTTTTCAATTCCTGAATTCTGACATTCTATTACAAAAGAATTAGATGTATATTCTCTGTCATTGTCCGATCAAATCATCTTAATTCTTTTACTCATTTGAATTTTCCACAATCTTCTTCTAATTTATGAAAACCTCTAGTACATTTGCTTTGCTCTTCAATATGTACACCCATACGAATCTGGGGTAATCATATATAAAAGAAACAAAATATCTTCCACCACTGAATGATGTCGTCTTCATTGGTTCCCAAACATCAGTGTGTATATACTCAAGTATATCTTTGGTGTTGTGGAGGCCAACACCAAAGAGTTTGCTTGTTTTATCGCCAAATATACAATGCTCACAAAATTGTAATTTGTATGAAGTTATACCTTTAATGAGTTCATCTCTTTCCAAAGCTCTCAGTGATCCTGCATGTGATAGCCTCATATACCACAATGTCATGGCATCTTCAGAATCTTCAGCCATAATTACTAAACATGTCCTTGTACTTTCTTAAAGGTAGTAGAGGTTCTATTGTCTGATTCCTCTCAAATAAGTCATTGCACCCTTGTTGATCTTTTGAACTCCTTCCTCAATCACTGCCTTAAAGCCCTTGGCTTTTAAGGCTCCAATTGATAGAAGATTCTTCTTGATCTCTAGCACAAGTCTGTCTTCTTTTAATTCTTGAACTGTTCCTGCATGTGTTCTAATCAACACACTTCCAACTCCTGCAACACGGCACGTAACATCATTCCCCATAGTGACTGCACCACTGTCCGTTTCTTTGTATGAACAAAACCAATCCTTCTGAGAATATATGTGATACGTTGAACCCGTATCCATAATCCAACTAGAGCTATCATCTACTAGACCCATTGAAATAGTAACAAGAGATACCTCGGAGTCTGAACCATCCACCACATTCTGAATCACATTTATCTTTGCCTCGAAAGATCCATTTGCCAGTTTCTTCTCTTTCAACTTTGGGCAATCTTTCTTCCAATGTCCCGTCTCCAAACAAAACGCACATTGATTGCTCCCAATGCTCCGGCCACTAGATTTTTCTCTCATCTACAAGTCAGCATTTTTCTTTGGTCATTGCTTTTTCCTCTCTGGTCTTCCTCTTTGGAGTGTAAGAGCCTCTGCCATATCCAATTTGGTGCACTCTTATCTCTTCTCCTGACTTCATGGCTGACAAGGGCTACAGTCACCTCCTCATACTTCAGAGCATCCTTCACATGGATCAATGTCATGGTGAAGTACTAAAACTTATGTGGCAATAAGTTCAATAATAGCAGAGCCTTGTCTTCATCCTCCACATTCTCATCCAGATTTAACAAATCTGTCAATAATTTTGTGAACTCATTTAGGTGTCATCTATGGAGATTCCCATTCTCATATGGAATCAATAAACACACATCTTCATGTGGAGTCGATTCTCCACACTCTTCGTTTGGTACTTGCCTTCTAAAAATTTCCATAGTTTCCACGTCGACGTCTCCATCATCACTGCATACTTGATCTCCTGGGTTAAGCAATTCCGAATCAAACCGTATGCACTGTGATTCATTTTGATCCAATCTCTCTCTAAATTTTCTTCTGATTTCTCTTTGTTATCAAGAACATCCTCCAAATTTAGTGCACATAGTGCATCTGTCACATCGCACCACCACATGTCAAAGTTGTTCTTCCCATCGAATTTGACCACATCAATCTTCGCTGGATGTGTCACAACTTGGTGGAGAGATCTCTACACCACCGATGATGACGAAGTTCCAACCACCTCTTCTACTCTATCTCCCATGTTTTATTTTTCTTTACAAAGCTCAAACATAAACATACGCGGCTCAAAGTAAGCCCTAACCCTCGAGCACAAACAAAGCAGCCTCTCTTTGATACCACTTGTTGGGACCGAAACCGGGTGAAAGGATATCAACAATACGAAACAATAAGCTTGTGTAAATGTTGAGCAAAATAAAATAAAACAAAGAAAACACACATGCAAGCACAATCACAGCACAAACAAATAAATTTTCGTGGTTCAGTGCTAATACATACGTCCACGGAGAGAGGGCAAAAAGATTTCACTATGTAGATAGGATATTACAATAATTTAGGGTTATTAACAAACCTTTACAAAAATCCTAAGAGACTTCTTCTTCCTTCAATGGAGCAGCCACCACACACAAACCGAATTGATGCTGATATTCTTCTAATATTTTCTCCTCTTAATCCTAAAAATGGCTTAAGAATATTTATAGGTGGCTCAGATTCGTGCCCGCTGAGCCGCGGGCACTGCGGTGCTCTATAACGCGTTGTCGCATGCTATAGCGCTCGCCGCTCGGGAGCCCGGACGCTGTGGCGAGCTATAATGTCCGTCTCTCGGGTGCCCAGGTGCTGCGCCGCGCTATTGCGCCTGCCTCTCGGGCAATTGGGAGCTGCGGCGCGCTAGAGCGCCCCACCTCTCGAGTGCCCAGGCGCTGCGGCTCGCTGGGCCCGCCATGGCGCGCCACAGCACGCTTCCAAAGCTGCTCTTCATCAACAATAGTTAGGAGTTTAGATAGTGAATTTACATCTTAATTATCTCAAGATTCTCATTGTTAAAATAGGGGTTAAATAATTTTTTGGAGAATTTGGCAATCAATTTACTGCAATTACAAAACTTTGTTTGCGATGGATATGTGAAAATTCTGCTTAATTATACTATATATATAAACTGTCATGATACTCTAATGTTTCAATTTGCTTTAATTGGCCTCAGTTGAGATATTTTGATCAAGATTAGGAGATTAGGGTTTCTTAAGTCATCGCGAGGTCAAGAATGATCTCGTAGTATTTGGTCATCCAAGGTGGAGCTCAAGGCAGGCCTGGTCAACATTATATAAACCTACACAATTAAATTTCTGCCATTCGATCTCATCGTGAATCTAACAAAATGTTACGATGTCAAATTAATGCAATTATTCTAAGGCTTTAAAATCTAACTGTATGATTCAACTCAATTAATACATAATGTATCAGTACACATTTCTAATATAAAAGTTATTAATATATCATTTAAAAAATTATAAATTGTATGCAAGGAAAATATAAAATATATGGATCATAAAAAATATCAAAATTCCCAAATTTGGATATATAATTTTTTTATAGGATTGTATAAAAATAATAATAAATAATTTTTAAATTAATCTGTAGTTCTGCAAATTATTAAAATTTCATAGAAAATAATACAAACTTTATCTTAATTTTGGCATATTTTTTTATAAAAATAGTAATCATATTTTAAAATATTTCAAATATTAACTGTTCCAAAAATGTTATATTTTTCAATTAAAAATTAATTTTTTATATTTAGTTTAGAGTACTCATTGATCTATTTGACAATGCATTCATTTCATATCTATCTATAAGACTCTTGGAATGTAAGAGGTCAACATTTTGACTACTAAATGTAAGTGTGTGTATCTGCAAAAGGATCTTAAAGATAGCATAAATTGCTGATGTAACCAAGACCACGATATGATAATCATTCAATGTTTATGCCAAAACTTGGGCAAATATTTTATATTTAGATTGCTTAAAAATTGAGTTGGGTTCAAATCAAAATATCTCAGAGTTTACTTGATTAAAGACTGGGGAAAAACAAGTTCCATTAATCGTGTCAGAAATAGTTCGTGTCAACCATGTGCAAGCCAAATAAGGTTCGTACTTCCAACCCATTTAATTAGCAGGTTTTTAATAGCTGGGTCAACTTCAGGTCTGATCCGAACTGACATATCTGCATTGACAAATAATAACTCCTAAACCGCACCGCATTCAACACATGCTAAAATGCATAAACATAAGAATTTAACAAAAAACCAACTTGTTGCTAAATTGCACCAACTTGTTAATAGACACAAGTTTGCTTTAAATTTAGGAAAATGCTTCAAATTATTCAATTTGGCTTATAACAACTACAGAAAACAACATGCATGATTGCATATTAAAGAGAGGAGAGAAGAAGAGGGAGGAGAAGAGCAGAGCCGAGCAGCATCCTCTTCACTCCAACAAGCAGTGCGGCTTCCAAATTCTCAAGAGACGGTCGTAAAACGAGCAAGAAGCCACAAGCAATCCTCCTTCATCCGCACCTACACCACCGCCACCTCTCTGCCAATCCACACCATATGCCATTGACTGGTGCCCGCCGTATTTCTCCAAAACAGCAGTATTCTCTCCATCTATTTTCACTACAGCAACACCGCCGTGCATGCACGCGGCCAAGACCAAGTCATCGATTAACGGATGGCTCTTGACCCTCCACACTCCTCCCCCTAAACTCACGCACGTCTGAGCCACTGGCTCAGACGACATCCTCACATCCCAGACACGCAGGCATTCGTCGTAACACCCCGTGAGCAGAGTATCAGAATCAAAAGGGCGCTGCGCGATGCAACAGACTCCCATCCCGTGGGATTTCGCATTCCGAAACACGGCCGGCGACGACGCCGGTTGCCTCAGATCCCAGCATCCGAGTGAGCAGTCGTCCGATCCGGTGTACAGAAGTTGGGGATGGCGAGCGCTGAATGAAACCGTCCATGTCTCGTATTCATGCGCCGCCCAGGAATGCGTAATCTGTAGCCGGTCTTCCCGGAGCGCTAGAGCTGAGACCCAGCCGTCCGAGAGGCCTGCTGCAATAGAGTAACCGGAACCCCCCCAATCCACACACAAGCACATGGATGATTTCACCATTTCCTTACAAACTTCCGACAGCGAAAATTCTGCACTGCGGTTAGAGAGAAAAGTTAATATTTTGGCCTATTTTGAGCTTAGCAGTTAGCACCAATATTAAAAATAGATCCAGGATATTAAAAAGCACAAAATCTACTTATATGGATTGATAGACTGTTTTGACTCTCTAACATAATGGTGCTAACAGTGATATGCTACGAGATCGAAGGATTTTCAGAAGTTCAAATCCTGATAGGTACTTTTCTCGCAGCCTAGAGTTTAGATTCATCAAGATCTGTCATTTATTGTGCGTGTGTTGGAGAGAGAGAGAAAAAGCCAAGATCTTGAAAAGAACCTCAAAATCGAAGATGTCCGATGAGGCCGTCACAACAAGTGGCGATAAAATGAAAAATAAGCAATAGAGATTATTTTAGGCTTCTTTTATCTTCCTATTACTCTTTTGATTGGATATAGAAATCGTTAAAACAAATTTTTTATCAACGTTTACCAATGTATCTAATATATACAACTCCTGTAAGAGGTAACTCCAGATAAGTTTTTCAAATTTTAATAAATGAAGTACTATCGTTTGATATTCTTAAAATCTTTTTTTTTTAAATAGATATTAGGTGTCGTACACTAAGGCTGCCAACTTGATTTAAAATCTAAAATTCAAACTCAAATTCGAAATATTTTGACTTTCGAATCGAGTGCAGCTCGAAAATTTCGAGTTCGAACCTTGGCTAACTCGACTCAAGCCAGTCCTACATACACTAGAGATGTGATGATGAAAATACTTATTTGATAGATATAAAAGTTTAGATGACAAGATTTTTACTATAGACTATTTAAAATTATTAAACAATATATATTTTTAATTCTTACAAAATAAATATATTCATCTCAATTTAAAGTGAAAAGCACCTCTTTATAGTAAGGACATAAAGATTAAAATAAAATTACTATCTTATTTCTAAAAAGTTTGTACATTATAATTTTTAGATGTGCATGTAAAGACACTAATAAGTTTTGAATGCTATGTATGTAAAAAACTGTTTTTGCTATTTAGAATCACACATATATTTATTAACTTATCTACCAAGTAAACAATCTTTTATATAACTAATCTAATAAACAAATTTTACAGATACAATAAAATAATCATCATGGGCAGGGCCCAAAAAAATATTAATATATATATAAGCAATCACACACTTTTATAAATCTTATGCTTTATGAACAATCACATACTTTTATTTGCTACCAATCGGATTTTTTGGTTTGCAATTACTGTTGCAACATTTGTTTTTCATGAATTTTTTTATTTTAGTTTTTTAAGGATTTAAAATTTTACTATTTACCTTAGAAAACCTAAAATCCTCCTTTGCAATTTTGACTCAATGCCTCATCGACACCCTAAATGCCTCAATGCCTCATCACACTTCTTTACTTGATGTTGGTTGCATTTTTTGTTCTGAAATTACTGTTCTGATGAATGGATTTAACATATTACTTCTAACTATCTTGCACTATAAAAGGTTTACTATCACTCTTCCTTCTTCTCATCCATTCACAATATCTAAAATATTTGAGCAACACATATTGAAAGCCATCCTATTCACAATGAGAGAATTATACAATATCTTTAAAAAATGAAATCCCTAGAAGATACATTATAGTTTTTATAACATATTAGTTTCAATTTTATTATAATCGCAATTTATTTTTATAATTATAGTTTGGTTGTGCTCCTACAAAAGTTTTTTCCTCACTCTGCCACTAATTATTATATTCAGCTCATCAATTTGATTATAAAATAGATATGCGTGATAATATAGTGTTAAATAAGTAAATTATAAAACTTTTAAGAGAGGTGCTTAAATCTCCTAAAAAAACAATAGCCAAATTTTTCAATTTTAGCTTATTAACCTAATATCATGATAATGGTGCTCTAAGAATGCAGCAATTAAAAATTTACTGAGCTGTAGCATGCACATCCTAAGCAAAACAATATCCAAAAAGCATGATATCCCACCGCCATGATTAAAAAAATTTTTGATGAAATTAAGATTTTTGAGAATCAAAGTGGCACAAGAAAATGGAGTAAATTCAGCATAAGTGTTGGAACAAAGAGCACGAACGCACCGATGGGATGTAATGCGTATAGGGTGAGAAATCCATCAGAAGTGGTCTGAGCTAGCAAGGGACTGCAGGCAATGGAACTGATCGGATTCCACTTGATATCAAAAATGCCTGACGCGTGCACGCGATCGAGCATCTTGAGGCCGGAAGAGACCACGGAGAAGAGGGATAGACTTCCGGAGCGGACGGCCAGATCTCCATCTTGCTGCAGAGTGTAGGTTGCTGCAGCGAGGATCTGATGGAATGCGGGATATGGACAAAATTCAACGGCGTCGGCATCCCCATCGAGATTGAACGAAGCGATTTCCATTTCTTATTGTTTGAGCAGTCAATGAAATGAAGATGCAATCATAATATATCAACGATAAAATGCAGAATAAATAATCAAAGAAAAAAGAAATATCTTTGTACCTTACAAGTGTGCTAAATCCAAGATTTCGCATCAATGAATATTAATCCCTCAGATGCAAATTACCCATATGATACAAGATTCCTCATTTGCCAACATAGAAGCTAGAAATGAACACTACACAAATATGCATACTAAAAATTCATCTGTAAGTTCACTTTTAGATCTTATATCCAGCATTGCATTTCTAATTCATATAGAATCTGAGGTTTGAACATTTTAGAAATTACAGTAAAGAAATCTGAACTAGTCTTAATTAATAGAACCAAGATATCTGAACTAGTCTTCTTAATAACAAAATATTCAATTATCATATACTAAAAACAACTGAATAATTAAAAAAGAGGTGCACTAATATACTTTTTGAAGAACAAGCAAATTTTTCCTCAAAAGTTTCTCATCATTCGTCAAAAGCAACAAAACAAAAATTAAGCAATGCTTTGTTAAAATTTAAATTTACATACAGAATATAATTCTCCTTACAAATCTTTTAACTAAGCAATTTAAGTAATGCATTTTGCCTACAGAACCAACAATTCATTCCCTTGTCTTGAATAATGCATTTAAGTAATGCATTTTGCAAATTAAATATCAATTTCAGTAGAGATTTAAGTATGCATACAGATTTTTTGAGTAGCCAAAAAGGATACAGAATAATAAAAAGACATCAAAATTCTAAATTAAAAAACTGCATTAATAATACCAAGCTCAAAAGCATGTCCTTTATACTACGCCCCCACCTATTATATGACCTTTATATCTTTGGAAACCCTTCAATTAAAAAAACTCAATCAACACTATACTTGATTTTCTGATAAAACTAGTACAGCCTATTTATATCGTTACAACATCAAGCTCAAAAGCATGTCCATTCGGCTTGATTCAGATTTCAATAAACACTAAAATCAAAGCCCAAGGTGTTCATCAAACTGTTACCACAAAATTTTCAAGATCTAGTTTCAAACTTAATAACGTGTTTCCTAATTCCTCAATACTCTAGTTAGCCATAAGAGCAAAATACAGTAATCATGAAAATTAAAACTGTAAAAAAATGCGTTCACCAATCAAATATCACAACAAA
This sequence comes from Gastrodia elata, assembly GCA_016760335.1. Lineage (NCBI taxonomy): Eukaryota > Viridiplantae > Streptophyta > Magnoliopsida > Asparagales > Orchidaceae > Gastrodia > Gastrodia elata. Next base: position 23,506,486 of record CM028678.1, read on the forward strand.
AGAATGAAATTATCCTAGGCAGTTGCTTAATAATCCCCAAGAAAGTAAAGATGGATTCCAAAACTTTTCCATTCTAAAATTTAAAGCTTTAAAACACATTGCTTATGTGAAATTAAATAGAGAATTATACATGCAACCTTTAGATCTGTGATTCTCATAGAGCTTGTAAGCTTTAGAATGGGGTCCAAAATATGTAGAATCTGTTCAATGGGTATGGCCAAAGGAAGTCACCAAATCGTCGAATGGGGTCTAAAATAGCATCACAATCCATCATTGTCTCAAATAAAAAACATGCCAACATATACCTCCCCAAATATAGTTGAAAACAAAAGCTCCCATCACTTCATATGATAATTTACAGAAAGTACCATCACAAATGAAGTATCTCTACGAATTATGAATGAAGTATCTCTGATAAAAAATCAAGCCTTGCCTCTCTTGTTAAGTAAAGTACGCCTCCTTTAAAAATGTAGATTATTTTAGCATACAAAAATATGATTGTAGAGTTTTAACTCAGCACACAAATGTCTATTGATCAAGTACAAGACAAAGCTTAAGATGCCTGGAGCTTTGGTGTCAATTAAAGATTAATACGACCACAACATTGTAAGCTTCAAATGTCGTTGAATGGAAATAATTTTAAGGACAGACAAACCCATCAAACATTATAAAAAATAAATGTGTAGCCCATGCTCAAACAAAATAACTTACTATGCTCTGCACCACAGAAATGAACGGTACGGGGAGAATCACAAGATTTCCAAAATGGCAAAATTGACAATTGTTACATTGCACCTCTTTTATTTTGAAATTGCTGCTCCAATACCTTTCAGAAAGCAGCACAATTCAAAAGAAATGAAACCTTGCTTTCTTTTACGCCGTATGCTATAATTTTTACTATTTATATCAAGTTAATAAAAGTACAACTTCTTGCAAAAAAGCAAAAACTTAATGATAGGCTTCAATATTAGAGTATCACTGTTAAGGCTTGTAGCATTTAATAAGATAAGGAAAGGCTGACTTCTAAGCCCACATGAAAGTAACTTTCAAAACGATTATGTTTGCCTAAAAGAATAGCTTTATGAATCTGTTTTTCAATATTTCTAGTGTGTAGTACACAAGTAATATTCTTAATCCTTTTGAACTCCAAGATATGTTATTTGAAGATTATTTTTCTGCCTAGTCCTTCCGCACAAATACTATTTACACATTTAATAGGTGTATATGATTGAACACGTCAAAATAGAACGAGTCTATTTTCAACAACCTTAAATGTAATAAATGTTACCGTAGCCATCCATTTACTAAATTTATCCTCAATTTGTAGGGTATTGATAGGGGTACCGTAGCAGCACCCTTACTAAATTTATCCTCAATTAACCCTTCCTAATTTTGCACAGTTGCATTTAAATTCTCATTTCTCGAATGCTTAATTTGATTTTTTTGGCCTACATTTTGACATCTGAAAACTCATACAAATTACACATTTAATTATAGTATTTGCAATTAAGTTTCCATAACATCTTGTGCCATATAACTCTTGAGAAGTTCTCCATTTTAACCATCCATCATTACCTCTAGAAATTATATCCGAAATTTTTAAATAACATACCAAAATACTTAGTGTGACGACCCCAATATTGAGGATCACTTAACTCAACATTGATACGTCACCACAATATCTAATACTATATTAGAAGGAAACTAATCCAAATCATTAACATATTACTTCTAACTATCTTGCACTATAAAAGGTTTACTATCACTCTTCCTTCTTCACATCCATTCACAACATCTAAAATATTTGAGCAACACATATTGAAAGCCATCCTATTCACAATGAGAGAATTATACAATATCTTTAAAAAATGAAATTCCTAGAAGATACATTATAGTTTTTATAACATAATAAGTTACAATTTCATTATAATCGCAATTTATTTTTATCATTATAGTTTGGTTGTGCTCCTACAAAAGTTTTTTCCTCACTCTCCCACTAATTATTATATTCAACTCATCAATTTGATTATAAAATAGATATGCGTGATAATATAGTGTTAATTAATTAAGTAAATTATAAAACTTTTAAGAGAGGTGCTTAAATCTCCTAAAAAAACAATAGCCAAATTTTGCAATTTTAGCTTAACCTAATATCATGATAATGGTGCTCTAAGAATGCAGCAATTAAAAATCGAGCATCTTGAGGCCGGAAGAGACCACGGAGAAGAGGGATAGACTTCCGGAGCGGACGGCCAGATCTACATCTTGCTGCAGAGTGTAGGTTGCTGCAGCGAGGATCTGATGGAATGCGGGATATGGACAAAATTTAACAGCGTCGGCATCCCAATCGAGATTGAACGAAGCGATTTCCATTTCTTATTGTTTGAGCAGTCGATTCAATCTCTAAATGAATTGATGATGAACGAAATTTTAAGCAAGCAACAACGGAAAACCCTAGTCCCTGGAAAACCATAATCCAGATATAATGCCTAGCTAGAGCTTCTGGGAACTAAGAAGTGTTTGGACTTTTGAGAAGGATGAAGGGTTGTCTGGTTGCCGGATTTATTTTGGATTAAACCTTGAATACTCTGCAAGCATAAAAGGTTAGCAATGGATTTAACGCAAACCAAAATCTTCCATCCCGTAAATGTGAAGGCTAATTCGCTCAAATCGCGAAATCCAATACCCGGACTTCAAGGATTCAGCGATTTATGAATTTAAGTTTTATTTTTAGGGATTATTTTTAGGGATGAAAATATATATTGTTTAATAATTTTAAATAATCTATAGTAAAAATCTTGTCATCTAAACTTTTATATCTATCAAATAAGTATTTTCATCATCACATCTCTAGTGTATGTAAGACTGGCTCGAGTCGAGTTAGCCAAGGTTCGAACTCAAAATTTTCGAGCTGCACTCGACTCGAACTCGTTCGAGTTCGAGTTATTTCAAGTCGAGTCAAATAGGGTTTGAGTTGAGCCGTTTGACTTGAACTCGACTTGAAAATTTCCAGTCGGGCTTTTTGGCTCGAACTCGATTCGAAAGTCAAAATATTTCGAATTTGAGTTTGAATTTCAGATTTTAAATCAAATTAGCAACCTTAGTGTACGATACCAAATATCTATTTTAAAAAAAAGGAAAATGCTACAGTGCCCCCATCAACACCCCCAACTATTTCGGATGACATGGCAATAGCTGCCATGTCATCTTACGTTAACATAACCTAAATCCCGTAACCTAACCTAAATCCCGTAACCGACCGACCCCGTAACCTAATATTCGCTTCTCTTTCGAGCCGACCGATCGTTGTTCATTCCGCTAACCTAATAATATTGTTTTTTTAGGGTTTAGGGTTACTGCGGTGACCGATTGTTAGGTTTAGATAATACTTTTTGTTTTCGTTGTTCATTCCACTAACCTAATATTCATTACTGCGGTGACTGATTTGTGTATGATGAAGAAAAGCTTAATAGATGTGATTGTGGTGCTGCATTAACTATTTTTATTCTGCATTAATATTATTAATATAATGGTTGCATTGAAGTTTTATGCTTTATTCTAGCTATTTTGTTGTCTGGTTGCTGGGATCTTATTGCTCATCTGGTCTAGTTGGCTGTTTATTGTCTATTGTATCCTAATTTGGGAATTATAGATCAGGGTATCTAAGTGTAAGAACCCTAATGTTTTATCATCAATTAATGACCTAATTGACTCTAATTTTTTCTATTAATTTTATAATAGTATTAGGAGCTTTTCTTTCAATTTTCGTGTAATTTGGGAATCGTTTATCGATTTACAGCATTTCCTAGTTTTCTGATAATTCTGAGAATGCCTAAATTATTTAGACCTCAGAATAAAAAACGGAGTCCGCCATTAGACTCAGTAGCTCCAAATTAGCTAGAAGTGCTGTTCCGGGAATTTTTGAAAGTCGTTGAATTTCCCGGATATTTTGTTGTATTTCGATCGCTCAGAAAATTTCGTCGAAATCAAGAATTTCAATTTAAGTCAACCAAAAATTAAATAAAAATATCCTCTTATAATGCCTATTGAAGGGATCCTACTGCGAAAATTTGAGCGCGTTTGGAATCCCGAATTTTTCTAAATAAATTTGTGAAGTTTAAACTTCAAAGGCTAATAATATGAAAAATATAAATTGGAATTTGAAAATTTTTATATATCCAAGTTAAGCAACATATAAGGATGCTATATTTTAAGTTTTGTTAATTTTCTAAGTTTTTGATTTATCGTAATTAATTTTCAAAATTTTTCACTTAAAAATCAATATAAAATAAAATACTTGTCCAAATTCAATAATTTTTGGACGATTGCGTTCATCTCGTCGAGAAGATTTGTAATTTTTGGAGTTCAATTGACTTCAGATCTTGGCTCAAAAATTTCAGCCGTTCATTCTGAATCCAATGGCTTAATTAGAGCATAGATTTCATTATCTCTTCTAACTTAATCCTTTCTTTATTCCTCAGCCGTTATTTCCTCTATTTCTTTTCCTTCGATCGAATCCCTCACCCGTCTCCTTGCTCGCTCGCCTCTCCCTCTCTCGGCAGGAGGCCGAGAGGTCACCTCTCCACTCTCGGCAGGAGGCCGAGAGGCTTCGTCTCCCCATCCTCAGCTGGAAGCCGAGACCTCGACCGCATCTTCCTCTTGGAGAGAAGCCGAGAGCTCGATCGTCCTCTTCCACTCAGCGGAGAGCCGAGAGACTCAAATCCCCTCGGATGATGGTCGAATGCTCTCCAACCCATTGGCTCCTTCTCTCCATTCCAGCCAACCTTCTCCTCCTATCCGAGCGCCTTCTTCAAGCAGCAGCTACTACTCCATCTCCATTCAAAAAACTTTAACTTTGTTTTGGTACGGCCCTCTACTTACCTCCTTAATCTCAGAAATTTCTTTAGATAATTTCATTTGGCCTACATCTTTTTCTTTATCTGTTTAGTTGTTTAAATCCATTAATGTCGATCGAACTCCCTGCTGGTCCGTCATTTTCCATTTTTGTTTTATCTAATTTTGATATTGAGCTAATATTATCTTAAACAATGTAACTTGTGAAAGTAAAGATTTCATTTATAGCCTCATTTTCCAAAGCATGATTGCATGAACCTCCCAACCAATTTAATAAATGAATGCCCATGTTCATCTTACAAATGGGCCTTTTAGATTTCATTTTTATTTTAAAACTTCATTTATCAATTAAGGCTAGTTTAAATTTAATATGAATTCGGGAGGTTTTTGTTGAATGTGCTTAAATGGGCTTAAACAACACGTTTGATCCTCCTGTCGAAACAACTATTAATATATTATAATTAGAGATGTAATTGAGTCAATTTAAGCTCGAATATATTTGTTGTGAGTCCGTCTAAATTTTCTTGCGCTCGTCGTTTATGAAACTTTAGTTCGTTTATCAAACTTGACTCAAGTTAATGGCCTTGTCATAAAATATCTTGTATTTATTATGTTTTATATAAATAAGCCATCTTGACTAGCTAACAAGTTGAGCCAACCTGAGCTTGAGCTCGTTTAATGACTTGAGCTTGACTTGCAGTTCGAGTTTGGTTCAAGTGCCAATAAGCTCGGCTTGCAATCCCATTAACACTAGGCTTGTCGGCTCATTTACGCCATGCCCATTCTAGCCTTAAGAAGTGGTGCAGGGAGAAGAAAAGACTAATGTACAGGGAATCTTCAAAAAGCCATTATAACACTATTTTTTGTTTTGTTGTCATAATTGTTTTTGGGAGAAAATAATCATGTATATATATATATATATATATTAAGAAAAGGTCTCAATATGTGTAATACTCTTAAAAAAAATTTGTATTAATTTATATTATCACATATTATTTTCATTTACAATATTGTGAGAAATAATATAATGATCTTAGAATTACAATTAGATAAATAATTTTATTAATCATTGTTTCAATGATTAAAAGTAAATTACATATTTTATCAATTGTTATTTACATTATAACTTGATAAATTAATATCCAAATTTGATGATCAAATTTAAATTCTACTAACTAATTTTATATCAAACCTATCAATGATTTCAATGCAATTACTATATATTATTTTATTTTCAATTTGTCTTGGAATTAGATTATATTATCAATCATCTATTGTATTAATTTCTCCATTCATTCATTCATCTTTTAAGATCCACTAAAGCTTAATAATTTAATTAAGTAAATCTTCAAGGCCTTGTTTTATAATCAAATGAAGTCCAATTTGGACACTTCAATAGTCCATTTCGCTCACAAGAAAGTGAGAGACATTAATATGAAGTCAAATTTAGATTTTAAATCCTAATTTTAATAATGACTTTTAAATTCTAATTAGGAGTCCCGAGAACCCTAAAATCCCAACATTGTCCGATTTAGACCTATTTAGGGTCGTTCTTCTCCTTATGCAATAAGGATTTCAAATTTATGAATTTCATTTCATTTGGACAACAATTGATATTTTTTAGGTTGTGCTCTTTAATTAGTATTACTTAAATAATTTCATAATTTCTTAATTTCATGCTTTGGGTGTTTAAAGCCCTAAGATAGTAAACTTGTTTTACTGTTTCCCTCCCATGTCAATTTTTCATGACATGATTATTTTGAGCTTAGTTCTCATAAATTTAATATATGAATCTTTAGCAAATTGTTGGATTCATCTTTCAACCATAGGATACAGCCTATAGGATTGATTATACCTTAATTTGTAGGTGATCTTTTAGAACTAGATGTTATACCCATTAAGTGTGTTTAGCCTCAATGCTTGTTTAGTGTAGGTTATGATCTTCTTAGTCATCCTAAGTAATTAGGTTTGAGCTTAGTTCTCATCCTTCGAGATATGTGAATCAATTGCAAATTGCTTGATTCACCTTTCAACCCTAAGGTAGAAACCCTAGGATTTATTTAAATAAGAATTGTAGTTGATGCCTAGATCTATTAGTTACATCCATTAAGAGTAGTTAACTTTAATGTCTTTATAATTGTAGATTATTGAGTCAACTAGGACGAGCCTTTAGTGATTAGATTGGAGCCTAGTTTATTTATCCTAATCCTTAAAGCCTTCTCTTGATTATTTTAAGAGATGGTGATAGGAGTCCTAATTTACTTAGAATAGTTTAAGGATTTTATTGATCTTCTTAACCTTTAGCTTTTAGAAAACATAGAATATATAGTTCTCAATCCCTACATCTACTTATTTTAAACCTCTCATTTTACATTGACCTATAGCTAGTTTAGTGTTTGATTTGGATAAAAATTGAGTAGCTCCTTACTCTTCTATAAAATAATACCAAAAAAAATGTAAATTTTTTCCACAATGAATTCAAAAAGGTAACTTATTGAGTAGTGCAGCATTAAATTTCCATAAAATTCTAAGAATCATTTTAAGTTAAATATATAAAAAAAAAACAACTGGGACAGAAATTGCTCTACTATACCTTTCGTTGTGAACTTCCATGTAGCTATATTTGATAAATACATTAACTTTTTGGACCACATGAATCAAATAAGCCTAAGCAAATATCAAATAAAAATAAGAGAAATGAGGGGCTGAGTTTAAATTAGCATTCCCAATAAAATAGATCCACTTATTTGGCCATTTGTGAGCCACAACAACACATCAACATAACGGTTGCTTGTAGATGCACAGGCCATCCAAACTGTTTGCAAATATTCTATTTTTATTTTCTATTATGATTTTGGGGTGGTTTCTCTTTATCTCCTCCCCCATAGTACATAGGAGCTTGCTACCCATTGATGCTCAACCGCATCATCTAGCCTATTAATCTTCTCTAGGTATACATTTCTGCATTTTTGAGATGAATGATATCAATCCATTCCTCCATCATAACCGTAAGATCACAACAAAACAAGAAAATTTGTCTAAAGTGAAGAAAAAATCTATTTCAATATGTGCAGCTGCGCTTAACCAACTTCCAACTTGCTGCAAATGTTAATAATTCAAATTTAAAAAGTATTCAAATTAACATAAGAAAAGAAATAGCTTACACAGTCGAGTTTGTGACAAGATCTTTCAAAATCACTCTTTGGTTCCTGGTTTGTATTTTCCAAATCAAATAGCGCCTAAGCAACAGTATCCTCAGATTCAGAGGGTTCAGCGTCAAGCACCTTGTGAATTAAGATGTATTCTGAATCGAAGGTGACAAGAGCAACGTTGAGCTTAGCGAAGAACACTTGCGCTCCGTATGGAGAAACAATGGTGGTTATAAAGATCAAGATTGGTGGGAATGGAGAAAGTGAGGGATCAGCATTTACAAAGTATTCTTAAAAATTTCAGAATGCCGAAATATAATTCAGCTCCTCCCATTAACATATTTTCATCATAACATCTCTGCAAGACAGAAGAACAACCATGAATCTCCTCCACGTACCAGTCTTACAATGGCCTAAAGATATTTTTCAATATGCAGGGACAATAGCATCTCTTAAAGGCGCCATTATCACTGCTGCTCCTCTCCAATCCAATACTATATCTCCATGTTCAGACAGCTAGCATTCAATCAGTAACATAAAGCAGCGCTTTCTGCCCTGCATTAGCTGCTGAAATTTTTATTATCAACAGCTGCACTCTTAAGGATCGCCGGTAACACTACACTTATTCTGCATTAAATCCTCGTGGCGGTTCAAACAGAAATTTTTTTTTTTTTTTTTTTGTTTAAGCACCAAAGAACGCAATTGCTGCACCTCTTTTCGCCAAAATAATTCAATAGATCTTAGTATCTCTTTTAACATTAGAAAACTGAAAACAAGCCTACTGAACATCTCTGATTGCTCCACTCAATCAGCCTAATTATGATTCTAAAAAGGACGCTGCATGCTAGCACAATTTCTGCAAATAAAACACTGATTTCCAATAAAATATCAGCAAAATCTCTAAACGTAAGTGGCCTATCGCAAGTGTTTAGTACTTAGAACTTTACCACTTGGATCAATATTTGCTTAAATTATAGCTGCTAAGGACAGCTATTTATAACTTTTGGTTTGGGAAGTTTGATTGGAAATTGAAAATATGGCATGCTTCAACTGAGCTGAAGTATATATATATATATATATATATATATATATATATATATATATATATATACATATATACCACCTTACCTAATATATATATATATATATATATATAAATAGAACATTTGATTCCGTAATAATTAAGTATAGAAACCATAGATCAATTAGTTATTCTTCCCTATTGAATTTAAAAGAAATTTAATTGCTACCGAAACTATCATTTAGTTTAGATTTATGAAATATTACGAGACTAACATTGAGGGTCAGGAGGTTTCAAGAAATTGGGGTAGCCTTGCCGAACCAATCAACCGCCCTATGATAGGCTGCAGATCGGGTTATAGGTGACAGCTTTCTTTGTATTTCCTTATGTCGAATCTGGGATACACAATTTTGATCGAGGGATGATCTGCTCCATTTAAGATTATTCCGGCAGTCCAAAATCTTCAGATTTGATTGACACTTCAAATTTCTTTTCAACAGTTTAAGAGTTTCAGATTTTATGGGAACAACAAGTGGCAATTGATTCTATATATCATCGTAAAAGTGCATCAAACAGTTATCAGAAATAAATGAACAATTCCTGACAGAGCACATCAACATCTTCCACATTGCTCGCTTGAAACAAAGCACGGCATTTTCTCATTGCTCCATTGAAAATTAGAGCCATTTAGCTCATTCAACTCAAATGATGGCATTCACGACAAGCCCATATAACTAATAGTACATGCATCATGTATGATTCAACAAGAGATGTTAGCAAATGAAATGAATAAGTGATGTTCATATACAATGAATGAATATAGGAAGTTCTATTATAAATGAGCGTTCCTAGTCTTTTATTTTTTTTTTATTATACGCAAGAATAGAAGTGTTGTAAGATACTAACAATTCAAGGAGGCAGTTGCATCTTAGCGTAACAAGCAAATCGATTCATTTAGGGAGTTGAAGGTGCAAGAATAATAGCAAGTGAACGGAAAGGTTCAACCAAGAATTTATAATTTTGATCTATCTAGTACAGCAATGATGCTGAATCCAATTCAACTTATCAATAATATTGGAGTCTAGGTAATTTAAGCAAGGAAAGCGAGGGTTACTTAAATGCATATAATTGAAATAAAGAGAGACATAGGGATGTCGATACAAACTCCTTAGCAGCTAGATATCCCATTTATCAATGAATTGTACGTGTACATAAATAAGGAGCTATAATAATTGCTGAGCCAATCTAATCCTTAAGCAATCGAACAAATCTTAAATCAAACTGAAATGATAAAAGGCACAAAATTATGGACAAAAATAAACTAAAATAGGATGTGACATTACACGAACGGCTTAGGGAATCCGTGAACGCAAGTGTTATGAATTATGGTAACAAAAATCTAAGAAAAATTTATATAAACTTAGTTTTAAATACTCTAATTCAATGAAAAGGGCTGAAATAAAAATAAAAATAATAAAAATAAATTTTAAATGTCACAATGATCTAGATGGTAGATTACTTAATCGCCTAATAATATCAAGGAAACATACACAAATGTAGTTTATGTAGGTTCGTCTGCAGCCGACCCTACAAATTCTTTATTTGTCACTTCCTCCATTATTATTGGTGATATAGGTATTAGCTTAGAGATACTCCTAGGCTTAACTCATAACTCCTTCATCTTATCTCCACAAATGATTAAGTTTTTCACTATATAAGAACATTCTTACTAAATCCACATAACCATAAGAAACCAAAATCTAGATAAATCACATTCCACTAATGCCTGGGTAACCTTACGATAAGTTAGCAAGTTAAATCTAGGTTCTTACATTATTTAGTTCCCCACACTGATTGGATCAAATTTAATAATCAAAATTTACTTAATGTGTTTAAGGTAGAAGTGAATCTAGTGGTGACTTAAGAAATGAATCATTAGAATAAATGGAGTGGTTGAGATTAGTTAAGTATGTCAACGCACGTGTCACTTTATTCCTTCAACCTAGTTTTATTTTTTTCCAACACCTTTAAGATTGACTATTTTCTAAGACCTATAAGATCTATGTTGCTTTCTCATGATGTTCTCATCATTCTAACATTTCAGTGTTGTATTGAATGAACTATGGATCCAAATACTACTATACTAATGTTTGCCAAATTCTGCTCAACATAAGAACGAACCATTTGAGTAGATAGAAGCATAGCCTCTATCTGACACCCTATGGATCTCTCTGATACCAATTGTGACGGCCGCCCCTTAATCAACTAAGTTTAAGAGGTGGTCATCATTAGTACCACGGGCATTAAACTAAAAACATATCCGTGATACTAATCAAGAGCTGAGCTAGATCTAATAGGAACATACATATAGTATAGCAATGCAAAATAGGTAAAATAAAAGAGGCATCCAGGCACAATCCATATTAATTCATTCACATACAATACATTAAATGCAGAACAGTAAGAATAAGAAAACTTAGTATTACACTTTTAATAAATGCAGACCAAGAAGATGGAAGCATATCTCCTTCAATGTGCTGCACTTTACCTTAACCTGCTAGTAGCTAAATCCTCAAGCGCTGGATCTGACCTATACTCCTGATCTGCCATATGTACATATATGACAGGGCACAGCCAAAAAAAAAAATCTGATTAGACTTTAATAAGTCTAAGTACAATTTAAGCTAAATATTTTACACGTGTTATTAATGTCACCATTTTAACTTAAGCACAACAAAAAGTAACTAAGCAAGGAATGGGCATATACATATAAATAGTGCAGTAAGTAAGAGTACTGAAAGTAAAATCTAATCCTAAACATGCTGATGATCATATGATATATACAGATTAAATAAGTAAACTCGACAGTGATACGTATAATAGCAGCAAAATTCTAACATCCTACTATATATAAGCTGAACAAAGAAATAGCTGACTGAATAAACAATACTGAAATATAGCCAAATATCAAACTGCACATGAATTTCTGTACACTGACTGTCATATCATAAGACTTAACCAAACTGGCCCATATATACATATATATCAATCTGTTCCCATAAACATAAGTGAATATACTATGTGACTAAAGAGGCAGGCAATACTATGCAACATATTTTAGTTATTTTACTTCTATTTCTATGGACAATTTCAGAAACAACTGAGGAGTCAAGCACGTCTACAAGACTATATGAGTCCCAAGCCTAACACACTCTCCTCAATGAGAATGTTAGGCATCCTGATCTCACCTTACCCCTATCCATCGGGGCAAATGTGCAGCATAATCACCACAAACTGGACTCTCTTATATGATATGCACGAGAAATTAAGCACAAAAACACGGAGTGCGTAGCAACAAAATCAAGTAAGCAATGGACTCTCTAACATGGTGACACTGTTGTTATCTAATTTATCTATTCTAACTATTCTAAATTATACAACTTAGAAGCACGGCCTTATGAGTTGAAAATAATCAGAACTGATCAGGTTCCAATTTGGTTCAATCAAAATCAACTATACGTTAAATAATAAATCATCACGTCCTAATTGATGAATTGAGACGTTCTAAGCTAAGATCCGATCAAGATTTACTAAGCTATGGATTATGAATTAAACACCACAAATTTGGGTTCAATCACATAATCCAAAGGTAAGCTTAAGGTCTATGGTTCAATCTACAAGTGAACTAATGATTAAGGCATATTCTATTAAGTAAAATCAAGCTTAATAGAATGAATCTCTTATTTTTAATATAAAATTGAAAGATAAAATAATCAAAATGAAATTATAAAAATCTAAAAACTAATGAAACCAAGGTTCCATTCATCGAATAAATCACTTATTCCATGAATGAAGTCTAGTGTCTATTCCTAATCTTAAGGAAAAGATCCTAAGGTGAAGTGAAGATCCTAAGGAAGTGTTTTAGTTTTGACTCTAGGTTCCAATTTGTGTCCGCATAATTTACAATTTTCAACCAAGGTAATGATTACTACTTATTTATCAAGAGTTCCTATACCCTAATGTCATGGTTTTCAAATAACAACAAATCCTAATGATGCTAAGATCTATGCAAGTGGTGTACGCACTGTACATAGAGCTCAAAAAAATAACATAATTAAAGGAATACAGAACTCAATAAAACTCTAAGTACGAAACGTACCTTTAAAGAAATGATTTAGCCTGCAGCTTAATGCTTTGATTGAGATGAAGCGCCAATCTCAGCACCTGCAACAATTTTGTAGGATGCAACAAGAGGTAAGGATTTTGATAAGAGTTGCTTTCCTTATTAACAATTCAAACTATTTGAACCTTACTCAAATCATGCCACAGCTAGAGATTGGAGACCTAAGTATAGTATGCTAAGGAGGGCTTCATAATAATATAAGACATAATCTGATAAGAGTAACAATAACCACTCTCATGGGGATTTATGGGTTCATATTAAGCTTAATTTGTTATAACTTTGATGGAGATGAAATCAACCCAATACTAAGCTAAGACATTCATATAAATACTTAGAATAATGAAATTGAGAAATGATGAGAAGAACTAGTGTGATGGATTAATGAATCGCACAAACTATCCATACTAAGATCAATTAGAAATTAAACATGAGGATTTGTATTAATAAATAGAAAAATTATCCCAGGATTATTAATACCTAAAATTCTAAATATATGTTTGACAAAAACCTATCTTGAAAATAATTTATTTTTATTATCTTTCATGCAAATAATATATGCATAACGATATCATTAGCATTATTAAATAAAAAAAAACATCACTATCACAATTTGGTGGGTTGGTTGTTTTCATTTAGCCGATATAAATTAGCTTAATTAATGCCTATTAAAATTTATTATAATTATCATTAATAAACAATAATATAATCGTGTATCATTAAACAAATACATGCCTCTCACATACATTTATTTCACTGTGTAAATTTGTTTCTTCAAATAAAATAAGCTATCTACTGTTCTTAATCAAAATGTGCTAAAATATGCTTCAATAGAATATTATTAATCAAAATTTACAAAAATAATTGTATTTGTCTTCACTCTTTATTTGGGCTTCTCATTGTCCGATTTCATTCATTTTTATCTCTATCTCTTATACATGATTTCTATAAATTAAAAAAAAAAACACAATTATACGACGTCTATTAATACAAATCAACAACTTTAAACATTCAATCACAACCAACATTATTCTTTAAGTGTAGATTTGTACCTCCATAGTATCGAGAAGATAGATCGATGGGGTGCTGATTGGCTTTCCAAGGAGAGGGGAAAGCAAGGTTCAGCCATGCAGGGTTCGGCCAGGATGAAGGAGTGAAGAGATGGCCAGCTGGCCGATGCCTCTCGGTCTCCTACCGAGAGGGACGAGCTGCGACACAGCCATAAGCCGAGGAGAGGTGCTCGGCCGGATAGAGGACTTTGGTCAAGAGAAAAGGAGAGCTGCTCGGCCGTGGAGAGGAGAAGGAGTGCTCGGCGCCGGCTGTGGAGGAGACGGGAGCAATCGGCGCGTGGAGAAGAAGAGAGGAAGGAGGAGAGGCGTTGTCGGCTCTACTCGTGCGACTTGAAGGAAAAAAAAGAAAAAGGAGTCGATCGGCTCTGAAAGAAAGAGGGATTTAAGCTTTTTGGAAATTTAGATACTCAATCGAATTTGATGAGTGCCACTGGAACTTGATGGAGTGGCTAAGAATTGCTCAAATTTATAAGAGTTGATTGAATAATCAAATGAATTTCAAAAATTGCGAATTTGGTATCGAAACGATCGTCTCGACGAGACGAATGCAAGTGTCTAAAAATTATTGAATTTGGACGAGTATTTTATGTTATATTAATTTTTAAGTGAAAAACCTCAAAAATTCATTACGATTAATCCGAAGCCCGAAAAATTATGAAACTTAATACATAGTGTCCTCTTATAATGCTTAGCTCAAATCTATAAAAATTTCTGAAATTCAACTTTTATTTTATCTTTTATCAACTCCGAAAGTTTAAACTTCTTGAATTTATTTAGGACGATCCGGGACCCCAATTGCACTTAAATTTTGGTAGAAGAATCCCCTCAATATGTTTTATTTGAGAATATTTTTATTAAATTTTTATTTTACTAAAATTTAAATTCTAATATCAACTTAATTCTTCTAAATTTGGGATTAATTACTCCAGTAACAACTTCGAGTTGTTACATAACTCAAAACCTTAACCAACTTTTATTAAGCATGTTAATTAATCAAACCTGATTTTTAAGTGTTGATTTTACCTTCATTAAGCAGTTAGGATTGAATTAGTATCTATTGATTTTGTCATTTGAACTTAAGTTGCATGTTAAATTATTAAGTCGTAAAAATGATTAATGTAATTTTCATCTTAACTTTAAACTTTTGATTTCTTGATTTTCTCTTAAGTAAAAGGATCAGCATGTATTAATTTGTAATTAACCAATAAAATATGCTTGATTTATCAAACAACTAAATCCTAAGTTTTTAATAATTTATCTCATGACTTGATGATAATTTGTAAGTTTAGGTATTAAGGGATTTGCATCCTTGATTTGCTTCTTTTAATCAATGATTAAACTTTATACTTCTTTGATTTTATATCTATTCTTAGAGATTGTAGATCGTAGATGAAAGTATTAAGAGTTTTAGATCTATTGAAGGTTAAAGATAGTATTATATTTAAACTGATTAATACAATTTTAGATAAGATAAACTTTGAGGTATGAATGCCTTATTTAATACCTGTTGAGGTAGGACCTTAGATAAACTTTATGAAATTTAGATGATTGATCCTATGCCCTTGTGGTAAGATAACCTAAATATATTTAGATTGAACTCATATACTTGTGATAATTAACCCAATTTGAAGGATTTGAATATCTTCTCCTTGGAATTTATTGGTTATAGCCTACTACAATGGAGACTAGTATTCATAATTTGAATATTCCTTGAATAATAAATAATTTGCTTATAAATGATAATATTAGTATTATCATATGTAAATTATAGTGTGTATCCATAACCTAACTTTAAGTTAGAGTTAGAATAAGGAATTGGTTGATTTATTCTGAATAAAATTGTAGAGTTTTGATATTATCTTAGATAATTAGATAAGTGCAATTTAGTTCATGATAAATATCTCAATTCCAAGGTTATTATAAGTAAGGGATGGAACATCTTAGTTTGAGAGAATAAATTAATAGATAATATTTGTCTCTTATCTTTATGCACGGGGATAAATGCAGTTAAACAAACTAAGTATTTGATGTTATATTTCTTAGGACATACTAAGTATGTATATATATACTCTTAACATGTAATAAATTAAAATGATATGAAAATATAGTTTTTTGT
The DNA here is from genome assembly GCA_016760335.1 of Gastrodia elata. NCBI lineage: Eukaryota > Viridiplantae > Streptophyta > Magnoliopsida > Asparagales > Orchidaceae > Gastrodia > Gastrodia elata. The sequence continues at coordinate 23,522,876 of CM028678.1, forward strand.
AAATGCTGAGTTCAGTTGAGTTAGATCTGAATTGTGTAACTCATATGATTATGGATTCTAGTTTATAAGGCATTTAAATAAATGTGCATATTAAGGAAAGTATATTAAAAAGTTAAATAACAATAATGGACGCTTACTTTTATTATCTAGTTTTTGATGATTTGAAAGTATTTATTGTTTTAAATCCCTTGGCATGAATTGCGTAAGCATAAATCATCAAGATTATTTGAGAACTATGAGATGCAGCATACATCAAAGGTTGTTTAGGAATTACGTGTTGCTGCATGCATCAGAGTTACTTAGGAATTGTAGGATGCATTGTGGCATTACAGTCATACATATTTGTTGCATATTTAGTGACATATTTAGATGTATATACAGTGACATACATCGCATTTCTGTTTTCAATTTTTTTTAATTTACAATTTCATTTCAACTAATTTATTTTCAGTACTTTGTATAGTTATTGTTTACTTTGCTTTCAGTTTCAATGTGTATATTTACAATTACAATTTTACTTTTGGTTTTTGTAGTTCGATTTCTATTTTATTGTATGTTAAGTAATATTCCTTAAATGTAAGAAAATATCATTTGCAACCTAATATGTACTTAGACTTATTGTTTAACACAATATTTTTCTTCTTTTTTTTGTTGGGACCTCAGCATTGTGATACTGACATTGTCGAACTTTGAACAGTTTGAGGAGCCTGCTTTGGAGGAGATTCAGAAGATTTTGGAGGAAGCAAAGGAATAGTAGTCGTCGCAGCACTAATTTTAGTTACTAAGTTTATTTTTTATTGTGAGATGAGTGATTTACTTTACTGCTCATTTTTCTTTTATACTCTGTGTAAAGACCTACTTAAGTAGTAATAAGTGAAACTCTTAAGCAATTGAGGCACATTTTTAAATAATGGTGGTGTTACTGATAAGAATACCAAAGTTAAGCGTGCTTATATGGGAGCACTCCTATGATGGGTGACCTACTAGGAATTTATCTTATGAGGGTAGAATCGTGAGACATTTCAAGTCAAAGCGGACAATACTTTGGTACTTAAAAGTTTGGGTTGTTACAAATGGTATCAGAGCAGTCCATAGGGTGTCAGATAGAAGTTAAGTGCCATATAGGGCAAAGTACAACTTCATGTGAGCAGCCTCTTGAACCTATAATGGTTAAGGTGCTACATAGTTGTGGTACCTCTTGAGCCTGTATGGGTCACCTCTAGTCCTATCTACCCAATAGATGGTTATTGGATCTGTGTGTGGTTACTAACAAGGACGTTAGTTACTTACGTTGGAGAGATTGTAAAGACCCACTTAAGTAGTAATAAGTGAAACTCTTAAACAATTGAGGAGCTTTTCAGATAATGGTAAAGTTCCTGATAAGAACTTCAAAGTTAAGTATGCTCATATGGGAGCTCTCACAGGATAGATGATCTGCTGGGAAGTTATCTTATAAGGGTAAAATTGTGAGGTCTTTCAAGCCAAAGCGAATAATACCCTGGTGCTTAAAAATTTGGGTTGTTAGACTCTGGTTTATAATAATGAATACTGGATGTATTTGTCCTTTCTTTTTTGAGATGAATGGTTATTTAGCTTTAGTGATGGATATTATGGATAGATGCTTAAGCTTTTGCACTATATTTATATTACTACTTATACTTAGTATCATGATGTGATCAATATGAAAACTCATATAAAACACTCATATTCATTGAATACATTCTTAATATCTTCTTATAAAGACAATGTGTACAAGTAACTTAACAAATACTTAAGATAAATATATTATACTTGGCTTAAGGATTAGTATTCAGCAGTAGTAGTTAGAGAAGTGAAAGATTCAATTCTCCCAAATAATGCATCATTTCGTTGCCAATATACTAATATTATGTTGTTGTGCACGACGACGAGATGGTGCGTTACAGTTAACTAGTACTTGGGTGGTCGAATGTATAAGGATGATTCAACTTAACCTTAAATAAGGCTGATGTTATTTCGATTCACATAATGAATGATATTCTCTATAATTTCTTAAGTGTAACTCTTTACTAAGTTCTAGTTTTAAATGACAATCAATGAAGCCTCTCCAAAGTATTAATCATAAGATGCTATTATACTTAAAACATAACATAAAAAATATCCCAAATATTTCTATCTTTATACTTATTATGAGATGGTAATCTACTTTACATAAGGTAATTCACTTGAAGACATTTAGCTCATTCATTGAAACATAAGGGATCTATTCACTGATGTAAGCCAAATTGAATGTAACACTACACTAGATAAGTCTTTAATAGACACTTAGATTATTCAATAGGATATAAAAGGATACACTCACTAAATATGCTAGATTAAGTGTCCTAGCAATCTCCTTTTAATGGTACTTTTTATAGCCCTTAGGATACTCTCTTAATTTCAAGTATCACAATTATGATTAATTACTACTAAATTTCTGACACTTTAATTAAGTTCAATCAAATACTTCCATTTAACATATTTATCTTTAGAAGGTTAAGCTTAATAGGTCTTAATCATAATATGAGTCAAATCAGCCATTTTCCTACTCAATTCACCATTTAATGTTAAGATATATCATAAATTAAGTTTCATTAGGTTATCTTATGTGGCGCCCCGCTCCCCAAGCCCGCAATGATTGGACCAAGGAGCGGAGTGTCACTCGTGCAGATTCCTTACTCAACATTGGATTGGGTGAGATCTGCAATCCATTGCTGAGGTAGGGATGTGCACACAATATATATAAATAGGATCAGTCATTATATATACAGAGTACAGAAGTATATAAAAAGTAAATGCTACATCCATTCACCACACATCATATATGAATTAATATAAGATAGCTCAGAAAATAATAAAGTGCAGAAAGTAAATCACAGTCACAATACTTATATTATTACATAATTTCAATTAAAGTTAATGAAATAAAATGAAAATACTCTCATTCTCACAATAGATATAAAAGGCAGCTAAATATCTTTTGGTCCAAGCTACTGCACCTCCTCTAAGAAGAGCTCCTCCTCAAGCACAGGCTCCTCAAACTGCTCAAGTTCTGACATTGTCAGTTTCACAATGCCAGGGCCCCAGCCAATAAAAAAAAATCTTGTTAGATAAAATGTCTAAGTACATTTTATTCAAGTAAATTTTAATAATCATTTATTAATATCACTATTTTACTCAATACTAAATAAAACATCTATCTATCATGAGAGCAAGTAAGCATACAAGGGAAACTGGATGAGTTATAAACATATCATTTATAACTAAATAATAAGTGAGGCAAAAGCACACCTCAAGTAACTAAACAAGATAAGGTATACATATGTAATATAGTAAGTAAAAATACTAAAAAGAAAAGTCTAATCTAGACATGCTGATGATTATATGATATATGCTAATTTAAAATATTAATATGAAAATAGTACATATAATATGAGTAGTAAAGTCTAGCATCTTATACATATATCTATACAAGTGAGCAAGTAAACAATATCACAACAGCTAACTAAAATAATGTGCATCAATAACATAATAAATAGTAAGCTGAAAAAACTGTAAAGGAACGTATAACTGCTATATCAGAAGAATTGGCCAATCTGGCCCAATATATATATATATATATCCATTCCCATAACCTTTATGGGCTAGGGCAAACATATCACAATAACACTGTATGACTGAAGAGGCAAATAATACTATGCGAATATCTTTTAATTATTTTACTTTTATTTTTGTGGATAATTTCAAAAATAGCTGAGGAGTTAAGCACGTCTGTAAGACTAACGGGTCCCAAGCTTAACACACTCTCCTTAATGAGTAGTGTTAAGCATCTTGATCTCTTCTTTACCCTGTCCATTGGAGTAAATTTTGACTATAGTGTTTTTGAAAAACAAAGAGTGATTAATTGATCATTAAGCAAAGCATTTTAAAATACCTTTTTAATATATATATCATGATCAACACTAAAATCTAAGCTATTCAGGATAAAAAAAAATCTCATATTTATAAAATTCAGGCCAGCAATGACTAATCGAATGAAATAAGTAGAGCCACCCTCATGATGAAATAAGCCACTATTCTAATGCAGTAAGCTAAGCCCTCATTGAATGAAATAAGTAAAGCACACTGTCCTATGCAGCGACACAGAAAATAGTTTCATATAACCGCCTCTTCTAAGGAAGCATTGCAGCAACTTCTTAAGACAATTACAACTCTCAAATGGAGATTGAGATAACCACACTATGGAAATAAAGCAATATTCAAATTTCTATAGTTTGTCGCAGACAATACATATATATTACAAGACTACCATCCAAGATATTGTTAATGAGCACTGGCACAAACAACTTCCATCACTTCAACAAATCAAAATTTTTATGAAGAAAAAAAAAATAGGAAATTCGCTCTTATAGAATTAAGAAGCAAAAACCCGAGTTAAAGAAACAGCCATAAAAAAATGAATTCTCAATTGGAAAACATATAATTATATAAATAGAAAATTTGTCTTAACCAACAAAATTAATAGAGATGATGAATAGAAACTCACTCCTGAGACAAACTAAAATAGTCTTGCTCTAGGAATATGGGGTGCTTAAGAGAATCGTTTAAACAATATAATGCTGAGGATTTTGGAATGAATCATCATAGGAGGTACTTAAGAATTGTAGGGGGTACCTGGAGTTGACAGGCGAAGCTTGCTTGACGCGCTAGGAGTAGCTCTCGGCCAAGCCGAGAGGGAAGGAGACGACTGCTCTTGGCTGGATGGAGTTCGGCCTAGGAGGTGGAGAGGATGCAGACCGAGTGGAAAGGAGAGGTGGGGCGACCAAGAAGGATCGAGGGGGCTCTCGGCTAAGAGAAAGATGGAGATAACGGAAGTAGCCGACGGATCACACGAAAAGGGGAGGACACTCATCGAGTGGCGGAGGCTCCGAGGCAGCGGAGCACACGTATCGGTGAGGGGGAGGAGTTGCAAGCGGCTTGAGAGGAGGCGTGCGAATGGGGTCGGCCGATCGAGCGAATGGAACTGGGTGCGATTCGCAAATTAGGGCAAAGGAAGGAGTGAAGGAGAATCGAGAGAAAATAAAGAAGAAAGGAAAAAGAAAAAAAATATTTATATTTGGAAATTAAATTAATTTAAAATTCCCTAATTTTATTTAATTTATTAAATGATTTTCAAAAATCACCAAATATTCACCCCTAGCTAATTTATGGGTGAGGAACGCAACGACGAAGTCGGATTTTGATTCCGACGAGTATTTAATTTTCTCATTTTCTGGGTATTAAATATTATTAAAATATTCGTCAAAATTTTGACGACTTTCGAATGACATGAAAACTTCACCCCTAGCTAATTTGGGGGCAATGAGAGTAGTGGCGAAGTCCATTTTGCGATCAGAGGTCAATTTAAATAGGCCAAATTCTAGGGTTTCTGGATTTTCCAGAAATCAGGATTTGATCCAATTGACTCCTGATTTGGACTGGGTCTTAGGGGTTGACTCCTAATGACTTACTTAACACTTAAGATCAAGATTAATATTAAGATTAGTCCTAATTGACTATGATAACAACTTGGGTTGTTATATTCTATGATTTTAAAGGTAAATAATTCATGAATTTATTACACAAGATCCCCATTAATTCATAAGAGGTTGCTAAAAATGCAAATTCATCAAATAAGGCACAAAGTAAGTATTTAAATGATCCATATATCATAAGAATTGAATTGACATTAAGTGATGTAGCAACCCCGATATTAGATCGGGAACCCAATCCCACATTGGAGCGCTACCATAACACTCAACACTATGTTAGAAGGAAACTAACCCAAAACTAAGTGTTATGTGACCAAGTATCTTTGAGAACATGTTAAGTTAAGAAAATTATAATAGTAAAGAAGGAAGAATATAAAACAAGTGCAAGTAGAACAAGAAAAACTATCCACTTATCAATGAAAATATACTTATCACAAAAAGCAGTAAGAAGATCACAGAAAATAATTATTACAAACTTAAGAATTAGAAATTTAAAAGAAATAAAAAGTCGCTCTCTCACATAAGTAAATAAAAATGAAAGAAAAGCGGAAGCAGAAAATAATCTTCAAGCACTAGGACCAGTATTACAAGCCCGATATTGCTCCTGATCTAATGTATTTTTAGTATTTAAAATATGGTAGGGCATAGCCAAGAAAAAAAGAAGTAATTAGAATAAACAGTCTAAGTACAATCAAATATTGGCTAATTAGTAATTGAAATTCAATTGGATATCATATAAACTAATTTATAATTAAAAACTATAGCAGAGCATTTAAAAGTACCAAGTAAAGGAAGAAAGTAAAATGTAACTATAAAAAAGAACAGTAAAAAGGAATGAGGAGCAGTAACTCACAAGTATAATTATTCTAGCCACAAGTATAATTATTCTAGCCTTCAACAAAAAAGGTAAGGAAAAAACATCCTAAATAAAGTTAGAAATTACTAATGTGCATATGAATATAATGAAATGGAAACATGTATATGTCCAATGAATAATGCAATGATGCATTAAATGAAATTAAAAACACATACACTACATTCAAATATGAACTGTAAGTAAAGCACAGTACTAAAAAAAAAGTGCAAAGTAAGTAAGTAAATGGTGATCTTAACCTCTTGGTCTAAGATTACATAGCTGTAATGACCCAAGGTTGTTATTCTGCTTAATTTTAGCTCAATCGTAACCTAATTATATTCATCCAATCATTAGATCCAAACTCTGACGATTTGGTGCGACTCGGAGCTAAATCCAATATTTTGGATTATTTTAATATTTAATTAATTAGAAAATTTATGTATTTATTTTGACCTCAAAATCAAAATTTAACTTTGTCATTGTGATCATCACCCCCAAATTAGCTAGTGGTGATGTTTTGGAAGCATTTGGAAGTCGTCGGATTTTCGCGAATATTTTAATGTAATTAAATGCGCCAAAAAATAAAATAAAATAATTAAATAATCATCAGAATTGAAATCTGACTTTGTCGTTGGATTCCTCACTGCCAAATTAGTTAGGGGTGAATATTTGGAAATTTTTGGAGCGCATTTCAAAAATCTGAATTTTAAAATAATTAAAGAAAATAAATAAGTAATCATTGAGACCCTAACTTGCAATTTCCCTTATCCTTCAAATTTTCTATTTCTGACAGCCCCCATGTAAACTTGGCTGGCCATCCCTCCCTCTCTCCCCTTAGCCATGCACTCCCTAGGCCTCATGATGGCCTATTCCCTAGCTCATGATCAAGCCTCCATCTCCTTCTTCTCATTTAAGAAGGGAACTCAGTCTCTTCTCTTCTTCTTGCTAAAATTGCTCATCTTTCCCTCCATTGCTAAGTCCTTGTGCTGAAGAATAAGGCTCCTCCCCAAGGTCTTGAAGGAAACAAAGGTTCTCCTCTTCCTCTCATTCCAAGGGCAAAAAGGTACCCATTTGCCCCTCTCATTATCTTTCTCAAGTTACTATAACATTGAATGTATCTTTAGAAGTCTAGAAATATGTATGTAAGCTATTAAGGCTCATTGAGGTAGCTCATTTATTCAAAAAAATGCATGTTCTATTTTCGTCCATTTTGTATATCCTATCCTTCATCATTATTTTTAGTACAGTTAGGATGCTCCGTTTATGCCGATTTTAGTATCAATATAAAGGTATCGGAAAAACCTTTCTATTGATATATGGCACCGCTCATGGAACGCTCTAGATTGGGAGTAATTAAACTCAAAAGTAGGCCCTTACGGGTTTTGCACCTGGCGAAATCACCGTCTGGCGCTGCAGCGGGCTGCAGTGGGATTTCGGCAAAAGCATATAAAATCATTTAATAAAAGTAATTGAACAGTAACCCGCAAAGTAGATAGCAACAGCGCGCTGCAGCGGTATTCTGAAAAACTTAGGGAAGAAATTAAGGAGTATTTGAACAATATTTTTGTAAAATGGACCGCTCCAGCGCGCCATAGTGCACTGCAGCGGAAATATTTTTTTTGAAAACTTTAAGAATTACGAAATCGAATTAATTGAACAGTATTTTCGCAAGTTGAACTGCTGCGCGCGCCATAGCGCGCCGCAGCAGACCACAGCGCATTCCAGCGCGAAAAGCGTCGCAGCGCCCAAACTTGCAAAACTGCCCAGAATTGCTTAAATACTACCCAGTTTTGGCTGAAATGGCCAAAACTTCATTGTTTTGGTATTTTAAGGTCCCTAGGACCCTAGTCGGGCAAAGTTATATCAAATTTGAACTTGTTTTAGCTAACATTGAATATTGCATAAAATTTTATAGGGAAATTAGGTTTGATATTTTGTCATCTTTAAAAAGTGCTTAAAACCCTACTTTGTAACTTAAATGTGTTTTATGTTAAATGTTAATTAGTGGAATCTTAAGTGTGTGAATTGAACAAGTATATATCAACAACTAAATGGCATAAAACATAGGTCATCTTTTGGAATTGTGATTAAATGCTAATTTTTTTAGTTTGATTTAAAATTTGATTATCATTAATTACCTTTTTATTCTATATCAACTTTTCATTTATATGCCTTCATGATTTTAAGATGTATGTTAGAGAATCTTAACATTTATTTAGACACTTAAATATACTTACTTGAATATAAGAATCTTGATAACTTAATTAAGTAGATGATACTTATTCTAAACCTAAAGTTTGACATCATTAATATACTAATAATACATTAATTTATCATTAACCTTTAAATTAACCATTGGTCTTAATGATAGAAAGGTTAGAGGTTAAATCCTAACTTATCTTGATTAAGATCTAAATCTTAATCATTTAATCAGTCAACTTGATTGAAAGATAATTCAATTGATATTATTCTAACAATGCATTTGATTGAGTATTGATCTCAAACCATTGAATTTGAAGCGCTAAGATTAATAATGGACTAGTGTGATTTAATCATTTGAATCTAAACTTTAGATCTTTGATTTTCTCCTATATAAGACTATTAGCATAAGATGAATAATAAAATTATAATAATTGATGAAATGACCTAACTCTAATAATATCCTTGATTTTATCTCATAATTGTATAATAGAAGAGGATGAAATGAAATTCAATCATCTGATCTGACCACTTGAATGTTAATTTAAGGAGTAGAAGAGTGAGATCTTAAGGGTCTTGCTTTAGGATCATTTTTTTGAAATATTTAAAGACCTTAATTATTGATACATTGAGATAGGAAGAACCTTTGAAACTTACTAAGGTAAGAACTTAGATGATCCTTTATAACCTTAGAAGTTGACCTTGATACCTTGTGGTAGCAACCTATATTGAGTGATCTTTTGATCACATCCTTGGAGCCTTGTGTAGGATACACCTATTTAGAGTAAGGATTAATAGCTTTGATGAATCCTTGTTGATTAAGTATAATTGTCTGAACCTAAATTATTGGTTAGGTATAGTAGGGAATACCCATAGTACTGGATTATTTCAATAATATTTAGGATTAGTTGATTCACTCTAATGTGAACTTATGACCAGGAGCTATCTCGAGGGATTAGATGAATACAGTCCCGTTAGAGTAAATCTTCCAAGACTAAGAGTGTTACAATTAGTGAACAAGATCCTTATTTTGAGATATAAACTGCGATCGGGTTCTGCCTCATATCGTAGTGCGCTTCGATAAGTGCAGTTTAAGCAAACTAAGTATTTTAAGTCACTTTGTATAGACCACTAAGTATGCTTGTATTTAGCTCATTTAACGGCTTAGCTTGATATGAAAACTGTGACCGGGTTCTACCTCCTATCGTAGTGTGCTTCGATAAGTGCAGTATAAACAAGCTAAGAGTTAAATCCACCTTTCTTACAAATATGCTAACTATGTGTATACAATCAACCCAGCTAATGATTTTTAAGTAAATTCTCAACTTTAACTAATTATCAAAGTTAGAATTTTAGGGGTCAGAATCCTTTTAGCAGGATTCTGCTCAATGGAGACTTTGAATTCATTATCAAATTTCAAAGCATTTTCAAGATTTTTGGATTTATCTCATGTAGTTAAAAGCATAAGCATGAGCATAAACATGAGCATAAGCATGATGTGTGAGTATCAGAATGATGTATAAGTATCAACGATGTTTTATGGGTTACGGAATGTTGCATACATTGATTGAGGAATTTCAATATGCATCGGTATCGTCAGTAAATGGTATTCCCAACTGGATGTATGTACACATTGGACCATACTACTCATAGCAGTTCAGTGATATCTTGGTTATATATCAGTAGTATACAGTGTTTAAGCATATTCAGATGCACAGTTTCAGTGATATACAGTATAGTTTGACATATGATTACTCAGTTTCAAATTCAGTACTATTTTAGTTTATTTTTAGTATTCAGTATAATTCAATTCTATTTTACTTTACTTTAGCTTTGTACAGTTTTATTCAATTTTATACTTTCAATTACTTTCACAATTTTTTCGTAGATTTAATTATATTATGTAAATGTTAAATGAATAACTAGAACTGTTAGATTAATTTTGATGTGTTAGACTTATTGTTTAATGCGAGACACTTTTGGGATCCGACAATTTGCTAGATTCTGAGCAGTGTATTGAGCCAGGTTAGGAGGACACCAGGAGACTCAAGAGGAGCCCGTTGAGCACTAGTGGACACTCCTTTAGTTTTACTTTCTGTTTAGTATTTTTAGTTCAGTACTTAGTTTTATTTCAGTATTTCAGTAAAATATTTGTAATAATTCTGGATGTATTTTCTTTTCTTTTCTGAGATGAATGTTTTCTTATAGCTTCTGTGATGAATGTTCTAGATGTTTGTTCTAAGCTTCCGCACTTTGTATTATATTACTTATACTTAGTATTGTGATGTGATCAGTATACTGAAAATGCTAATATTTTATACATATATTGGATTCATATCTTATACTCTAAATCCAATATATGTATTTGTCTAATACTTAGGATAATGATACTACTCTTATCTTAAGTATTAGCTCTCAACACTCATTGAGGTTGAGTCAGCAGCCCTTCAGACGGGTTTGGTATTTCAGCTATTTCGGGGAGACGAGTTATTCCTCCCCGAGTGGCGCACCGCTCCGCCGCCGATATGATTATACTTATCTTTTGCACGCTGCAACGGGGCGGGGCGCTACAATAGCTTAGGACTATGTGAATTAAATATAGCTAGAAAGCTATGATGAGATCTCATAATTAATAAGATTATAGAAGACTCATATTTTATTTGTTGAAGTTATTTATAAAAATATTCATTCTGCGGACACATACAGAATGAAGCGAGAAGTTAAGCACGTCTGCCTAACAAGTAAATGAAAGCGGGGTCTAATAAAAAATAAACTATTACATTCATCCTCTGAGAATGTGAGAAGAGCAAAAATTTCACTATGCAGAGAAGGGAGTTACAATCAATTTTAAAGTTTTCAAACACTTACAAGGCCTTTAAGAGCTTTTTCTTCTTCTTTGCAAACAAAGAAGCTACCACACATAATCAATGGAGGCTCAAATTTTGGATTTTGCCTCTTGTGTAACCCTAAAATATGGGTTAAGAGTAAATATAGGCGGAATTTCTGGACCGCGGGCGCTACGACGCCCTGAAGCGCTAGTCTCACAGGCGCTGTAGCTCCCGCCTCTCAGGCTCCAGGCGCTGCGGTGCATCTCCAACCTGCTCTTTGTCAACTGTTCAAGTCAGCCCTTATTGATTTCTAGCTGTGCCTGTAGTTTTGCCCCCGCTCTACCGAAGCACATCTACTCATCTTATAAGGAGAGTAGCAGCTCAATAGTAATTGAAAGTTTAGCTACACATTATATATCGTCATTACAGGTTATCAACTAATACAGAATATGATAAGACAAATTTATTTTTAGCTATAGATTTATGAGATCAATGATTTCATTTCCTTGTGAAAACCATTGGATGATAATAGAAAATCTCAAGTGACATCAGAATAAGGTCATGAGTGGTTGACGACATAAGAAAATTAATTGACAAGGGAATTACTTGCGATTAAGTTAATATACTATTATCATATCTATATTATCAAATCTCAAGTCGCCTTCTAATGCTCGTTTTGCGTATGCGTTGAAGACCCCGTAGCATCGACAATGCCATAAAATGACATAAATACCCAAGAGAAAATGAAGGCTTGAATGCCCTTTGGGTTCTGTTGTTCTGCTTTCCGACCACACATTCATAACTCTTTCGCTTTCGCTCTTGCTTTGCTGCAACTTTGTTGTCTTCCGCCTCTCGCGGGCTAATTAATGGCGATTTTAGGGCACTTAAGATTTCCATTGATGGTTAGGAAGATTAGGAAACTGAAATCTACTATGGATTTTTTATTTTTGGTTGCACGATTGCAGTCTTTCTCACTCCAAGAGAGGATTGGAGCTTGAGAAAGCGATGACAGCAGCGATGGAGGAAGTAAATTTGCTCAGCTCGGAGGTTGATTCTGATTACGAGTTCGATGCAATGAGGTACTTTGACTTCGTGAGGGAAGAAACCCTGACAGAGGTTCGGGAGGCCGAGTTCTAGTTCGAGGCTGCCGGGAGCTACCCTCCTTCTTGTACGCTTGAGCCCTAGTTGTTTTAAAAATTGTTAACTTTTCTTTCGTTAGCTGATGTCGTTTACATAATGCGATTTTGTAGTTTTAAAATACTCTAATTGGTTTTCTTTTATTAGATTTCGCTCTTGATTTTGTTTGGATTTTTATCATATTGATCATAAGGTCATGTCATATTTCGAAACAATAAATGCTCATTGGCCTATCTACATTTGTATTATACTTCTTCTCTTTTATTGTTTGAATGCCCGAACTTGAATATTTATTTTATTGTTCTCTTGCCTCCTCCCTAACTTGTCTCCTACTTATGGCGATTCTTCCATTTATATTTTGTTATATTCTGTTCCTAAAAACAGATTGGTTTCCTGCACTGCAATTTGATTTTGTGGCCTCTAGCCTTTTATATTTATTTACAATAATCACATGAATAAACATTTGTGTTGACAATTCATAAATAGTTATGACCTTTTATTTTATTGAACAATTTAGTGTTGCAGAGCTTGGAAAGTTGGGTCTTAAGCTAGAACTAGATATTTCTTTTCTTACCTTGATCCCATGGTTCAGGTCATGAAAACTTCCTATCTTAATGGAGGGTTACGCCTATCCAAATCAACAGCTCTACAGACTATAGAGTCAGGAGATTCACTCACTTGACACACTTCTTCTTTTTTTCTTAAGAACTACTACAATCATGCATCTAGTCATCACCGGATAAGGTTCTCATAAACTGTTAAGCTAAAAGTAAGTTTTGCTTTGTTACTTCTAAGCAAAACAAATTATTTTTTTGCCAGGCAAATTGTTAATAATGCAATATGAGAAGCTTAGTATTTATTGAATTTCATACATGATTAGCAAAGTGCTATTAATATCAACATTACATACTGAGTCATTTTAGCTAATTATTCTTTTATTCATAATATGTAGTAATTTAAACTTGAGAGTGCCCAGCTCGATTATTTAAAGTTCTATGCATCTATGGTTTAATAACAAATCAGAAGGAGATTTTCTTTCATATTAAATTGAAAATTTTCAAATTTTTTATAGCCTTTGAATCAAAAATAGCTTTCAACAAGGATATATTTGCGGACACTGTCAATACTTTGCCCAAATCTAAATATGCAGAGATGTCTAATTTTCATTCAAATAGAGCAGGTGGTCAATGCTTTTGTGATATAAATGGGATATCTAAAGGTGCATTTGTAATATTCACCTTAGATTCTAAATTTTATTTTCTTTGTTGTTCTTTGATACTTAATATTGTTGAATGCCTATCTTTAAATCAGATGTATAATTTATTCACTTTGATGCTTACTTGAAGTTTTCATGATGGCACCATATAGCATTTGTTTCAACCAATGCCTTTTGAGAGATTTATTAATTTGAAAAATTGCCATACTGACATTTTACTATGAATTTCATTTTATACGAACTAAAATTAATGTAAGATGATGAGGATGTGGTATGTGAGTAATCACAAGAGTTCACTATCAAGATTGCATTCAAATGATAAAATATGTCATACAATCATGCCAAAAAATATCTAAATGTTAAATATTATTCTTAAAATTGTTTTTATTGAATGTGCATATACACGCACTCATATGTGGTTCCCAATATAACATCTCAAATGGTCACCTTCGTTTGACTCAGACATTATGCCCTTTCTTAAGCCAAGGATTTGTCAATGCAACAAGCTTTATGGTCTCTTGGCTTGACTTTTGGGAAGCCCTGAAAATTGATGTGGCGGTGTTGAATCTGATTCACCCCTCAGTTATCCCCTTACTCGTAGAGTTGAATATTAGCAATGCTCATTCAATTTAGATCAGATAGACGCTAGGGTCTCGGGTTTCTTGCAACCAGTTATATTGGAACATTTGCCAAACATTGCTCTCACAGTTTTACAGTAGGCAATGTTGAAGACAGTTGCTTCAAGTTATATCTAAAGCTGAAGCCTTCTCGACCTATCCTGACAGATGGAACTTCCCTGCCTATGAAGTCATTGGAACCAAAGCATATTATATAAGATGAGATTTTTCTATCCACCAAGCCATAAAGGATAGAGCATTTTATTTATAAATCCCACATGCAAAATTTGTTTATGAATACATTGGATCGTAAAAATGTAAAATTTTAGAGAACTTTACCTTTAGTGAAGCCTATGTGGCCACGCGATTGCTCGCTACTATAAAATTGACATTAATGGTAGACTCATCTTTGTTCTCCAAAGAAGTGGAAAAAACCTATGAATCCCTAAGCAGCTGTGAAGTAAATCCTTAGTACTAGGGAATTTTTGTATGAATGTGATTTTAGAAGAAATTTTACACACAAAAAATGAATATATAAAAAATTTGATTTAAATTTAGTGTATGCCAATTTCAAATTTAATTTAGATTTTCATCAATTTAAGTCAACTTATATTTTGAATTATTTTAAGATGATAATCATTTAACCTAAAAAATTCTAAAATATAAATTTATGAGAAATATATTATATAAAAATGTTTTTGAACCTCAAATCATTATTTTATTATAATTAAGTGAAGATAAGCACGAATTCTAAATATAAAAGCAACGAGTAGTCCGACTTTGAGGGTTAGGGTTTCATTCAAATTAATCGTGCTGGTCTGCTGCCGCAATGCAATCTGAATTGGCAAACTAAAACAGCTCCAACCATAGAGAAAAAGAGCAGCAATGGCATTCCAGTCGGCCAGTTTTAGCAATCTAGGTGCTCGTTTTGTCTACAGCCGATCAACTGAAATTCTACTGCAAAGCCAACTAATCCCTTCGCCGTCGTTGGTGCCTTGCCGGCCGCGTGGTGCCACGCTGGAAGTAATGGCAGAACGCGGCAATAACCCAGAGATCTGTAAAAATGAGGAGAAAGTTGTAGATTCCATTGTTGTATCTGATATCTCGAAGCCTCCAACTGCCAGTTTCCGGTAAGCTCCCCAAAGAAGCTGATTTTTTTTTTTTTCATTCTCCTCTTTCTTTTTCCTCTTCTATTCATCGGCAATTTATTTTTCCATTGATCTTTTTGGGATACCTAGATAAGTGCTAGATACCAGAAGGTTTTCTTTAGGCAGCATCCATATCAGCATATCATGGTGACTCAAGACAAAATTGGGCCATATTCTCTTAGGAAGTCAGAGATCATATGTTTAGGCTTCACTATAGAGTAGCGACCGGTTGGTTTCGGCCTGCTTCTATATCTCATTGGTCTAACTTCAGTTCTCAGATATCTTGATGCAATGCTATGTCATGCAATGTCAACGGAAGATATTAATAGTTTGCTTTGCTAAAATACTATCGCAAACTGCCATAGATTTACAAATTTTTCTCATTTTGGCAACATCTAGATGTGAAAAAAATTTGCCAACATCTAGATGTCGGGCCTTAGGTTTATCTGCTCGTAGTAGTGACTCACGAACTTCACTGGAGAATAAAGTCCTAGAGGCTGGTTGCGAGGTTTCCGACCAATGGCGTTGTTGCTGTGGAGTCACTCTAGTGCAGATGAGCATGGCACATTGAGAACCCTAATTGGTACGTTCGCTGAATTTTGAAAAATAAGTTATATAAAAAGCTAGGTGATTATTATATGCTATTTTTGCTTTAAAAGTTGCACCAAATATAAATACTTTAAACTAAGTAAATGCCATCCGAATAGTATGACACCTCAATAATACTGACATCTTTAATACACCAAGTTGTCAAAACAAAATAACCTATGTTTTAAGATTGTTATATTCAATTGATTATTGTTTTTATTTTAAATGAGTTATCTTAGGGCCTGTTTGGTTGAATGCCAGTTGAAAAATTATTAAGATAGCAATGTTATTCAGATAATAGGGGCTGTTTGGTTCAGTGTTATTTAAATAACAGATGTCAGTATTATTCATATATATGCTGTTTGGTTCATTGTCATTCATGTTATATTATATATGAAGTAAGATTACCCCAACGCTGAGATTCAAATATAAGTTAAAAAAACACAACAAATAAATAAAATGATAATTATGTAAACAATACCAAAATGATCATAAATTTTTTATACAAACAACTAAGAAAGAATCATTATTTGCTAACATTAATGACCACATATACTCCTATAAATTTACTCTAAATCAACCTTAATAAACTTTAAAAATAACAACTCACAAAACAAATTACCCTAAAATTATTCATAATCAAATGAAAATATCAAGCAAATCTTCAAAAAAAAATAAAAACATGCATTTGCAAAATGCACATGCGTCGGCTAAGCTCTGTGTCTGTCGGGCGAGAGATCTGTGTCTGGGAAACGAAGGCGCGAACGCGTAGGGCGAAGGCGGAGGCGATGGACCGGCTCTGCGTCTGGCAGAAGCGAAAGCGAAGCTGACGCAAGGATCTCCCCGAGTATCGCGCGAAGAACTCTACCCGAGCGATAGATTGTCAGCAATGTTACCTTAATGTCGACCAAAATCGGCCGACATTCAGATAACATTATGCAGTGGCATTTAGGTAATTTTTGAGATCTTTAATTAGATAACATTGAACCAAACAGCCCCATCTCACCGACATATTTAAATAACATTACATTATCGCAAGATGTCAGTGAACCAAACATCACCTAATATGCCTTTGTAATATAGATAAGTTGACACAAATTGGGATAAGTTTGAAAGTATTTGACTAGTTTAGCTGTGTTTAACTCTTAAAATAATTAGCATTACTATTAATATAATTAGTATGTAGAAAATATATTTATTAATAATTTGAATAAAGCAGTAACATAAGATATTTGAAAATGCGTTCAACACTTTTGAAACTTAACACCCAGAAAAACACTTAAATTTCATAGTTTTTGCATGCCAGTGTGAAAGGAGATTGATATATAATTTTCTTTTTTTCACTCCATTTATCTAGTCCCAATGCATCAATGCGGTGGAGTGGTTATAGAGTACTAAGTGTGGTGGTCCTATGTCAAATCAATTAATTGTTTCATTACAATAACTAATGCCCACCTATATATGACCTATACCCACATGTATGGTTGGTGTTGGTGAGATTTGTATACAATTTAGTTTTTATTTGGTGTATTTATTGGGAATAAAGCTTATGAAATTGATAGCTTAGGTTTTAGCTCTGATACTCGCGTAAGAATCACTATAGAAATGATGCAGACATCATCTTGGATAATAATTTAAAGGATAATGTAGTGGAAGTTAATAGATTGAGAAATATAATTATATCCTTAAAATTTTACAATGTCTATGCTCTTCAAATAAGATTGAGTATATGTTTAAAAGAAAAATTTAGCATGATTTGGAGTAGCCATTTTAAGGAACACCCGAAGAAGAGATATTATTTATAGGAGAAGATCTAAATATACATGTTGGAAGGGTGATCAAAGAATTTAATAAAATTTATGATGATTTTAGTTTTGAAAAGCACATTGAAGTAAGAAGAATAATTATGGATTTGCTTTAGCTTATGATTATATGATTTCTAATAATAATTTTTTATAAAAGAGAAGAACATATTATCACTTATAAAAATTGAATTTTTAAAACTTAGATTGATTTTTTTCTTTTATATAGAAGAGATTGTTTATGTTGCAAGGATTGTAAGCTGATTCTAGATAGTATTTGATGATCCAACATCGAATATTGATTCCATATTTGAAATAAGAGTAAGAAAAATAATTTTAAATCTAAAATATATTATAAAACTTGATAGTGGAATATTTAAAATGGTATAAATATTTTTAGGAGAAAAGCTTTAAAATTAGGACAATGAAATTTTAATGGTGAATTTAACTTTATGTGAAATTTGGTTGTTAGTTGTATTCACAATATAGCTAAAATTATTATTTGTTGTGTCAAAAGGGAGAGCATCTAATAATAGTGGTGCATGGTATTGGAAACAAGATGTTTAAGTAAATATTATAGAAGGAAAGTTATGTTATAAAGAATAATTTAAACATAAGAATAGGGAGAATTGGAAGAAATATAAGTAGTTTATCGTGAATTCAAAATAGTAGTTTGTGATGTTAAGATTGCAATATTCAAGAATTTATATAATAAATTAGAAACAGATGATGAAGTCATATTTATAAATTATTCTAATAAAGAAATTAAAAAACCAAATACTTTTTCAAATGAATATTTACAAATGTGATAATAGAATTTTTTCTAGGGATGAAGATATTCAGTGCAGATGGATGGATTATCCTATTAAATTTTTTAATAAAGGGTATGCCAATAAAATTAATTTAAATGAGTTTAATGATTATAAAAATAATATCAATTACACTTTCATTTGATCTATTAGTAAAGTTGATATTTGGAATGCTTTAAAGAAGTTGAGTAGAAAACTAGTTAGTATGATCAGGTGACATTTTAATCGATGTGTAAAAGTATTTGGGTGAGAGAACTTTTAGGCTTACAAAGTTATTTAAGGTTGCTTGTAAACTAAATTGGTACCCAGATGAGTGGAGAAAGAATATTATTGTATCTTTTTACAATCATAAGTCAATGCTTAGATTGTGCAAATTATAAGTGAATTTAGTTTATGTTCCATGAGAGTAATTGAATACTGATTATGAAGGCACGCTTGCTCATATTTTACAAATTCATTATGGCTTTGTGCCAAGTAGATTTATCACAGAAGTTGTACATTTATTAAGAGGCTTGACAAAGATTTAGATAAAGAAAAGATCTTTGTTAAATCTTTATTAATATTGAAAAGACTTGTGATTGCAAAGAGAAGTTCTTTGGAGAGAAGGAATATGTATAACATATATTGGTAGTATTAAAGTTATGTATAACGGGGTCGTAATATATGTTCAATCGCAAGGTGGCTTGTCTAATTATTTTTTGTTATTATTGGAATACGCCAAGGCTTTGTTCCTTTATTGAGCATATTCAACGGAGTTCCTTGATGCATGTTATTTGCAGTTGACATTTTATTAATTGATAAGATTAGGGATGAGTTTAAGCAAAACTTGAGTTAGGGAGAGTTACTTTAAAATCTAAAGGTTTATATCTTAGTAGAGACTTAAAACTAAATATATTGAGTGTAAATTTAATTGTAATAGAAGCCTTAATTCAGAAGACAACTATTGAGGACCATGTGATCAAGAAAGGGAGATGTTTAAAAATTTTGGTTCAATTATTCAAAATAATGGTGAAATATTGAACGATGTGATTTATAGGATTTAAGCTAGTTGAATGAAATGGAGTGCTTTGTGATCATAAATTCTACTCAAGATTGGCTATGCTATATGGGGCTCAATTTGGTCAACAAAGAAGAAAATTATCAATAAAATAAGTGTTATAGAGATGAGGATGGAGGTGGATGAGCGGGTATACTCATTATGATAGAATGAGGGATTAGTTCATCTTTAGCTCTGTTGGAATGGCTCCAATAGTGGTTTGTATCATCTCAAACATCAATAAACCTTTTAGCAATTTTGATGATGATTGTGTGCAAATTGAATTTATAGAGAAATGATTGGAATGTACTTCTAAGAAAATTGAAGTGTATGCCTTTATACTTAATGAAATTAAGAATGAGGATAATGATGAATCTGAAGGGCTGGGTGAAAATCAGAAAGAAAAACAAAGTGTAGATTGTCAATGCCTCTTTATTAGTAAAATTGAGTTTATGAATTTGCCCCATCTTAAATTAGGAAGAAGAATAGCAGAAAAGATATTGTGAAGAAACCATTAAAAATGATCATCTCTATTTAGAATTTAGGGAGGGGCTTCTATTTGATCATGCACTATGGAAACAAATGATTCATGTAGCTGAGATTTGGAATTCTTTAAAAAGGATGAAGTGCAGAAAAATAGCTAAATCTGATGGCGCATCCTTATTGATGTATGGAAATGTTTGGGTGATGATGGAATTTTTTGGCTTACCAAGTTATTTAATGTTATTTTAAAGAGGATACTAGATGAGTGAACAAAAAGTATTATTATACTTATTTACAAAATAAAAGCAATGCTCAAGATTGTACTTATTGTTGAGTGACCAAGTTAATGTGTCATACTTTAAAACTTTGAGAAAGCAATTGAATATGATTACGAAAGGATACTTGCATTTCTCAAAATTAATTTGATTTTATGCCATGTTGATCTACAATGGAAGTCATACATATTTTAAAAAGTTGATGGAGAAATTCAGGGAAAGAAAAGAAAATTTTCATTTAATTTTTATTGATCTTGAAAAAGCTTATAATAGAATACTAAGAGAAGTTCTTTGAAGAGCTTTGGAGAAAAAAGATATTCGTGTTTCTTATATTGATATTATTAGAGATATGTATAAGATATGTATAATAGGGTTGTTATATGTGTTCGATCGCAAGGTGACTTGTATAATGATTTACCTATTTTGATTGGATTACGTCAAGGCTTATCTCTGAGCACATATCTTTTTGTTTTAATTATGTATGTTCTTACTAACCATATTTAAAAAGAGATTTTTTGGTGCATGTTATTAACAAATGATACTTTATTAATTGATAAGGCTAAGATGGAGTTTATGCAAAACTTGATTAATGGGGACTACTTTAATATCCAAAGGTTTTTGTCTGAATTGATCTAAAATGGAATATACATAGTGTACGTTAAATTGTATTAGAAGCCATATTCTCGAGAATGTAACTATTGAGCATCATGTGATCAAGAAGAGAGAGGTTCCAGCATCGGGGTTCAATAATTCAAAATGGTGGCGAAATACAGAGCGATGTGGTTAATAGGATTCAAGCAAGTTGGATGAAATGGAGAAGCGTTTTTGAAGTGTTGTCTAATCAGACTTTCACTCAAAAATAAAAGAAAATTTTATAGAGCAGTTATACGGCTAACTATGTTATGTAGTGCTGAATATTTGGCCCACAAAGGGAAACTTACCGATAATTTAAGTGTTATAGAGATGAGGATGCTTAGGTGGATGAGTGGGTGGGTATACTCGTAAGGATAGAATGAGGAATGAGTTTATCCGTAGCATGATTGGAGTGGCTCCAATTGTAGATAAGATTAGAGAATGCCGTTTTAGATGATTTGGGCATATTAAATGTAGATTGTGCAATTCCTTTGCTAGAAAAATTGAGTTTATGAATTTCTCTCACGTTAAAAGAGGTAGAGGAAGACTGAAAAAGACGTGGCAAAAAACAATTAGGAAGGATCTTTTTTATTTGGAACTTAGGGAACGACTTCTATTTGATCGCGATCATTGGAAATAAAGGAGTCATGTAGTTGGCCCCACTTGTATTACAAAGAAAGTAGGGAAAGAAAGAAGTTTTATATGGATTGATTGGTATCCTTGGAGTTTCTAGTGTTGAAGTTAAAGAAAACACAAGCTGTCAAAAGTTATTGTAGGAGAGATCTTCTATGATGTGCAGAATTGGGTATTTATTACTTTTAAATTTGTTGCTTTGAAGGTTGATCTTACTTATTTGTTATGCCATGACTGGATGCATAAAAAGAAACGTGCTTTCAGATTTAATTGAGATTTAAAATAGATGCGCTTACAATCCTGAAAACTTATGTTTCTTTATGTGCTTAACTATCTGCAGTCTCGATAGCATGTCTCAAAAATAGGTTTGCCCTGAGTGATATATTCAGCTGTTTTATGGTATAACACTTGCACGAGTAGTACAATATTTGAGTCTGCATCAACTCATGTTAATCCAGAACAACAGGTATGTTATTTGTATAGCTGATCTTTGATATAGCTGATCTTTGATATAGCTGATCTTTGACATTGTTGGCTACATTGTTTCATCATGATTTTTATGTCATGGTACTACAAGGAAATATAAATTCTATCATGCTAGGAAATATAGCAATTTTTTTTTTCATTGGTCTACATTCACTTGATATGAATTATTTATTAATGCGTAGATTTTATGAATTTGTTTTCTAAACTTTATTTTTTTATGCAGGAGTAGAGTTTTAGATTTTCATCTTCCTATGCGCAGTCTTGAAGTTAAAAACAGGTATGTTACTACTAGAAATTTTGAAAAAGCTCATTGTTTATGAACAATTTATATCTGGCTGATCAAGTAAGAAAACATGCCAAGCTTGTGCAAATATTTAAAGCTTGTTTCTTGGCGGGCCAAACTCCAACAGAGCATTGCTCAATAAGTCTTAGCTTGTTAAAAGTTATAATCAACCAAATTCAATGAACATGAGCACTTGAGTCTAAAAAATGAGTCAATAGTCTTTGGTATTTAAAATGAGCACGAACTCATGCCTATTTATAATTTCGTGCACAACATGAGCCTATAAAGTTTATATTGAGCTGAATACAAACACGTCTTCAAGCAATTCCAAACATGAGCCGTGCTAGAACAAATTCAAACTTAAACAAACCAAACCTAAACAGAATCTCACTCTGCTTAAGTATGACTTTGCACTTTTAGTTACGCATTGGATTAATACCACAGGTGTGAATAGAGGTAAAATAGATGTATTGTGCACATCTTTCATGTAACATGCCAAATCTTCCCAATTCACGCAGGTGATCATGTAGTTTTAAATAGCAAAGCTCATAAAAATAATTACTCTGCTCAATTTTAAGTCTCTCTATTTTTCTCTTTTCTAGTTACGTTTCTTGGAGCTCTTTTCTTACGAACGACCGAGTTTAAATAGGAATGTATTTAGCTTTCTGCTTTTTAAGTATTATTATTTATGAAAAAAATGATCTCATTTAATTGGTATACCTGTTCAGAATTTTCCATTTTTTATTTTCCTATCCCTGCAAAATTGATCTTATTTTTGTTTCATGCCACATCAGGACATCTGCAGATGCCATAAAGGGCTTAAGAATAATAACAGCCATCAAGACCCCATATTTGCCTGACGGGAGATTCGACCTTGAAGCTTATGATTCCTTGATTAATATGCAGATCGTGAATGGTACAGAAGGTGTGATTGTGGGAGGCACGACTGGTGAAGGTCATCTTATGAGCTGGGATGAGCACATTATGCTCATCGGGCACACCGTCAACTGCTTTGGAGCATCTGTCAAAGTAATAGGGAACACTGGAAGTAACTCAACCAGAGAGGCTATACATGCAACTGAACAGGGTTTTGCCATTGGCATGCATGCTGCCCTTCACATCAATCCATACTATGGAAAGACCTCTTTGGACGGAATGGTTTCTCATTTTGAGACCGTCCTTTCCATGGGGCCAACCATCATCTATAATGTACCCTCTAGAACCGGGCAAGATATTCCACCTGTTGTTATAAAGAAGATATCTAGAAATTCAAACCTGGCTGGTGTAAAGGAATGCGTGGGAAATGATAGGATCAAGGAATATGTGGATGGAGGGATGGTGATTTGGAGCGGTAACGATGATGAGTGCCATGATGCAAGGTGGGATTATGGAGCTGTTGGAGTTATATCGGTGACGAGCAATCTCATTCCTGGTCTAATGCGTGAACTCATGTTTGTTGGGAAAAATGTGTTCCTGAATTCTAAGGTGATGCCTTTGGTTAAGTGGCTTTTCAAAGAGCCTAATCCCATAGGTCTTAACACTGCTTTGGCACAGCTTGGGGTGATTCGGCCTGTTTTTAGGCTTCCTTATGTTCCTCTCCCTCTTGCAAAGAGAATCGAATTTGTTAGGATAGTGGAAGCAATAGGAAGGGAACATTTTGTGGGTGATAGGGATGTGCAACTTCTTGATGACGATGACTTTGTTTTAGTCGGTCGATATTAGGGTGTATTATGCTTATGTTAGTGATTTTTAATAGTACTTTGTGACTATTTTAGGAGTATACTTTCCATTGGTACAAACACGACCACAAGCGTGCATGTACATATGAATTATGCTAATGCCAGTGGTGTTTAAATAAATGCTTTGTTACTACACACGCATGAATTATACTTATACAAATGATGCTATTAACTGTATGACCACATGTATGCTTGCGATTGTTGCCAACAAAGAGGCTGGGGTTCAATTTCCAAGTAGTGTGCATGAGATGAAGTTATTTTGATTAGAGGTACTCACGTGCCCTTTAAGAGCAGTATAAAAGTCAATTTTTTTAGCAACTCATGTACTCTATGTTTTTATTTATGGATTATTTGGTTTAAGATGAGTAAATATAGTGTAATGTATTTTTTAGGTGAAATTAGTTGTTAAAAATGTTTGGGATTGAATTTTTTATAGTGTAGAAAGATTTTGAGCTTTGGTGAGGGTCGACCAAAGATTGATGAGAGCTTAGTGAGGGGTTGGCCATGGTTTGAACTTTGAATGCTTGGAGAAGGGGAAGTAGCCTCATGGGGGAGATTGTGGAGAGCCAAGAAGAAAGGGATGAAAGCTAGGTTGGTAGAGTTGGGTGGGAGGAGTGGATGGATGTGATGGAAAAGGTGGTGGAGATGGTGATGTGAGTGCAAGGGGATGAAGATACCTTGGGCCATGAATGGGGTTGCATCATGATGTGCATTTTTTGTCTTCAAGTCACTAGTAATAGCAAATAGCTTTTGGAAGAATAAAAAGCAATTGCAAAGTTTTTTTATCTTTTGCTCAAGTTATTGTTTATTCTTAAACTCATCAAATTGATTGGATTCTTAATCCACACAAAATAGCTTGTCTATGGGATTCTTAAATCCAAAATTTTCTTTGCATGCTAAATATTGTAAAATAAGCACTCTTGTTTAGAAATTGTGAGTTATTAATACTTTATGCTAAAAATGTCACAAAATAAAGTATAGCCTTATCTAAATTATGATATGGTGTTGCTCTAGGAGGTCTATAAAGTGGACTAGGGCAAACTTTATAAATTTTAATTAATGAATTTGCTTGTCATATATATCTATCATAGTAATCAATTATGATATTGTGTTGCTCTAGGGCTCTATAAAGCTTAAGTAGTTTATTAGGCTTGTGCCACATTCAATGCAAATTGTTAAAAATAATGTTAGATTGAAATGTTGGGAGGCAATTTTTTTTATTAAGCTTAAATTTAAAAATGTGATTATAGCATTCTAGAGTTAATTAAATGATACATAGTTCTTCCTTTCAAGCTATCTTATGATCTCCTAACACAATGTTGATTCCTAAAAGCAAGGTTGACTGTGATGTAAGTGAACTGTTTAATTAACTTCCATTCGATTAAGATATTTAAACGCATTGTTATTTTTAAATAATAAATTTGTTTAGTTACACTTACATTTGTAGGGGATTAAGTCATAAATTATTAACAACATTTTTGATAGCACACCAAGTTTAGGTCATGCTTATTTTGTTCGTTTTCACAGCTTAAGCTACTTTTAATATGTGGTTAACATAATAAGGCATTTGCTAGTTATCATTAAGCTATGTCTATAAGAAATTGGTTGCTTGCACATATCCTCATATTTGTGAAGAGAAGGTTGAGGGCATATATTCATTAGCCCATTAATTTTGTAATATTTTAAGTTACTCCTTTAGAATCTTTGAGATTGATATCTTTGTGATAGGTTGGTAATGCTTTGAGTTATTATTGGACAATTGTGTATTTAATTGAACAACTTTAAATTGACAATAATATTATAAGTTACTCTTTCTTTAATAATTAATGTTTAGTAATTAATTATAACTTATTAATAAAATTTTAATTACTAATTAATGATTAAAATCAAGTGTAATTAGTTAATAATAAACAATTAGTGTTTTTATTGGAAAAATGTTATGGTTATGCAATAATATGCACTAAAAAGTATACATGACCAATATAAATTTTTTTTTTGTATATAGACTCACAAAAAAATATATTCAACCAATAATCTACTTATACATTGGATTAACACATCATCTATATATTTTAGTGTATACTACTATGTGTAAATGTAGCGACACTATTTTTATTCAAAATAAAAATTTATTATTTCAAATTTATTGCTTAAATTATTAATTATATTATCAATTATTAATTAGTCTTTTATTATTAATTATTAAATATATTTTAGATAGTAATTATTAAAAAGTGATTATTATTTAGTGATTAGTATTATTAATTCGTTGTAAATAAATAATTAGCAATTCTTGATTGTTGATTAATTATTATAAATTATTACTTAAATACCATTAGTGTTAATCAGCTATAAACTATGAATTAAAATTAATTTTAATTAAAATGACATTTCTTATAATTAAACTTATATTATATTATAATCATGTTTATGTGTTTAAATAATAAATATAACTGAATCAAATAACTTTCAATACAAACCAATAAGCAAATTATTTTAACAATCGTTTAACTTAAAATCTTTTTAGCGCTGTTGATCTCTTTGAACCAATGGATGGCCAAATGGTGAGCTCAGCTTAAACAGCGCAGCCTACATTTTAAATACAACGATAATTCTGCTCGCTGAAATGCCTCTAGCTCTCTCGGAAACAACGTCTCTCCCTATCAGTTCTTTGGTGGCTGTAACTCCATCAAAGTCACCTTCAAATGCTCGTTTTGTGTATGCGCTGAAGATCCCGTAGCAACGACAATACCATTAAATGACATTAATACCCAAGAGAAAATGAAGGCTTGAATGCCCTTTGGGTTCCGTTGTTCTGCTTTCTGACCACACATCCATAATTCTTTCGCGTTCGCTCTTGCTTTGCTGCAACTTTGTTGTCTTCCGCCTCTCGCGGGCTAATTAATGGCGATTTTATGGCACTTATGATTTCCATTGATGGTTAGGACGATTAGGAAACTGAAATCTATAGTGAATTTTTTATTTTTCGTTGCACGCTTGCAGTCTTTCTCACTACATTGGTAATTTCTTATGAATTTTTTATTTTTATTTTTTGAAAATTATTTGAGAAATATTTAGAAGTATGCAGCAAAACCCTATTTTAACAATTCGTTTAACTTAAAAACTATTTAGAGCTGTTGATCTTTTTGAACTAATGGATGGCCAAATGGTGAGCTCAGCTTAAACAGCGCAGCCTACATTTTAAATTCAGCGATAATCCCGCTCGCCGAAACGCCTCTAGCTCTCTCTTGGAAACGACGTCTCTCCCTGGCAGTTCTCCGGTGACTGTGACTCCATCAAAGTATCCTTCTAATGCTCGTTTTGCGCATGCGTTGAAAATTGAAAATGAATAAGATGAGATATTTCATAGCTAGGAAGTGAGAAGAATCCTAGAATAAAATTTTGGTTTCTTTTATATAAATATTAGAATTTACTTTTAGAATATAAATATATATTATTTTGGCTTTGTAAATAATAACTTTTGTTAATTAAATAAAAATATCTTTTAATGTTGCTTAAATGAAAATTATTGCTTGGAAATTCTTGACCTTGGTCCACGGCCATCACACTTAACTTCAGTAGGCAACAATGTCTTATTTTGAATTAAAACTTGAGTAGTTCTAATGTTTAGCTTTATAGGACTGTGACTCTGAAATTATACTGGATAGTAAGATATTGAAGATCTTGAACTTGTATATTCTCAGAATAGTTAGAACAAATAAATTATACAACATATGATATAAAAGATCTTATTTAGAATTTATACTAAATTCTTGATTTGATGCTCTACTTTGCCTTATTTTGAGCTTTACAACATAGTTCATAATTAGAATGATATTAGGTATTTGATGAATACTCATTATTAGTCTTTTAAGTCATATTATTTACATTAGTAAATTAACAATAATAAATCATATTAAAGTTCAATGAAGTATGTCCTAATTAGCATATCTTCTCAATTCTAATTATGTAGAATCGACTTAGATCTGGCCATGAGTCTAGCTAGATGAGACATGCACAATTCTACACTTCGGCTTGGATCTAGCCCTTTGAGTGGTTAGATGATACATGTGGTACCTTCTGTGTAGTGGCTACAATTAGCCAATTACTGTCATGGATGGCTACCCTAGACATATTTCTGTAAAATGATTCTTTCAACTCAGTTTTTATCTTTCCGTTATTTTAACATTTTTCTATTTCACTAGTTTTTTTAGGGCTTTATATATATGCATGTTATGTTGATATATTTGTAGTTCTTTTGTGTGTTGTAGCCTCTTATTTATATATCAGTACACTCAACATATTCAATTTGATAATATTTATTTAGGGAATTTTCTTATACTTTAGTAGTCCTTATATTAAATTTGCTTAACTTTTTTTGCAGTATTTAGATTGAGGTACATGGTTTTTATTATCTCATTTTGTTAAGTTATAAATGTTGGGATGTGGAGATCATCAAGATCATTATGGAGGTAAAAATGGATTTTCGACGAACTTCCGGGAGGTTATGAGGGGATATGAAACAAATTAAGGAAGTTCAGGTTCTACAATGCGTCGTAGTGTGCCATGGCGCAGCATAGAGCACCAGGGCACCCAGTATTCAAAGACTGGGGTGCTGTAGCACACCCCGATGTTGTAACGTAATCATTTGATCTTATACAACTATTGCTCATTTAGATGACATAAGCAATAATTGCATAAGATCGATAACCTCTGGCTTAACATTGTCATTAACTTCTATGTGTCGAGACTCACTACGGCACCTCAGTCTCTGGCTGGTCTAGCGCCGGAAGGTTATCGATCTTATGCAATTATTGCTTATGTCGTCTAAATGCGCATAATCATTTGATCAAACCTAATTAGAATCAATTCAACCTATAAATTTTAAATGCATTATCGGTAGATGTAGAGCTTGAGCGTTCGCCGAAGGGTAGATCCTATGGTTAGGTTTAGCCGACGCCTCGAGCCACCTCGCACGTCGATCCACCCAACCGTGGCAAGCCCTCGGCGTCACTTGCCTAAATTCGTGCGGGTCATCGTCGATTATTGTCGGGATGGCTGGCAAAGTCGTGCCCTAGCCAAACCTTTTCGGGCGAGGACATGAGGGTGACAGAAGCTTTGGGGTCGGGCTGGGTCGACCCGAGCCCGACCCGCTATGGTGCGAGCTCCGTCGGCGTCAGCGGGCGAATAGGGGTCGTGGGGTCCACACTGATGGCATGGAGGAACACCGTAGCGCCGTGTGGCATCCCTCGACAACGGGCTCAGGTGCAAGTCTCGCAGTCAGTTCCGCTGGCATCGCGTGCGGCTCGCTGGCAGTGATGCAACCAAACCGGTTGGGCCTCGTGGCTCGGTAGACCCACCTACTATTATCCAGCCATCCAAATGTTGCCACATGGCAGGGTGGGTCCCACCATTTTAAATACATGTAGAATATATATATATATATATAGAATCAGAACTATAGTTATATATCCATATATGCATTCACTATTATATAAGTATAATTATTAAGTTAATTAAATTAAGTTAGTTAATTAAATAGTAGTTAAGTTTAATCAGTATTTAATTATTAGTTTAAATTAATTAGTCTTGTTAATTAACTTTAATTAATCTAGTTTAACTAATTAACCTATTGCTTAATTTAATTTAATACTAAATAGTTAGCAAATAACAGTAAACTCAGTAATTTATTAAATTCAGTTAATTGCTATAATTAAGTCAGCAATAATAATTTAATTCAGATTAAATGCAAAACTTTATGATATCATTCTGAGAAATACAAACTCAGGAACTCCAACATCCAACTATCTAGTAAAACGTTAAAGTTATGGTCCTATAAGATTAAACATTATAATTAAATAAGTTCTAATCTAAAATCAGATAATATTGCATACTGAAGTTAAGTGATTAAATCAATCGTCCTATTTGATAACTTTTAACATCCCAAACTAGCCTTGATAAATATTATCAAGATCCCGAGATAAGAGCTTAAACTTCCAACAAAAGAGGTTTGAGTCTCTTAACCCAAGATTCTAAATATCTAAGGTCTAAGCTCTCGATGGCTATAGATTGATTAAAGGAAGTCTTGTTGAGTATAATCAAACTCAATAGAATAGAAAATACTTAGTCACTACCAAAGACAACTAATGATGAATCACAAATAAATTACTTAGACCTTAAGTTTAAAACCTAAATTTTGATCTAGAGCCAAAATCTATATATTAAGACACAATCTATTAAGTCCATCCCTTATTCAGTAGACACTAGTTTACTATAGAGTACTAAATCTAGATTTAAGAAAGAGAAGATGGTTCCAAACCATAAGCTTACTTAGAGATTAAGTTATAATCCAAATTTCTAGGAATTAGCTTAAGAGAAAGATTTGTACTATAAAATGTTAAGCTAATGATTTTATGAAGACAAATGTGAATTCTAAATTCATATTTTCTTACTTAGGAATTACTCATAATTAATTAAGGTCAAAACTAGGATTTAAGCTAATGAAGCTACTAATGATTCAATTAAGTTCAAACAAGGTTCTAAACACTTTCCTTAGTATTTTTAACTGTAATGGTCAGATTGGGAAGTCCAAAATTCATCATACACAAGATTACTCAAAATCCACAAAATGCCACTTCTTAAGGGTTCAAAAGTTGACTTTATGATTTATGGTTATAAACTAAATTTTATTAATGCCAAATGATTTCTTAATATTTAAGGAAGTGATTAACACCTTAAACTCTAAATTTAGTTAAGAATTGGGCTTGATGAACACTAATTATGGTTTAAGCACATTAAAGAGTGATTAGTAAAATAAAATCTAAAAAACATAATCTTATGTTATATTTAAGTTCTACATTGGCTCAGAAATCACTAGACAACTAAATCACTAAAATCAAAGCTCAAATGATTTAATTATTCACTAATCAAAATTTTGAGTGATTAGTGAGTGATTAATCAAATTAAGCATAGGATAATATTTTTGACTCCATAATTAGGTTCTCCTTTGTTAAATGAAAAGAATGAGACCTAAATCATGAAATGTGACCAAGGATTAAGACTAAAATTTACTAATCACATCTAGGGTAATTAAAGCTTAATTAAGAATTCTAATTACAAAAAATAGAATGTTCTTACAAATTAGCATTCATGGAGTTTGGATTTAAATCGAGGAATTTATTTTATTAATTTAAATGAAATGTTTCCATTTAAGTGATCATAGACTTGGAATTAAATTAAGGTTTAATAATTGAATTTGCAGTAAGAAAATAAATACAGAAATTCGATTATTTAAAAAACCCAAAATCAAAACACCGCAGGACGGGGTCAGACCCAACCCATTACTATTCATCACCTCCTCCACCTTTGTCCCGACAACCGAATTAGGGTTAGGATTTTTCACCAAATTCCACTTACATAAACCACGTCGTTGCCTGATCTCGATCGTTGCATGTTGCTTGGACCAAGACGCGTCAATTGCACGCCAAAGCCCTTTGAGGGGAGACCGGAGATGGCGAAAACAGATTTGCCCTAAATCAGTTCCTAGAGTTTACTGTGGGGAGCAAATTCTCCCCACTGAAACCTCATCGTCGCTCTGTCTTGATCCCTACACAATCAGGGACCGCAGATGGATAGATCAAGCCATTAAATTCGCCCGATGATTGGCTAGATCATCGATACCTACTCGTGAATATTCACTGCAGTGCACTGTCACGAGTCTCATCAATCTTGATCGATCGAACTTACTCGATCGATTTTGATCAATCCTAAAGATTACTACATCATAGCAATCACACCCAATGGCTATTGGATCACCATCGGGCACCAATTCCCACAGGGTGCCAAGGACTGACGGGCTAGCTGGCAACACTCATCCAGACAGTGAACTCCACTGTCTGATTTGTTGCCAGGCCAAGTCAGCATCTAAACTACTTGCAAGCAACCATTAAACGATCCTAGCATAGAATCTAAGGTAGTTGAGTAGCATTGAGTGTCAATTAAGCTAAATTGGCTCGCTGGAAACATGGAGTACCTAACATAGCAGAAAGCTGAGGGTTCCTGGCAAATGAGCGACAATTCAGTAGCTGGCGCAGCCCTCAGAGCTTCCACACACTGCTTGCGACCTCATGGGGACATGAACACCAAGTCACGCCTTCAAACACGCCAAAGAAGACGCCTGGTAGCTGCGGGAGGCCGACTGTACTGACGGGAAGAAACACAGGAATGCTCACTGCTAGAGTCTTATGTAGCACACTGAACAAAGATCTCACAATGTTAAACTCAGAGCATTTATAGCCCTCATGGAGTAGTTGAGCTCATGCTGGCCTTCCATGGCTAGCTCGAGAGGAGAGAAGGATTTAGGTCTGTCCCGAGAGGGGCAGACTTTGATGGCCGATGAATCGAGTTCAAGAATTTTCAACGAGTAATTCATAATTAAGAAACATGCATAACAGTAATAAAAGTAGATAAATATAAATTCATAATTATTCATACAGAGTTATACACATGAATTACAAAAATTTATTATTACAATAGAAGATTCAAATAAAATGTTCTCTCAGCTCACTTCTCAAAATTCTAGCTCTTTTTTTAGACTCAAGTAGACCTTCAAATACTTAATTATTAAAACTGAAAAATTATTAACAATTGCTAATCATGCAGGAATAAGTAGATCATTCTTGTAAGAGTTACTTTTTAGCATCATATAATAGGTATAAATCAATGTAAAAGCGATATGAATAACTTTGCATCAAAGTAAGAACAAGTAAACATTTGTCAAGTGAAATTAACTTTTGTCCTGCATGTCAGACTTGAATTCAATATATAAAAAAGCATGAAACAAATTTTATCATAAGCATTATATAACATAAAGTCGATGTTAGACTTGAATTCAATATATAAGAAAGCATGAAACAAATTTTATCATAAGCATTTTGTAATATAAAATCGAGTCCGGAGACCCCTGAGCCAAAATGGATAAACCCATAGACATAGCCTTTAAGAAGCTTTCTCGCTACCCGTTGGTAGCTTATTAGCAATTTCTAAAATGATGGTGTATTTCCTCTGGATATTCCCACTTCTTAAAAGGGCTAAATCTCTTCATATAACTCCCAGGGGCTACCAACAAACCCAATATGTACATATTCTCTGTATTTATTTTCATCCTTCAAAGACAAACACACATAATATGACATATCTTTTTGTTACATACATGCGGCGTACTGTAGCGTTCCCTGGCCGAGAGCCAGGCGCTATGTCGCGTTGTGGCGTGATACTGCGTTGCGGCGCGATGTGGCTTGTTTCGGCGCTGCGGCGCGCTGTTACCCCGCTTGGCCGAGAGTCAAGCGCTACGACGCCAGATTTCCTGAGACGTGGGAGCTACATCGCGCTGCAGCGCTCCCTTACCGAGTGTCAGGCGCTATGGCGTGCTACGACACCAGAATTTTCGAGACGTGGGAGCTGCGGAGCACTGGAGCGCCCCCTCGCCAAGAGCCAGGCGCTACGGCGCGTTGTAGCGCTCGTCGTTCATTCTGCATGAATGAAAGGTGGGAAGTTTCTCCTATGGCATCCACATAGTCCCTATTTAGGGCACCCCATAGGTCGTGTTATATACCGATCGAAAGGTCTTTTCGAGACCTTTCGATTGACACCTAAATTGGCATAATTGGAGCACTCTAACATCAAAATAGTGATGTTTTAGTTACATGTATAAAGAAATTTTAAGATTTTTATTGAGCAAAACTGTTTATCTTTTGGTGGAATCAGGATTTGATTGAGCACTTGTGACTCAATCGAACTTCTAGATTTTCATACTCAAGGATTAATAGACAAACAAACTTGATGGTAAGATTGAACCGGCAAGAAAAGAAATTCCTTAATTCAGTAAAATGGAGATTTTCTTTCTTACGCTTGGGATGAAACTTCAACAGATCTTTCCTTCTCCTTCTCTCAAACTTCCTAAGTGCAAGCTGAAAGATCAGATCATGATGATTTTGATAAGAAAAGGGGATATGGGCTGGATTAGAGGATAAGCAAGTGATAGTGAAGTCTTTAATTATTGCAAGTGAGGAAGATATACCAGTGGAGAAGAGGGGTTGGCTTTAAAGGGTAAGTTGCATTTTTTTCTGAGTTTGCAAGTGAAAAAATAAATAAGTTTTATTAGGGGATAAGCTACAAGTAGGAAAAATGATAGGATATCTAGGTGGTAGGTCCCACTTATTAAACTAATTTAAATATTAAATATTATTTTAATAATTAAAATTAGGATATTAAACGGACTAAAAAATTCCAAAATTTTACCTTTAACTAATTCAGGGTTGAGGAACTCAAAGGTGAAATCAATTTTTTAATTAGAAATCGAATTAATTATCTTAGATTTTTTAATTAAGCAATTATATTAAAATTAATCTGAAAATTACACAAATTGAGAAATTCTCTAAAAATTACAAAAAAAAAATCTAAAAGTATGCTTAACAAATCTTAAAATTTTATTGCGCCAAATTATCATGTGATTTGATTAAATAAAAACCAGGATAAACAAATTTAAAACATGGTATTTTACACAGACCCGAGAGATCACTCGGCCAACGCCGCTGGGAATCAGCGGGGGTGGGGAACAGGGCAGATCCTCCGTATGTCCAGCATGAACTTGAGGCTGTCGGGGGACCACTTGGGTGGGAAGGCCTGGGACGAAGGCCCACAATGCCAGATTAAGTCTTAGTCGTCTGACCTGGGAATCAGACGATTGGAAGGCACCAGGGATCGTTGTCGAGTGGGACGAGCCACACAGCAGATCACTAGTAATTCGTAAAGCAGATCCGGGCAATCAACTGACCGTTGGAGGGGTTAAAATGCAAATTTTGAAATTGTGGATCCCCTATCTGCAATTTCCCCATTTTAATTTTGATTAAATTTATGTCTATATAATCTCCAAAAATTCTCAAAATTTCACCCTTAGCTGATTTGGGCGCAAGGAATTCAAAAATACAATCAGATTTTGATTTGAATATAAATTTAAATTAGCGAATTTCTTGGTCAAAGAATTTGACAATGTAGCCAATTTTTAGGGTTAGGTTGTAATGGCAATTAGGATCTTATGGAACAAGAATTATGACTTGGTTTAGTCCAAATTAGTTATGATAACAACTTAGGGTTGTTACAGGGAGGGTCGTGCCACATCAGAAAGTCTGTTAGGGACGGTTTTGGGTTGTGGGGATAAGCCTGACAATGGACGTACCAGTGGATTACTGTTGTCGGGGCGAGATCGGGACGAATCTGAACAGTGACGGGAGCGACGCGGACCGTCTGATTGACCATCAAAAACCACGGAACGGTTCTGATGCGTTGGCCCGTAATGCCAAGCGAGGGAAAGATCGCAGCTGTCGGATCACGAGCGCGATCCGACCACTGGTAGAAGATTAGAGGGTGATTCGATATGGGCCATCTAATCAGCACTGAGGGATGGCCAAATGGAGTTGGATCGACTGTCGTGTGGATGGCACTTCACAGCGAATCGCCCACGGTCCGCACAGCGGATCACGGGGTTTCAGCAAACCATTGGAGGATGGATTTGCAAATAGGCAAATTGATAATCCTAATTTTGCAATTTCCCTATTTTAAATTAAATCCAATTTAGACTTAAATGATTTGTAAAAGTTCTCAAAATTTAACCCTTAGCAAATTTGGGTATGATGAATTCAAATATATAATTAGATATTATTTTGGAGATCAATTTAATTTAGCTAATTTTCTAGGTCAATGAATTGACTATATGGTCAATTTATCCAAATGAGCTCGAATGGATTCCAAATTTTCAGGGTTAGGTCCGAATGGCATTTAAAACCTAATGGAATAGAAATTAAGATTTAGTTTAGTCTAGATTGAGCATGATAACAACCTAAGTTTGTTATATTAACATCATTGGAACTTGTTGTTTATGTGAATATATCACATATACATATATATAGACTTTAACTTATTCTAGTGATTGGAACTAATATCATTCTTAAACTAACTTGAGTTGTTTAAATCATTAATAGTTACCTTTGCTTATTTCATAGCCCAAGTAGACAAACCCCCTTCTAATATCATATGAGATGCAGCTCGTGTAAATCGACTGTTAAAACAAATCCCGAAGTCTACTCATGTACTCTAGCTTCGCTAATGGGATAGAGGTTCAACCTAAGACATGAAGGCTTAAATAATTATGATGTGATCCATCATTGACTTAAAGCACTATTTTGATAACCTTTAATTTAGGGGATTTTTTATTTGATCTATTATAGGCTAACTTAAAGACACTTGAGAAGTTTTTAGGCTAAACATTATGCGATCCCTTTAATGAATTGTTTATAAGGAATGATGGCTCACTCTAGCTTAGTTATAATTAAATGAGTGGGCATCTTGGAACAGACTTGTCACTTTCAAATTGACTTGTGTTTCTCTAGTTTAAAGTTCACAAGTTTTACAAATGATATCATTTTTGGGTTGGCTTTTTACCACTTGCAAGGCTTAGGCTATAGGATTGAATCATAAGTCACCTTGGACTAGCGCAGGCTTACCCAAATGATTCAATACCCATACCTTATTGGTTTGACCATTTTAGGTCTAGAATCTATGCTATTTAAAGTTCTTTTAATATCCTTTTTTATTGAGCATTTAGCTCATTGTTGTCCTAATTTCTTTTTGGGTCAACTTGGGCTAGCTTGAGCTAGTCCATGTGAACCACTTGGCTTGGTTGGCCTTATTGGCCAAACGAGGCTTTAGGATTAAATGGGGTTTCTTAAATATCTAGAGTTGGCCCAGCCACTCTATTAGTGATTTGGACCATGTTAAGTAAAGTGTTTAGCTTGGGCTAGCTTAGGCTAGGCCAAATTGGTCAAACTCCACTAACCTACCATTATAAGTTACAAAGTTACTAAATAGAGTGGTTTGTGGTAAGCCTAATTAAGGTTGACAAGGTTTGGAAGGGTCCAAAAAAACCCTAACGAGGCTTTAGGAGTGATTTGACCTAGACTATATTCTTCCTTAATTAAAATTACCACAAACCCATTTATCACTCTTAAGGCTCTATTATGCTTATGAGGTGCTAGGTGTAGTTTATGTTATTGCTATTGTATGTTTTGGACTAATCCTCTAATATGCTTGACTTGGACTAACTTGAGCTAGCCCAAGTGAGCTCTTAGTCAATTCACTAGATTTTAGATCTTTAAATCATTTTATAGAGCTTTCCAAGATTAGTAAAATATTTGTTAGGCTTTGGTCTAACCCAAATCATCTTTTCATGGAGTTTGGACTATATAATACTAAGGTTTTACTTGGACTAGCTTGAGTTATCCCTAGACAGTTCACTTCTTATTTTTAATGAGGCAGGCCTCGAGAGCGTTTCAATAATGATCCAAAGGTAATTGGGAGTTGGTGTAACGTATCCTAAGAATATTATCAAATGACCAACTACAAGAGCCACGTTTAAAGTTCAAGAGAATAATTTGAAGGTGGGCTCAATTACAAATGCCCAATAAAGTTGTATTTTGTGTTTATTAATAGTGTACTTTATTTATTTATTAAGGCACATATTTGGCCAATCATGTCATGAAAAAAATATTTAATATAAGTAGTTGGAGTTACTCCCTCACTAATTGCCTACAACTCATCTTTCCCTCCAAAATTGTCCTCCATATTTTCCCTCCAAAACTCATAGGGCAAGAGACTTGTAGTGCTTATAAATATGAAATGATATGTAATATAATGAAATTACTTGAATGAAAGAATTTTGTGGTGAATAACTCTCATATTGAATGGTGCTTGGTTGTATCAAATTTATTACCTATCTTTTGTAAGTTAGGTTATTATTTTGTTTATATTTTATTTTATAACTATACTCTTATTCTCATAACCTCAAACCAACCACACATTTTCTCCAACATCTTAAGTATCATTTAAAATTATTAAATTATTATCTAATTTCTCAAATACACTCCAAATTCCACCACAACCTCCACAATCAAATCTAAAAATAACCCAACCTAGTCTTATTCCCTACCCCTCGACACCCATCTAAATACTATCAAACCTAGCCATCTACTCCAGATTAAAACACATCTTATGCTACCTATATTAATTTATTTACAATCATTTACTCACTAAAACCCCATCTACAAAAGAAATATTTTGAATCAGCCCAAATTAGGCTTGATCTGAACTAGTCTTGACTTTTCTTTAGATAGTCCACTCTAAACCCATAACCAACCCACCACAAACTCCAAAAATCATCCTTAAATTCAATATTTAAATACATAATTAACCAAAAAGGCAGCCCATTAGTATCAGGAGTTGATGAGGAGTTTAGGTTGAGCTTGCCATACTAATAGGGATGCAGGCCCTACCATGGAAGAGAACGTTATATGCTCGCTTGGGCAAGCCCAAGTTGAATATCTTTTGATTTATAAGTTCAAGATTGTATTTTGTCATTCCATGAAATCTAAGATTTGCTTAGGTTTAGAACTGACCCTAGTCACCTTCCAAAGGTCTATGGATCACCCTTGATTGAGGTTAACTTAGGCTAGGCCAGGCTAGCCCAAATGGCCAAGTGATCCCATTTGGATCAAGCTCTTGATTCCATTTGATCATGGAGTGCTTCAATGATTGGTTAAAGTTGTATGGTTGGTACAAGTTACTATGTAAGTGATTGAACCAGACTTAAATTGGGTTGAACTTGGGCTAGCTTGAGCTATCCTAAGTGAACATGGTATATGAAGTTATAAAGATAGGAGATGAATATGCACTTCTACTACAACATGGCAATTCAATCAATAGACCAGCTACGCCAGCTCGACACCCTTTGTAAAGTAATACGAGGATAGGTATCTATGGAGATAGTAAACTCGGAAAGAGAACTAATTAACAAGGCAATGACATTCAAAATCAAAGGACTGGGGCACCCGGGTGTATGTGAGGTTGTTCGAGAGAAGGAAGCCAACCATACAAAACTCCACTAATGGAAAGGACCTTGAAGTGATCGATCCATGCTTTACTGCACACACTCCACTCATGGAAAAGACCTTGAATTCCTTCCTTAGATCTTACATTTCGAGGAATTCAAGTTCCTGTATATGTAAAATAATTACTTGTAAGAGTGGTGACTAGCCTAAAGATAAATATTCCAACTCAATTACACTGAAGACAGCCTCCTACCTACTGCAAGAAGACGTGAATTGGTCACATTGGTTTGAGTAATGTGTTTTGCTAACCAAAGGAACTCAATTTCATTTAGAGATTTTGAAAAATATTTTATAGGCATATGGTCGGATTGATTATAATGTGTAAAAGTGTGAATAAAATGCATCTTTTTATCAACAATCCTATATCAGCATTGAAAATATATTTTGAGCTCCATAAATAATACCAATGAATGACTTGAAAAATTCTCTTACGGATGGATTCCGATAAAGGATCTCTAAACATATCTTCAAAGACCCCCATAAAAGCCCTTGTAGAAATGATGTCTTCGAAAATTAAGATCGATTTTGGCTATTGGAAGTAGTGACATAAGCCCTCACAAACTCGGGAAAAACAACCACTTCCTTTCTCACACCATAACTCCCTCAAGAGCAAAGCCACAAAATTGACAATGC
The DNA here is from genome assembly GCA_016760335.1 of Gastrodia elata. Classification (NCBI taxonomy): domain Eukaryota; kingdom Viridiplantae; phylum Streptophyta; class Magnoliopsida; order Asparagales; family Orchidaceae; genus Gastrodia; species Gastrodia elata. Next base: position 23,562,825 of record CM028678.1, read on the forward strand.
GATGTAAGTCCTCTTGAAATTGAGCATGCCTTATTTTGATGGCTCAACCTGCCCGATGGAGGCAGACGACTAGGTGTAAGCAGTAGAGAGCAAATTAGAAAGCATGAGCTACCTACCCTCAAAAGCTATTAGGCTGGAAAAATATCTATTATTATGATAAGTTGAAAGGTAGTAAAGAGTCACTTATGAGATCACCTTTACATGTATGGTGTTGTTATAGGACATTATGTGGGGAAAATTTATGGAGGCATTTAAAGGCCATTACATCCCTTCTTCTGCTCAGAGAATATTGGAAGACCACTTTATAAAGGTAATCCAAGAAAATAGATCAGTAACGTCTTATGAGTTTGAATTCATAAAGCTCTCAAGGTAGGCACCTAAGTTGGTACATATAGAATCATTAAGGTGTAGTCGATTCCTAAAAGGGTGAAAAGACAACATTCATATAAATCTAAAATCTGATTTCGCTAAAGCATACCAATTTTGTCGAGCTACTAGATTGCGCAAGGATGCTAGAACACAACAAGCATTTAATTGCCGAAAGACAAGGCTAGAGGTAGATTCCTCCTACCACGAATCAAGGATTATTTAAGAGGCCATGCTATCCGCCACCAGCCAAAGTCTATCAGATGGCCACCGAAGCTATGAGGCCTAACGAAGATGGGATTTGTTAGCGACATCACCCCACTGGGAGATGCTATCATTGGGAGATGCTATCAAGTTTCACTTGCGATCAATCCGAACACAATTTTTGCTTTTGTAGTGCCATTAGGACGGTTGATAGGGATAATAAACTTGGGGTAGTCGCTTTACCAAACCAGATTTTGATATCAGCACTCACCCCAACTATTGTTCCTAACCAAAGAACAGGGGCTACTCAAGGCATGTAGCAACCACAAGGGTCCTGACACCAACAAAAACAACAAAACCTACTCAAGTGAGGGGCCTTGCTCCTCAATCTACTGCTCCAGTAAGAATATATGCCCTCACACCCATACTAACACTGGAGGACAATGAGATGGTGTCAGGTACTATGCCCCCCATATGAACTTAAAATCTTAAAAATAGCTATTACCATAACTGCTAAGCACGGTGTACATCAATAACAAGTCTTGTAACATTTTATTTGATACGAGAGCAAGTTACTAGTTTATTTCTGACAAATGTGCAAAAGAACTCAACATAAAATGCTATCAACTTGCCAATATCAGATTACCCTCCAGGGCAAACATGAATGCTCAAGAGGTTTGCAACTACAACATCCCCATCAATAACAAAATGTTCAAAACCACTTTATAGATTCTCCCAATAATAAAATTTAACATTATTTAAGGGATGGATTGGTTAAGTTAGTATGAAGCTATCATAAATTGTCAGGAAAAGGTCATCATCACGGGGAGGGGGGCAAAAGTTTTTATAAAAAAATTGTGCATTAACGCTTCGCTAATTAATGCACTAAAGGCCCAAAAGTATTCATAAGAAAATTGTGCATTAATGCTTCGCTATTTAATGCAATAAAGGCAAAAAAGTTAGTTCAATAAGGTTGCATGAATAGTTAGTTACTATGATAAGGGAAACATAGGAATGTATCCTTATGTGTGAAAAGAGGGTGGTAAAGGAATTCATAGCCATCTTCCCAAAAGAATTTCCTGAGCTGCCCCTATGTGGGAGGTAGATTTCACTATTGAGATAGTTCCCAAAACACAGTCGTTATTAAAGGCACCTTATTGATTAGTTCCAAAAAAACTTCAGGAACTACACAAGCAATTGTAGGAATTGATGCAAAAAGGCCTTATTAGGTTCTGCATGTCAAAATGGGGAGCTTCAGTATTGTTTGTAAGGAAAAATGATGCATGATTATCGAGAGCTGAACAAAATAACATTAAAGATTAAATATCATTCATCCCAAATATATGATTTATTTGATCAACTGACTAGAGACAAGGTTATAGTAACTAGTATGAGAAGTAGACATTCAAAAGACAACACTCACTACTCACTAAGAATATTATAAGTTCTTGGTAATGTCTTTTTGGTTGAGCTTGATAGAATAGATTATAGGTAGATTTGTCATTTCTTAAGTATTAGTAGTGGAATTAGGTGACAAATTATAGTTGAACTTGATAAAACAGATATCAAACTTAGCCTATTAGTAATCCTTTTAGATTGGAAATTAATGGACTAAAAGTTATTACATAGTAATTAATAGTGAAGTTGGAGATTATGAATTTAAGAACTTTAGATGATACTAATAATTAGATTGCAGGTTTGAACCTTAAGTTAGACTCTAGGATAGCACACTACTCTTAATACTTAAATAATATTATATTTATAATTAAATACTTTAAAACTATATATATATATATATTATCAATTAATTAAGACATTTTTTTAATATCTTAATTCGCAAAATTTCAACTTTTAACTAGAGGTACAAGTTTCATAATTTTTGAACTTGTATCAGTTAAAAGATGCACAAAATACAATTTGTATTTTTACTTAAACTTAAATTATATGATTTCAATTAATTAAATCGATTTTTCTAAATTATTAAAAATCTAAAAAATCAGAAGCATGTGGATTCATTTCGGCAGGCCAAACAGTTAACACCGATCCAGAGGATATTGGTCATTCCGCGTTCTGGGATCGGATCAAATGGCTCTGATCGAACCGCCCTGTTGTCATCTGTTGTTTTTAAACACAGGCCATTAGATCACGCCGCGGATCCAACGACTGCAATTTAACCCACGATCCACCATTACAATCCGAAGGATCGGGGCTGTAGCAAGTTTCTAATCAAGAATCAGAAGACATCCGCTTATTAGTTTTAAATAGCTTAAAAATTAGTCTAATTGATTTGACCTCAAAATCAAAATCTGCTGGCATATTTGAGTTTCTCATATCAAAATAAGCTAGGGGTGCAAGTTCCATAATTTTTAAACTCGTATCAGTTGAAAGATACAGAAAATACACTTTGTATTTTTACTTAAACTGAAACTATATGATTTCAATTAATTAAATTAATTTTTCCAAATTATAAAAAATCTAAGAAATCAGAACCACAGGATTCTTTTCGGCAGATCGAACATTGAACACCATTCCAGAGGATCTTGGTCATTCTGTGTTCTGGGATTGAGTCAGATGGCTTTGATCGAGCCGCCCACGGTCGTCTGTTGTTTTTAAACACGGGCCATTAGATCACGCTGCAGATCCAACAACTGCAATTTAATCCACGATCGACCATTACAACCGGAAGATTAAGGCTGTAGCGAGTTTCTAATCAGGAATCAGACAACATTCGCTTATTAGTTTTAAATACCCTAAAAATGAGCTAAATTAATTTGAAATCAAAATCAAAATCTGATGGCATATTTGAGTTTATCATATCAAAATAAATTAGGAGTGCAAATTTTAAAATTTTTGAACTTGTAACAGTTAAAAGTTGCACAAAATACAATTTGTATTTTTACTTAAACTGAAACTATATGATTTCAATTAGTTAAATCAATTTTTCCAAATTATTAAGAATATAAAAAATCCGAACCACGCGGATTCCTTTCGGCAGCCGAACACAAAACATCAATCCAAAGGATCTTGGTCGTTCCGTATTCTGGGATCGGATTAGACGACTTTGATCAAGTCGCCACGCAGTCGTCTGTTGTTTTTAAACATGGGTCGTTAGATCACGTCGCAGATCCAACAACTGTGATTTAATCCACGATCGACCATTACAATCCGGAAGATCAGGGCTGTAGCACGTTTCTGTTCAGAAATTAGACAACATCCGCAGCTCTCCTGGTGCTGTTCATCTTCGTCCCGAAGTCGCACGCCTAACAGGTGAAGGAATCCCCGTACAAACCGTCTGCCATGGCTGTCCCCCACTACCGCCAGCTATCCCTAACAGTTTCCCATTGGGAAAAGAGTCTTCCACGGGCAAATAGACCTCGGTTCCACCCCAGAACAGTGTTACGTGAGGCTGATTCAGAAATCAAAGACACATAAAAGGGTGTCTTCCTTAAAAAGATTGGATCTACATAATATTCTATTAATTACTTATAATAATTCTCATAAATCACGTTGCAGGTCCAACAACTGTGATTTAAACCACGATCGACCATTACGATCCGGAAGATCAGGGTTGTAGCACGTTTCTGTTCAGAAATCAGACGACATCCGCAGCTCTCCCAGTGCTGTTCTGCCTAACAAGCAAAGGAATCCCCGTACAAACCGTCTGTCGTGGCTGTCCCCCACTACCGCCAGCTATCCCTAACAGTTTCCCATTGAGGAAAGAATCTTCCAAGGGCAAATAGACCTCAGTTCCACCCCAGAACAGGTTATGCGAGGCTGATTCAGAAATCTAAAGACACATAAAAGGGTGTCTTCCTTAAAAAGATTGGATCTACATAATATTCTATTAATTACTTATAATAATTCTCATAGATCACGTTGCAGGTCCAATAACTGTGATTTAAACCACGATCGACCATTACGATCCGGAAGATCAAGATTGTAGCATGTTTCTGTTCAAAATCAGACGACATCCGCAGCTCTCCCAATGCTGTTCTGCCTAACAAGAGAAGGAATCCCCGTACAAACCGTCTGCCATGGCTGTCCCCCACTACCGCCAGCTATCCCTAACAGTTTCCCATTGAGGAAGAATCTTCCAAGGGCAAATAGACCTCAGTTCCACCCCAGAACAGGTTATGCGAGGCTGATTCAGAAATCTAAAGACACATAAAAGGGTGTCTTCCTTAAAAAGATTGGATCTACATAATATTCTATTAATTACTTATAATAATTCTCATAGATCACGTTGCGGGTCCAACAATTGTGATTTAAACCACGATCGACCATTACGATCCGGAAGATCAAGGTTGTAGCATGTTTCTGTTCAAAATCAGACGACATCCGCAGCTCTCCCAATGCTGTTCATCTTCGTCCCGAAGTCGCACGCCTAACAGGCGAAGGAATCCCCGTACAAACCGTCTGCCATGGCTGTCCCTCACTACCGCCAGCTATCCCTAACAGTTTCCCATTGGGGAACGAATCTTCCACTGGTAAATAGACCTCAGTTCCACCCCAGAACAAGTTATGCGAAGCTGATTCAAAAATCTAAAGACACATAAAAGGGTGTCTTCCTTAAAAAGATTGGATCTACATAATATTCTATTAATTACTTAAAATAATTCTCATAGATCATGTTGCGAGTCCAACAATTGTGATTTAAACCACGATCGACCATTACAATCCGGAAGATCAGGGTTGTAGCACGTTTCTGTTCAGAAATCAGACGACATCCGCAGCTCTCCCAGTGCTGTTCATCTTCGTCCTGAAGTCGCACGCCTAACAGGCGAAGGCATCCCCGTACAAACCGTTTGCCATAGCTGTCCCCCACTACCGCCAGCTATCCCTAACAGTTTCCCATTGGGGAAAGAATCTTCCACGGGCAAATAGACCTCAGTTCCACCCCAGAACAGGTTATGCGAGGCTGATTCAGAAATCTAAAGACACATAAACGGGTGTCTTCCTTAAAAAGATTGGATCTACATAATATTCTATTAATTACTTATAATAATTCTCATAAAATCATGCATTATGATTTTCTAAGTTTATTTCATAATAGACTATCATTCTCTACTAGTAAAATACTAAATTCAATTCGAGTTTTTTCTTACCTTTCTAATTTTATGAGTCTAAGATACCAGAAGATCTTAGATGAGATAAAACTTAGATCATGTTCTAATTTCAGAGCTAAGTCCAAAATTTTTATAATTTTATCTTAAGATTATTATTATTAAACTATTTTGGGCTCTCTACCAGGTTTGATTCCTTTTAATAAGAGCCTATATAATTTGATTAAGACTTAAAATAATATTATTTTATTGTTGTTGTTTACAAAATCACTATTTTCTCCAAACTAAGGCTTACTTTACTTTGTAAACTATTAAACATAAATTTTTTGCTCATTTATAACCTAATCCATAAATTTTTATTAATTTAGTCTAAGTTCTAAATTCTACACAGATTTGTGTTAATTGAGACTAGCCTAAATTACAATTTATTCAATAAAAACTTCCAAAATTAACTAATCTTACAATTACTTGAAGATCTCAATTAGGCTAAATTTAAGCATAATTTGCCATAAATTAAAATATTTTATTAACTAATTGCTCCATTGATAATTACTTTAGTTTTATTTTCATATTCATAGAATTACTTCTCACTAGAGTTTCTCTGATACTAAAGGTTTCTAAATACTTCTTCTACAAAGTTTTAGAGTACTTCATAGGCTTAATTACCCCTTAATTGCCCTTAAACATGATAATCAATGATTAGCCAAATAACTGTTAAAATCCAAAGTCCTTTGTATTCAAATTTCTCATATTTTCATGAGCATATGGTCTAAGACACGTACCCACTGAAATATATTAATAATCTATTATATATTACTCTCATATGATTTTAATTAAAATCAGATTATTAAACTGAGAATATTCTCTCCCGAAAGGTGCAGCTCGGCCGATCAAACCCAACTCGACGTTGTGCTGAAAAGGCAGAGTCGGGTAATGGCTAACCCAACCCGGAATTGTACTCCGTCTTCGCATTCTTCGACGTTTATATATTCTAGGGTTTCCGTTACCGATCTAATTGCAACCCTGCTGATCGATTTAAATCTTGATTTCAAATCCTAACACTCTTTGAACAATGGTGTGTCAATCGTCTTCATTCTTGAGATTCAAACTAACCATTATACATTCCATTTCATAGCATAATTGTAATGACCCGATGTTGTTAAGAAGCTGATTAAATCTATAATAGATTTGATTAAAGCAAAATTATGATCTCTTGCTGGTTCAAAAGTAGATCAAATCAAGGATACTATTAGATAGAGCACATTACTTAGAATCAAATTGTACAAATTTGAAACTAATTTGGATAACAAAGACTACTCAATTTTTTTTAAATTTACATATTATAAATTAATAAAAAATAAAACATAAATCCAAATTCAAAAATTTTGTTCTTTAGATCAAGCGCAATTATATTTTAATTTTTATTAAATTTGGAGCTTTAGATTATTCATGATTAATTTTAGAAATAATATAAAATAAAATAAATATACAAACTTAAAAGTTTTAGTGAATGTTTGTCTCGTTAAAATACACTACCTGATCAAATTTACCCTAATCATGCAAACCTTAGCGCGCAAACTGCATCTCCCGTAGGTACGGCCGGCTGACACTGCCGGGTCAACCGACTCCGGCAGGTCCCGCCACTAGGCCACTGGTCAGGCCTACAGCCCTCTCCTTTTCCGTTTAAATATCCCATTTCCTTTTTTGTTTTTAAAGAAATAATATTTAGACTCATTGATGTGATACCCAAAAAAACTCATCCAATGAAATTTAAACATCATTTCAATATAAACTATAAAAATAATATTTATATTATTTTAATATAAATAAATAAACACTAATAAAATAATTGTACAAATTCTATTAGATAGGTTTTTTAGGTGCCATATCTAAATAGTATCTTTTTTTTTTAATCTGAACTCTCCTTCCCCTCTCTTCCCTCTCCGACCTTAGCCTATCGCTGCCGACCCTATCCAGCGAAGTCGCTGCTCCCTTCCCTCTCCCTCTGCCGAAAAGGTATCCCTTCCAATCTGGCGAAGAAGTAACGAGAGAATAAAAAAAGAATTTTTATTATTATTATTTGATTTTTAGTAAATATTATATTAATAATAATCATAATTATAATAAATATAATAATAATAATAATAATCATAATTATAATAATAAAGATATTATTATTTGTAACAAACATTAATAATAATAATAATAAGATAATTATACTAATATAAGCATAAATAATAATGATAACATATATATAAAATTATCATTACTAAGTATTTTATTAAATGTTATATATAAATATATAAAAATAATGATAAATATATATACGATGAACTATCATTATTATTAATAACTATTATTATATTAATAAATAATATGTACATATACAATACAATAATACGATAAAATGTATAATAAATTATTATTATCATGATTGCAATTATAAAAGTAGATATTATATACATATATAAATAATAATGATAATATGTATGATAAATTATCATTATTATTAACTATATTATATTAATGAATAATATATACATATAAATTTTAATGATAATATGTATAATAAATTATTATTATTACTAAATGTTATTATATTAATAAATAATAATAATAATGAAAATATGTTTAAAAAATTATCATTATTATCATAAATAAACACTTTAATTAACCTATTACTAATTATAATTAATAAAGTATTTTCTTAATAAATATATATAAAATAAAATAATAACAATGATAATATTTTTGATAAATTATTTTTTGTGCTAAATTAGATTTAAGGAAAGCTTTTGATAGCATTAATCGTGACTTTGTTGATAATACGACGAAGAAGATCAAATTCCTGAACAATTTAGGCTACTTGTCTATTAATATTAAGAGTCATACAAAGGTTTCTTTCCTTTCTCTTCTGGGCTACGACAAAATTGTTGTTTGTCCCCTTTGATGTTTATTCTTGCTATGAATGGCTTTTTCACCTTCTTGATGAGGCAATTATAAGGAAATCTATCACTCCTTCATTTATGGCAATTTTATTTGTTCTCATAGTTTGTTTGTTGATATTTATTGTTTAGTGAAGCCTTCTCTTCTAATATGTATGGTTTTAAATGCTTTGGATATATTTTCCAAACATATGGTCTTTTCATACAATGAACACAAGTCTTCTATACATTTCTCCAAAAATGTCAAAAATTAAGTTGAATTAGCTACAATTTTAAATTTGAAGATTTCTACTCTATATATGAAATATTGGCCTCCTAGTATTACATAAGGTCAAAGTGGAGCATTGCACTCCATTTATTGATAAAATTCGGCTAGGAATATCTAATTGGGCTTAAAAGTATCTACCTTTAGCCGGCAGGCTCCAATTGTTAAAATTCTTTGTTTGGCCCCTCTTAATGCATTGGTTTAGGGCTATGCATGTCCATTTGAATATTATTAAACTTATCAATAGCATGTGTTAACTTCTTGGATCTCAAGACAAATTTGAAAAAATGCATATTCTCACTTGGGATTTTGCATCTCCTAAAAAGAAAGGTAATATTGACCACCAGCATAATAAAGTTGCTTGTTAGTTGTAAATTGGCTTGTTGATGGCACTATCTTTGCAACACCTCTCTTTTAGCTGAATGGTGGAAGGCTCACCGATTAAATTGTTTGAAAACGCTAATGTTTCGAATAAGGATGTATCTCCAATATGTAGGAAGTTAGCCAATGTTTCTTCCAATCTTGTATCTTGAAAAATAGGGAGCATAATGTATATTTGTTTAATGAGAATAGTGTCCTTACATTTAAGAATGCCCATTTTATTTAACCACTTGCCTAATGTTAGGCGGGGTGACTAAGCATGGTACCCAAGCTATGAATAAAAAATTCAATGTGTTAGTTGAAAATCGGTTAAACATGGGCTTAAACTATGGATGTGTTGGCAGGTAGAGGCATAGTATGCAGTAAGATATGTTTTTTCTACAATGAAACTGAGGAGACTAACAATAATATATTTTTTGCTTGCTCCTCCCGTCTAGTTCTTCGTAACCGTCTGTCGGGTACTAAGAAGTACTTGCTTCCCCCCTCTATTCTTCAATGTGTTAGTGATAGTGGGGTATATGACAAATGGCTCAAAAGAACATCTATGCTGATCTTAGGGGTGGTTATTTATAAACATAATTATTGCCTTTTAACCATAAGTTTAATTGTTATGCAATAATTGCTTGTCATATTAAAAACTCTATTTCTGCTATCGTATCTAATTGTAAGGGTATTAAAAACTCTATTTCGGCTATCGCATCTAATTGTAAAGGTCCGAGTGATGCTTCAAGTTGCCAACACAAAATGTTTCCTGAATGGAAGGAAAATATGTGCAAAAGCTTTTAACGCTTCCCCTTCTTAATATTATTGCTTTCTTACTTTCTGCTTGCTTGGGGTCTTTTTCCCACACCTACAGGTTTTCTATCTTTACTAGCAAAAGTTTCTAATACTTTTTCCAAGGTTAAGTTTCCTCTTCAATTATTGGAGGATATTACGAGCTTGTTATATTAATGGAATTGGGGCTTTCATTAATGTAAGTTATTGCCAGTATGGTTTAACCAGTTGTTATTTTGGTATTCATTGATGTTATGCTTTCGATGGTGTTTTTCCATTGCTTTAGAGCTCACATGAAAATTTTACCAACTTATGAAGAGCATGTCTCAGTTATTTATGTATATTCAGATTTTGCTGACTCTTCTATTTGGTTTAGTCAAGTCTTGGATTATAATATATATGGGAGGGCTTTTTCTTACACACTTAGATGGGCTTGTGTTTTCCATCTGTTCAGTTCTTTAATTTTATATTACTGGTTTAGATGGATGACAGCTCAATCACTTTGGCTTATTGGAAGAATGATTGATATGCATTCCCTTTCTTATTTGTTTATTTATTGCCTTGGTTTTGATTCAGGGCAAGGAAGGATCATGATGTTTTTCAGGAACACATCATATGGTCTAGAAGACTACCTCTCTTGGTCTTTAGCTGTCAGATACTACAGACAGATTCTAGAGTACAGGACCCCCATATAACTAAAGGTCCCAATTAGTTTCTTCAGAAGTGCTGAATCCAACCCTTTTTCTATTTGTCTTTGGTTTTGCAATGTCTTTGGCCTTGCATTGAATATTGTTCTATAAACTCACTTTGGTTGGGCTTGCAACTATATTATTTTACATTAATATATCGGGCTATGCTCTCACCAATTCCAAAAATAATAATTTCTTAATAATAAAGTTTATAAAAAAATTGTATAGTTTATCATTATTACTCTAATTAAGTGTTTTAATATATTGTGAAAATAAAATGTTTTAATAAATTATAAATTATTTTCTTAATAATAATATACATATAAATAAAGTCTTATAGTATATTATTTAATCAATTATGATCTTAAAATCATTAAATTGATATCTTAATTATTATCTTAAATAAATATCATCTTAATTAAACTCAATTATTATAAAAAATTATAATATAAAAAGCCTTAAATAATTTAATCTTATGTCATTTTAATTACTAACTTTAATTTAAAGATTAATAAAATTATTATTAAAAAATACATTAAATTATCATAAATTAATTATCTCTAAATTATAATTAATCTTAATCTTATAAATCTTAACTCTTATCTTAATTATCCAATATAAAATATTTTTGTACTCAGATTCTTCATATTTTTACCATATTGTCCAATTTTTATCAAATTTAGAATTATATTTATTAAAATATTTCAAAAATACATTATGTATTAAATTCCCTTTGAATTATTTTAATTATAGCTATCTAATTTGGAATATTCCAAGAGAATGTCCCATTCAAATGACATGGGTTATCGGGCACCCATTAATGTAGAATATTCTATGAAATATTATATTTCAAAATCACAAGGGTTATCGTGACCCGCTGATTCGCCATTTATACGTTACTATTCCGCGTCTTCCCGTCGAAACCTCGGCAGTCCAATATAGAGTTTGCTTCTAGGGAAAAACTCGAACTCCATAGATCATTCTAGCCCTTCGTTCAATTCCCAATTCATTTCTCACATCAAGGCGAACGCGTGGATGCTAAAAGCCCCATTGCTAGACCACTAAATTGTTGGATGGGTATTTGATCGAGTCCTTCCCTTTACAAAACACTAAGGTTTGCTGTGCGATCCTAATTCAGCCGATACACTGCAGATCATTGGCTAGATTCTATCCCTCCACTTTCTCCAAACTCAATCGGTTCAAATGAACCCAAAAGCTTTCTCCCAGAAACTCAAAATTTCTGGATGGTCCCCAATTTAGGGTTTCATTGTGCTTCATCTCGGACCCTACATATAGGAAACCTATTCCCCCTAAATCATCACTCCACAGCTCACATCATGGCTCAATTCAAAAAAGCCTACATGATCCTGAGCTTGATGCAAATGTTTTAACCATAAAAACCCTGCTTCTCCTACCAAAATTGGGGATGACTATCACCCTTAAATTAGAACTTCGTGCTGAGATGCAGACCACCTCGATTGGTTATAAAAGTTTTACCAACCCCAGCTCTATTAGTTAAGGTAAACTCCTGAGGGATTCGTCCACTTCAGAGCCTCTATAATCCACACTAGGATTATTAGTTCATGACACTTTTGCTAGGATTAATTTTAAGTAAAGGACAAACTAACTATGCCTAATTACAAGTAATCTAGATACCATTATAATCACATTACATTATAGATTGAAATTGTAACTAAAACATAAGCATAAGAGAGGTTCAAAGCATGATAAATTTTAACTTACTGAGTTTGCATAAGTGAAATGGTACAGAAGGCGGGAACCTTGAAGTGAGTTTCGAGGGATAATTAGGCAAATGCTCATTTGATTTGGACACCATCAATTTTTTTGTGTAGATTGCTTGGTTCGGACAATCCCTTTTAGCTATTGTCGCTCATTATATATTTACTCTTTGGTTTAACTTGGTTCATTGTTTGTTTAGATATGGCTAGTTGGTCAGATCTAATTTGAATCATCTGTTGGTTTTGTTTGGTTATAGAGTTATAAGTATATTTTTATCCTTTGATTATTTGTGACTTTAATTTTTGCAGGCTTTTCCTTTAGCACTTGGGCTTTTAATTTTTAGATTTAGTTCGGATGCTTGGTAAATTTTTTTTATTTTACAATAAAATTTTAATTGATTAAGAAAATCTTAGGTGTTTCTAAGAATATCTTATTAATATTAATCTTTTGTTCAAATTTTAAAGTTATCTTAACCTTTAATTTGATTAACATAACTACTAAAAATTATATTTGACCAAAAAAAATTAAGATTAAAAATTAGCACAGCAAAATTCTCAAAATCAAATTCTTTAAAAAAATGCCAACAAATTGAAAAATTTAGGCAAAACTAGGGTAATATATATATATATATATATATATATATATATATATATATATATATGTTAGTCCATATTAATTTTTAATCATGAAATAAGAAAATGAAGTTAATCTTACCAAAGGTATAGCGAATTAACCAAAATGTGGCCATCTAACAGATCCAGAAAATCGCTTTTGTGTAGCCAAAGCAGCAGGCTGTTCCTTTTCATCGTTCCAAATCAACTCCATCTTACACAGAATACTCAAGTTTACAATTCAATTTGTATAAAATCATGAATGAACCAGAATCACATTTCATAAATGTCATACCTCACCCACAACTACAGTATCTCCTTCTCTTATCCCATCTTTTCGCAAAGCTTTGTTCACTCCACATGCCTCCAAAGCATGCTGGAACCTTCTAAGAGATTCAGTATACCTAACCCAAAATTTGATATCATATGTGAGAACATTAGTGAATTTGATAAGAGGGTACAAATTCCCCATCAAGTAACCTTTATAGCATTAACAATAGGAAAATTGTGTAAACCCCACTAAAATCAGCCTTGCACATATCAAACATCCTCAAAAAGTAAAATGAGCCTGTAGATTTAATTTGCACGCATCATAATCAAACAATTAAGACCTTAGCAAGAAAATAACGACTCAAGATTTTTTGTGAATTTTGATATTGCATGGTGATTTCATTTTGTGAAATAGAATTGTAGCGATCTAAAGTGTATAGACACCGACACAAGCTCAGACACAATGCAGCACAAATACCATGTCATGCCAAATCTATAAATGCCATGCAAAGGACACAATATACTCCATAAATTATTGATAAAAATTTTGTTATTCCAATAACAGTATTTTCAATTATAATTGAGAATACAATCAAGAATAGTACAATAGAAATAGTTGGTGATCTCAAAACAAAGACGAAAGAATAAGAAAATATAAGAAGGAAAAATAAATAAAAAGATAAAACGATCACCGACATCCCAAATGAATCTCGTATAATAGATTCCATTACAAGTAATAAAAGCTAATAACAAAGCGATAACTATATTTCAACGCGAGCATTAGGTCCCTTGAGTGAGATTAGCGAGTGATTCTTCTCTAAAATATGTGCTTATAACAGAACTTAGATCCACTCTTTTTCTTCTTTTTACTGCATTTTTTGACAGTAATGAATCCTTCTCCACGTTGGGATCGGAATCTGCCTCATCATCCCCAATAGGATCACTTGCCCCTATCTTAGAAGGAGTGAATTCCTTGGCAAAAGGACTGAGGACCGATGTGTTCTTTAATGACCTTTTGTCACTCATCTTTGTCCGACTCTGAATCCCCTTAATTTGAAGACTCGGTAGCGGATGGGTTCAAAGTTGGGTGAGCCTCTGCAAGTGTATCATCATCAAGTCGTGCACTCAGGACTTTAAAAATTTTCTCAATAAATTCTCTAACTGTATCTGAGGTAGCTCCCATTAATTCGATGGCATTAGGGATCATCTCAAGTTCACCCGCTTCCCCTCTCAATAATTCAATGAATTCTTTAACTACCTTTTGTCACTCATCTTTGTCTGACTCTGAACCCCCGTAATTTAAAAACTCGGTAGCGGATGGATTCAAAGTTAGGTGAGCCTTTGCAAGCGTATCATCATTAAGTCGTGCACTTGGGACTCTAGTGATTTCCTCAATATATTCTCTAAGTATATATGAGGTAGCTCTCATTAATTCGATGGCATTATTGATCATCTCAAGTTCACCCGCTTCCCATCTCAATATTTCAATGGATTCAGCAAGGGTTTTTCAGAGTTTAGCAGAAGGTGACAAATCATAAGCTATCATCTCCTCAGTTTCCTTAGGCATTTGGGCTTCTGAATCTTTAGCTAACTCTAATCTTTCCATAATCTGCTCCAGATTGGGTGAATTTGACCCCTTATTCTCATTGGATTCCAAAGATAAGATTATTCACTTCCAAAGCACATAGCCACGTCCTCGTTTCCAGTCTCAGCTGCATCCAGAATGGGTTCAAACTATGTCTCAGCTAAACCCAAAGAAGATGCAGCCATCTAAAGTACAAGGGGATGGTCCATTGCCTGATCAATGGAGGCTGAAACACTCTCATCCACCAAAGTGCTTCTTTTTGTATCATAAACAAACTTGTTGAGTACGAGTCCAGCAACCAACCAATTACTCTTATCAGGAGGAGCCCATACAAATGCTTTGTATTAGCCACCTTGTTTTGAAATTATGGGTAGAGTTTGAAACAGGTATCAATATCATGACCCAAAAAACTACAATGCTAGCAAAAATTGGGAAAATACTCAAAAATTACTTCTTGAAGATAGTTATCATCTTCCTTACCAATCCATATTTCTTGATTGAAGATTTTTGTTAAATCGATTTCCACAAAAACCCTTGCCACTGATGGCCTCAAGAGCTAGGTAGTGGCAATATCAACTTTTAAAGGCTTCCTGAAAAAATACCCTAAAGAAAAAAGGATTGAGTGGGGTGATGAGTGAGCCTTCAACAACGGGACGTTAATTCATATTTGGACTATAGGAGATTTAGATTTGTGATCAAATTTCGTCATCCACTACAAAAATTTTGAATGAAATTTGTCAACAAAGTAGAAGCCACGAGAGAATAAACAGGTACAATCTACCTTCATTGACAACTTTACAAGAATATGGTGGTGATCTATTAAGACAATGGAATAAACTCCTGATAGACTGAAATCACTGAAAATTTTACACATTGCTTGCAGTGGAGGTTTTTCATCAGCAAATTTAGCTACTAAAGCATATTCAAATAACTTTACCAAGATTTGAATTTCATCCTTAGTATAGATTATAGCTGGTCTACCCCTACATGAGGGGATGGGCTTAATGCTCAAAGATTCCGAAAAGGGGTTGTTCGTGAGTGCATCAAGAAAAGATTTGGGTACCTAGGGGGACAAGGTGCACAATGGAGACTGGGGAGAGTGATTGCCACTCCACCATTAAGCATTAAGCTTGCAACATAGAAGAAAGGTGACACCCAACAAAACACTTGTAAAAATTAGGGCATAGAAGAAGCCATAATGGGACGCCTCCAATGCACATCGATTAGAGGGTCTTCGGCCAGTGGAATTTCAATGATGCCCTAAAAATCGGTTGAACACCACAATCCAAAATTCCTCAGATCTTGAACAGTTACCTCAACCAAAGCGTAAATCTGAGCGAAGATGGTCTGAACGAAACAAAAATCAAAAGAAATCGCTGGTGATTCACAAGATTTCCTATTGGGCAGCCTCCCCTCAGTTCGTCGAGCTTGGATACAAGTTCCTTAAACCATTTTAGCTGAAGAGGCTTGGTGAGGACATATGCAAGCTATTGTGTAGATGGAATATGACGAACTTGAATAGCATGAGTAGCCACAAGTTC
Organism: Gastrodia elata; assembly: GCA_016760335.1. Lineage (NCBI taxonomy): Eukaryota > Viridiplantae > Streptophyta > Magnoliopsida > Asparagales > Orchidaceae > Gastrodia > Gastrodia elata. The sequence goes on from CM028678.1 coordinate 23,579,259, forward strand.
ACAAACAAAATGATAATCAATCTCAACATGATTCATTCATGTGTAAAGAATCGGTTAGTAACCAGATAGGTGAGGCCAACATTATCACACCAAATGGTTGGAACTGAGATGTGAGGAAAATTGATGTTGAGAAGAAGATGAACGATCCACATGATTTCACTGGCTGTGTGTGATGGCCCATGATAGGTTGATAGCAACCAATCTAACATCGGATGCATCTTTTCGTATGATCATATTGGCAGTTAGGTAAAATAGCAGTTAAACATATTCAGAGTCATTCAAATATAAGAAATAGCATTCATTCAATTTAAAGCAAAACAATATCCAGAACTTATTACATAGCTTTCATTATACAAAAATAGTTATCCCTTGAAGGGGCAGTTAGAATCTGTTAATTTGTCGCGTCATGTCTTTAAACTATATCAGCTTCCTCCAGCTGTATCTGATCTGGCATTATAAAAATAATGTCTTAGTGCACAATCTAAATACAAAGGATATTAAAAATATACTTAAAGTAAAGCGGAAGGCAAAAATGATGATCAATTGCAGAGAAAATATAACTTATTGTAAATAAAAGATGATCATATCTCCTGCAACATAAATATCCTTTTGCCACATGCCAAATTTTTAAACGGAAAGCAATAATCGCATAAAAGTTCATGTTTTTGTTTATAACTTGATATTATGAAGCAATGTTAGCAGTTCTGATTGACAAAGCCAGAACCATGAGGTTGAGTTCATAAAATGCAGTTAAGCATGACCTTCACCTGGGCCCCTTAAAAGCTTCAGATGGCACCTTCACCTAGGCCTCTCTCAAGGCTCCAGATGGCAACCTTCACCTGGGCCCCCTTTAAAGGCTCCAGATGGCATCATATATGCAGTTAAGCATAACCTTCACCTGGGCCCCCTCAAAGGCTCCAGATAGCACCCTTATAACTCCTGATGGACTAGCCCCGTCCCTAACTTAATTCAACCTCCGTTTTGGAACTCTTTGCAATATTCACAAGATACATAAATATCATTTTGCCTCTCTTACATGATTAGCGATAAGAGTAAAGCATTAAATAACAATATAACATAGGTTCAAAGAGATGCTTAAGCAGCAAAAAGGTAGAAAGCATAAAAGTAATACCCAATGTACCTTTTGTGCTTTGACTTAAGAAAATGAATCACTCACAAAGTTTGGGTCTGCAAAAGTTATATTTATAATCTTCATTAGACTCTAATGAATAATTAGTCTCTCGTACAAATACATGCACAACTATGCCTATAATTTAATCTTATAAGTCCTTATAATTTATTTAATACATTAGTGAATAAGAAAAAGACTAACGAATCAAAATGTGACTATAATGATTTCATAGTTCCTCATTCGATATGCGTCAGAATCCTAAGTAACTTAACGTGCGCCTAATTCATTATATAGGGATTCCAATTTGCCAGTAGATGATAATTTGCCAATAGATTTTATTATATATGACCATTTCACCTCTCTTATATTCCATCCTTAATTAGAATCTAGCAGTAGATTGAAGCAAAAATTTTGTAGCTTAATTAAGGAATAGATTTATTGTATGATGGATCCAAGCAACTCATCAATTAATTAATGATCATAAAATATGAAGATACTATTGATCGAGTGATTCCCTCAACATCTAGGTAACAAGCCAGCCTTGGTATATCAAACAATCAATTCTATTCTGATCCAATGTCAAACAATTGAGGATAGTTCAAAAGCATAAGATGAGTCCTCTTACAGCTACAAGTCAACTAAGAATACTATCTCACAAAAGATTTAGTAGGAAAAGCTAAAGCTGTAGTGCTGCAAATCACTCAGAAAAATACCAAATGCATATATAGAAAAATCAACATATAAAGAATCCAAGAAAAAATTTTGTATTCATGACACTGAAAAGTTACAGCACTCTTTGTGAGGACCCGGTGCCGGGTCAGGAGGAGCAGATCCAGCACCAGTTTGCTTGTGGAATAGCAATAGCAACAACAACAACAAGTCCTCTAGCCGCAGGATCATATTGAGTGTTTTAAGATACAAACATATAGACATCAAACATAACTCATTTATTCATTAATTCATAAGTCTTGGATACAAAAGATCAAAATAAAAGAAAAATTACAACTTTTAAAAATAGAAAGAGTTAGAAGGAAAGTAATGGATCAGCAGGAAGCAGTATCAGCACTGCTCAGTTCTTAGCACCTTTCCTCGATGATGAACTTCTGATCTTGGCACGTTTCAAATGTGCGGGCATTCGAATACCAGATAGTTGTGAAACTAAGTACTGATAGATGTCATCTTTACAAATGTTAAATAATAAGCAAAATAATTAATTTTTGATAGAAAATAAAAGTTATACAAAGTTTTCCCTGCAAACATATTTCAATTGCACTTGAAATTTAGCATAAAAATAATTGCAGTCACAAAAATAAATACAAAATTTTAGCGTTTGATATCTGAGGCAAAATATAATTTTGTTTGGCAAGTACAAAATCGAGAAAAAGAGGGGTTCATTTTTGGGTTACATATCTCAACTTCCCTCTATACCTGCACCCTCAAAGGCTTATCAGTATAGGCTCCTTATAACTCCCGATGTCAGACAGCCCCGTCCTAGCGATTGTCTGATCAGACAAAAAGTATAAAGCAACATGGAACCCTTGCTTCTCACTTATCCAAACTTATTCATATATCATTTTATGTGACCTTAAAAGCATTTTTTATCAAATTTGTGCGATGCTGAGCAAAAAAAATATATTTAAATAAGAGTAATAAAAAACATCTGGTACCTTGTTCTATAAGTTCAAAAGTTCAAAAGTTCAAAAGTTTGGATGAGTGACAGTTCGCTCAATTTGTATTTAGGTTTTGGACATTTTTTAAATTAGCTCTTAGCTAATATTTTTAGGAGTAATATTTATTTTCATTTCGATTATGATCTTCTTTCGCTTTCTTATTATGAATAAAGTCTGATTTTTAAGATACTGCAATGGCAGTAATATTTATAGCGTTTATTAAGTCGCTGAAGATAGAATCATATTGATATAATATTATTAATATTATTATTTTAATGATAATAATAATATAAGAATGAAAGAACATAACAGAAATAACTGTCAAAATGAAAATGTTTGAACTGAAATTATAATCATTTTATAACATATGTATAGTTTCCATTTATTAATTAATGAGAACTATATTAATGTGAATGATGATATTATTTCATTATTATTTTCATAATAATGACTATTAAATATGTATAAAAAAATGAAGAAATAATAAAAATCATTTCTCCTATTTTCTTTTCCCTTTCTTTTTTTTCTCTCTTATACTTTTCTTCTTACCTTAGGATTAGGATTACCGGAAAGCGGAGGGAGGACAGAATGGGTTTGCTGGTCGAGCTGCTGGACGGAATGGGGTGGCCAGACGGCTGCTTGCTGACTGTTGGTCGGCCGAGAGAGAGCTGTGGCAAGAGGGAGCTAGCTGCTAGGTGGTCGTTGCCGCTGCAGGAGGCTGGCTAGCAAGGGCTGGCTTGAAGGGGGCTGCAGCAGGAGGGTGGCTGCCAGGTTTTGGCTGGCTAGGGTTTGGAGGCGGAGGGGGCATTTATGTAGAGGGAGAGGGGGGTCGGCCAGGTGGGCCGACCAGCCTGCGCCAAAAATGGCGCAGGCGGCCCCTTCCTGGCGCGAAACCTTCTGCGCCAGAAGGCCTGTCGGGCGGGGGGGGGGGAATAAATAAAGGAAATGCAAATTTTCTTTAAAAGGAAAATTTAAATAATACTTAAAGTTAAATTATTCATATTTTTCTACCGTTTGGCATCCAAAAATAATGAAACTTGACACCGAGGTATGTTATGACATAACAAACACTCTTGTGCCAAAAAATTTCGATCCGAACAAATATTTTATTTCTAATTAATTTCTGAAGTTTAGAACTTCAAAAATTAACCACGATCAAACTAGCGCTCAGAATTTGATGAAACTTTTTCAAGCAGCCTTTAAATATTATACTTAACACAACGACATTAAAATCGATAAATTCTGACATGTATTTCAATATTCTTGATTTATTGGATTTAATTAATTCAGAAAATAAAGCGGGAAATTCCGTTATTCGGATTTCTCCCAAACTATGGCACTTTGATCTTAAAATTATTCTTATCTAAGGGTATTTTTATTTGCCCTAATTTGAAATTCCCCGAGGTCCTGATGTCTGAGGCGGGTTTTGACCTAATTTGAAAAGTAACGACATTGGGTCGTTACACTCTTCTTGAGTAGAAAACAAGTTATATCTTTTCTGTTCGGTCCACCACTCTCAAACTTGAGTAGGATAAGCAAAATTATAGAAATGGCACTTGTGCTTGAGATGCATCAACAAGTTGTGAATGTGTGCCTGCTTTGACTCGCATAGATCGGCAAAATCTCTATGTAACCCGCTCTCCAATTTAAATCCTATTTATACATATAAAATGAGGTAATATGTTGATTATGGAAAAAAATATATTATTTGTAATTTGTAATGTGTATTGTAATTTGATTGGTTTAACTAGTGATTAGTGTGATATAATCTAATGGCTAGAGCTGATGATTTGTGGGATGCAATTGGGATGCAATCCAGTGCCTAAAATAAGTGACCTATGAATTATTAATCTGAAGGTTGAAACTAGTAATTCATGGAGTGTAATCTACTTATTGAAATCGGTGATCCATGGTATATCATTTGATGGCTAAATATTATTATTTGTGAAGGGAAAAAAACCCAAATATTATCCTAAAATATAAAATAACTAAGCGAATAAAATTATAGTAAAATAAATTTACAAAATTCTCTTGTTATTTTTTACATTAATTTCAATGATATTTGCATGTTTGTATGCAATTCCCATTACTAAATTACAAGACAAGGAAGAGTATTTTGTAAATTCATTAAGGTGATCATTATGAAGAACATGGTCAAGATACCCAAATTAGTCAAATTGTGTAAAGATTGTGAATATATGATGTAATTCATTATCTTTGGGGAGTGTTAAGATGGTTTATAAGGTTAAGCAATGGGCATATATGCTAAAGTTAAGATAAAGTTTAATAGATCTATATTGTATGTTTTTGTCAAAGGTGGCACAAATACAAGTTTAGACTTCTTTAATTTGTTAATGGAATTTGGCTGATCATGGAATTGGTTCTAATGGAGATGACAATGATTGGAGCTGATGTTTGGAGAGGAATAAAGTTTTGGTGGAGATTTATGCATTGATAGACGGTGATTTCTTGATGAAACAATATCTTGATGGAACAGCATCTTGATGGAAATGGATGCCATGAGAAAAGGGGTTGAAGATGGATACCTTAATAAAGTGATATCAAAAGGGAAAATACACCGATGTTCCAAGAATCATGCTCTAAGAAATAAAAGAAAAAAATGGCAGTTGAATGATTTTGTGTCCATCAATGCCATGATAATAGAATATAGAGAATCAAATATTGAATGCAGAACAAATTGAACCTAAGAATACGATTGCCAAATTTGTAATAAAATGTGCATCTAGTAAGTTATGGACTTTTGGTGAATTGTATGCCTAATTAAAATACAAGGTCTCTTTAATTTATGTGAGTTGACAAAATGGAAAGGTAGGATGATAAGAAGAGTCAACTACTAACTATTTCAGAAATTTTAAAGATACAAGACACTACAAATTTAGACATGCAAAGAAAATTGATTAAAATTAAGATGTAAAATCAAACTAGACAGTCTCACCTGGTAGTATAAGTTGCCAATGGTTAACCCATTGAATGAGCTTATGATCCACTTGTTTTACTTTATTATCTCCTTAAATATCACCAAGTTGTGCTCTTTAAGAGTCTGGAACTTTTCTTGAGAAAGTCAACTCTAAATCCCTAAACCAAATACCAGATGATAAAGGACATTTGCTCTGACACCAATGATTAATGAGCATACATGGGCTGACTTGGTGTAGTTATGATTGTTAAGTATTAAGGTTACAGACTTTATGGAGGTATTACCTCTAATATAGGTAGAAATGCAATTAGGAAAAGTTGAACCATCTCTGCTTTAAAGGAAAGAAGAGCGAAAAGCCAGTGAAAGAAAGTTCTAGGAAGAAGAGAAGAGGTGGGCAGCTCAAGTTTGGAGATGATTAAAAAAAGAAACAAATGGTTTATTTAGTATTGGAGAGCATGGGGTTGGTTATAGATATTAGGAGGCAAATGAGGAGATGGATGGATGGATGAATAAGCTAGGAGGCAGTAATTATTTAGTGGGAAAGAAAGGGTATACTAAGAAAGATAACAAGTGGTTTGTTGAATGGGTTTAGAGAAAGAGGTTGTTTTGAGATGTCATTTAAAGGCTAATGCATAAATAAGGGAAAGAAGGCTGATGCTTATAGGAACAAGAGAGAAGAGAGGTGGAGCTGGCTTCAAACAAAAAAATAAGTGAAGAATAGTGAATTTTGTAGAAGAGAAGAATAGGAGAAATAACTAAGAAGAAAAAGAAAAGTTGTCAGCAATCCTCACCCCACAGGAAGATGAGCAGCGCAAATCCCACAGAATTCCTAACCCTAAGGGAGGGCGAAGAGAACAAAAAATTATCTCAAATTTCATAATTCTTCAAACTCAACTCATCCCTATATAATATTAGAAGGTTATTTGTAACTACTTCTCCCTTGGAACAATTTTGCAGGGAAAGCTGATTGAAATGAAATAAGAGAAATAAGGAAATAAACTAAAATATAACAGATTTTCAATGAAATAAACCTACCATCTTCATAAAATAAACTCTCCTGTAACCGGTAAAAAATAATTAAAAAAAATTAGCTTTCAAAACTGGGCAGAACTGATACTGCCAATATTAATCTACTCCACTCTTCAAAAATATCTCTTTCTAAAATAAAAATTTAGCGAAGTCTGACAACTTGCAAATCCTGTAAATACTGGTCGAGACATGCTGGTCCTAATGAAAACTAAAATGATACATTAAGGGAAGTACAACTATAGTTGGTTCATATATGGAAAGCATACGAGGCATTGGATCTTCCTGAATATCTCCTGATAATACTCAATATTTCTTTAAATGATACATAAAGGATGCAATCTACATAACAAAATTTTGATACAATGTTAAAAGAATTCACCAAAATAAAGCTAAGTTATTCACTGCTCAGAAAATCTAAGAATATAGAAATTCAATTTACTTGTTCAGACAAGAACACAAATTAATTGTCATGCACTTTCGTCAGGCTATACAGACACTTAACGTCCCAAGCACTACACCAATGCAGAGGGATAGCCACAGTAGATGAGTTTGGCTGACACTTTTATCTTAACGTAGTTTGCAGTAAACAGATCTGTCTAGAATAGGTTTTGATATTACTACAGCAAAAATTGTGATTTAAAGTTATTATATAAGGATTACAAATTCAATAGCTTGTATTGAGAAACCATTGATTGAGCTTATAAAAAAAAGGTTGTTAGCCAAGCACTGTAATATTTGAAAATAAAAACTCACAAAACGTGTGCCCTAACTTAATTACTATAAGCAACTTGTCTAATTAACTTGCACGCCATATTGAACTTTTTCATTTCATTCACACATCTTTATTTACTATACAAAATTATTATAAGAAAATATTTATATTTTGAATTTTAAAAGGAAAATAACAATTAGAAAAATTAAAAAAACTGAGCTATTGTCAAGTTAACATGTATAAATTACAGCCGATAAGAGAGCAACGAACCGCCAATTTGTCATCTGAACGAAACGTTCAATTCCGGCTCCAACTACATGCCATTTGTTTGAACTGCTTTTGTGAAATACTTCGAAATCAGTCATAGGAGAACAATGGTGTTTATCTATGGCATTAGCAACGATATTTATAGTTCCTGAATGTTCTATCTCCTCTGCACACAAATGTAAAAGCGTTAATCAAGTAGAATGCAAAATATTTAAAAAAACAAAAACAAAATGCACCAGAAAGAGAGAATTGTTTTGCAAATAGATCTTTCACTTTTTAACACTTCCATAGTCGAGCTCCAAATAAAAATAAAAAAGATGGATGTTTACATTAAGTAGTCAACACCTGGCACAAAAACTTGTCAAATTAACTTCTTGGGCGCCCAATATAATGATTGAAAACAGTGAAAAATATGTGAGAGATGCTCAATTGTATTCAAGTATAGTATTATGTGAGCGAGGGTTCCTACATGAAAAATGCAGGTAAGAAGCTAGTCAAAGACATTAGCATTAATAATATGAAGTTAGAAATTGTTACCCTGAAAATAAGCTTTTAAAACTAGTGAATAATATAGTTAATGGGATAATAAATATTCTTTGTTTTCTAGAAATCATGTGGGTAGGCTTTAAGGTTTGGTGCACAGATAAGAATCACAGAGATATAGCATGATTATTACTATATCGGATAGGGTGATGAAGTGCATTTAACAGTAATGATACAGAATTATAGCCTTAAAGAGCATATTTGATAGAATGATTATTATTATTGTACGTATAAATGCCCTAAAATAAAATTAAATATAAATATTAAAAAAATTATCATAAGTTGGACGAGTTGGTTTGAACAATAACTGAAGATAACGTATTAATTTTAAAAGAGAAGATTTAAATGGCATTTAGAAATAAAAGTCAATGAATTTAATGATATACTTCCTTTGGTTATAGTGAGGTTAACAATGAAAATAAGGTTCACGATATTTGATTAAGCATATGATTTTATGCTTGGTAGTATTTTTTCAAGAAAAGAAAAGCACTTTATCACTTACAAAACTAAATTCAAAATGATTATTTCTTATTAAAATAAGAGATTCATTAGAAAGCAAGAATAACAAAAAAAAATTTGGAGAAAACTTAGCAATCAAATATTATTTATTGGTCCAGTGTTTAAGAAAATTTATTTGAAAAAGAAATTATAAATTTAAAATATGTTCAAACACAAAATGGTGAAGTCTTAAAATTAAAAATAAAAATATATTTTAGAAGCAGAGGGTTTGAAGGGTTGGATATTTAGACAAAAGATAATTTAATGTAGTAAATAATTATTAGTTGTACCTTTAAAATGGCTAAAGATATCTTTGAAAAATCAAGACTTCAAACAATTATTAGTTGATTAAAAAAGTAGACTTTTAGGAATTTTTCCATGTTAAAAGAGAAAGTCGAAGATAAAAATGATAAGAAAAATAACTAATAATAAAAATTACAAATACTTTAAGTTTTTGAAGGTATCATTATTTGATCATACACAATGAAGATGAGATTAGTATAGCCAACCTCTTTTGGTGGGACTAGGACAAGCTTGATCGGGCTGATGGTGATGGGGTTATTGTTGTAAGCAGATCTTTGTATTTAAAAACAATCTAAACAGCTAAGGAGGTAGTTACTTGTCACAGATATCCATACTAGACACAAACAAAATATGATCTCAAGAAAATAGTATTTAATATAACCTTCAAAAGAATTTTATTTATAGAACAAATTAAAAAATTAAAGGAAAAAGATGGAAATCAAATAGTGAAGCAGCAGTAAGAAATATTAACACAATTTATGCTGTCAAGAACAAAGAAGCCTGTTATGCCATTGACTGAAAAATTAGAATGATGACTAATGAAGCAACAGTATTATAGTGCCTCTAAATTTACTACTATGAAAAAAAAATTCACTTAGAATTATAAAAATAATAAATAATAAATTCACTCCATTATCATCTCTATTTATTCATTACTATTTACAACTCAGAGGAAAATGACATCAAAACAAACAAAACAATTTATGATGTCAAGAACAAAGAAGCATATTAGCCATTGACTGAAAAATTAGAATGATGATTAATGAAGCAGCAGTATTACAGTGCCTCTAAATTTACTACTATGAAAAAATAAATTCACTCAGATTTTATAAAAATAAATAAATAATTCACTCCATTATCATCGTTACTTTATTCATTACTATTTACAAATCAAAGGAATATGACTTCAAAACAAACAAAACACCGATATTTCACTAGGGCTTAAACCATAAAGTTGCATTCCAACACAATATGTAAATTCTACAATATTATGCATTATAATCCATGTTATCAAATCCAAATGTGTAAACAGATCCTCCAAATTATTAGCAAAGCAAAAAAGCATTCCATATAATGTATATTTTCCAGCTAAACATCATATGACAGAGAAGAGACAAATGACCTTCCACAGCCTTCTTAGCCATTTCCTTTTGTAGAAGAGCATTAGCTGCAAAAACAACATCATTTGTTCCCTGCTTGTACATTGCACTGATAGACAAAGGCTCAATCCCACGATTTTGAAGATAATTTTTAAATGTATCCCATTTCTCATATGCTTCCGGAAGATCCATTTTGTTAAATACCACCATGTACGGCTTTTTTGACAACCCCGGGCTAAACATTTCTAGCTCTAAACGAACTGCATCAAACTCATAATCTGGTTGTTGACTAGAACCATCAACAACATGCACCTATGAAGAAAATAATATAATAAAAAAGGGAAAAGAATTCAGCCGTATGCTAGGCTGCTAAGAACATGAGCTGTAACATAATAATTATGTTCCTCATACACTAGCAATTACAGTATAAAAGTGTTTCAAATCCATGATAACAGAAGAAACATTGGTTTGTATGGTAGTGAACCAATTAAAATTCTAAAGTTGAACAAGAGTATTTTTGAAACTCTAGAATATATTTCAATTAGCATATAGTGAATAAAATTTGTTAATGCGTACAAAATCTACTGCAAACTTATTGAAAGAAATGAATATGATGCACCAATATTTGGCAGAAACACTAAACCATGTTTTGGTTCTTAGAAAACTTCTAGTTAAAAATATCAATATTGTGGATTTCAGTGAAGCTGGTTGGAATTCATATCTAAGTGAGAGAAGGTAGTATTTAGGTTCTAAGTTTTCTTGGAACAGAATCTAATTTGAGTTCTAGTAAATAGCATAATATGTCATGAACTTCAATAGAAGCCAACTATCAATTTTTACCAAACTTGTCAACTAAGATAACCAGAATTCAGTCTTTACTAATTGAACTAAAAAATCACACAACAATTATGCCAATTATCTGATGAGACAATTTTAGTATAGTCAGAATTTCTATCAATCCAGTTTTACATGTCCAGAACTAAACAAATTGAATTTATCAATCTTTGTACAAGATGTAGATCATAGTCAAAGCACATTCCTCCTGCCAAACAAATTGCAAGGTTTTCATAAAATCTTGTTCAAGCACATATTTTTGCAAGGAACTCAAAGTATGTTTCACTTTGGGTTTGAGAGAGCTTATTAAGAATAAGAGTAGAGAGTTAGAAATTTTAACTGATTAAAGACACTAGTAAAAATCATTATATTAAGGAGATAATTGTCAAAATGATCCCTTTTGACTCTTGAAATGTGTACGTTTTAGTCCTTAACTTTTGTTCAAATATAGGAGTCAATGACTAAAATGAACAAATTGCACAAGTCAGGACTATTTTAACAATTTTCTCTATTATTAAGTTTGTTAATTAATTAGAGAGTAAATAATCTAACTATATAATGGATGTAGAACCTCAAAAAATAAAGAACAAAAGTCACGAATATATGCCTGACAGCTAATAGATGACTATCATAAAAATTCCCTTCTTCACTCGCACCATCAAAATAAGAAGTAAATGGAGCCACTAATGCAAACTTCCCGCACAGAACCAAAATAGATTCTTTAAAAATTGTACAAAGCTTAGAACCTCTCAAAATAATTATGTTTTAGAAAAGCACAGGAAAAACAATGATAAATTTAGCATACCAGAACAGCACATCTTTCAGTATGGCGTAGAAATTCATGCCCTAGACCAAAGCCTTTATGAGCACCATCAAGCAAACCTGGTAAATCTGCAACAACCATGGTATTCGCATAGTCCAGTGACACCACTCCTAAATTTGGAAGCAGTGTTGTAAAGGGATAATTAGCTATTAATGGCTTAGCAGCGGTTATAGAACTCAAAAGGGTGCTTTTTCCAGCATTTGGGGCACCAATTATACCAACATCAGCAACTAACTTTAATTCCAGGCTCAACCACCTGTCTAAGAAAAATTACGTTTCCAAGTAAGAAACAAAAGCAGTATAACCGAGAGAATTCAATAAGAAAATTCACATAAGTAAAAAGTATTCCTATTGAAACAAGTTTCGATGAAGCTGATTGCACTATTACAATGTAATAGGAATATGAAAGCTGAAGCTTCATAACCACAAGCAGTACCGATTCACTGGAAGAATATTTGATATGGCGATGCATTGAATAACCAAGTCACATGATTTAAGTTTTCAAGATTCACATGATTTAACGTTTCAAAACTGTAAATTAAGTTGGCATGTGTATGGAAATGCAAAATCTGTAAGAAAACGTAATGAAAAATGAATAAAGTAGCACTTAAACATACAATAACTTCTAACTATTCCTTTACCTAGCAAAAACTTTTCAAATTAATATTTAAAAAAAAAAAAATTGGTTCATTTTTTGGTCATTTTCTATATTATGCCCATAATTTCATTATAATAGTACTAGGTGTTTTGTTGAGCAGAGATGAATCCTATGCTAATTCATCACATGAACAGCAATCCTGCTATCATAAACTGTTAGCTGACACACATCCTTTCAAATAATTACATCAATACTATTCAGAAACAAAACACAGATGTTAAACCTAAAAAGTTTCAACATTTTTACATCAATACTACTTGAAAAATTAATCCCTAAGCTATTTCGTTACATATACAAAAATTTTATATTTTATTCAAACCAATTTAACAATAGAAGCCTATGCAAGTATGCTCAGGGCTTTGGCCAAATGGTTGGGGCTCCCATTAAGAACCCTCTCATGTCTTGGTTCAAAGCAATGGGAGACAATACTTGCCCAACTAAGCAAGCAAGTTTTTCCCAGCAAAGAGAAGGGTAGGTGGGTGGATGTATGGGGTGGGGTTGTAAAGCAAGTCTCATTGATAAAAGAATGAGGACTGATGTTGCGTTAATTCATAAAACTTGTGCCAAAACTAATGCTATGTTACGAAGTCTATATGAATTTTTTAGTACATACATATCCCACAAAACTAACTCAATATAATTTAATCTAGGTGACTGTGAGTAGAGTTGATTAGAGTCTAACTTATTAACAGGCTCACTAGCTGAGCACATCAAGCACACGAGTCAAGCTAGACATGGTTTCACAAGCCTAAGCTCAAGGAGACTATGTTCATTACGTTGTCTTGTATACAAAAATATTATAATAAATATTATTAATTTGAGATAGTTTAAATTTAAAATGTATTTAGATTCATAATCTTAAGAAAGCTTAGCTCATGAAGCAAAGTGCACAAAATGGCTCAAGTCAAACTTATCAAGATATTTAGAGCTCAAAGTTGAGCCGAGCTAAAAAGAATCGGTGAGACAAACTCAAGTCAAACTCAGCTCAAGCATAAATCAAATCATTTTTACACCCCCAATGTTGTTGATGGTGATGAGAAGTAGGTAAAGTTTGCTAGAACTTTAACGCCTAATAATGTCACTTAATTTGGTCAATTGTCAAGAAAAATAAGACATTGAATTATTTTTGTGAAAATTAAATAAGGAATGACTAATCCAAAATATGGTATACTTGCTAATTAAAATTTGAGAACTTTGGCTGAGAAAGCAATAGAATTAATGGACACATTAACTCAGGGGCTATTTGATTTGCTACATTGTGAAGGTAAAGCAACTACTTTACCTATAATTTTGTTTTTGTTGTTTGATATTTGAGAAAAAGTACATGTATTTTTGTTGGTTAATTATTATACTATGGAAACACCAATTACAAGGAATTAGTTTGAGCTCAAATCGAGTAGCTTTCTCCCAAATCACTTCCTCCCCTCTGATATGACTTGCAACTCACATTTTTGTCTTCCATCATACAGCTCATCTCATTCCATGCCCTAATCCTCCACTTCAGCAACAATGTTACCAACGTTGCCAACAATGACACCCCTGATGCTAACAAGGCTATCTCAAATGAAATAGATCCCCTCAAGTGCCTAGAAAATAGCTCCAACATATACCTGAGCATGCGTTGGACCTGATTGGGCCTAGGCCGGGCTAAATTGGGCATAAAGGAAAAACATCATAAGCTGAACCAGGCCACATTCTGTGGCCCAAGCCTAGTCTGCCTTGGGGTCATGGCAAGTAGCATCGGCACGGTAAAACAAAGGCAGTAAATGTTCCAGTAAAATAAAAAATTGAAAAAAACTCTGCAAGCTGGGCTCAGGCTTTTAAAGTTGAATTGGATCAGGCTTTGAAGACCACAAATCCAGCTCATGCTTTTAAAACTACAAGGGCCCGGCTTAAAACAAAAATTCTCCACTGACCCATGTATACTCCCCAAGCCTAGGCTTTATGTAAAATACACCACGAGTTGGGCCAGATTTTAATGCAACAAAACAGTGCTAGGTCTGTGGGTTGGACTGGCCCTACCTGATGTTTTCTACATCGATATTTGATCTAAGGCCCAGTAGTTAACTGGGTCAGGCCTGTTGGGCCAAACCCCGGGCCCATGCCCAGGTTTATTCCAACCTATAAATTTTAAAGGTGTTCCATCACAATTTATGGCTCATGACTCCTTGATTTCTTAACAAAACTTTTAAGTCATTAATGAATAATCTAGACACTAGAATATTTTTGTAATTCAATTGTTGGGTTTGCCCCTTTTTTAAAGATTTTAATTATACTTTATGGATGCTTTGATATTGAAGAAGAGCTTTAAAAAGATAATAACATAGAAACTGGGCCTAATAAGAGCATTTCAATTTTATTATTTGACTTTTGGTGAGCATGCCTTAAGCTTTTGTGCAAAAAACATAAGAAAAAAATTATACCATATGAAAAGCCATTTTTTTATGTGCAAATGGTACTATTAGGTTAGGGAAGGGAGGTTGCTAATTAGTCCATAAGAAATATATTTCAACTTGTGTTGCTTCATTGCATAGATGCTCTTTTCCATATGTATGGCTTACCCCTTTTTATGATTTGTTTTTATATGTTTTTTTGTTTGCTATCCAACTTAAGAGGACAATAGATTAAAGTAAAATATATTAAAGATGTAACAAAATATTATTTGCAAGAATAAAAACAATAATTATAGATGATTAGATTATTTTCTTAAGCTTTTAACGAAAATTGTTCTAGTGCTATTAAAATGAGTGAGTTAAGAAGTTAAAACACTAATATCAAATGCATTTTTATTTGGTAGATTAATAAACATGAGATTTGAAATGCTTTAAAAAAGATGAAGGGAAAAATTGTAGTATTAAATAAAAGACACTTATTGATGTTTAGAAAGGCATGGATGAAAGAATTTCTTGGTTAAGTTAAATAATACAGTTTTGAGGACTAAAAATATGACGAATGAGTGGAGAATAAGTATTTATGTATCTATTAACAAAAATAAAGATGACACACAATATTGTGCAAATTATAGATGAATCAAGTGAAACTTTAGGAGAGTTGGCTTGAATAAAGATTATGACAAGATGCCTAATTTTTATCAAATCAATTTCATTCTTGGTTTTATGACAAGTAGATCTACTATGAAAGTTATGCATTTATTAATAGGCTTGATGAAGAAAATTAGAGAAGCAAACTTTTTTTTTAATTTTTATTGATCTAGAAAAAAAAATGGGTATAAAATAGAAACTTTAAATAAAACCAAATCCATTCGTTACAAACTTCTACTTCATATTTATACCCTTCTTATTACAAATGAGCATAAAATAGAAATTTTAAATAAAATACAATCCATCCTTCTAGAACTAACTCAAGAAACCTGAGTCTTGGCAAGATATTATGAATATTGATATCCCAAAATTGACAAATGCATGTTGGAACAATAGCCTAGCTGCATCTTCACTTGTCAGTGTTTTGTGGCACAGGATCAGTATTTTCACCTTTATGAATTTGTCAACAGTTACAAAAACATAATCATTACCCCTGCTTATGATTGGGTAATAGTTTTGCATGTTCCAACGTAGATGATATAACACAACATCAAGGTTATCTCTATTATATCATCCATTTTTAATATGTTGCATTTAATGTGATTCCATATCCTACCTAAATTTGAATTTTGAAATTCAAATTATTAACATCAGTTTTAAATCAGTATGGTCATTTGTTTAGTGAATCAGGATAGGAAAGCATTATGAGAATTCAAATAATCAATTGAATTCAAAATTTTTATTTATACACGAAAAAAGAAGATGAAATGATAATTAAATTTGGGACTTAATGTACTCTCAATCTCACAATTATCTATTCTCCCTCTTTGCCTCTCAATTCCGTCTCAAGCTTTTATTTCTTTCTCAAAACATGGAGATTAGATTCTTTCACATCCCCCTTCATGAAGGTCTTCTTGCTACGAAGGCATTACAACAAAGTACTTGTCACAAAAACCAATGCTTCGCAATGATTGCAGTCTTATTTGTGAGAAACCTTTCATTGCATCTTTTATGTTTGAATAGGACATCTCCTTCAAATGTCAAAACCTCATTGATGCTGTGACTATCGCACTCAAATCTGCAACACAACTCACATGCTTCTTGGTCATCTCTTCAACCCCTACACAACATCATTTGTGTCATAACCTAAAAATGTATCATCCATCATTTTTAAATCACACATCGCAACCGCACAAACGCTATAGCTGTTATCAATTCTAGATTTACACCACAACCTCACTTGCACTGCAACCTTTCTTGCACTACAATCATGTTTGCGTACAAGCCATTTCTCCAATGATAGCACCAAATTTCACTTGTGTAGCACTTTCCCAGCTTGAGAATTCAAAGATAGTGTTTTGTGAAGTTAAAAGGAGAAGGGAGGATAAGCCCCAAGTCGGAGAGTGAAAATGATCACCACAAAATTGTAAAAAAAGAAAGAACCCATTCTATATATGCTTTACATGCAACAACCTAGTACAAAATAAGAAAATTTCTAGCTATCACAAAAAAAAAAAAACCTTAAACATTCTTGGAAAATTTAATTTTGGCAAGAAAACTAACTAGTGTGGAGACTTAGTGATTTTTGGAAGCTATTTTGAACTTTGACAACAAAGCCTAAACTGCCTAAGAAGAGTTTGGGACGTAAATGATCCACAGACCCCTCCACACATGGAAGTTCTGATAGTTTCTAAGATTATTGTGTTTAAACTAGAAGTTACCTTTTTAGTCATTTGATTTCTTTGATTTATTTCCAAAATTTTAATATTGTGATTTTTGAATTAAGCACAATAAGAATATCTCATTATGCAAGGGAATAACGAAGAAGATCTTAATCAACGCATCATAACCATAGAAATGGTTATTTGAAGCCTTGTGCAATGTTTTGACCAACACTTCCCAAACCCTCCACCTAGAAGAAAAAACAGGTCCTCTTCCTCCATGGAGCTTCCATGGATTAGCCACATTTTATCATAAGTTTATTAGAAACTTTAACTCAATCATGGCTCCAATAACTGAAAATCTTAAAAAGTAGCAAGTTTGTTAGGACTCCCGTCATTGATAAATTTTTCACTCAAATCAAAGGACTTATGACAGCCGCCCCTGTTCTTAGACTACTTGATTTTTCCAAAGTTTTTGATGCTTGAGAGGTAGAAGTAGGAGTACTTTCACAAGATGACCACTCCGTTGCCTACATTAGTGAGAAATTAAATGTGCCAAACAACTGTACTAGATCTTTGATCGAGAATTCTATACCATTATCCAATCCCTCAAACACTGGCGACACTAGCTCCTACACCAACAATTCATTCTACACACGGACCATCATGCCTTGAAATGCATTAACACCTAAAAGAAACTCAGCCGCCACCATGCCAAATAGATTGAATACCTTCAAGACTTCACTTTTGTTCTGAAACATAAACCTGACATTGAGAACAAACCCGTGGATGCACTTTATCGAGTTCTATTAGTTGTCACATCTCCAACTTCTCAAATCTCAAGATTCGACAGACTTAAGGATGATTATTTTACATGTCCTGACTTACACCACATCTACACTGAATCTCAAGATCAAAACCTTCTTACCCATTTATCATATCACTTAGTCAAATCACTTAGTTGAAGGATACTTGTCTCGATGACCATTGTTGTGCATTCCCCACACCTCACTTAGGATATTTTTGATTCAAGAATTACATTCAGAAGGGACTGTAGAACACTTAGGATGTGACAAAATAATTCATTTAGCAGAGTAAATTTTTCTGGCCCTCCATGAAAAGAGATGTAGGAAAATTTGTAACCAAATGCTACACCTTCTGAACTTCAGAAATGACATAGCAAAAACTCGGGAAATACACTGCCCTACCCATTCCATATCAATCTTGGGAAGATATTTCGATAGATTTCGTCTTAGGACTTCCTCGAACTAGTAGGCAACATGGCAGTATCTTTTTTGCAATTGATTGATTCTTGAAGATGGCCCATTTTATTCCGTGTTCCAAAACCAATGATAACTCACACATAATTATTCTTTAGGGAAATTGTTAAATTTCATGGGTTGCCCAGCACCATAGTGTTTAATAGAGATGTCAAGTTTGTATCATATTTTTGGAAAACTCTTTGTAAACTCCTACAAACCCAACTAAAATTCTCATCCGCCTTTCATCCCCAGGCTGACAGACAAACTAAGGTCGTCAATAAGAACTTAAGAAATCTTTTAACATGCCTAGTTGATGAAAACTTAGGGAACTGGGATCTGCGCCTTCCCACAGCTGCATTCACATACAATAGCACTATCTCCTGAACCACTAAACGCACTCCTTTTAAGATAGTCCGTGGTTACAATCCGAAAAAACCTGTTGATTTTTGTGATAGTCCGTGGCTACAATCCGTGGTTACAATCCAAGAAAACATGCTTTTTCTGATGCGGCATTCATTTTTGTGCAACACTTCCACAAATTACTTAATGAAGTAATGACTAAAATTGAAAAATCAAATGATAAATACTCTTCCAAAATTAATGAAACAAGAATTATAGAGAATTAAAAAAATGAGAATATGTTTTAACTCGCATTTTCCCTGAGAGGTTTGCCATAGCTAAATTCAAAAAATTACATGCAAGAGCGACCAGACCTAAGGTCCTTAAGAAACTTAGACCAAACACTTACCTTCTAGATTTGCCTTCTGATGTGTATGTTAGTTATGTTTTTTATATCAATGACCTAATTTCATACACAACTAAGCAATGTCTAGAAAGTACAAAAGCTAACCCAAGTGCAGGGAGATTTGGAAACCATCAATCTTTGAGATTGAGTCTATTATCACAGATGAAGTTACAGTGGGAATATTTAGAGAACACTGATTCTTGATCAAATGGAAAGATAAGCCACCCGTTAAAGATACTTGGTTTACTAGAGAAGAATTACAAGAGTTTGATCCAGACTTGCTTGGACTTTAACTTTGCGGAACAGAGTTCTCTTAAGAGGGGGAGAAGTTGTTATAGGACAAAAATGCTTCATGCGTAAAAAGATCATTACAAGAGCCTTCAAGAAGAAAAATTGCCCTGTTTGAAGTCATTTTTATTTTTTTTATTATATTTTTTATTAAATCCGACTTTTAGATTATATTAGTTTTATTTTGAGTTTTCTTTGAGTTGTAAAAGGGAGGAAATTACTTTAAAAATGAGAGTTATATATTTTCTTTTGGGAGATAGGCTAGTTTGGTAAGAGAGTATTTCAATTTCTTATGTATTTCTTTATTGAGGTATATGTTAGTTTGGTAAGAGAGTGTTTCTTTTCTTAGCCTTTGTTTCCTTATAAATAGAAACCTAAACTCTTTTGTAAAAGGTATTGAGATGATAATAAAAATTCCTTCAAGTTCTCTGTGTTTTCAGTTCTTGTTTTCTTGGCGGTGTAGACAATCGACCAAGGCCTTGGGTGTGGATAATTCCGGGTTGCCGAAGGTGCGTACAACTGGAGGCATGCGTGGTGCGTACAACCAACACAATCTTATCTTGTTTCACTCCCGCTCATCCGCTCCTTCATCTTTGCTTCAAAAAATTTCACTTCGTCGCTTCCAAACGTTGGCTTCGTCGCTTCCCTCGATTGTCATTTACTCGCCACCTCAAAACGTGTCAACACACCGATCGCCACAAATCCATCAAATGAAAGTGCGATTAACATTATTTTTATAACATTAAATTTACTTATATTAGTTGTACTAGTATAAATTTTATTAAAACAAGCTAAATAAAATAATTATCTATGTATATTGAATATTTTCACCTCTAAAATAAATTATTCGACCATTTGACATATTTAATTTGAGTTAAGTTTTGATTCTTATATCTCATAATTAACTTATATATGTGTAACAATTTTAATTTATAATATAAATCTTCAAATATTATAATCTTAGTATCATAACCTACTATAATTTTAGATTTATGATAAATTAATTTATTTTCTTTCAATTCTAGTCATTCTTACATTTAAACCATATTTATCACTATATTTTTTTTAATCTTTATATCTTGCTTTTATCAACAAGTATCTTTATTATTAAGTGTTATTTATTTTGATTTATCAAATATACTTTTAATCACTTTATAAATATAACTAGTCAAATTTCACATAAAATTAGTTTTAATCCAAAAAATTTAATGTCTAAATTTTAAAACTTCACTCATAAGAATATTTATATTACATTTTTCATAAAAATTCACTATCTGATTTCAGTTAAATTTCAAATTTAATGTTATTTTTCATATTTCTTATTTTTAAATCTAAAATAATTAATCAATGTTGGTACATTAAACAATTATATGAAATAATTCTATAATTCTTGTAATGCAAGCAAACTATTTTAAAGAGAAAATAAACAATGAGGTAAGAAAATCCTATTTTTTTAAGGAAAACTATGTTCATTTATTTTTTTTAAAGTAGTATCAAATATAAGATTATAGATTAAATAAAAATTTAAAATTAATTTTTCTTATCACTTTTAAATTAAAATCACTATGCTAAAGCAAACTCTAGAGTTTATGAAAACCAAAATAAAAACGACAAAGGATAAGGCACAATAAAAAACAGCAATTAATTATACACAACGCGTCGTTCAACATTTAGTCTTGATCATAGTTAAATCTGGGTGCTACCTACAGTGAAATAACATAGTTGGTTCGTTCAAGAAGCAGCAAAATAAACCATCCAAGCGCACAAGTGACTATAAAACCACCGAGGCTAGGTCTTCCTAGTCTCTACAGTAGACTTGTCTCAAAAACACTGATGTGTTGGGACCAAAAATCGAGTAGGCAAATTATGCTGATAACTACAGAACATTTTGTATGGAAAAAAAGATGGATACAAACTCAAAATGCAAGCAGAAAAAATCAAAATAATTATATTAAAAAAAAATGAGCATACATCTCAATACCAGCTTCCCCATTCTCTGCAATTTTTGGGACCTTCCGCGTCCCTGACTTGAATGAAGCATTGCCCTTGCCACCCCTTCCACCGGATATAAGTAATGCTCTCTGTCCAGGCTTCAACAGCTCCAGTAGCAGCTCCCCGTCCACTCCGCCCTTCCCGGATTCCCTAATAAGAGTCCCTGGAGGCACATTCACAACTACATCCTCTCCTTTTGCCCCTGACTGCTTCTTCCCCATCCCATGTCCGCCTCTCCCAGCCCTAAAGTGGACAGAATTCCTGAAAGGAAGAAGGGAATTCATCGACCCATCAACCTCCACATAAATATCTCCTCCCTTACCCCCGTCACCGCCAGAAGGGCCTCCGTGTGGCACATATTTCTCCCTCCGAAATGCCACAACCCCGTTTCCTCCATCTCCGGCCTTCACGTAAATCTTTGCTCGATCGAAGCAACGCATGACCGAAGGCACGCCCTTTTCCTTCAAGTCCTCATCGAGCCCATCCATTTCCTCGGCGCCCGATAAACCTCCAAAAATAGCCTCCTTATCGTCATCCGACTCAACTTCAAGGAACTTTTCTTCCGCTCCGCCTTTTTCACCGGACTCTTCCACTGAATCTGCGGATGTAGAAGGCCTTTTTGACAGGGAATCTACGGTAGGGACAGTCGCTTCGCTAAGCTTAATCACGTTTGGTAATGGGGTAGAGCGGGTAAAAGGAGAATTAGGTTGAAAGTCGTCCTTTCGAGGAAGGAAGGTGTAGGATGTTGCCTCGCCGCCTACAAAGTGCAAGGTCGGAAGATGGCAAAGAGGTAATGCGGGTTTAAGTTGTTGGGAGAATTTCTGAATGTTTCTGAACTCGAGGCTGCGGCCTGCAGAGAGAAAATGGAAGGAGAGAGACGTTGAGGCAGACACCATGGCGTCAGGGGATGCCGAACACAGAAATCTCTAATGGCGAATCGGGCGGAGTGACGGGCTTTACTCGCATTTCTCCATGAGATACAGTGCTAACAGGAATCCAAAAACACAAGCTGATGAATAATTTCTAATAAATTTGAGTTGCAGGATTCCGACTGAGTTAGTCTAAGGGCTGTTTCTCAAAGTTGTTTGGTTCAGTGCTCTCATTTTTTACATTAAAATTATAAGAATATCACTTCCTAATGTTATCTAAATTTGATTAATATTTTGATAATATCACATAACTCTTATGTTGAGGAGACCATTTAAATGTTTATAGAGATGCTAATGGAGCTTCGATGAGCTTCAGAAAAGTTCCAAGACGATTCGGAATAAAGTTGAAAGTCCAACTATAGCATGGGTGCCACAGTACACTGTAATGCGTTGTAGCGCGTCATGGCGCCCAGCACCCGAGAGCAAAATATCGTAACGTGCCATGGTGGTTAGCAAACAGTGACCAAAGCTTTGCAGCACGCTTTGGCTGGTGGAGTCCAGAGGCTGATGCGCTTTAGCACGACGCAACATGCTCCAGCGGAAGCAGACAGAAACTAGAGCGCTGCACCGCGCTCCGACGACAGGCGTCCAGAGACCAAGGTGCTACAGCAGCGCAGTCGCACGCTGTAGCGTGCCGCGGCGGCTGAGGGCCTGAGACCAGGGCGATACAGCGCGCTCTGGTGCTTGGCTATTCGAGGCTTGGGCGCTACGGCCCGTTGTAGCGCCTGGCGGATTTATGCTCCAGTCCAGGTTACGCCCTAAGCAATTTGAGGGGCACTTTGAATCATTTGAAGTCCAAATGTCATATGAGCACTTAATGGAAAATTATGGAGCAGTTTCCCATGTTAACTAGTGTTTTCTAAGGAGTTTTGACTGCTGTGATGACCCATGTTAGGTTGATAGCAATCAAACTAACATCGGATGCATCTCTCCGCAGTATCATATTAGCGTTAAAGTAAAATAACAGCTAAACAAGCATCCAAAGTCATTCAAGTATAAATAACTAATATTTATTCAATTTAAAATAAATAGTATCCAGAATTTATTACATAATTGTCATTATACAAAAAATAATTATTTATTGAAGGAGCAGTTAGAATTCGTTAATTTCTCATGACATGACTTTAAACTGTATCAGTCTCCTCCAATTTTATCTGATTGTGCACTATAAAAAAATGCATTAGTGCACATTCTAAATACAAAAAATATTAAAAATATACTTTAAGCAAAAGTGGAAAGTAAAAATAATAATAATTGCAGAAAAATATAATTTATAGCAAAAAAATAATTATAATTCCTGCAAAATAAATATTCTCTTATCACATGCTAAAATTTCAAACGAAAAAACAATAATAGTATAAAAATTTATGTTTATATTTATGTTTATTTCTATGATATTATGAATCAATGAAAATAATTCTGATGGGTAAAATCTAAAATATGAGACTGGGTTCATATGCATTTAAGCATAATATTCACATGGGCCCCCTTAAGGGTTTCAGATGGCAATAAATATATATTTAAGCATAACCTTCATCTGGGCTCCCTCAAAGGCTCCAGATGACACCATTATAGCTCATAAGGACTAGCTCCGTCCCTAACCTATTCATGCTCTGTTTCGGAACCCTTTTACAACATTCACAATATATATAAATATCATTTATTTTTCTTACATCATTAATAGTAAGAATAACATATTAAATAACAATGCAAAATATGCTCAAAGCGATGCTTAAATAGCAATAAAAGTAAAAAGCATAAAAAATGATATTCAGTGTACATTTTATGTTTTGACTTAACAAGATGATTCACTCACAACCTTGATATATTTGCAAAAGTTATAATTGGAATTCTATTAAATTTTGAAAGTTTTTGCTTGCTCTATGAACGTTTAATATTTTTATTCTTAAACTTTTGATTAATTACGAACCTTGTGGTTCTTTATTCTCCTTAACTTATGATACATATAAGTTATTTTTGGTTAAGAGATTATATGAATTAATTTGGAATAATATAGAGAAAATCAGAATTAAAATTCATGTATTCTTAACCATAAGTAAGATTACTCTATAGGTTTAAAATGCAACATAAATTATTCTAAAGTATTTAATAGCATTGAAACCTTCCTATACTAAATTACACACATTGCAAATTGATTACAATGGAAAAATCCTCAATTTTATCATTAATAATTGAGTACAAATTTAATGAAATTGTATATCAATTATAAATCTCTAGCTTACAAATTTTGATTCTATGCTGAAACACTTGTATCTTTATATTGAACAAGCTTTGACTCAATTCAGTTAGTCTTTCGATCTTCTCTATTAAAAACTCCAAGATTACATCAACATACTAAGTTAACTGCAATTAGATCTTAAATTTCAATAATACTAATATGAAAGATTGTCTGAATTCACTAACAACTCTTCATAATACTCAAACTAATAATTGAATCATATCATAATATTCAAAAATAAATTTCATTTTAATTCTTAAAAAGTTTAACCACTATAAAAGATTTTGATATAATAAATAGATAAGAGACAAAGTGAAATTATATGCCAAAGCAAATTCCTAGCTATTTGATTTTGATTATTATTATTATTATTATTATTATATATATATATTATCCTTTTAAAAGAATTGAACAGAGGAGAGGAGAGGAGGGTTCGCACCTTAACTATCGGTCGAATGCACAGAAGGAGTAAACGCGCAAAGAGTAAAGCGGTCGAGCGATCGGGTGCAGAATCGAGCGGAAGAGGTGATCTGGCTGAAAAGAGATCGAGCAGAGAAGGAAGCCACGCTGAAGGAGGAGATCGAGCGGAGAAGAATTGGGAGTTGCGCGGAAGAAGAAGTCGAGCAAAGGAAGCTGCACGCTACCCATCTTTCGGGCGTAAGGGTTACGATGGAAGGAGGGGTCGTTCCTTCCTGCTCGGTCGGCCACCAGGTACGCTTACTAACACATCTTACGGGAGAGAGTCGAGCGACTGAGAGGGAGAGAAGGCTTGTTCAAATGGTGAGAATCGTTCGGTCTTTTGTGATTAAATAGGGCGTGCGTATGTAACGTATGTTCGTTTCATTCAGGCTGATTAGCCGGTGAGTTACGATTAAATAGCTATATTATTCTCTATGACGACCCCAATATTAAAAATCACTTAACCCAATATTGATATGTCACCACAATATCTAATACTAGATTAGAAGAAAATTAATCAAAATCATTAGATACTATGTTTGACCAAAGATTCAGATAAGGGTCTTAAGTTAAGATGAAAGGGATTATAATGAAATATTGTATGAAATGCATATTAGAATGAAATAAAGTTAATTATGCAATACATGTAAGGACATGTAAATTAGAAATATTGATGTGAATTCTTGCAAGTCTAGATAGAAATATTCTAATTATTTAATATGTAAAACATATAAGGATACATGTAAGTGTAATTTAAGAATAATTGACACATATAATTATAAGTACTTGCATTTATAAGTATGAAATTTCTATATGTTTAATATATGGAATGAGAGTCTACAATTTTCAAGAAAATTTCTAAGTTCTAAAATTCTTAAAATTTTTGGCAGAATCTCCTTTGTAAATGGTTAAGGAAACACCTGTACAATAGATATACAAGACTTCCATTCTAATGGAAGTTATAATTTGAAAGAAAAGACAACCTAGACTAACATGCATTCAATCCACTTTAACTCCAACTCTAATATAGAGTTCAATCATTTTTATATGATTGTTCATTTTTATTTCTATAAAAGAGTTCAATCCCTTTTATAGTATTGCTCATTTACAATTCTAAAATAGAGTTCAATCCATTTAATAAGATTGCTCATTTACAATTCTAAAAGTTTAAAGGGAGAAAATCACATGTGTAGCAATTATCTACCCTAAGGTTTACTTCATCATAACATTCAATACTCACATGAAGATATGTAAAGACTATTACTTAAATAAGAAATTAGATTTCAATTATATTAATAAATGAATATACAATTAATTCCATTTATCATTCTAAATAAGTATGCAATGAGAGACTTAATGAACATGCAAATTTTATACATTTATAATTATTTGTCCATTCATTCATCATAAGCATTTAAGTATATTCTAAACTCCAACAAGTGTAGTAAAATCAAAGTAAATGACATTATTACAAACCAATAGTAAATTTAAGAAAGAAAGTAATTTGATAGCTCACTTGAAGTTCTTAAAAAGCTATAATTTAATATTTTAATAAGTAAAAGCAGTTTAATTTTTAGTGCTTGGTCCAGCTCCACTAGCCTCCAAGTGCACCTGATCTATCACATTTTGGTATTTAAATGTGATAGGGCAAAGCCAAGAAATAGAAAATATGGTTATACTAAATAGTCTAAGTATATTTTAAAATTGGCTAAACATGTTATTGTTATAATTGGATATGACAACCCTAGTTATAAAGTAAGCACAAGCATGGGTACAATATGGTAAGCATATAAGTAAAGAAAAATAAGTAAAGAAAACAAGTGAGTTAGAAGACTCACTTAAAATACATTCTAGCCTGTAAATAGAATAAGGGTAAAAGCATCCTAAATAGGCTAGAAATAAACTAATGTGCATATGAAATAATTGAAGTAAAGCATGAATATGTTCAATTAAACTTATGTTAAGTAAGGAAAATAAACAGTGAAGCATTTAAATGAAATTATACAACATTCACTGTAATCTAAATGAACTGTAAATAAGTAAAGTACAGTTCTAAATTATAGAAAATGCATAGTAAAGAAATTGAAGGAAAATTTTAAACTTTTGATCTAAGATACACATAGCCCAAGACTATGGAAAGTAACATAGCTAAAATCTATGATGAGTCTTAACAATCTATAAGATTAAAGATCTCATATATTTATTAATTAAAGTTATTTTAATCTGTGCTCATTATGTGGGCATATTCAGAATAAAATGAGGAGTTAAACATGTTTGTTTAACAACTAAGAAAATTGGGGTCAAATCTTAAAACATTTATATTCACCCCCTCTAAGAATGTGATGTCTCCTTATTACTCATTATTCAATCTGCCCTAGACTGATACACCATATAAAACCCCTAGTAATTTAAATGTGAAAGTTTTATTTATGCACAATATAATATATGAATGATTCAATGAATAAGGCTCAAAACTAAGTAAGCATTCAAAGGAAGTTTAATAATTATAACTAAGTGATATTCAAAGTTATCTAATTTTAATAATCTACTTAATGATTGGAGCTAATTAAGCTCCAAATTAACTTTGGGATATTGATCTCAAGTTAATTATAATATAGTAGTAGTTGGGATTTTGAAAATAGCAAATTCAATTCATTTAAAATAATATGATAAAATGTTTTATAAGTATAATTGCTATTATTAGAAATTAGCTCTAATCATACCCTAAGCTATAAGATCTAATTACAGTAATTAAATTAAGGTTTAGGTACCTAGTAGGTAAAAATTGAGATAAGAAATTATCTAATTTAAGAAATTTGGAACTAAAATAAATTTACTAATTTTAATTAGGTTCACTAACTAGGTTATATTTTGAATGTTCTAATCAAACAAATATTAATCTAGCTAAGTTATAAGTAATTTCAAGGTTTAGGATAAGTACTTACTAGACTTAAGAACTACAAGTTCTATATTTACTATTAATTAATATTTAAGGAATTCAATAAGATTTCTAAACTAATCTAAGTAAGTTATGGATTCCTATTACTACATCTTAAAATAATTAACAAAAAGCTTTAAGGATTATGATGAATAAACTAAATCCTAATATAATCACTAAAGCTAGATCTAGTTGATTTATAATTTTACAATTACTAATGCATTAAGACTATCTAGTCTTAATGGGTGTAACTAATAGACTTAGGATTCAACTATAGATCATTTACAAATCAATCTTAAGGTTTTTATCTTAGGGTTGAAAGGTGAATTAAGCACTTGGCAATTAATTCACATAAAAAGAAAGTTGAGAACAAAGCTCATAAAAATATAGTCTAATTTGTAAGGGAAATAGTAAATGTGACATATCAGCTATCCTAAAATTTTATAAGACCTAAAATATGATATCTAGAAATATGAAATAATCACAATATCACTAAGTAATAGTCAAAAACTCAAAATCCTAAATTATTGTCCAATGGAAATGATTTATATATCAATGAAATCCTTATTTTATAAGGGGAAGAATGACACTAAGTATGTCAATTTTGGACAACTTTGGAAAATTTGTGTTTTAATGACTCCTAATTAAGTTAAAAAGGATTTAAAAAATTAGAGTTCAAAAGTTAAATTTTATTTCATATTATTGTTCCTCACATTTTTGTGAGTGAAATGGACTATTTGATCATTTAATTTGGATCTTAAATGATCAAATTAGGTCAAATGAAATAATAATATTAATTTGTAATTAATTAATTAAATTCTAAATATTGACCCATTAAAATATTTGTCAAAACTAAAATTAAATTTTATATTATTATTCTACTCATTTTTGTAATCAAAATGGTATATAATATTGTATTGTTTGGATAAATATTTTACAATCTACAAGTGAAATAAATTTCATATTAATTAATAAAATCCTATGATTTAAATAATTAATTTAAGCAATCAATTAATATCCTGTTGATATTTAATTAACTGTTATTTTTATTTGGACAGCGGGACGTATGAGAGCTTGCCACGTGTTTAAGAGGAGAATTAAAGAGACGCGGTTCAACTTTAATTGAACCGACCCGGTTCGATTTCTGAAGCTTGACACCATTCTCCTTCTTCGCACGCAGCCTCAGCACCAAGCTGAACTAGGGCATCAAGATTTAGCTGAGTGCAATACTTGAGAAGATGATCGACTCATGAATATTAAGCTACTGATAAGACTCTCCAAAAAGTTTGAAATCTCTTATCAAAGTAGTTCAAAATCTATATATATATATATATATGAAGCCCTAATTATAAGCATACATACGCTATTAATGGTAAATCGTGCAAAACTAAGCGAAACGAAGTGATTCGAATTGGACAGGAATCAATCGAGTTCGATGTTTACATTGATATGTAAGTGAATCTGTACTGAGATACAAACTTAGTAATTGAAACAATAAATGCTATTACTGAAGAAGGATGCAACAAAATCGATTTACAGGAACTTTAATTTTATTTTATTGCTCTCAGCAAATTCTATAAACCTAGAATCAAAGATATACTAACCAAATTGAGATCTAAAGTAGGATAAGAAGAGATTAGGGTACCTCGTAATAACAAGAAATATAAGAAGCTGTTGGCTAGAGGTCACTCCAAGTGGAGTAATCGAATGAAACAAGTTCGCAGCTCTCTAAGAGCCGCTATAATTTAAATTATATATATATATATATATATATATATATATATATTAATTATTTTAATTACATTATTTAATTAATTATTTAAGCGCAATTCATTACTCAATTTAAAATAACTAAACTTACTCCAAAAAATCACAAAAATTCACCCTTGCCTAATTGAGATATGGGGAACTCAAAAATAAAATCAGATTTTTGATTAGAGGTTAATTTAATTATCTTAATTTTTTGGGTATTTAAATATTATTAAAATATCGAGGAAAATTTGACAATTTCCAAACACTTCCAAAATACTACCCCTAGCTAATTTAGGTGTGGTGAGTCTAATGGTGGAGTCCGTTTTTGATTCCGAGGTCTAAATAAATTAGGCATTCTCAGAATTATTAGAAAACTAGGAAATGTTGGAAATTGTCAAACGATCTCCAAATCGCATGAAAATTGAATTGGAGATTCCTAATACTATTATAAGACTAATGAAAAAAGATTAGAGTCAATTAGGTTACTAATTGATAGGTAACAATACTTGGGTTGTTACATTATCTGCATACCTTCCTAATAGAGTCGAAGATTTAATTGCTTAAAAATTTCTAAAATGGTAGCCAATTCTTATCTTGAATATGCGTCTTAATGAGGTAATTTCTGCTTTACTAATTTAAGTATGCATTAATGACAGGTATTAATTTCTATTTCAGCTTTAAATGAATTTAAAAACTTTCTAAATTAAGGATTGTAACTAAAAAATCAAAATTTAGCCAGAGTTTAACGGAAAACTAAAAATTGCGGGAGAATTAATGAAATCCAAATATTACGGGACATTAATTTTTTCCTTATAAATGACCTAGAGTTATTACAAACTCTTCTACTTAAAAATAATGTTGTCCTCAACATTTCATCGTAATAGAAAATATTTAATTAAATGCAAAAAGTTTTGATTAAGATTACTTGAATCCTGAAAGAGTCCGGGATATTCCTTCCTCATATCCTCCTCTCTTTCCTATGTTACTTCCTTAGCGCTGTGACCTTTTCATTGCACCTTAACTATGGGAATAGTTCTCTTCCTTAATCGACGATTATCTCGCTCTATTATTTGGTCTGGTTCTTTTACAAACGTTAAATCTGGTTGTATTACTATTCCGGCAGCTACTAGATTATAAGATGGTTCTTGCAGACACTTACGTAGGGATGATATATGGAACACATCATGCACTCTAAGAAAATCCTTCGGTAACTTCAAACAGTAAGCAGAGTTCTCTATTTAGGTAATAATCTCAAATGGTACCACATATCATAGGCTCAGCTTGCATGATATGCCAAATCGATATACTCCATTCATTGGGCTTACCTATAAATAAGCAAAATCTCCTACATGAAATTCCAGCATCCTGTGTCTTAAATCATGATATTTCTTTTGACAATCCTAGGCTGCAGTTATTCTTAACTTTATCAATTAAATCTTTTTATTAGTTTCTTTGATAAGATCGGATCCATAGATTTGAACATATCCAACTTTTGACCAGGAAAGAGGTGTAAGACACTTTCTTCCGTATAGGGCTTTATAGGGCGCCATTCCAATGCTGGTTTGATGGTTGTTATTATAAGCAAACTCAACTAAGGGCAAATATTCTTCCAAATTTCTGCTGAAGTCCAATATGCATAATCTTAAAAGATCTTATAGCATTTGATTAACTCTTTCAGTTTGTCCATCAGTTTGGGGATAAAAAGCAGTGCTCATTGCAAGATTATTGCTCAAATCATGGTGTGCGACTTTCCAAAATCGAGAAGTGAATCTACGGTCCCTGTTTGATGTAATTGATTTTGGGATTCCGTGTAGCCGAATGATTTCTGTAATATAAGTTATGGTGAGCTTCTCCACGAGGTCTGTTTGTCTTATTGGCAAAAATGAGCTGACTTTGTGAGTCTGTTAATGATGACCCATATTGTATCTGCTCCTGATTTGCTTCGAGGCAAACCAATAATGAAATCCATGGCAATATCAGTCCACTTTCATTTTGGGATTGGTAGAGACTGTAAGAGTATGAAGACCCACTTAAGTAGTAATAAGTGAAATTCTTAAATATCGAGGTGCCTTTTCAGATAACGGTAGAGTTCCTGATAAGAACTCCAAAGTTAAGCGTGCTCAGGTAGGAGCACTCCTAGGATGGGTGACCTACTGGGAAGTTATCTTCTGATGGAAAAACCGTGAGGCCTTTCTGGCCAAAGTGGACAATACCTTAGTGCTTAAGAGTTTGGGATATTACAAATGGTATCAGAGCAAACCATAGGGTGTCAGATAGGAGCTAAGTGTCATACAGGGCAAAGTATCACTTCATGTGAGCAGCCTCTTGAACCCATGATGGTTAAGGTGCTACATGGTTGTGGGTACCTCTTGCGCCTGTAGGGGTCACCTCTAGTCCTATCTGCCCAATGGATGGTTCTTGGATCTGTGTGTGGATACTGACGAAGACGTCAATTACTTAAGTTGGGGAGATTGTGAAGACCCACTTAAGTAGTAATATAAGTGAAATTCTTAAATATTGAGGTGCCTTTTCAGATAACGGTGGAGTTCCTGATAAGAACTCCAAAGTTAAGCGTGCTCAGGTGGGAGCACTCTTAGGATGGGTAACATACTGGGAAGTTATCTTCTGAGGGAAAAACCGTGAGGCTTTTCTGGCCACAGCGGACAATACCTTGGTGCTTAAGAGTTTGGGCTGTTACAAAGAGTCATCCTGGCTTTTGATGTTCTGCTTTCACTAAGTTGCATGCATTGCAATGTGCCACAAACTCTCCTACGTTTCTCTTCAATCCAGACCACCAATAAATTTTCTTAAGTCGTGGTACATTTTTGAAGTCCCAGGATAGATATTATATTTTGAACAATGCGCTTCCCATAATATCACCATTTGTAATTCCTTATCATTGGGTGCCCATAATCGAGTTTTATGATAGATATAGCCATTCTTTTCTTGAAGTTAACTATTCTTTCATTCCAGGATAAGCTACTTTATTTTTTGATATTCTGAATGTTTTTCTTGGGATAGTTTTATGCGCTCCTCTAACGTTAAATTTGTAACCCCTGTAGTCAAAACGGCATTCAGTTGATTCGTCGTTACAAATCTATCTCTAGTTTATTCAGCTCCTTAACCAGATCATTATTGATGGTCATCGTGTTGAGTGTGCTAACTGACTTCTTACTTAAGGCGTCTGCCATGACATTGGCCTTCCATGAGTGATATTGAATATCCAGATCATAATCACAAATGAGTTCAAGCCATCACCTCTGCCGACAATTTAACTCCTTTTGAGAAAAATATATTTAAGGCTTTAATGATCTGTGAATATTTCGCATTTTACTCCATATAAATAATGTCTCCATATTTTAAGTGCAAAGGTAACTGCTGCTAACTCTAAATCATGAACTGGATAGTTCCTTTCATGAACTTTTAGTTGCTGAGAAGCATAGCAATCACCTTCATATTTTGCATTAGAACATACTGTAGTCCTACCTTGGATGCATTAGTATAGACTTGGTAGTTCATTTCTTCTTGAGGTAATATTAGAATGGGGGCGATCGTGAAGTCATCCCTTAATTTATGAAAAGTAATTTTGCATTCAGAGCTCCAGATGAATGGTGCGGCTTTTGTGTGAGCTTGGTGAGTGGAGCTGAAATCTGGGAGAATCCATGTACGAACTTTTTATAATATCCTTCCAATCCCAAAAAACTTTTGATTTTCATTACCGTTGAAGGCTGCATCCATTCTTGAATGGAACTAATTTTATTTGGATCTACTTGAATTCCTTCCATGCTTACGTATGGCCTAGGAAGGCTACTAAGCTCAACCAAAACTTACATTTAGAAAATTTTGTGTATAACTTGTTGTATCTTAAAGTTTCTAAGATTATTCGTAAGTGAACCTCATGATCAATTTCATTCTTGGAATATATTAAAATATCATCAATGAAGACGATCACAAATTTGTCCAAATACGGTTTTAGAAGTATCTGCATTAAATCCATGAATAATGATGGGGCATTGGTCAGTCCAAAAGACATCATAAGAAATTCAAAATAGCCATACCTTGTCATAAATACAATTTTTGGGATATCTTCTTCCCTTATTCTTATTTGATGATATCCAAATCGAAGGTCAATCTTGGAGAAAATAATAGGTCTGGCTAGTTGATCAAATAAATCATTTATTCATGGAAGAGGATATTTATTCTTAATTGTTACCTTGTTTAGTTCTTGTAATAACCCAGGTTGTTACCCTAGTTAATTATGACTAATCTTAGCCATAATTTTGATCTTAAGTATTAACCAAGTCATTAGGAGTCATCTACTAAAATCTAGTCTAAATCAAAAGTCAAATAGATCAAATCCTAATTTTGAAAAATCTAAAAATTCTAAAATTTGACCTATCTAAATTGACCTCAAATCAAAAATTGGACTCTACCATTATGATCATTGCCCCCTAAAATAATTAGGGGTGATATTTTCATGACAATCAGAAGTTATCAAAATTTTGATGAATATTTTAATAATATTTAAATACCCCGAAAATTGGGAAAATAAAATACTCATCAAATAAAAATCCGACATCACCGTTGCATTGCTCACCCCTCATTTATTTAGGGGTGAATATTTGGAATTATTCTGAAATCAATTTAATTATTTAAATTAGATAGGAAATTAATTAATTAAAATAATTAAATAAATAAAATTTAAACCCTTATCGGGTCGAATCCGAAACCTGCTATCCTATCGGATCCGCGTCCGCAGATCCGCATCGCCCGGACCGCTTGATCCGGGCCAGATTGGACGGCCAGGAGACCGTCATCCCCTCGCAGAGATCGTCAGCGCCACGCGGCATCCCCGCCACCTCGCTCGCCCAACCCTCGCCTCCCCGACCTCGTATCCTCCGTCCGGAGGCCCATAAGGCCTCCCCTCGCCCGTAGAACCCATCTGTTTGGCGCGGTCGGAACCGGTTGGAAACTGCAGTTGAACCCTAGCACCCAAGCCCTCAGTCGCACGATCCAGGTACCCTTCCAATTCCTTCTCTGTTCGTTGCATGCCACTCCAATTGATTGATAATCATAGCTCTTAGGTCAGATCATCGATCCATTGGACCCGATCGAGCACGATCAGGTCAGACTAACCCTGATCGAGGCTCGATCCCTTCGGGTCTAGCGTCACAGGCACACACCCGCACGTAGTCCCCTAGGGTTTGCTTTTCCGGGCGCTGCTGGTCACCTCCGGGGGCGATCCGGGTATTGCCGAGTAGGCTTTGCCAAGGCCATTCCGCGGCCATACGGGTCGGCGTCGTCCGTTGCCGGTGTCGTCGGCAAAGCCGAGCCCTAGCCAACCCGCCTCGGGAATTCGAGGGGAAGCCGAAGGGTGGGCTGGCCCTGGTCGGGTCTAGCCTGGCCCGCGCATATCCCAAGCGGGCCAACCACGTGCCGCCTCCGCGTTGTTGCGAGCCCGCCCGCGTTAGCGCGTGGGCCCCACCCGCGGACTCGCATCCATTTTGGGGGGCACCGCGTGGTAGTGGGCCCCACTGCTTCAGGTCGTGCCCAATAACGGGCCGCCGCGTGGCATGTGGCGGGCCCCGCATCATTTATTACTTGCAGAATTTTATAAATTTAAATAAATAATTATTTATTTCATATAAATATATATATGTATTTCTTCAAATCTACTGTTATTGATAACAAAGTAAATCATACAGATTTAACATAGAAGGCTTTATTATAACTCACACACTCTAAAAAATATAAAATATAAAATATAAAAAGCCTAACACATAATCCGAATTTGAATCCAAGAAAGGATGAAAGGTACCAAAAAAAAACCAAATGTAAATAAAAATTTTCTTTCCTAATCAATTTTTATTTGAAAAATTCAAATTTAGTAATTTCTTATTTTGGAAAAATCTTCAATTTGACAATCCATATTCGAAAATTCCTTTCTTGGCGATACCAACCAAAGAGATTCAATTTTGAATAATCTAATTTTGGAAATTCTTAATCTGGAAAAAATCTAATTTTAGAAATCCAAATAAAAAAATTGAAAAGAGGAAACTCTAATTAATAATGATTAATTAATGATTAAAATAATGTAACTCCATGTCATGGTGGGCCAACGAAATGGGCAAAAGCCCAATATGTGCCCATCTATGGGCCACGCCAATTTGCTTAATTAAGAGGCCGTGTGGTGAGTCAAAGCTCACAACCTAAAAGTTAACCCGACCAATTAATGAATTATCACAATTTGAAGAACCGGTCCAACATTGGATTGATTAGAAGTGAACCATGAACCTAAAGGACACTCAAACTCGTCTAAAAAAGGCAAGGAGCCAACCCAAGGGGGTTGGAGGATGCCCATCTTTGGGCCAAGCAAAAAAGCCTTAAGTGGGCCGCTTGGTGGGCCTAGAGAGGCCCACTCCTTAGATGAGAAAACCCTAGGAGCTGGTTCAAGTAGTAGCCGCCAAAATAAACCACGAACTGGTTCGAGTTTGAATTTTGAATTTGAATTTGTAAAACAGCCTTCCACGTCACCTGCCTGTCTGCCCGATGCCCGTGCTGCCCGTGCTACCCGGGCTGCCCCGCTTCCTAAAAAATGCTGTCTAATGCCCGCTGCCCGGACCTAACCGGGAGCCAGGATTTTGCGAAATCTTCCATAGCTTCGCCGGCCAAATGCCACCACCTTCATCCATTCTGGTGGTCTTCACGTGTACTTCCTCCATCTCAAAAAGGCCGAAAGCTCCAATAAAATGAAAGGATTCACAGATTCGATCAAAAGATCTACTTCCTCTATCGATGAGGGGTCGAAAAAATCGCAGATTCCACAATCATCCACCGTAGTAGATAGGAAGAGAAGCGCCGAAGACAAAACCATGAGGAGTAGTACCCCCATCGTATGAACCGATGGGGTCGTTGAAGCAAGACCCAAGAGTCTAATAAAGAGATAAAAAATAAGAAAAGAGAAGGAAGGAAAAGAAATCAAGAAGAAGGCGAAAGCGACACAAGAATTCAAGAAACTAAGTAAGATGCATGATGCCTTCCCGATCTCATCTATGAAATATATCAAAAGCATCATACCCAAGAAATCAAGAAGACTAGGAAGCCGACATCCTTTCATGAAACCTTCCCACCAACCTCATGAGTAACCGGGAGGGGAAGAAAATCTTGGCCACCGCTTGGGCCAAAACAAGAAGAAGAGGACCACCACCAAGGTACTAACCTGAAGTATTTTGCACATCATATCTGTATAGTTGTATAAATGAACTTAGGCAGAAACTTGAGATTAGAATAATTAATTAGTATTAAGTAGATTAATTAGTACTAATTACGGTTAGCCAATTAATTTAGGATTAACTAATTAACTAACTGTATTTATATATATATATATATATATATAATAGAATATCATTAAAAGGTAATTATGTAAATTAATAATTGTTAATTGATTAACTAATAATTAATGATTAATTAAATTGATTTAAATAGTAAATAATTAATCATAAAATAGAAAACAATTAATTAAGAATTAATTAATTAAATACCAAATAATATGATTTAATCAATAAATATCATTAATTTGATTTAACAAATGATTAGTAAATAATTAGTTAATTAATATTTAATTACTTAAATTAAAACAATAAGGTTATTTAGTGAATTAATTCCAATTGTATAAATGAATAGTATATTCATTTAAATTGTATAATTGAATAGTAAGATAAATTAATTTAAATTTAATTAAAACTTTAAAGTTTAATAAATTTTTATAGAATGATCCAAATATATTAAATATAGGACTCATTTTACTCAGAAAAATAAAAGGAATTAAATGGCATAATTTAAAAATTTATTTCGAGATACGTATAACATAGTGATATTTTATGACCTAAATAAGCTTTCATAACTTTTAACCTAATTATCCAAACATAGGCAATATGGGTCTTAAAATACTCAGGAGAATAACTCCATTACTATAGAAGTGTTAGTTTCCCCACTTAGAGCTTAGTTTGAAAAGTAACATTTAGGACCCTACCCTAAAAATGACCTAAATATTCCTAATATTCAATTGACCATAACTTGGTCAATTCAACTCCAAATTCAAAAATTCAAAGTGCTAACTAGCTTAGAATTTTAGTGTCATCAATAAACTAAAATGATATTTAGGATCTGAAACTTAAAAAGTTAGAAATGACCAAAATACCCCTTACCCTAATTAGGCCATAACGTGACCATTTGACGTCCAAATTGGGTTTAATCCCTGTCAACACACTCAGTATATTATAGGAAAGCTATAAAAACTA
This sequence comes from Gastrodia elata, assembly GCA_016760335.1. Taxonomy (NCBI): domain Eukaryota; kingdom Viridiplantae; phylum Streptophyta; class Magnoliopsida; order Asparagales; family Orchidaceae; genus Gastrodia; species Gastrodia elata. Next base: position 23,617,372 of record CM028678.1, read on the forward strand.
AGTTTGCTAAAATTAGACCTCAAATGAAAAAGTTCAGTTTTTGTCTCTCGTTGACCGACAAAATTACCAAATTGCCCTTAGAAATTGAAATAGTCATAACTTAGCCATTTGACTATAGAATGCAGTGTTCTTGAACTCTATGGAATCCTTGAACAGTAAATAATAATAAACTGCATAAAATTTTAGATTCAATTAGATGTAAATTACTAAAATACCCCTTAGGTCAAAAATCATAGTTTTGACCTATAAGATTATTTTCTTATCCAAACTGAGCATACTTACTATTTATCTTCATGTTAGATAGTAAAGAATTATTTGGCAGTAAGAAATTCCAAATTGGATCTTTATTTCAAAAAATAGCTTTTTGGACCCATAAGGTAGGGGCAAAATGATCATTTTGCCTCAAATTTAAGTTAAGCGTCTTTTAACTCCTAATTTAATTAGTAAATCACTAAAACTAGTATTAGAATAATATTAAAATCTTATAAGTGAGTAAAATCAATAGTTAAGTCCAATTTGTAAAATTCATCAAAGTTTTTTTCTTAGAACTTTACATCTCACAATAGGATTATTTCTAAGACTAGGGCTAGCTCATAAGTTAGATTTTAATAATTGGATAAGTGGGTTATTCAATAAATGAATCTTTGGTTTTTATTTATTTCTAAATTTTACCAATTATTTTGATTATTTTATCTTTTAACTCTAGATTCAAGAAAGGAGATTCATCCTATTAAGTTTGATTTACTTAATAGAATTTACTTTAATCAATAGATCACTTTTAGACTAAAACCTATATATTATATCTTATCATTTTGGATTATGTGATTAAGCCCAATCTTGTGGTATTTAATTCATAATCTATAATTTAGTAGATCTTGATCAGATCTTAGATAGAACGTCTAAATTCACATATTAGGACATGTAATTTATTGATTGAACTTGTAGTCGTACTTAATTGAATTATATTAGAATCTGATCAGTTCTAATCCTTTTAACTTATAAGGTTATAATTCTAAGTTATACTCGATAGTAGAAATTGGAGATCCTGAACTTATATAACTTAAAATAGTTAGAATGGTTTAACTAGATAATAATAGTGTCACCATATATAGAAGAGTCCCTTGCTTACTTGATTTATTTTATTGCTACACATTCCTTATATTTTGTGCTTAATTCCTTGGACATATCATATAAAAAAACTTTATGCATTAAATAAAAACTTAGAATAATTAGGATAACAGTTGCCTTGTGTTTAGTATATTTTGGTACGTTCTGGTGCACATTTACCATAATGGACAGGGGTAAGGAGTAATAAGGATGCTTAACATTACTCATTGTAGAGTGTGCGTTAATCTTGGAACCTGTATAGTCTTGCATACGTGCTTTACTCCTCAACTATTTCTGGACATATCCACAGAAACAGAAGTAAAATAACTAAAAGATTATACATTTGTATTTACTGCCTCCTCAGTGCTGCTATTCTATCTGCCCTAGCATAGAAAGGCTATGAGAATTTCTATCTACCCTAGCCTAGAAAGGCATTGGGAATTTTATTGGGCCTCATTAGCTAATTTTTTGATATGGCAATCCTTGCATACTTGTTTTAGTTTTAACTTACTGTGTAATGTATTATTGATGCATATTTCAATCAGTTGTGTTTCTTTACTTACCTACTCACTTGTATATATTTATAGGGTGCTAGACTTTACTGCTTACTATATGTACCACTTTTATATTTCTATCTTTAATTAGCATATGTTATATAATCATCAGTATATTTTGGATTAGACTTTACTTTCAGTACTTTTACCTACTGCACTATATATATTTATATGCCCGTTCCTTGCTCATTTTGTGTAATAATCCTAGTGTTATTACCTATCAATTAGTGACCTAATTGATTCTAATCCTTTTTCATTAGTCTTATAATAGTGTTAGGAGTCTCCATTTCAATTTTCGTACGATTTGGAGATCATTTGGCAATTTTCAACATTTCTTAGTTTTCTGACAATTCTGAGAATGTCTAATTTATTTAGACCTCAAAATCAAAAACAGAGTCCACTATTGGACTCACCACATCCAAATTAGCTAGGGGTGATATTTTGGAAGTGTTTAGAAGTCGTTGAATTTTCTCCGAATATTTTAATAATATTTAAATACCCAAAAAATTAAGATAATTAAATTGACCTCCGATCAAAAATTTGATTGTATTTTTGAGTTCCCCACACCTTGATTAGGTAAGGGTGAATTTTTAGAATTTTTCAAAGTGCGTTTGATTATTTTATTTTGAGTAATAAATTATGTTTAATTAATTAATTGAATATTGTAATTAAAATAAATAATAAATATATATAAATATAATAAATTTAATATCCAACAGCATATTTTAGTAATGGTGGAGATCCCGTGTGGCGGGCATTGCATGGATCGGTCGTGCAGCAACATCTAGACCGTCGCTCCTTTTTATGATCTGATCTGACGATCTGACTTTAATCAGACCTTAAGTATCAGATCTGGCCGTTCGATCGACCGATCGAACGAACAGCCAGTCGCTCCCTGTATGCCCTCCTCAGGCACGATTGTTGGGTGCCAGAGGAGGAGAGTCCTCGTTGCCAGCTGCCTTCCTTTAACAATTAAGCACTCGACAGTCCCTCCAAACCCCATTTTTCTCTTTTGGGAGCTGCGGGGATCCTGCCAGGTATCGACGGACGCGTTGCGAGCTACTACTGGAGAAGCTCTAATTTCTTCTTAGCTCAGTAGAGGATGAGACTAAAGCACTATTAGGTACTCATCCACCTTTCTCTTCCTAAAATTGATAATGTTAGACCTTATTCCATGCTGTGATCTTTCGATCCTGACCTCAATCGGGCTCGATCGAATCAGATCGAGCCCGAATGGATCGAACCGTCCACAGTCACCTTTAGGGTTCTGTCAACTAGATTTAGGGCATCAAGCCATCAATGCCACTGCTGACCTCGATCCTTGATTAAGAGCTAGTTAGGTCGGTAATGGCAAGGGCTAACAGCCGGTATGCAGAACGTGGCAGGGGACTCCCGGGTTCGATCGGGAGGTCGAACCCTAGTCGGGTTCCTTCAGTTTTTGACGGGGACGAAGCGGTCGAATCGACCTGCTTCCTGTCTGTGCCATCTACTTGAACTAGATAAGTTCGATTTGGCTAGACCGCGCCGTCTCTTCGAATTCTGAGAAGGACGCATGTCGAGTCCTTATCCTGCCGCATGTCTGATGGTGCGTGAATTACGGGATGCTGTCAGCCGTTATTTAATTCTGCATAGCCACCCTTTTCCTTAATTTGTGCCGCCATTTTTCATGTAATTATCATTTTCTGTGCTGACCGATCAAATCATTTTAATCATTAATGATTAATGCAGTCATTATTAAATTCTGAATAATCCTTAATGATTTAAGTAATTTCTTTTCATTTAATCATATCTCCTAAAATACTTAATCAATTTACGTGATATCATATACCATTTTAATCACAAAAATGAGTAGATCAATAATATGCATTTTAATTTCTATTTTGGCAAATATTTTGATGGGTCAATATTTAAGATTAATTAATTAATTATAATTTATTAATCATCATTTCATGTGACCTAATTTGATCACTTAAGATCCAAATAAAATGATCAAATAGTCCATATCACTCACAAAAATATGAGGAACAATAATATGAAATAAAATTTAACATTTGAACCCTAATTTTTTAATCACTTTTTAACCTAATTAGGAGTCATTAAAACCCTAATTTTTCTAAAGTTGTCCAAATTTGACATACTTAGTATCATTCTTCTCCTTATGATATAAGGATTTCATTTATATATGAATTATTTTCATTAGACAATAATTTAATATTTTAGGTTTTTGACTCTTACTTGGTGTTATTGTGATTATTTCAAATTCCTAGATAGCATGTTTTAGGCTTTATAAAACCCTAGGATAACTAACTTGTCATATTTATTATCTCCCTTACCAATTAGATTATATTAATATGAGCTTAGTTCTCAACTTTCTATTATGTGAATTACTTGACAAATACTTAGTTCACCTTTCAACCCTAAGGTAGAAACCTTATGATTGATTTGCAATTGATCTATAGTTGATCCCTAGATATATTAGTTACAACCATTAAGAATAGATAATCTTAATGCCTTAGTATTAGTAAATTTTTGAATCAACTAGATCTAGATTTAATGATTAGATTTAAACTTAGTTTATTCATCCTAATCCCTAAAGCTTCTTCTTGATTATTTTAAAATGTAGTAATAGAAATCCCTAACTTACTTAGATTAGTTTAGGAATCCTATTGAGTTCCTTAAATATCGAATAATAGTATACTTAGAACTTATAGTTCTTAAGTCCTATTAATTACTTATCTTAAACCTTACCATTACTTATAATAAAGCTAGATTAATATTTGATTGATTAGGTCCTTCAAACTATAACCTAGATAGTGAACCCTAGTGAACCTTATTATTTTTGTTTTAGTTCTAATTTCTTAAGTTAGATATTTTCCTATCTTGATCTCTTCCTATTAGACACCTAAACCTTGATTTAATTATTATAATTAGATCTTATAGTTTAGGATGAAATTAAAAGCTAGTTTCTAATGGTAACAATTATACTTATAAATTATTTTATCACATCATATTAATTGAATTGAATCTACTCTTTTCAAAATCTCAATTACTACTATATTACGATTAATTGAGATCAATATCTCAAAGTTAATTGGGAGCTCAATTAGCTCCAATCATTAAGTAGATCATTAAAATTAGATAACTTTGGATATCACTTAGTTGCAATTATTAATTTTTCTTGAATACTTGCTTAGCTTTGAGCCTTTTTCATTTGAATCATTCATATAAGACATTGTGCATGAATAAAACTTTCATATTAAATTACTAGAGGTTTATATGGTGGATCAGTCTAGGGCAGACTGAAAATGGAATAATAAGGAGACCTCACATTCGTAGAGGGCGAATGTGAGTGTTTTAGGTAGACCTCGCTTTTCCTTAGTTGTTAAATAGACGTGTTTAACTCATTTCATTATGAATATGCCCACATAATGAGTACATATTAAATTAACTTCAATTAATAAACATGTGATATCTTCAATCTTATAGATTGTTAAGACTCACCATAGCTTTTAGCTATGTTACTTTCTATAGTTCTAGACTATGTAAATCTTAGGCTAATAGTCTAAGATCTTCTTCCAATTTCCTTACTATGCATTTTCTATGATTTAGAACTGTACTTTACTTGTTTACAGTTTATTTAAATTATAATGAATGTTGTATAATTTCATTTAAATGCTTCACTGTTTATTTTCCTTACTTAGTATAAGTTCATTTGAACATATACATGCTTTACTTCATTTACTTTCATATGCACATTAGTTTATTTCTAGCCTATTTAGGATGCTTTTACTCTTACATTTTTGCAGGCTAGGATGTATACTTAAGTGAGTATTCTAACTCACTTATTTTTCCCACTTACTCTTCCTTACTTGTATGCTTACCATATTGCACCTATGCTCGTGCTTACTTTGTAACTAGGATGTGATATCCAATTATAACAATAACATATTTAGCCAATCTTAAATTATACTTAGACTGTTTAGTCTAACCAGATTTTCTATTCTTTTAGCTTTGCCCTATCATATTTAAATGCCAAAATATGATAGATTAGGTGCACTTAGAGGCTAGTGGAGCTGTACCAAGCGCTAAAAACTAAAAATTGCTTCTGTCTATCATATATTATAAATTTATAGCTTATTACAAATTGCAAAGCGAGCTATTAGATTTCTTCCTTTTATTTTCAGTTTACTATTAGTTTGTAATAATATCATTTACTTTAATTTTACTACACTTAATGGAGCTTAGAATATATAAAATGCTTATGATGAATGAATGGATGAATGTATTGAATGGATTAATGGTTATAATTGTATAAAATTTGTATAGTAATTAAGTCTTTAGTTGCATATTTACTTATAATGTTAAATTGGAATTAGTTGTATATTCATTTGTTTATAGAATTGGAATTTAGTTTCCTATCTAAGTAATAATCCTTTCATGTATATATGTGAGTATTGAATGTGGTGATAAAGCAAACCTTATGGTAAACAATTGTTACACATGTGATTTTCTCCCTTTAAACTTTTAGAATTGTAAATGAGCAATCCTATGAAATGAGTTGAACTCTATTTTAGAATTGTAAATGAGCAATCCTATAAAATGGATTGAACTCTATTATAGAATTGGAAATTAGCAATCCTATAAAAAGGATTGAACTCTATATTAGAATTGGAATTAAAATGGGTTGAATGCATGTTAGTTTAGGTTGTATTTTCTTTAAAAATATAACTTCCATTGGAATGGAAGTCTTGAATGGCTACCTTGCAGATGTCTTCTTAACCATTTACAAAAGAGACTCTGCTAAAATATTTAAGAAAATTTAAACTTAAAAATAATTTGGCAAAAATGTAGACATTTAACTCACATGTCAATTACTCACTAAATATCTAAAAATTCATGTTTAAGATTGCATTTATTTATTTCAATTATTTTAAATTACAAACTCATGCCTTCTTACTTATATCACATGCTTAGTCATATTTCATTTTCATCTTTTAAATCCATATATTGCAATCTTACTTATAAATTAGTGAATACCCTTCATAATTTCCCTTCCATCTTAACTTAAGACCCTCTTCTAAATCCTTGGCCAAACACAATATCTAATGATTTGGATTAGCTTTTTTCTAATCTAATATTATGTATTGTGGTGACGTATCAATATTGAGTTAAGTGATTCTCAATATTGGAGTCGTCATAGTTTGCTTGAAGTATGCTTTTTGCATCACTTTCTGTTTAGTTATAAATAATATATTTATAACTTACCCTATTCCTTGTACGCTTACTACTCCTACTACATTAGTTTACTTTTGTCATGCTTAAGGATTAAAATAGTGACATTAATAACTTATGTAAAATATTCAGCCTAAAATGTACTTAGACAATTATCTAATAAGATTTTCTTTTATTGGCTGGGGCCATAGCATTATGAAATTGATAATGTCAGATTCAGATAGATTTGAGGAGTTAAGTGTTGAGGAATAGGAGCCATTCATAGAGGATGAGCACCAGCTAGGAGAGCCAGATGCTGCCTAGTTTCCTTTTTAGCCTTCTATGAGAACGAGAGATTTTATTTCAGCCTTTTAAACTATTCATTTAAATATTGTAATAATATATATAATGTGACTATGATTACTTTTTTGCACTTTATTATTTGCTGAGCTATAGTACTATTTCTTACATGATGTATGGTGAATTGATGTAATATTTATTTTATTTTGCTTCTACACTCTGTATGTAAGTTAAACGTAATGACTGATCCTTATATTCATTCTGTGCACATCCTTCCCTTATTAGTGGATTATGGATCTTACCTAATCTAATGATAAGTGAGGAATTTGCTAGAGTGGCACACCATCCCTTGGGTATAATCCTGCGGATCAGGGTGTGGGGCGCCTTAGTTTTTTATAGTCAATACACATCCTCATCGTCCCATCCTTTTTCTTGACAAAAAGCACGGAAGCTCCCCAAGGACATACTGGGATGAATAAGGCATTTATCTAATAATTCCTTTAATTGCTCATTCAATCCTTGAAGCTCTTTTGGTGCCATTCTGTATGGTACCTTTGATAACGGTTGCGTATCGAGAATTAAATCAATAGTAAAATCTATTTCCCGTACCGGAGGTATTCCTGGAAAATTATTAGGAAATACATCCAGAAACTCACTAGCGACCCTTGTATCTACTAAGGGAGCTACCTCTTCTCTGCTTCCCAACATTGTTACCAAGTAGGCTTCGCACCCCTTCTGAATTAGCTTGGCTGCTTGTATGACATTGATGAGAGATGCGGTAGTGCCTAGCCTTCCCATGAATATCAATGGTCTCCCTGCACTCCTTAGGGTGACCTTTTTACGCTGGCAGTCGATGACTGCTTGATAACAAGATAGCCAGTCCATACCCAAAATGATATCAAAATTTATAATTGGAAGAACTATCAAGCTAGCTTTAAACATCCCACCATTAATTGGGATTTCGCATTCGCAATACTCTCTAGTGCTCATGAGGGCGCCAGATGGTAACCCCACATTTAACCTTTCTGTTAGTTCTATACATGGCAGTTGTAGCTTCTTTATGAATATTTCGAATATAAATGAGTGACTTGCACTCGTGTCAAATAATGTTATACACGCATTCTCAGACAAGTATAAGGTACCTAATATTGAATGTATGCTAAATACTTATTTCTTAAAAATTAAGAAATATCGATCAAAGTAATTTAAAAGTACCTGTCACCACATCATGATCCTCGAAAGCCATAATCGAGGTAAGTGTGTAAACCCTAGGGGCAGCTGGTCGTCCTGGGGCATGACCTCTCCTTTGAGTTGGCATGGTTGCAAGAGATGCTGTCGAGGCTTGTGCACTTGCTGGAGTCGGGGCACAAGTAAGGGTAGATACTGTGTTCATGTTGGGCCTCTGAATGATGTCCCCATTAATAGTTTTGAAAGATCTGCAATGTCGGTAACTATGTCCTGTCCTGCCACATTGGTAATATTTGTTGCCAGTGTGATAGCACCTGCTCATTGAGTGTGGTCGTCGACATTTTGAATTTGCCATTTCCCCAGCAGGCCCTAAGGTGATCTGATAAATATTGGCCTGCCGACTATGTTGAGACCTTTTAAAGGTTTCACAACTGTTTTGGGATTAGGAGTGTCGCTTTTCTTGGCGTTTGGCGATTACCTGTTCATTATGCTCTATAATGGTTACGCAGTCCAGTAACTCAGCAAATTTAGTATGCTTGAGTAGGAGTAAGCTGGTTCAGATGGAGTCATTCAAACCATCAAAGAACCTGCTACACCTAGCAGCCTCTGTGTCCACTAGCTTGTGCGCATACCTGGAGAGCCTTGTGAACTCAGACTCATAAGCCACAATGGACCTATTTCTCTGAGTTAGCTTGATGAATTGGTTCTCCAGTATTTTTTGAGCAGAAAGAGGGATGTAGCGACCTCGGAATGCCTCCGCCAATTCCTCCCATGATATGTCCTCTAACTTCAAGCCAATGAATTGAGTTTTGTGGGTGACTCCCCACCATTGCTCGGCTTCAGCCTTTAACAGGCTCTTAACCAATCTCACTGCATCTCTGGTCGGGCATTTTATATCCTCCAGTTTACCTTCCATCTCCTATATCCGATCTTCAGCCTCCATCAGCCGAGCTGACCCGTCGTAGCGCAGTAGGTTCAGCTTCAAGAAGGCTTGCAAGGCTCCGCCAATTCTGTTCTCTTGTTTAGGAGGAGACTCATGAGTTTTGTGTCGATTGGCTAATATTTGGGCCATCGACTCCAAGATCTTATCGATTTTATTCTCCGATGGTCCTAAAGGCAAAGGGGCCTTTATTGTAGTCTCCACTGGCAACTCAGGAGTATACTCTTCTGGATTCATCTATAAGGAGGGTGATTACAATAAATAAAAATTTGAATGCATTATTTAGAGAGAATTAATATTTTATGCAAAAGAAAGTTAACATAAATAAATATATAATCATTTTCTCTTATTACACATAATTTTGCTCTTAAGAAAATAATATTATAAATGAGTTTCTTAAGGCTTTCAACCCAAAGTTTCATATACTTATTGGTCCTTTTCCTCTTCTTAGAAGTTGAGGCTGCATTTCTCATTTGGCAAGTCTCATGATGCACCTTCCTTTCAACCTCTGAAATGCGTTCTTCATGCTCTTCTTCTTTCTCCAGAGTAAATTCTGCCAACTTAGGAAGTAGCAACCTCAGTGTCTCCTTCAATTATTGCACCTCTTTTTGGAGGCTAATAATTTTCTTGTAGGAGACACACTTGAACCTTATCAAGTTCTCACCACGTGCCTCCTCCTTGTCCTTCAATTCTCGAATCCGATCTTCAAGGGTAAGAGGGCTGAAATTAGGTTCATGGATATTCATTTGCCAAGACCCTTCTTGGCTTAAATCAATTTCTGAGTGTTTAGCCGAATGATTGGGAGAATTCATCTGTTAAAGATCCAAATTTATAACTTGTTGAATAATAGCCTTATTATGTCACTAGTTTTCTACAAAATATTTTGTTCCAATAATAGAGTCATTGTGTTACTAGTTTTCTACAAGATATTTTGTTACTACCATAGCCTTATTACGTCACTAGTTTTCTACCAAGTATTTTGTTCCAATGTATTTGTATTTTAAATTGAATGATTTCTCAATTATCGCTTTTATGTCACTTAATATTTTACTCTAAAACTTCCTCTGATACTAACTGTGATGACCCATGTTAAGTTGGTAGCAACCAAACTAACATCGGATGCATCTCTCCGCAGGATTATATTGGCGCTGAAATAAAATAGCAGTTAAATAAACATCAAAGACATTCAAGTATAAAGAACTAACATTCATTCAATTTAAAATAAATATTATCCAGAATTTATTACACAACTGTAATTATACACAAAATAATTATCCCTTAAAGGGGCAGTTAGAATCTGTTAATTTCTCGCGCCATGACTTTAAACTATATCAGCTTCCTCCAGCTATATCTGATATGGCATTATAAAAATAATGCCTTAGTGCATATTCTAAATACAAAGGATATTAAAAATATACTTTTTAAGCAAAAGCAGAAGGCAAAAATAATAATAATTACAGAAAAATATAGTTTATAGCAAAAAGATAATCATAACTCCTACAAAAAAAAATATTCTCTTGTCACATACAAAATTTTCAAACAGAAAAATAGTAATAGCATAAAAATTTATGTTTATATTTGTGGCGGCCGCCCCCAAATCACCCGGATTAAGAGGTGGTCGTCACTTTGCAAACCCTCACTTAACATTCAGATTAAGGAATAGACCTTCTTAATCAAATGTCAAGGGAGGATATGCCTTAATAAGCAAAGAGTAATAACAAAAACAATCACTTAAATGAGTATACTATAATTTATCAGAGTACAGAAGAAAAACAAGAGTAACATCCATACAATCCAGATATAAATTGTACAACTCAGAATACATAAACATGAAAAGTAAAGCAGTTAGATCCTGTATTATTACAAAATGATGTTAAAGTTTATGTAGTAAAAAGAGTAAAGTCTCTCATATCCTCACAATATCAGGCAGAAACTACTGATCTTCTCCTGTATGCTCCTCCTCTTATACCGAATCTACCATTGTCAGTTTCACAATGATAGGGCCCCAGCCAACAAAAAAAAAATCTAGTTAGACAAAATGTCTAAGTACATTTTAGGCTATAAATTATTAATTTTTAATGATATCACAATACTAAGTAACATAGGAGCAGTAAGCAGTAAGGAAAGGTAACAAAATTATAATTAACATAATTATAACTTAACAAGATGTGAGGTAAACACATACCTCAATCCAAACTGCAGAAAAGATCAAGTAATACATAAAGAACTCTACTAAACACAAATGAAACTTCTAAGTATATGATCAATATAAAACATGCTGCTTTTATAACTAATCTGAAAGTACAAATACTGAAAGTAAAATTCTAACATCCTAACATGCCAAAGATAAAAATGAACTACTGAAAGGTAAAACTGAATATATTCAAAGCTGTGAGTACAAAGGAACTGCAGAAAATGAAAATATAATAAGATGCATTCTGAACTACAAGACAAGTAAGAACTGCAGAAAATGAAAATGTATCAGCATACGTACTAAACTATAAGACAAGTAAGAACTGCAAAAAATGAAAATGTAGCAGAAGTGAACTGATCTGTAAGGTAAGAGCTAGCCAAAATTATAAAGTAAATAAAAGACAACTGTAAAGTAATTGTAATACAAATGAAGTAACTGAAAAGTAACTGCCAGAATTGAGATATTCCTACTTAGTCCTGCCATCAGTAAAATCCATCTGCTCATTTGGAAAAGTAGTCTTAGATATACTAGGAAAATAGTCCTAGTCAGAAACAGCCAATATCTGGAAAAGTAGTCCCAGATATACTAGAAAAGTAGTCCTAATCAGAAATAGTATGTACTAGGAAAGTAGTCCTAGTCCAGAACCACAGGCTCTAGGAAAGTAGTCCTAGCCCAATAGCTATCCTACAGGCACTAAGAAAGTAGTCATAGTCCAAAACCATTCTCAGGTAAAGTCATACTACATGGCAGACTAAAAAGACATATCTCCTCAAGTTTGATAAAACTGTTTTCCACCAAATAACTTTCTAATAATATGAAATGCCATCAAAATCAACATAGAAATGATCATTCAATATTCTATGTTTAATGCAATGTATCCAAAGGTAAATAAATCCAAAGCAAAAAGGAAAGCATATCATACAATTTTCAATGAATATAGAATAATACTAAACGACAGTTGTGATATCACTTTGTTTTCTATTTAAGACGTTCTAACTACTCTAAGATACATAAGATTCAAAATCCTCAATTCCTACACTATCTGTAACTTAGAATCACGAGCCTACAAGTTAAGGGAATATTAGAACTAGTAAAGCTCTAATACTTATAAATCACATGTCGCTTAATTAAGTTAAAAGAATAAATCAAACATCCTAAGTTATTATTTTATAAATCCCAAACTAATTTTGAGTAGTCAAATCAAGATTTATAGGATTAAGAATCAAATTCCAAAGAATGAAATTTAATTCTTAATCACAAGGTCATCTTAAGGACTAAGGTTTTAATCCCATCTTACTGATTAAGTGTTAAGGCAAATCCTAATGATAAATCAATTCATTAGGATAGATCTCTTATTCTTAGTTCTAAGGTTTAAAGATAAAATAGTCATTAAATAAACTAAGAAAAATCTATAAACTAATAAACTCAAGGTTTCACCTATTGAGTAACCCAATTTACTCAACAGATGAATTCTAACTTAAGATCTATTCCTAATCCTAAGAATTTAAAGCTCTTAAATACTAAGAGTATTTCTCATGAAACACATCATAACTAATTTTATAAGACCTAAGGAAAGATCTAGAAATGATTAAGGAAGTGAAGCACTCAAATTTTACTTAGGAATTTCCTTAAGGACTTAAAAATGAATTCTTGATCAAAATCAAATTAAGGATCTAATTTCTGTCCTAAATCACTTTATTTATGTTTGAAATGATTAGAATGTGATTTTAGGGTTTTAAAATGTTAAACCCTAATTTTGGGCAAAATTATTATTTTGCCCCTACTTAAGGGTCTAAATCTTATCTTTATGAATTTAGGGTTAAATTCTAAATTTTAATAAAGTGGAATGATTACTTACTATCTAATATGAGTTTAGACAGTAAGATCATAAATTTTGGTTTAATATTAATCCTTATAAGGTCAAATTAAAAAATTTGACCTATAAGGGAATATTGGAAATTTTACCCTAATGACATATAATTTTTCTGTCAGTTTATTAAAGGTTATGCCCTAAGGTTTCCATAGAACCTAAAATTATTGAATTATGACGTGTATTGGCTAAGTTATAACCAAAACAAGATCTAGGGTTTAAAAGGTAATTAAGGATTCTTAATTAAGGGTCAAAAACCCTAACTTTGTCATTTGGTGTCCAAATTAAATAATTTCAGTGGCTGTATGTCACAATCGATCCACTGATTCTAATGACTAGTGGTAGATTCAATTTGGACTCCATTTGGCTAAGTTATGGCTTAATTAGGGTTTAGGGTGATTAGTGAGTGATTAGTGAAATTAATCACTCAATTACTAATCTAACTCTATAATTAGGTTTTAATAGGTTCTAGGAGTTCTTTGAAACTTGGTTTGTCCAATTTGGATTATTAATTTTACTAATATTCACTAATCAAGTTTTAGGGTAATTAGGGGTGATTAGCAAATCTAACTATTAGATCCCAAATATTTTTGTAGATCTCTGTATATTAGGTTTTTCTGATCTAAATTGATATTTGATTTATCCAATTTGGAGCTCAATTGACCAAGTTATGGTCAATTGAAGATCTAGGTCTAATTAGGGCAATTAGGGTTAGATCCTAAAAATGATTAGTCAAATACTAATCCAAACAGTAAAATTAACCATACTAAAATGTTCTTTAAGGTTTTCTGAGTACTTTGAGACTCATATTGGGTATGTTTTGATTATTGGTTACAAAGTTATGGTTAAATGAAGATTTGTAACGTATGTTGATTTAATTAATACCCCTAAATTTCACTATGTTAAATATCTATCCAAAATGAAATTTGATAGTTTCATAATATTCCTTATAATATTCTGAATCTAATGGTATATTTATTTGCTAAGTTTGGACTTAAATTCATTAAGTTATGGTTACCTAAAGTTTAGATTTTAATTGATTTTTATTGAATTATTAATATCATTATTATGATTATTATTTAAATTAAATAAAAAATATTTTTATTTTTATTTCTTCCGTCAGCAGAGGCAGGTTTGTGAGGATTACGTGTCAATTGGTGATTGGCTGAGGATCGAATTGCGGGTCCCACAAGTTATAATTTATGGCATTTTCGAAGAGACGGCGGGTCCCATCTGCACAGAAGAAGTACACGTGGCGATCCCCAGCGTCGACAGCGCGACTGCATGGCCCGTCATTCGTGGTTCGTAATTATTACTGACCCGTAATAAATGATCGGGTCGGGCCAGCACGGGCTTAGCTGCTTCATCGACACCCGAGATACCCTCGGCTAGGGTAGCCAAAACGGAGGCCGTTCCGGCGTCCTCAGTGGCCGGCCCACATACCGATCGAAAGGTCTCAACCTTTCGATTGGTACTTGAATCATCACTAGAGGAGACCTGCATCACAGGCTAGACCAAACCCTAATATATGTCTATCGGGACGAAGTAGCATAACGAAAAGCACTGTGTATGAATCAAAAAATTGGTTTAATCGAACCGTTAATTCAACAATCAGATGCAATAACATGTCAATCCATGCGTTGAAATAAGCTTACGAATTGGTTTCGAAACGATATGCTGAAGTAATGTGTAGATGGATGAGTACCTTTGTTTTAACGGTTGAAAAGAAATAGGGTCGATCCAGAGAGCTCCAAACGTTCAGGTTTCAGAAAAATTCCCCCTTTTTAACAAGAAAAAGTTAGAGTAATTATACTAGACTCTTAAAACGGTGATTGTAAGCGGCGGCCTGCCATTTGCAGCGAAGGAAGCCCGACGCGTGCGTTGGAGATGCCACGCACAGGCCTCACGGGGAAGAAGTGCACGGACAGTTCGATCTTCGATCGAACGGTCAATAATCGTCGTTGGTTCGAACGGCAAAATAGGGTAACGACGCAAGGATCAGACAGCACGCATTATGTAATTAATGAAATTTATTTAATTAAATTAATTATATTAATATTTAATTATTCTTAAATCCATTTTATTAATTAATTTCAAATAATCAAATGCATCCTAAAAATTCCCAATAAATCACCCCTAGCTAATTGAGGGGTGAGGAATGCAACGGCACACTCGGATTTTTGTTTTGACAAGTATTTAATTATTTGAATTTTCAGGTATTTAAATATTATTAAAATATTTACCAAAAATTCAACGACTTCCAAATGCATCCAAAGCTTCACCCCTAACTAATTTGGGTGTTCTGAACGCAATGGTGAAGTCAGATTTTCAATTTGAGGTTCAAATAAAAAGTCAATTTTTAGGGTTTGGAATTTTCCAGAATTTCAGATTTGATTCATTTGACTCCTAGTTTGACCTAGGTCTTAAAGATACGTTCTTATTGACTTATTTAGTGAACTAGAACCTCAATTAAGACTTAGATTAGTCTTAATTAACCTAAGTAACAACCTGGGTGTTACAATATTTATGTCTATGATATTATGAAGTAATGAAAGTAGTTCTGATAGGTATAGCCAGAACCATGAAGCTGGGTTCATATGCATTTAAGAATAACCTTCACTGTGGGCCCCCTTAAGGGCTTCTGATGGCAATAAACATACATTTAAGCATAACCTTCATCTAGGCCCCCTCAAAGGCTCCAGATAGCACTCTTATAGCTCCCGAGAACTAGCCCCATCCCTAACCTATTCATGCTCCGTTTCGAAACCCTTTTTCAATATTCACAAGATACATAAATATCATTTTGTTTCTCTTATTTTGTTAGCAGTAAGAATAACACATTAAGTAACAATGCAAAACAGGTTCAAAGCGATGCTTAAGTAGCAATGAAAGTAAAAGTATGTAAAGTAATATCCAGTGTACCTTATATGTTTTGACTTAATAAGACGATTCACTCACAATCTTGATGTAACTACAAAAATTATAATTAGAATTCTTTTAAATTTTGAAAGTCCTTGCTTGCTCTATGAATGCTTAATATTTTTACTCCTAAACTTTTGGTTAATTACGAACCTTGTGGTTCTTTGTTCTCCTTAACTTATGATACATATAAGTTATCTTTGGTTAAGAGATTATATGAACAATATAGAGAAAATCTGTATTAAAATTTGTGTATTATTAATCCTATGTGAGCTTTCTCTCTAAGTTTGAAATGCAACATAAATTATTCTAAAGTGTTTAATAGCATTAAAACCTTCCTATACCAAATTGCACACATATTACAAATTGATTACAATGGAAAAATCCAAGATTTCATCATTAATAATTGAGTACAAATTTAATAAAATTGTATATCAATTATAAATCTCTAGCTTACAATTTTTGATTTTATGCTGAAATACTTGCATCTTAATATTGAATAAGCTTTGACTCAATTCAGTTAGTATTTTGATCTTCTAACTATTAAAAACTCCAATATTACATCAACATACTAAGTTAACTACAATTAGACCTTAAATCCCAATAATACTAATATGAAAGATTGACTGAATTCACGAACAACTCTTCATAATACTCAAACTAATAATTGAAACTTATCACAATATTCAAAAATAAATTTTATTTTAATTCTTAAAAAGCTTAACCCACTATAAAAGATTTTGATATAACAAATAAATAAGGGACAAAGTGAAACAGTATGCCAAAGCAAATCTCTAGCTATTTGATTTTGGTTATTATTATTATTATTACTATATATATATATATATATATAATCCTTTTAAAAGAATCAAACAGTTGAGAGAAGAGGAGGGTTCACACCTTAACTCTCGGTCGAACGCACAGAACGAGTCAGCGCACAGAGAGTAGAGTGGTCGAGCACAGAATCGAGCGGAAGAGGCGATCGGGTTGAAGAGAGATTGAGTAGAAAAGGAAGCCACGCGAAAGGAGGAGATCGAGTGGAGAAGAATCGGGAGTTGCACGGAAGAATAAGTTGAGCGGAGGAAGCTGCACGCTACCCGTCTCTCGGGCGTAAGGGTTACAACGGAAGGAGGGGTCGATCCTTCCTGCTCGATCGACCACCAGGTACGCTTACTACCGCGTCTTACGGGAGAGAGTCGAGTGACTGAGAGGGATAGAAGGCTTGTTCGAGTGGTGAGAATCGTTTGGTCATTTGCGATTAAATAGGGCGTGCGTATGTAATGCACATCCATTTAATTCGGGCTGATTAGCTGGTGAGTTACGATTAATTAGCTCTATTATTCTTTGCATACCTTCCTAATAGAGCCGAAGATTTAATTGCTTAACAATTTCTAAAAGGGCAGCCAATTGAATATGGGTCTTAATGAGATAATTTATGCTTTACTAATTTAAGTATGCGTTAATGATGGATCTTAATTTCTATTTTAGCTTTAAACGAATTTGAAAATTAAAGATTGTAACTGAAAAATCAAATTTTAGCGGGAGTTTAATGGAAAACTAAAATTTTTGGGAGAATTAATGAAATCCAAATATTGCGGGACATTAATGTTTTCCTTATTAATGACCTAGGGTCATTACAACTACTATTGGAGATGAACCCTATTGGAGGTAGCAATTGTGCAATGGAGCTCTTGCATGTTAAGAAAAACCTATCCAGGTGGTGGATGCTTCTCCTCTCTTTCATCCTAGAGTAAGGGCTAGTATTCCTTATTAAGACGAAGCTCTTTGTAACTCTATATTCTTTAAGATTCATAGTGAAAATTTTTACATGGTATGGCTGTGGTTTTTCCCATTATTGAGTTTTCCAAGTAAATCTTTGTTTTTAGATGTGCTTGTAGTTTTTTTTTGATGCATGTGCTTGTGCTGTGATTTACTTTTCATTTTATTTGTGATTACATTGTTTGTGGGTAACCGTCAAATCATGCCGATCCTCGAGTGTAAATTGCTTTTGCTGCAGTGCTCATGTAGGTGTTACGATCTACAACAAGTGCTTCACCTGAACCTTGCCTCACCTCGCTCAGCTACACCTCGCCTTGTTGAACTATTGTTTTGCCGGAATCTTAGCTCGCCTTGCTGAGCCGAGCCATTGTTTTGTCAGAATCTTGGCTCGTCTCGCTTATCATTTTATAGCAGTAGCTGCTCAAGGTAACTGCAGAAGATTCATCGTATTTTTGAGAAGGATTCGCCAAGCCAACAAAGCCACTGTGTATAAATGAGAATTATTTAAAAGATTGTCCCTTATTAAAAAAAGTATCTCAATTGCACTTGTTGGTATTGATATTCTTATTAGAGCTAAATTAAAATTGAAAAACATCTTCTCAATTTGTATTTCTTTTTTTTTTTCTTGTAGCTGGAGTTGTAGCACATATGTAATAACTAAAATAAATGAATTTGAATATTGTTTCAAAAAGAGAAAACTAAATAACATGTTATTTGAATAGCAAGCTATCTAAATCAAACATAAATATTTATTTGAATTACACTATAATCTAAATAACATGTTATCTAAATAACGTTTCACATGATATCAAACCAAACATCCCCAAAATACCATCTCCAAAGGTTATTTTTCCTTTTCCCCACCAATAGGGTAACGACCCCAATATTGAATAGAAACTGAATCCAACATTGGAGCGTTATCATAATATTTAATACTAAGTTAGAAGGAAACTAACCCAATACTAAGTGTTATGTTGGCCACTATGAGGGTGTTAAGTCAAGAAAATTACAATGGAAAAGAAGGAATGATGTGAAACAAGTGTAAGTAGAATTAGAAAATCATCCACTTATCCAATCAAAGTATTTATAAGAAACTAACTCATCACAAAAGAAAGAAAAATATCACAGAAAATTAATTATTACAAGCTTTTAAAATGAAAGAGCAATAAAAGAAATATCACTTTCTCACATAACTTTTAATAGTCTTCAAGTGCTATGCAGCTCCATTAGCCTGATATTGCTCCTAATCTATCATATTTTTTGTGTTTAAAATATGATAGGGTAAAGCCAAGAAAAATAAAAAGGTAGTTAGATTAAACAGTCTAATCACATTTAAAATTGGCTAATTATTTATTTAAATTTAATTACAAGCTAATTTACAATAAGAAATTTGCAACAGAGCAATTAAAAGTATTCAAGTAAGGAAAGAAAATGAAATATAATTGTAATGAATAACAGTTGAATGGAAAGAGGAGTAAGAGAACTCACAAGTATAATTTTTCTAGCTGCAATCAAAAAGGTAAGAAAAAAGAATCCTAAATAAGGCTGGAAGCTATCGTAGAGAAAAAAAAAAGATCTCTATAAATCTCCTAAGCCTTTGAGGATCGGGGAATGCGTTGACGGTTACCAAGCAAGTCTAGAAATCACAAAATCATAAGACAAATATTGCAGCCCATACAATCATCCAAACATAAAGATATACGTGGAAAACCTAAGAATGGGAAAAATAATGGAGCCACACCAACGAGAAAATTCACTAAAAAACAACTTGAAGTTTACAGAGTTACAAAAGCTATATCGCCTCAGCATAAAAGCTGTAGCTCTACTCTTAGAATGAAGAAAGGAAGAAACAGCTACCTCCTGGAGTTTCTCTTATAACTTGCAATATCTTTCTTGCATAGCAGCTCCTTAGGGTTTAGCTTATGGTTATTCTTCTTTCAAGAAGCCTTAGCCTCCAAATTTGATATGCCAATACTTAGGTTTTCTTCCAACACTTAGGCTTAAGTAGTCAGCTTAATTTTGGACCCAAAATGTCCAAAATACCCCCATATTTGCTTAAAACAAAACTTAAAACAAAGTAAAACTCTGTTAGGGGCTATGATGTGCAATAGCGCCCAACTTTCAAACAATCATCCGCTGCAGTGCGCTGCAGCGATAATTTCTGCTGTGGCGCGCTGCAGGGCCTGCTTCTCGAATGCTGACCGTTGAGGCGGGCGAGTGCGCCTCAGTTTTGAAAGAGAACCTTCTGGGCACGCTGCGGCGCACAACGGTGCACTGCAACACTTTTGTTGCTCCTGGATACTAAAGGCTCTCCATACATAACAATCCCCCACTTGGAGACCTTTAGTAAAGTCTTCCCTTTCTTCCTCCATTGACCGTTCACTATCTTCTTCTATGTCTGTCAATAAACGTGATGTGGCTCACCCCACTTTCTCTTCACATTCCGAGGCCAACTGAAGCTGCACATAGCTTTAGTTTCTCCACTATTATTGCTTTGATAAACATATCGACTGAATTCTGAGAAGTATGGATTTTCTCCAATCCAAGCTGTCCTTCTTGCAACAGTGTCCGAATGAAATGGTAACGGAGTTGAATGTGCTTTGTCTTGGCATGAAAAGTGGCATTATTCACAAGATGAATAGCGCTCATACTATCGTTGTAGAGCCTCACATTCTTCTGTTCCTTGCCCAATTCTGCCATGGACCCCTTCAACTAAATCATCTCATTACTTGTCTCTGTAATGGCAATGTACTCCGCCTCCGTAGTAGATAGCGATATAATATTTTGTAGCTTGGAGATCTAGCTCACCACTGCACTTCCCAAGGTATACATATAGCTTGTAGTGCTCCTCATGCTATCAACATCTCTTACAAGATCTGAATTTGCATATCTCTATAAAATAATATCAGATCTTCCAAAGCATAAAGCTTTGCCTGCTGTACCTTTCAGATACCTTAGGATCCACTTGACCACATCCCAATGGTGCTTTCCTGAGTTTCCCATAAACATACTGACCACTTCCACTGCATGGGCAATGTCCGATCCCGTGCAAATTATTGCATACATCAAGCTCTCAACTGCTGAAGCATAAGGAACATTCATCATATGTTCCTTATCCTCTTCAGACTTAGGTATCTGTTATTTCGATAGGCTGAAGTGACTTGCTATGGGAGTGCCCACTAGCTTCGCTTCATTCATGTCGAATATTTTCAGCACCTTTTCAACATAATCATTCTACGATAGCTTTAGAATTCCTTCACTTCTCTCCCTATTGATTCTCATTCCAAGAATCTGCTTGGTCGGCCCCAAGTCCTTCATATCAAACTCCTTTGACATCAGCTCTTTCAGCATCGTTATCTCCTCCATGTCTAATCCGGCAATCAACATGTCATCTACATATAATAATAAGATGATATATGAGAACTTACACTAGTTTATGTAACAGCAGTGATCCACCTGCCATCTCTTGTACCCAGATTCTAACATGAAGATATCAAATCTTTTGTACCATTGCTTCGGCGCCTGCTTCAAGCCATAAAGACTCTTATCGAGCTTGCACACCAGCTCAGACTTTTTTTTCTTTTGAGCTTTGTACCCTTCAGGCTATTGCATGTAAAGCTCTTCTTCCGATTATTTATAAAGGAATACAATTTTAACATCCATTTGCTCCAAATATAAATCCTCAACTGCTACTATGTTCAGCACAACCCTGATAGTTGTCATCTTCACAATTGGGGCAAAGATCTCACTGTAGTTGACCACATGCCTTTGTTGGAAACCTTTTACTACAAGTATCACCTTGTAGCACTTTTTCCCATTCATCTCTTTCTTCACCCGATAAACCCACTTCTTTTAAAAGGCTTTCTTCTCATCTGGTAAGGGTGCCAACTCCCATATCCTATTTGACATGAATGATTCCATTTTATCATTCAGGACAGCCTCCCAATTGCTTGAATCTTTAATTTGAAGTGCCTCTTCTAAGCTTTCTGGTTCACCACTATTTGTTAGCAATAAAAAGAACAAAAAATGAGAGTACCTCTATGGCAGTTTAGACGCTCTTGTGAATTTTCTTAACATGAGTATTTGAGATTCAACATTGACACTCTCTTGAGCTTCTCCATGTTCTCCAACATCTAGTTCAATATTGTCATCAATCTCTATGTGTTGGGGTTCATAATCTGAAGTATCCTTGGAGTTAGTCTTGACTCCCATACAATCTTTGTACATTTCACTTTTATTGAAAGTGACATCTCTACTTCTAACGACTTTCTGGTTCTGATTGTCCCAGAATCTGTATCTGAACTCGCCCCCTCCATATCTAACAAATGTGCACTTGATCGCCTTAGCATC
Source organism: Gastrodia elata (assembly GCA_016760335.1). NCBI lineage: Eukaryota > Viridiplantae > Streptophyta > Magnoliopsida > Asparagales > Orchidaceae > Gastrodia > Gastrodia elata. The sequence continues at coordinate 23,639,784 of CM028678.1, forward strand.
AAGTTTTCTCCTGGATCCTCCATCAATATGCACATAGGATGAGCAGCCAAATACCTTGAGGTGATTCAGTTTCACCTCCTTTTCTGTGGCACCCCACCCCGTCGCTGCGCACAAAGGAAAGAAAGGTAATCAATTGGCAGTGGAGCAGTGCGCCCATTGGGAAGGAATTTCCCATCTTCCCAAATAGCTGAAACTAACACTGAAAAGAAACCCATATGAAGGGCTGCTAACTCAACCCCAAAGGAGGGTCGAGAACTAATACTTAAAATAAAAGTGGTATCCTTATCCTAAGTATTAGTTAAATACGTATATTAGATTTAGAATACAATATGAAAATCTAATATATGTATAAAATATAAATATTTCCAATATGCTGATCACATCACAATACTAAGTATAAGTAGTATATAAAAAAAGTGTGAAAGCTAAAACAATCATCTAGAAACATTCATTACAGAAGTTGAATAGAATATTCATCTCAGAAAAGAAAAAGAACACATCTAGAGTTATTACAAATTATTTAATGAAATACAGACATAAAGTCTAAGTACTGAACTGAAATAATAATAACTAAGTAAATAGTAAAATTGGAGAAGAGTCCACTAGTGCTCCACGAACTCCTCCTAGATCTCCTGAGTATCCACCTGATCTAGCTTCACTGACTGCTCTAGATATAGCAAATTGCTGAATCTCAAAAGTACCACGTGTCAGATAATAAGTCTAACACATCGAAACTAATCTAAATAGTTCTAATTATTCAATTCACATTTAAATAATGTAAACAAAATTACAGAAATACTGAAAAGGTAACTGAGAGTATAAAATAATACAAAACTAAAGTAAAGTAAAGTAAAATAAAGCTGAACTGTAAACTGAATACTGAAAGTAAGACATCAAATAATCTGAAATTGAGTAATAACATATATCACTATGCTGTATATCATATAGAAGTCATGCATCTGTAAATGCCACAATACAATATGCAACTGATATGCAGCCAAAATATCACTGAACTGCTATGAGTCGTACGGTCCAATATCTACATACACCCCATTGGGAATACAGTTTATTATGATGCCAATGCATCATGAAATTCCTCAGTCGATGTATGCAACATTCAGTAACTCATAAATCATCACAGATACTTATACCTCATGCTTATGTTCATGCTCATGTCTCTTACACTACATGTCTTAAAATTTAGAAATCCAAAAAATGTTATAAAATCAGATAATAATCAAAAGTCTCCACTGTGTAGAACCCATCTAAATAGATTCTAACTCCTAGTCCAAATTCTAATAATTGGTTTTAATTAGAATTTTACTTAAAATCATCAGCTAGAAAGGTTATATACACATATTTAGTATGTTTACAAGAAAGGTGAATTTAACTTTTAGTTTGTTTAAGCTGCACCTATTGAAGCGATCTTCGATATGAGGCATCACCCGATGACAATTTGAATCTCAAACTAAGCTATTAAATACCCTAATTACAAACATACTTAGTATTCTAAAGGGGTTGACTTGAATCACCTAGTTTATTTGAAGCCACACCTATGGAAGAGATCTTTGATAGGAGACATTACCCGATGACGATTTTATTTAAATAAACTAATAATCAAAGTCCCTAATTATAACACTCTTAGGATTGGATGATTTATTCTAAGTGTGACTATATCCGACTAAGCTTACAGGATATAACACAAACATAGTCCTACATTAAAGTGAATCAACCAATCCTAAATATTACTGAAATAATTCAGCACTGTGGGTATACACTACTATGCTCAACTGATAATTTGGGTTCAGTCAATTCTATTTAATCAACATGAATCACTAAAGCTATAAATTTAAACTACATTGGGGTGAATCCTACACAAAGTTCCAAGGGTGTGATCAAAATGATCACCCAATATAAGTTACTACCACAACAGAAAAATCTCATTCTAAGTACTTTAAGTGATTATACCGTAAGGATCTAAGATCAAGCTTTTAGGGTTTAGAGGGATCATCTAAGTTCCTATCTCAAGGTGTCACAATAAGTCCTCCCTACCACAATATAACAATCATTAAGGTTATTATTATTACCATAGAAAAACCTAATGCAAGATCATCAAGACCTTGCATATCTAACATATATGCTAAAATTAATAAGTTTTATTCATTAAGCTTGCTTATATCAAATCAAATGCGTAACCCTATCTGATTGATATCTATACTACAATTATGAGGTATAATCAAGAGTATTATTAAGATTTGATCTTATGATAAATCAACTTAATTTTATAATTAACTTTATGCTAAGAGTCTTATATAAGAGAAAATCAAAAATCTAATGTTTAAGTACAGATACTTAATCACACAAGTTCTTTAATTACCTTAGCACTTCTAATTTAATGAATTAAGATCAATGTCAAATCATATGCATTATTAGAATTATGTTAATTGAGTTATCTTAAAAACCAATTAATTGTTTAAGTGATTAGGGGTTTAGATCTTAATCAAATAGGTTAGGGTTTAACCCCTAACCTTACCCAATTAAGACCAATTATTAATTTATAAATTAATAGCCAATCAATACATTATTATATTATTGATGTCAAATTTTCAATTTAGATTAAGTATCATTTACTTAATTAAGTTCTTAAGATTCTTATGTTCAATTATAATTTAATATCAATTTAAGTAAATCAAGGTGTCCAAAATAGCATTTAAGTTCTTTAATATACATAAATATTACATTGATTAAAATAACTAGTAATTAAGATTAATCAAATTTCAAATCAAATACAAAAGAGATTAGTACTTGATTATAAATTTAAAATAATTATGTTTCATGCAATTTGATTATTGAGATATACTTGGTCATACAAGTAATCAAAGATTCTAACATTAACGTTTGGCACAAAATATTTAAGTAAACACATAAGAGATTTTAGCACATGCTATAAAGAATAAATTTTCACATTTTAATTTCATATAAAATTTTATACAATTCTCAATCTTACTAAACCTAGGTTCAAATTTAATATATTTCAGCCCCAATTGGGTCATAGGGTTCTTAAAATGTAAAAAATATAAATTTTTGGCATTCCGAATAGTTTTGGGTAGTTCCGGACAATTCTGGGAGCTACGGCGCACCGTAACGCCTTCTGGCCGAAAGCCAGGCGCTACGGTGCGCTGTGGCGGAATTTAGCGTGGTGGCGCGCGGCAGCGCTTTCTGGCGTTGCAGCCCGCTCCGGTGCCTAATTTCTCCGAGGTGTGGGCGCAACGGTGCGCTGCTGCGGAATTCAGCGCTATGGCGCGCAGCATCGCTTTTAGGGGCTGCGGCGCGCTATGGCACCCGATTTCCCTAATGTGTGAGGCGGCGCTTTCAAGCGCTGCGGCGCGCTGCAATTGATTTTATTTAATTTCATCAAAAATATTTGTATGCTTCATCAAACTAATATGCAGCTGCGGCGCGCAGTAGCCCGCTACGGCGAATCCAAATTTGAAACGGGCGCATCAGCGCGCTGCAATTCCCGACGGTGATTTCGCCTGTGCTAAAACCGTAATAGGTCTCCTTTCTCACTCAAATACTCTCAATCCAGAGCATTCTATGTGCCATGGCATATATCAATGGAAAGGTATTTCTAAGACCTTTCCATCGATACCATAATCGGCACACAACGATTTTATTCTGAGACCTTTCTAACTATGCAAACAATGGAGTTAAAGGTTTAGGTATGCAAAAAGAAGATAAATAGAGCATTTTATTTACAATGAAATTTAATACTTTAATGAATTTTATTGGATTCCATACTCAATCATAGATTTCTAAAGACACAAAATAAGCATAAGAGCAAAATGAAGCAGCCAATGAAGTATAGTAAATGGGTACCTTAGCCTTTAGAAGAGGAAGAATAAAACTCTATTTTTCTTCAAGAACTTGGAGAGGAGAAGCTTCTTCAACTGCTAGCACATCAAGGAAGGATAGAGGAGGAGCTTTCAGCTTTAGCAAAATGGGAAGGAAGAAGGGGGCTGAGCTCCATTTAAAGGAGAAGAAGATGAGGTGATATACATGGCTATGGGAGCTAAGATGTGATGGGAGATGGCCTCAAACATGCTTGCATGTGCCAGGGATAGGGAAGGCACCGAACAGAGGAATGGGGGTGGGGTCCATGCGCAGGAAAGAAAAATAGAAAAAGAAAAATGCCTTAAAATGAATAATTAATTATTCATTTCTAATATTTAATTTATTAAAAATTAAGATTTAACAAACGCACTCCGAAAAATCCTAAAAATTCACCCCTAGCTAATTTGGGGGTGAGGAATTTAACGTCGAAGTTGAATTTTGATTCCGATGATTGTTTAATTATTCTATTTTCCGGTGCATTTAATTATATTAAAATATTCGCGAAAATCTGACAACTTTCAAACACGTCCAAAACATCACCCCTAGCTAATTTGGGGGTGATGATCGCAATGGTGAAGTCAAATTTTGATTTTGAAATCAAATTAAATATCTCAATTTTTCTCAATTAAATATTATTAAACTATTCCAAATTTTTGATTTAGCTCTGAATCACACCAAATCTTCAGGGTTTGGTTTTAATGGCTAGAAGAACTTTAACAGAATGATAATTAAGTACAATAAAGCTAAAATTAAACTGGGTAACAACCTTGGGTTGTTACATTTTTGCTCCAAGCTTCTTCGGGGATCACTTCGTTCAAGAGTATAGAAGGTCCCCTATTGATTAAATATACAGCTGTGTTAATGGCTTAAGCCCAAAACTACTTTGGTAGACCTGTATTCAATCTCTTGATCCTGGCTCTCTCTGTGATTGTCTTGTTCATCTATTTTGCAACATCATTTTATTGCGGTGTTCTAGGGACTGTAAACTCTCTCTTGATCCCTCTCAAGGTACATAAATCATTGAACTCCCTATCACAGTACTCGCCACCGTTGTTAGACCTTAAGCATTTCAGCTTTAATTCGGCCTCGGTCTCTACCAAAGCTAACCACTTTCCAAACACATTAAATACATCAAATTTATGTTTGAGAAAGTTAACCCATACCTTCCTTGTATGATCATCGATGAAGGTAACGAAGTATGTTGCTCCACCTATGGAAGATGTAGAAATTGGCCCCCATACATCTGTATGCACCAACTTCAATTTCTTGCTTTTCAGCTCACTTCTAACTTTGTAGAAAGAAACTTTTTTAATTTGCCCAGCACGCAATCTTCACAGAAATTTAAGTCAACTGACTTCGTCCCTTGGAGCTTCCCTTTTAAATGTAGAGATTTTAGCCCTCTCTCACTCATATGGCCAAGCTTTCGATTCCATAGATCTGCACGTATCTCCTTTGTAGCTGTAATAGTGTCAGACACTTTATTGATCAAGTAAAGTGTACCTTCCATATTGCCCATGCAATAATAAGTGCACCCTTGGTGACCTTCCATGAGTCTCCTATCAAATAAGTGATGTAGCATTTTCTAGCTAATTGGCTCACTGAGATCAAGTTTATTCTTAGATATGGCACATGTCTAACATCTTTTAGCTTCCAAACAGTGCCGCTTGGTAGCTTCACATCCACATCACCTCTGCCCATGATGTCACACGCCTTCTTATCTCCAAGATACACTTTACTCAAGTCACCCTTTGTGTAGTTCTTGAAGGCTCTCCTTGATGGAGTCGCATGAAAAGAGGTGCTCGAGTCCACAACCTAGGATTTCATGTTGATAGGAGAGAGGATCAAAGAATCCTAATCCTCGTCAGTTGAAATATTCATAGTGAGGTTCATCATTTTACCACCACCACTTGGCTTCTTTAGGGTAGGGCAGTCCTTCTTGAAATAACTTGCATTTTCACAATTCTAGCAATCCGGCTTAGCTTTTTTGGGTCTTAATTTACCTCACTGAGACATAGACCTATTCCTAGTATATATCATCTCAACATGTCTCCCTCCACATTCAGCATTCAGTGCTGAGGTAGATGCCTCGCCATGAAATTTTTTTCGCATCTCCTCATTCAGCAAAAGCCCAACGATGTCGTCAAACTTCAACGATGCATTCCAGGATGAATTGCTTATGGTTGTAACCAGCCCATCCCAACTGCCCGACAATGAAGAAAGGAACAACAAAGCTCAAACATCATCATCAAAACGGATGCCCGTCGAACTCAACTGGTTCATCATGGTGTTGAACCCATTGACGTGTTCAGTCACTGAATGGCCATCCACCATCTTCACATTAAACAATCTCTTCATCAAGAAAACCTTATTCAAAGCTAAGAACTTCTCATACATCCTTGTTAGGGCATTTATGAGATCAGCAGTAGTTTTCTCATTAATAATATTAAAACCAATAAAAGAAAAAAGTGATAAGAAAATCAAATCCAAAGCGATTCTATTAAGAACCTCCCATTCTTCATCAATCATAGCTGTATGTTTCTTGTCGGCTCCTTTCAATGGAAGATGCAACTTCTTCTAGTAGAGCAGATTCTCCATCTGCATTTTCTAGAATGTAAAGTTTGCTCCGTTAAACTTCTCAATCGCATTTCTTCAACCATTGCTCCCACTCAAACAAGAAAACCCTCCTTAGCAAAAAGACAAAGAACACACGCTCTAATACCACTTGTAGAGAAAAACAAAAGATCTCTATAAATCTCTTTAGCCATAGAGGATCGGAGAATGCGTTGAAGGTTACCAAACAAGTCTAGAAATCACAAAATCACAAGATAAAGATCGCAGTTGTGGCGCCTCGCCCCTTAAGTCCACAATTATTAGACTAAGGAATGGAGTGTCACTCTGGCAAATCCCTCACTCATTATTGGATTAGGTAAGATCCACAATCCACTAATAAGGGAAGGACGTGCACATAATAACTAGGAAGATCAGTCACTAAATAAGACATACATACAGAGTGTGGAAGCAAAATAGAATAAACATTACATCCATTCACCATTCATCAAGTAAGAAATACATCTATATCTCAGCAAATAATAAAATGTAGAAAAGTAATCACTGTCATAGTACTTATATTATTACAATTTTTAAATGAATAGTTTAAGAGATTGAATAAAATCACTCATTCTCATAAAAAGCTAAGAAGGAACTAGACAACTTCTGTCTCTCCTGGCTGATGCTTCTCCTCTAAATAAGGCTCTTCTCCTTCAGCACATAGCTCCTCAAATCTATCTGAATCTGACATTATCGGTTTCATAATGCTAGAGCCCCGGCCAATAAAAAAAACTTGTCAGATAATTATCTAAATACATTTTAGACTGAATATTTTATGAATTATTAATGTCACCATTTTAAATATTTTAAGCACGACAGAAAGTAAACTAAAAGCATAGGTGCAGTAAGCGTACAAGAAACATGATAAGTTATAAATAAAATATTTTTAACTAAGCAAAGGTGAGGCAAAAAGCACACCTCAACAAATTAAGCAAGAAATGAGCATAAATATATATATATATATATATATATAATGCAGTAAGTAAAAGTACTAAAAGTAAAATCTAATTCTAAACATGTTGATGATCATATAACATAAGCTAATTAAAGATCAAAATCTAAAAATGGTACATATAGTAAGCAGTAAAGTTTAGCATCCTATAAATATGTACAAGTGAGTAGGTAAGTAAAGAAACATAGCTAACTGAAATATGCATCAATAATACAGTACACAGTAAGCTAAAACTGAAACAAGCATGTAAATACTGCCATATTAGAAAATTGGCAAATCAGGCCCAGTGAAATACCCAAAGCTTTTCTGGGCTTGGGCAAACAGAAATTCCCATAGCCTTTTTGGGCTAGGGCAGACAAAACAGCAACAACAGAATTGAGGAGGCAGTAAATACAAATGCAAAATCTTTTAGTTATTTTACTTTTATTTCTGTGGATACATCCAGAAATAGTTGAGGAGTTAAGCACATTTACAAGGCTATACGGGTTCCAATCTTAACACACACTCATCAATGAGTAATGTTAAGCATCCCTATAACTCCTTACCCCTATCCATTAAGGTAAATGTGCACCCGAATCTACTAAAATATACTGAACCAAAAGGCAATTGTTATCCTAATTATTATAAGTTTTCATTTTATGCACAAATTTTTGTCATATGATATGTCCAAGGAATTAAGTACAAAATATAAGGAATGTGTAGCACAAAATAAATTAAGTAAGCAAGGGACTCTTCTATACATTGTGACACTGTTGTTGTCTAATTAAACCATTCTAACTATTATAAGTTACACACATTTAGGATCTCCAATTCCTACTATCGAGTGTAACTTAGAAGCACGACCTTATAAGTTAAAAGGATTAGAACTGATCAGGTTCTAATCTAATTCAATCAAGTACGACTATAAGTTCAATCAATAAATCACACGTCCTAATTTGATAAATTTAGACGTTCTATCTAAGATCTGATCAAGATCTACTAAACTATAGATTATGGATTAAATACCATGAAATTAGGCTTAATCACATAATCAAAAAAGTTAAGACATAAGATCTAAATTTCAGTTTAAAAGTGATCTACTGATTAAGGTAAATCATATTAAGCAAATCAAACTTAATAGGATGAATATTCTATCCTGAATTTAGGGTTAAAAGACAAAATAATCAAAATAAGTTATAAAAACTAGAAACTAATAAAACAAAAGAATCATTCATTGAATAACTCACTTATCCAATGAATGAAATCTAACATATGAACTAGTCTTAGTCTTAGGACTAATCATAATGTGAGGTGTAAAATCCTAAGAAATAGACTTAGAGAAATTTTTAAGAAATTTAACATTTTGACCTAAACGCTAGTTTTAACACTTAGAATGATTATATTACTGTTCTAATACTAGTTTTAGTGACTTAGAAGATAATTTAGGGTTTAAAAACGCTTAACCTAAATTTTGGACAAAATAATTATTTTATATCTACTTAAGGGTTCAAAAAGTTACTTTTTAAATTAATGCTCCAAATTGGAATTTCATACTGCTAAATGATTTCTTACTGTCTAACATGAAGATAGACAATAAGTATGCTCAATTTGGATAAGAAATGGGTCCTATAGGTCCGAACTAAAGTTTTTGATCTAAGTGGTATTCTAATAATTCACACCTAATAGAACCTAAATTTTTATACAATTTACTGTTGGTTACTATTCAAGGATTCCATAGAGTTCAAGAACACTGCATTCTGAGATCAAATAGCTAAGTTATGACTATTCCTATTTCTAAGGACAATTCGGTAATTTTGTCAGTCAACAGGAGACAAAAACCGTACTTTTTCGTTTGAGGTTCAAATTCAGTAAACTCAGTTTCTATAGCTTCTCTATAATATATTGAGTGTGTTGACAGGGAGTATTGGACTCCAAATAGTCAAGTTATGGCCTAACTATAGTTAGGAGTATTTTGGTCATTTTTTGATTTTCTAGGGTTCAGATCATAAATATTATTTCAGTTTATTGATGACATTAAAATTCTAAGCTAGTTAGCACTTTAAATTTCTAAATTTAGAGTTGAATTGACCAAATTATGGTCAATTGAAGTCAAAAGGCATTTTGATCATTTTTAGGGATGCCACTTTCCAAACTAAGCTCCAAATGGGGGAACTAAAACTTTTATAACAATGAAGCTATTCTCCTAAGTATTTTAAGATCCATATTGCTTATGTTTGGACAACTAGATTAAAAATTATGATAGTTTAATTAGGTCCTAAAATGGTACTACGTTATACGTACCCCGAAACTAATTTTTAAATTACGCCATTTGATTCCTTTTATTTTTCTGAGTAAAATGAGACCTATATTTACTATGTTTGGATCATCCTACAAAAAATTATTAAATTTTAAAATTTAATTAATTTAGGTTAGTTAAAATTTATTCAAATGAAATAAACTTACTGTTCACTAGTTATTATATTATTTAAATAATATACTTTATTTAAATTAAACTAGTTACTGTTTTTAAATTACTAAACTAATTAAATCAAACTAATTATTATTAATTAACCACTAATTGTTATTTAACTAATTTAATAATCTACTGTTTTAATTAACTGTTTTATACTAATTAATTACTTAATTTAATGATCTATTAGCATTATAACTAAATTAATTAATTAATACTAACTACTTTTATTAATATTAATAACCTAAAGTTTTCTGTTTTACAAATAGCATATATATATATATATATATATATATATATACATATATAAAGTTTATTTAAACCAATACTTTTCTGCAGTATCATCATTGCGGCGGGACTCGCCACCGACACGTGGCAGGTTGGGGCAGACGCTGCGGGCCCCACGTGACGTAACCACAGCATAGGCGCGGGCCCCACCTGTGCACCGCTGGCGCGAATCGGCGCGCGACATGTAGCCGCGGGGCCCACCCTCACTCGACGCGCCCGAAGGGACGCGGGCCGGGCCCGTCCCGAAGGCCTCTGCCTTCATCCCGAGCCACCTGAGCCACCCGAGCCGAGGGAATTAGGGCACGGAAATTCCGAGGATCCTAGCGGCTTCAGGTCCGGGCCCGCACGGTGCCGGCAAGGGCTCGACGAGGGCTATCTGTCGGCGGTCTCACCGACGGCTAGGACGATCGGTCTCACCAGTAGGGGCTACACCTAATATTCTAGGGCTCAGCGAAGGGGGCACTATTTGTATGTACTGCAGATCATGCGTGAAATTGGTTCGATCCGATCGTCGATCGACCGATCGGACCCGATCAATCCACGATCTACCTCATGCATTGATTGGCTATGAACGAAACGAGAATCGGAAACGGGAGTACCAGATTGACGAATGGCTATGGGAAGCAAAGGGGGAGTTCGCTCTTTCGTCAGTGGTCCAAGCTCTCGATCGCTAATTGCGCGAGTCCAGATGCTGGCTAGGCCTTAACTGTCCCCCGATGGAGACCTCGAGGCAACGAAGGCGCCGGATTGGCGCGGCCAGTGGTGAGCCGCGTGGAGTCGACGAAGAAAACGAGGGAAGGGGGAGTCACGGGAGCGGTTCGATTGTCTCGATCGAACGGCTCGGATCGCGCGATCAAGCTAACGGGGAACTGAGATGGCGTCAGGCGCGGGGAACGAAGGCGGACGACGCCGTTCGTAAATAATAATAATAAAATATTAATCTAAATAATTTAATTAATTAATTAATTAAATTCTGATTAAATCTAATTAATTAATTAGCGCCGAATTTTTTTTTCCAAATATTTGCCGCTAGCTAATTGAGGGGTGAGAAACGCAACAACGAGGTTGGATTTTCGATCCAACGGGTATTTTATCTTCCTATTTTTTTTGGTATTTAAATATTATTAAAATATTCGTCAAAATTTTGACGACTCCCGATTGACACGAAAACATCACCCCTAGCTAATTTGGGGGCAATGAGCGCAATGGCGAAGTCCGTTTTTCAATTTGAGATCATTTTTGACAGGTCAAATTTTAGGATTTCTAAATTTTCTAGAAATCAGGATTTAATTCATTTGACTCCTGATTTGGACTAGGTCTTTATGGATGGCTCATAATAACTTGATTAATACTTAGGATTTAAGATTAAGGCTGATATTAGTCCTAACTGACCATGGTAACAACTTGTGTTGTTACAGCAGCACATAAAATCATCCAAACACATAAATATACGTGGAAAACCCAAGAATGAGAAATACCACAGAGCCACACTAATAAGAAAATTCACTATAAAATAACTTAAAGCTTACAGAGTTACAAGAGCCATATCACCTCAGCACAAAAGATGTAGCTCTACTCTTAGAATGAAGAAAGGAAGAAGCATCAGCTTAGGGTCTTCTGCTTTCAAGCAGCCTTAGCCTCCAAATCTGATATGCCAACACTTAAGTTTTCTTCCAACACTTAGGCTTAAATAGTTAGCTCAATTTTGTACCATAAAATATCCAAAATACCCCTATATTTGCTTAAAACAAAACCTAGAATGAAGCTGAACTCCATCAGGCGCTACGACGCATCGTAGCGCCCAACTTTCAAATAATCATCCGCTGCGGCATGCTGCAGCGACAATTTCTGTTGTGGCACGCTGTAGCGCCTGCTTCCCGAATGCTGACCGCTGAGGCGCGCGACAGTACCTCAATTTTAAAAGAGAACTACCTGAACGCGCTGCGACGCGCCACAACATGCTGTGGCGCTTTTGCTGCTCATGGATACTAAAGGCTCTCCATACATAATAGCTACTAATGTGCATTTAAAAATATATGAAATGGAAATATGTATATGTCCAATAGAAATTATGCTAAGTAAAGTAAAGAAAAATAGTGAAGCATTTAAATTAAATTAAAGTAACATACACTATATTCTATAATAAAATGTAAGTAAGTAAAGCACAATATTGAAAATAGAAAGTGCAAAGCATAGTAAGTAAAAGAAGATCTTAGTCTCTTGATCTAAGATATACATAGCCTAAGACTATAGAAAGTAAACATAGCTTGAAAGCTATGATAAGATCTCATAATCAATAAGATTATAAAAGAACTCATATTTTATTAATTGAAGTTTATGGAAATACTCATTCTGTGGGCACATACAAAATGAAACTAGGAGTTAAGAACATTTGTCTGACTAGTAAAGAAATACAAAGTCTCAGAAAAATAAATACTCATATTCACCCTCTGAGAATGTGAGGTCATCTTATATCTGTTATTTAGCATGCCCTTAGCTATCTACCATAGTAAAACCCATTTAGTTTTATGAAAGTCTTATTTATGCACTATATCTTGTATGTATGTTCAAAGAAATATGCTCAAAACTAAGTAAGCGTTCAAAAAATTCAAATAATTGTAAAATATGTGATATTAAGTTGTCTAATTTTTAATGATCTACTTAATGATTGGAGCTAATTGAGCTCCTAATTAGCTTATAGATATTGATTTTTAAGTCAATTATAGGTAACAGTAAAAGTGAAAGAGTTTTGGAATTAGTAGGTTGATTTAGTTTATAAAATGATAAAATAATTTATAAGTATATTTATCTTAGTGAAAAGAGGTATACTTCTAGCATACAAATCCTCAACTTGTTAGAGGACTTAAAGTAAGATCTAAAAGTTATGAAATTAATAATAAGTTTCATTCTAATTGTAGTATACTAATTATAATAAGTTCTCTTTATGAACTAAGGCATGCAATTAGGATACAATTAACATGGGATAGGTTAACTACACCATAATAAGAAGTTTAAAGAATTCTTAATTCAATAATTAGTGAACTAAAAAGAGAACAAGAACTAATGGAAAAGTGTGATAAGTTCCATTCTAAATACTATGAACTAATCCTAATAAATTCATAACATTATAATTACATGAGTGTAAATGTTATCAATACTAATTAGAAATAATGTCTAGCTTTAAAGATCTCAAGCAAATCATGATTTCAAATCAATCATATAGCAATTCTATTAAGGATGAAGATTAAATCAATTAATTACTAAACATCCCAATCATCTAATTTATGAAATTCAAGTCTAAAACATACAATTGAAAGTGTGTGGGAAGTAAATAAAATGAGACATATTTGCTGTCCTAGAGTTTAGTAAGCCTGAAACATGCATTCTATAAAATTAGGAAAATGCTTAATTACTCTAATTAAGGAGCCAATTACCCAAATCATCCAAGTATTATCCAAATGGAATTATGAAAGTATATATGAAATTCTTATAGCATAAGGAGAAGAGTAACACTAAGTATGTCAAATTTAGACAACATTGGAAAATTATGATTTGGAGGACTCATATTTAGGGTTAAAAAGTCATTAACAAATTTAGGATTCAAAACATAAATCTGATTTCATATTATTGTCTTACACATTTTAATGATTGAAATGAACTATTGAATCATCAAAATTAGATAAGAATTGCTCAAGTTCAGATGTAAGCAATAATTGATTAAATAATTATTTTGTTGAATATTTGAAACAATGATTAATGAAATCATTTGTCTAATGTAATTCAACATCAAAATTCCTCACAATTTTCTGGATGAAATAATGTATATATTTGTATTATTTAGCTAAATATTTCTGAAATTATTCAATAAATGAGAATTGTATTAATTAAAGAATGTTATTTAATTAAGATTTTTACGTCTAAGTTAAATGCATTGAGCGGCGACTATGCCGACTGCCTTCATCAAATAAACGGGTTGCAACAGGAAAACTAGGCGGGCCTCATGCCATTTTAAATGGGCCAGACCAGGTGGGCTCGTACCTGATCCGCATTAACGGGCAAGGATTCGCCTGCTCATCATTTTATCGGGACTAGCTTGCGATCAAAGAACACTAAATTCGATTTAGGGTTCACAAATTTTAATGAGTAGAAAATCGTGCAGAGAAATTTTTATGCAAATAAAAGGTACTAGATAATAAATCTGTTTAACAATGGATGTATTGCATTATGAAACTTCCTAAAATCTCAAACTTAAGAAAATTTGAGGGTTTTGCAAGATCGAATGGATGGAGATTCATCAATGCAGAAATGAAATTAAAAGGAATTAAGGATTAAATTCAATTGACAATATTAGTGCTACATTTTGAAATTCCCTGAAATTGTAACCTCTAAGAGGAAAAAGTAATAAGCAGAATGTAAATAACTTAAACTGCATCAAAAATTGACAAGAAAAAAAAAATCAAAATATATAGGAAGCTTAAACGAACTTATCTTAATTAAAAGCAGAATATTCATAATAAGCATGAATGATTGAGTTGAAAATAAAGGAAGCCATTAGCGATATTCCTTGTTGACTGAATGAAACCCAAAATAGTTCGATCACATCCGTCTTGCAATCGATACAATCAATTCCTTTACAGATGTAAAATGATTATAACGAAGGTTTCATAAAATAATGGTGAACGCTAGAATGAATTAGGATGGCACGGGTGAAAATTGAAGGTGGTACCTTGAGGTTCATTTCCTTGTTCCTACCGATTGGAGAAAGGATTAGGTTTCACAAGGTTTTGCTACACAGTGATTCTCCCGCACTGTTAAGCTCTCGCAGTAGCTTTAGGTATGTGCAAAAATGGGGTAATGAGAAGAATAGAGGGTTTAATTGAGAATGGGGAGAGCCAGCTGTGCAATCGTACCCCCACTCCGCCTGCGCATCTGCCGAATTCATGTGTGGACAAGACAGGGATGGACAAGGCACTCGTCCTGGCCGTCGGATCATTCCCAAGATCCGACGGTCTGATCTAAATTTCAAGATCGTGTCGTTGCTTTAAATTAAATAATGATCGGACAGTTAATATTGATTGAGAACGTTGTTTCGCGTTTTGCGCTATACACGGAATCCTCGCGTTTTAGAAGATTCCGTTGAAACTTTAAGTTAATATATATATATATAAATTATTTTAAATGTTATATTAAATTATTTAATTATCCTTAATTTAATTCTATAAATTAAGTATTCAAATGGACTACAAAAAATTTCAAAATTTCACCCTTACCTAATTGAGGAGTGAGGAACTCAAAAATGCAATTAATCGGGGGTCAATTTAATTATCCTAATTTTCTGAGTATTTAACTAATATTAAAATAATCAAGAAAAATTCGATGACTTCCAAATACTTCCAAAATATCACTCATAGCTAATTTGGGAGTAATGAGTCCAATGGTGGACTCTATTTTTGATTCTTATGTTTAAATAAAATAGGCATTTTCAAAATTATCGAGAAAATCATGAAGTGCTGGAAATTTTTAAATGATTTTCAAATTACACAAAACTTAAGGTGGAAATTTGTAACACTATTATAAGAGCATTGAAAAAGAAATTAAATTGATTTAGCAACTAGTTAACGAGTAACAACACTAGGATTGTTACAAATATGGCTGACAATTCGACCTAAAACTAAAAAATCGCTCGAAAATCACTCTAATTTTGACTCGAAATGAACTCGACTCAAAAATTTCAAGTTGATTTTTGAGTTAAATTGGATGACTTAAACCCAAATCGAGTCGAGTTCAAGTTGGGCTCGACTCACCTCGAATCGGGTTCGAGTCGTCTCTCAATATGCAATTAATAATATGTATATATATATAAATAAATAAATCTTAAACTCAAAATTTATAGTCCTCACAACTCAGTCGGTGAGTCGTGGTTCGATTTTGTGCCTCTCACCAACGCGACGATGCCGGTTTAAAACCCATATATGCTAAAATTCAATATATATTTTTTAAAAGCCATTGCTGCTAGATTTAAAGAGGAATTGAATTTTATTAAACATCAAATTTGAACTTGTTAAATGTTTATTTAGGTTGTTACACTTTAGAGACATTTTGTAAGTTATCTTTCTGTTCAATATCAAATTGTAATTACTACTTTTGGAATTATTTATTGCCCAAATCCTAGCAAAAGCAGCAGCAACCCAAGTAACAACAAAGTTAGTAGTAACCCAAATTTTGAGTTATGAGTTTAAGCAAATGCAATTTATACTTGTGAATTGTGATCCTATTTTTAGAGTTAAAGTTGTGAACTTAAACTGTGAATTTTGATCCTATTTTCTCAATTGTTTCAAACACTAGTATATAATTTTTATGAAACTTAATTCAAACATGTAATTTTTATGAAACATTAATATTAGAGGTTCTATGAAATCTTAATATTGTAATTTTTACTTTTAAAATTTGAGACATATAGTAAGCTTATGATCACTAGAAATTAGAAATTATATGTTTATTTTGCAGTTTACTATTGATGTAATTGGTAAATTTTAAGTTATAGAATTTGAGACATGAAATAGTTATTAATTGTGTAGTATATATGCCTTAACTTTTGTTTAAACTTTAAATATTTCTACTTTTGAACTTGTAAGTATCTTTTTATTACTTTAAAATATTTAAGTTAATTAGAAGCAATAAATAATCATTGTGAATTTAAAAGTGATAAGTCAGAATCCGAACAAAATCTTGAGGGAGAGTTTGGAAGTGTTCAAGAAAGTATAGATCAATTGGTTATCTTGACACAAATAGGTGAAACGAATCATAGAATGTCTCAAGTTAGAATAATAAAAAAAAAGTACTATTTTGGGATCACTTTGATGCAGTTCAATCCAAACATAACAAAGGTCAAGTCGTTAAAAAATTATATTGTAGAAACTGCTGTAGGACATATATGCCCCAGAAAGTCAAGATCAACCTCAAACTATTTTAGACACGTTAAAGTTTCCCAGTATTAGTGCAATCAAATAAAAAGCAAGCGATTCTCAATATAGAAATATTAGATAATGAAAAAGATATTGATATAGAAGTGAAAAGTCTTTTAACAAAAATGATTATTATAACAAAGTTATATTTTAAATTTGTTGAGCAACCTATTTTAATTTATTTTTACATACTTTGAATACTAACTACAAAAAAATATTTAGAAATATTATACGTGCTAAGTTTTTGAAAGTATATGAAATTGAAAAAGAGAAGATGAACAAAGTCTTAAAATCTGTAAATTACATCTCATTGACATCTGATTATTGGGTTTCTAATCAATCAATTGGGTATATTTCATTGACTGCACACTATATAGATTCAAATGCGGTGTTGCAACATTCAATTATAAATTTTATTGACCTAGATTCTCCGCACACTGCACATGTTATTGCTAATGCCATTGGCGAGTACATAATACAATGGGGTATTCATAAAAAAAGTATGACAATTACATTAAACAATGCATGTGCCATTGACAATGCAACAAATATTCTATTAAAAAATTTTGAGAACACAAATAGGTTATTTTTTAAAGGAAAAATTTTTCATGTTCCGTGATGTGTACACATTTTAAGTTTGATAGTTCAAGATGGTCTCAAACACTACAAAGACATCATAAGTGTTGTTAGAGAGTCTATAATTTATATAAAAAAATCTCCAAGCTACTTAAAAATATTTGGTGAGATTGCAAGGTCAGTAAGTGTATCAACTAAAAGAGGATTGTCTAGTGATGTAAATTTAAGGTGGAATTATACATTTTATATACTAGATTATGACTTTCATTTCAAGATTATATTATATAATATTTTTATAAAAGATAAATGATTAATTTGGGCTTTAACTGACAATGATTGGGGAATATTTTATCAAATTAGATATATTCCTAAAGCTCTTGAGATTGCTTATATGATTTTTCGGTATCAAGTTACCCAACTTATAATCTTTGTCTTCTTGAAATGATTCAAATTAAATGTATTTTTAAGGGTGGGGCATGTGATAATGATGATTTAGTTAAATTGATGTGCATTTCTATGAAAGAAAAATTTGACATATATTAGGCTGATAGCAACTTGCTAGTGTGTATTGATATTGTGCTTGACTATAGGAAAAAGTTGGCATTCACTAAATTTGTATTTAGATCTCTCTATTTAGGATTAATCCTTGATGAGATAATTGATTGGGTCTTACAAAACATGAATAATTTATATAGCTATTATTATGTAGACACATCTAGAGTATATGCATATATTTCAAGCAGTGGTTTAATGCTATAAAGAAGCTTAAGTTTAAGATATTTTGAATGAGGAAACTTAGTTTTAAGATATTTTGGCTCATTCTTATAATCAACCTTTTCTGCTCATCAACTAAAATCTGAGATGGAGCTTTATCTTTATGATGATTGTATTAAGATTCCTCTTGAAAAAAAAAACTATATTTTGGAATGGTGAAAAGTGATTTCCTTAAAATGGTATACTTTAGTAAAGATTTCCAAAGATATTTTTACTATTCCTATAATAATTATTGCATCTGAATTTGCATTTAGTGTTAGTGGGTGTGCACTTGATGATTATAGATGCTCATTATCACCAAATATGGTTAATACACTCATTTGTACTGCAAATTGGCTACCTGGGTATCATATCAATCTTAAAAATTTTAATGAAGATGAAAGTATTTGATAAATTAGTATATTATAATTTAAAAATTATTATTAATTAATAACATTTGCTAATATAATTTAATCTCTTTCTTTTCTTTTTTTTTTGCTGCAAGATGAAAAGCTAATGTGCCCGATTATTAAACCATTAAGTTGAATCCAATTTTTTATGAAATATTACTATTTTATCTTTTTATTGTATGTTTTAATGCACTCTTTAATACTATTACTATTAATTGAATTCTTAGATCTTTAATAGATCTAATTAATGTTGTTGAAATACTTACATATCGTTGTTTGGATTATGGATTATGATTCTATATATGCTCATAAAAGTAAAACAGACTATGATGAAAAATAATCCTATCAAAATATGTAATGTATATTTTGACCAGATCATGGATACTCATGATTATTCTTTTCAAATTTTTATTTTCCTATTTTTTTATGCTAAAATGGCAACCTTTACTACTACTTAGGCTATTTTAGCAGCATGTGTTGCTGCTTAGAAGTCTCTGCTGGCTGCTTGGGGTGTTGCCTCTACTGTTGCTTGGGTTGTTGCATATGTTGATGCTTGGATTGCTATCTCTGTTGCTGCTTGGGCTAGTTCTTAAATTGTTCTTATGTGTATAAATGTTAATATTATTTTACAATTTAAACATTTTAATTATTGTTATTCTTAGGTTCTTAAAAATTAATTTTTTTCTTGCTATTGTGTGTTACTTATGTTGTTGATATTGCCTCTACTTGTGGCGGCCGCCCCTTAATCAAATAAGTGTTAAGAGGTGGTTGTCACTAGTACTACAGACATTACACTAATAACATATTCGTGATACTAATCAAGAGCTGAGCAATTCTTAATATAAACATACATATAGTATAGCAGTGCAAAATAGGTAGAAAGGAAGCATTCAGACACAGTCCACATTAATTCTTCATATCCAATACATTAAATGCAGAATAGTAAGAATAAGAAAATATAGTTATTACACTTTTAATAAATGCAGGTCAATAAGGTAGAAATATATCTCCTTCAAGGAGCTACACTTTACTTTAACCTGCTAGCAGCTAAATCCTTAAGCATTGGATTTAACCTATACTCATGATCTGCCATATGTACATATATGACAGGGCACAACAAAAAAAAAAGAAAATCTAGTTAAACTTTAATAAGTCTAAGTACAATTTAAGCTAAATGTTTTACATGTGTTATTAATGTCACCATTTTAACTTAAACATAACAAAAAGTAACTAAGCAGTAGGAGCAATAAGCGTAACAAGAAACAAGGATAGTTATAAATATAACTTTTATAACTAAATAATAAATGAGGCAAAAGCATACCTAAATAACTAAGCAAGGAATGGGCATATACATATAAATAGTGCAGTAATTAAGAGTACTGAAAGTAAAATCTAATCCTAAACATGCTGGTGATCAAATGAAATATGCAAATTACAATAATAAATCTCAGCAGTGATACATATAAATAGCAATAAAATCTAATATCCTACTGTATGTAAGATTTACAAAGAAATAGCTGACTGAATAAGCAATGCTAAAAGATAGCCAAATACTAAAACTGCACATCAAACTCTGTATACTGACTGCCATATCAGAAGACTTGGCCAAACTGGCCCACATATATATATACATCTCAATCTGTAAACATACCGAATATATTACATAACTGAAGAGGCAGACAATATTTATGCAATATATTTTAATTGTTTTACTTTTGTTTATATGGATAACTGTTAGAAATAACTGAGGAGTCAAGCACGTCTGCAAGACTATATGGGTCCCAAGCCTAACACACTCTCCTCAATGAGAATGTTAGGCATCCTGATCTCACCTTACCCCTGTCCATCGGGGCAAATGTGCACCATAATCATCACAAACTGGACCCAAAGACAACTGTTATCCTATTATTCTAAGTTTTCATTTTTATGCACAAAGTTCTCTTATATGAAATGTACAAGGAAGTAAGCTCAAATACACAAGGAATGCGTAGCACAAAATATCAAAATAAGTAAGGGACTCTACTAATATGGTGATATTATTTGTTTTCTAATTTATCCATTATGACTATTCTAAGTTATACAACTTAGAAGCACGGCCTTATGAGTTGAAAATAATCAGAACTGATCAGGTTCCAATTTAGTTCAATCAAAATTGACTATAAGTTAAATAATAAATGATCACGTCCTAATTGATAATTTGAGACGTTCTCAGCTAAGATCTGATCCAGATCTACTAAGCTAAGGATTATGAATTGAACACCACAACCTTGGGTTCAATCACATGATCCAAGGGTAAGCTTAAGATCTATGGTTCAATCTAGAAGTGAATTGATGATTAAGGCATATTCTATTAAGTAAAAATCAAGCTTAATAGAATGGATCTCTATCCTTAATAGAACTTCAATAAAGTTCTAAGTACGAAACGTACCTTACGTTCGCCCACAATATTTTGCAATCAACTGCTTAGAGACTCAAGTCCTATGAATCTTTCCTCTTAATGCTTGCTTAGCATAGCTTGTGCAACCAAAAGACCTCTAATTTATGAAGAATAAACTACTTACAAATTTGAATAATATATTATGATCAACAAAATAATTTGCAAGCATTAAGAATTATCTTAAAAGTAAATCATAGCATTACTTTTAAACCCAAAAAAAAATGTTCAAATGCTACCATAAGATTCTCATGCTTAGTTTTAATTGACCAAGTGTTCTCACATCATAGATAAGTATTTGCAAAGATAGTTGAGATCAAATAATAACATGAACATAGTATACTTTAACTATGAGTAAATGAATATATATTATGTTTAGGAGCTTCACATTAATACAAAATGGAGGAAATAAAAATGTAAGCAAATAAATTTCATCCATAGTGATTTTCTTTTGGAGAAGAGTATTGCACAAGTAACTTCAGAATTTGCAAAAATTGAAGACAACATTTCATGAGAGATCTATCAAACTAAATCCATATAATTGAGATCAACACGAGATGGGAGTACATCAAATCAATAGAATCTTGCAAATAACAATCAACATACAACCTTCCCTACTTGCTAACCCTAACACATTCATCTTCATCTATCTTAACTCTTTATAAATGATAATAAAATTAGCTTTATTAGAGAGTATGAGGAGTTACCCATCCAACAATTAACCTATTGTTGGCAAAAAAATGAAGAGGGCTGCTGTTTTTTTTTTTTTTTTTTCGGCCATCAATGGAGGAAGAGGTGGCTCGGCTAGAGGAGGGAGGAAGGGGAGAGCAGCTTGGTCGGCCAAGGGGAGGAAGGGCTGCTCGGTCTTGGGAGAAAGAAGGGCTGCTCGGTCTTGGGAGAAAGAAGGGCTGCTCGGTCTTGGGAGGAAGAAGAGCTGCTCGGCCAGCCATGGAGAAGAAGATGAGGTTCGGCCATGGAGGAAGAAGAGGGGCGTCGGCCATGGAGAGGGAGGAGGAGAGGCGAGTGGAGGCTCTCGGCTTGGAGGGAAGGAGAGGGCTGCCTCATGCGTCGGATGGAGGATGGAGGAGTCAGCTGAGGGAGAATAATTTTGGATGGCTGCTTAGGGTAGGGTTAGATACACTTAATAAGAAAATTTAAATCCTATCGCAGCCGTTAGATCAAAATCCAACGGCTGAAACTTCTCGAGCCTTGATCTAAGTCGATTAAACTTTAAAAATTACAAACTTGGTATCTAAATGACCGTCTCAACGAGACGAACGCGAGCGTCCAAAAATTATTGAACTTAAACAAGTATTTTATTTTATATTAATTTTTAAGAGAAAAATTTTAAAAATTCACTACGATTAATCCAGAGCTTGAAAAATTACGAAACTTAAAACATAGACTCCTCTTATAATGCTTAATTCAAATATACAAAAAATTCTGAAATCCGACTTTTATTTTATCTTTTATCGACTTCAAAAGTTTAAACTTCCTAAATTTATTTAGAACGATCCGGAATTTAGATTGCGCTCAAATTTTGGTAGAAGGATCCCCTTGATACGCTTCATTCGAGGATGTTTTTATTAAATTTTTATTTGACTAAAATTGAAATTCTAATGCCAACTTAATTCTCCTGAATTTGAGATTAATTACTCCAGTAACTACCTCGGGTTGTTACACTATTGCAGCTGGGAGTTGTTGCTTGTGCTGCTTCTTAGGCTATTGGCTGTTGTTGCATGTGCTGCACTACTGCCACTTGGACTATTATTGCTACGTGAGTTAGTTGCATAAATGCATGGTTCTTAAATTATTCTTATATGTGCTAGTATGTATAATTGTTATTTGTTTTTTTCCTTAGTTCTTGCAATTGTTTTTTTGTTATTGTGTCTTTCTTGTATTCTTGCTACTACAATGGCTGTTGCGTGGGTTGTTGGTTACTACTACCTCTATTGCTGCTAACAACTGCTGTTTGGGTTGTTGGATACTGCTCAACTGCTACCTATGCTGCTATTTGGGCTACTACTTGGGCTGTTAACTGCTGCTCAATTGTTGCTTGGGCTGCTGGCTACTACTCAGCTACCACCTTTGCTACTACTTGGGTTGTTGTTGGCTATTGCTCAACTTCTTCCTTGGTTACTGGCTGTTGCTGCCTCTACCTGCATAAATCCATTATTTTAAAATAAAAAATATATATACTATAGAGTGGATCACAATTTACAACTTCAACTCACAACTTTAACCTTAAAAATATGCTTACAATTTATTGTATATTTGAAAACCCTAAAATGCATATTCTACATTACTGCCAGTTTTATGTGTATAATTGTTATTATTTTTTTTGTAATTAAAACATTTTCATAATTGATTTTTCTTGTTTTTTGCAAATATAGTTTTTTTTATTATGTTTTTATTATGTCGTTGATGCTACCTTTGTTGTTACTTGGATGCTGATAGTTGTTGTCTCTGCTGCTACTTGGGTTTATGGCTAATACTACTTGGATGTTGCTTAGGTTACTGGTTGTTGCTGCTAATGCTGCTTCTTGGGTTGCTAACTGTTATAGTGTTGAATGGGATTATAAAACTCAAGTTTTTTTAATAGTTTGTTTGATTTGGACAATTATTTGAGATGACTAGATTGGTCTATAATAAATGATTATTATAATATTGAGTATTCAGCTAAACCTGCTAGGCTATTAATCTGGAATATTAATCTCATCATTACAATTATTATCAGCCTTGATCTATGGTGTTATTGCAATAGAAAAAATAATTGAATATTGTAGTAACACAACATGATTCATATATACAAAGCACAGTGTTAATTATATAAACTTTTTTAATGGATAGACATTCACCTTTATTGAGTTTGTTTGAAGATGCTTGTGTCAACATAGTAGCTTTTTCAGAAGACACTTGGTTCTTGTTTCACCAATTTAACTAAAATTGTATCATTATTCTACTTAGAACCGCTCTGTAGAAAATTATAGATCAAGATTGGATCTACATTCTATAAAAAAGCATGAAATGGGGCAAAGGTGACGTTGTTCAAAGTTGGCGCCATTGGTAAAAAGCCTACGGTGAAGAAAAGCATCGAGGAAGAGAACACAATAGTGCCCATCGAAGCTGGAATTACAGTGAGCCAAAGATTTAGCGATGAGGAGTGTTCACAACAACAAAGAAAGCATCGTCAATGTAGTGATTTGTGAAGCCTTTGGCCGTTGAAGCAAAATCTTTAGCAAACTCAAGTTTTTCCACCGATGGAGCATATAGTGAGGAGAGAGAGTATCAGTAGTGCTGTAACAGCACAATGTCGTCGGTTGTTGAAGTAATGCCATTGAATTGGAATTGCCAAGTCGTCGTCGGCGGCGGCGTGGAATTGTAACGAGTTGTAGATTTAAGGCACTGTCATGTTTTGCAAAATTAAATAGTGAATGCGTGACTAAAACCCAAAGGAAAATGTTTGGCCTTTGGCCCCATTGTTCTTGTCTTTTGGTGGATGCTATTTGTAAGTGAATATAATAACTTTTGATTATATTTATTTTGTCACATGTTTTCTTCAAGTTTAGTAACAATTTTAGAAAAATTACACTGTGAATTTATATTTATTATTATATGTTAATTTAATATTGAATTTTGTACACCGTCAAAATTAGTTAATATGGAAAGTGAACAGAATGTTACAGACATTGGGATAAGCTCTAATGCAAGGAGCAACATTGATCATAAGAAATTTTATTGTACTGAAGATGAGGAAGATGAGCTGACTGTCAGAATGATATTGGCGACATATGAAAAATTATTCTGATTTTATAAGAAATATGCTAGCAAACAGGGCTTTGGAATAGTGGTAATTAAATCTTGGTTTACTGATGGAATTGTAGATGAGTCGACCTTGGATACTGCAAAAGTGGTATGGTTCAACATCATGGCAAACGAGCCTTACTAAACCAACTGCTAAAACTGATTGTCCATGCAAAGCATAGCTAAGCGGTGGCAAAGAAAATATTTGAAACTATCAAATGTAATTATTGGACACAATCACCTGCCCAGTCTATTGAAGGCTAGATATTTCAAATGCAATAGAAGATTACCATTGCACATTAAACGTCGATTAGAATTGAATGATGAAGCAGGAATTCGTTTGCACGACTCGTACAGATCTTTTTCTATTGAAGGAGGGGGCACGACAACATTACATTTGGACAGAAGGATTATCGCAATTATGTTGAAAAGAAAAGGAGAGTCATTATAAATGATGGCGATATTGTAGTGCTTTCATAGTACTTTATACATATGCAGAGAAAAGATCTCAATTTTTTTCATTTGATAGATGTCAAAGAAAAATATCAAGTTAGAAATATTTTTTGGGCAGATTCACGATGCAGATCTGCATACAAGTTCTTTAGTGATATCGTTATATTTGATATGACTTATTTGACAAATAAGTACAATATGTCATTTTCACCATTTGTAGGTGTGAACCATCATGGGCAATCAATCTTATTTGGTTGTGGTTTGCTTAATAATGAGATGACTGAAAATTATTTGTGGCTATACGAAACTTGGCTTGCTTGCATGAGGAAAAGCACATCGAAACGAAAAGGTATATTATGTCGGCATGCTTTAGTAGTTCTAAAATTGAATCAAGTATTTGATATTCCTCCAAAATATTTATTGGATTGATGACGAAAGGACTTCAAACGGCTTTGTAGTAGTCATAATCACCATGAATCTACTGCAGTCATAACCGAGATGGATAGATTTGATGCGTTTAACAGCCTAGCACATGAAGTTGCTGAAGTTGTTGTGGGTTCAAAAAAGAAATATGAGTATGCAATGATTGAGCTACAGATATTAAAAGACAATTTGTTGTCGAACATTGTGGCTGATGTGGTGCAAGAGAAGCTGCAAGATCCTTGCACATCAAAACGAAAAGGCTGACCCCCTGAAAAGTGAAAACAATCTCATAGTGAAAAAATATCAAAAAACAAAAGAAAAAAGGTACATATGTTTAATATACTTTTCATTAATAATTTAATATATGATATTCCTAACTTTAACTTTTATAGTTGCAGGTTTCTGAAGGTGCTAACAAATCACAATCAAGCAGAACATGTATGGTAGTTGAACAAATTAGCACTCCTCAGGTCTACAACCAATCACATGCATCTAATGTATGATTTAAACATAAGCAATTGGTATATGTAGCTTTTCATTTTTTTAGCTTAAATATTATATGTTAATAATTTGTATATTATATCAAATGCAGACCAACTTTCCATTCTTGCATACGGGATTGAGTGTATGGCATGAGCATGGACCACCATTCCAGTACATGAATAACAAATTATTTGCTTCTCCTAGTTACACCCAGATGATGCAAATGGTCTTACACAACACATCAGAAGGCAAATGCTTTGATAATAGCAGAACACATACTATTGGGAAGGGAAAGGAAGTGTTGGATTAGAGTTTTGTATTTAGTTCTTGAGTGTTTAATCAATGTTTAATCAATATATGATATGCTTCCAAACTTTGATATTAGATTATTCTTTAATGATTTTAAAGATTCAAACGAATGCTTGTCCTTTATGTTATTTGTGGAGTTGTCTTATAATATTGCATTTTCTTACAAGAGATTTAGTATTCAATGTTCATCGTTGTGTTCTCTTTTATGGTTTTATTTATTCAAAAAGATGATGAAAAAAATCATTATAGCTTTGTTCGGTTTCTGACTATATATAAGATTTAATGATACCATGGATTCAATGTTAAGGAATTGTTGATGTTAATTCAGCAATTTGCAAATTTTTTTGTGTATGTTGATGTTAATTCAGCAGCTACTTCTCAATAATCATCTTTGGAAAGGAAATCTAAATAATGGTTTGATTTAATTTAAAAAACAAATAATGCTCAACCAAATTTGCTTCATTTGTTTGTTCTTGATTGAGTTTAATTCCAGCCTTTGTAGATCATTTCATGTTCGCCTGCCTTGAAATCAACTGGCTAACCTAGCCAGCCCTCACCGATCATTTTCGTCCACTACCTGGCCTTTGTTGGCCCTTGCAAATCACTTGGCGGTCCTCATCAACCCTCCGAAACATTTTATCATAACTCAAGCTTTGTAAAATAATTATCTAAAATTGAATTACATTATAAGATAATTGCCCAAGTAAAATCCAATTTCAGCAAACCAAGCGGCCTTTAAAAAAAATATTGCTTTGCATTGTGCAGTGAACAACAATTGAGGATTTCAAATCTAAGAAAAACTGAACGGATATGAAGATACAAAGGAAAAAAAATGAGCTTAAAACTTACCGTTATTTGGGGGCTGAAATGAACTTATCATTAAAAGGAGAACGCCTAGAATTATCATAAAACTAGAATATGGTCTCAGCCATTATCTGCACCACCTCCAGTCCCTTGGGAAGATGATAATAGCTCCCAACACAATCTTTTCCCTGCAGTAAAAAAAAAGGCACAATTCAATTTCTATCACAACTGCAGCACTTGCCCAAAGCCCTAAATATTGATGCTTCAAGGCATTGGATTTGGAGGCTTGATGAATTGGAGAAGCAGGATGTGTTAAAACTTTGTCAACTTTGTAAGCAGAAATACAAGCAATAATTTGGTCGGATGGTTTGTTTGGTGCTTGTTGTGATCAATCTTTGTCGGATGATTTATTTCCATTTGGTTAGAGCAAAAAAAGTGGCTATCTTTTCTGGTTTTTGCACCTACTATCCAGAAGAATGAAGCTGCGGAATTAGAAGCTAGATACTGCCAGAAACTATCACTATTGCAGATTTAAAAGCGCGAGTTTTTCGTTCTGCTGCAAACCTCAACTCTCAAGTACACCTGATCATCTACACCATTATTCTTTATACAGATACACATCAGACCATAGCTGGCAATGCTAAACGGTAAGCTCCAATTGTGGCCATCAAGACCCAGCTGAAATTCCCAAATGAATGATTCGTATGTCAGTAACAGTATAATATCAAAACTGTGGCTTTCAAACGGAAGATGGGGCAGCTCAATGACAGAAGCGCATTCCATAACTTCTGCCCCCAACCCGTTCTGCTACATCAAAACACAGCATCAGGCAGAATTATAAAGGAACATTCACTGCTTTCAACAAATGTAAAAATGTTGTTTTTAGATAAACTGCTTCACTGCCACAAGATGATATTTTCATTTATAGTTTGCTTATACAATTACTAAAACCTGACAAGATTGTGTTACATCTGAAAATGTGGTAAGAAAAGATAAAACTGAATTGAGCACTCACCAAGCAAGTTTATGGCTGAGCAAAGAGTTCCACCAGTGGCAATCAAATCATCAACCACTAAGACACGTTCTCCAGGTTGGACAGCCTCGGTATGCATCTCAAGACAATCAGTCCCATACTCAAGAACGTATTTTTCTGAGAACCAACACCGCCAAAATGTTCAATAGGATTCACTAAGAGTAGATCATTTTCAATCTTCATGACAAAGCGATCACTCTCAATCCTAGATGATTATGTTGCACCACTTCACAAATTTGATCATAAGTATCAACACGACATCACAATGATTCATTTTCCAGGCGTAAAATTGATGTACCTACCTTTGAAGTTTCTAGACGACGTGGATGACTATCAACATATCATTTTGCTATGATGAAAGAGAGTTAGCCTTAGTTATATTTACTTGCCCTATGATGGGGGATGTACTAAGAACTAGGCATTGTTCACATCTTCACAATATAAGGCTTTATGGACAAATACTGGCATCATATAAATGCTGAGATTGACTAAGAGAAAAAAAGCAGTGTAAAAAAAAACAATCACAAACTATAGATAAGAAGTCTGGCAGTTCAAATGATATATGTTTAATTCAAATATCTAAAGAAAAATTTCAACATAAATTTCTGCAATTACTAATGTATTATCTTATTTATTTTATAAGCTGGTAATTGAGGCCATTAAATTTTTTCATTGAATCACACCATATACGTGATGCTTGGTTGCTTTTAATAATTGAAGAAGTAGGAAGTCGAACCCTGAACCTTTCGCTTGCAAAGCGAGCGCTTTACCATTTAAGATACATCTTCAAATAAAAAACTTTTATCACATTCAAAAATTCATACACAAAACTTAGTAAAATAAAACAATGATGGTGGCAACAAATTTAGCAACACCACATGTAGAGAAATTTCACACAAAAGTTGCAACATTTGTAAGACATTTTGTATAGCAGATATGAATGCAGAAACACAACAACAACAATCAAAAGCTACTGCCAGAATCTATGCTGAATAATCATTCTAGGCAACGTACAGCACTGACAATTTTATTGACAAACATGCCAGATATTCTAATTTGTTGCCAACTCTTCAAGTTTGCTCGAATCTTCATGAAAGAAGCTAATACTTTAAGTGTTTGATGGCATATCTTTGTTAATCATCATAGTCCATTATCTTATGATTAGTCGCGGAAAGAAATTATAAAGCAAAGGAATGGAACTGGCATTATGTAACTCAGGAAAGAATGGGATAATAAATAAGGTGGCCGAAATGCTCAATTTTGGTCGGCATTTGAATAAAAAAAAGAGAATAAATGCTAGAGAATAGAGTTGGCCTCATAATCTCCGAACTGCACAAATACAGACAAATTCAGCTCAGCTCCTTACATGGCTTTCACTTCAAGTTCAAGCCAAGTACTACAGCAAAGGAGAAATTCTAAACAGCACACATTTTTCTTTCCAAATCAAATAGTATTTCCCAGATCCTTCCTTAGTTGACATGAGATAACACTCAGTTACCTCATCTATCTTTAATGACCTCACGGCCTTAAATTGAAACTAGATTAGCAAACTAAATATAAACATTCATCATTGTAAGCTTAATCTTCTAATATTAAAAATTGCATCCAAAGAATCTCATTCTTACAATGATCTAATTACACGATGAGTTAGATTCCAAAGAATATGTATTGGCTCGCTATTTGATACATAGAAATTCCTAGCAAAATACTTCCCACCGGTGAAAATAGCCCGGCTAAGAATTGAAATAACCAATTTTCACCAATTCAAGGGTGAAACTTTGTACGACAATTGGGAAATATTTAAAGAATGCCTGAGGCGCTACCTGTATCATGGGTTTCCCTCAGTGGATGCAGGCTCAAACTTTCTATAATGAATTGAACGCACCCACGAGGACCCTAATCGACACCGCCGCCGGAGGGTCTCTAAGTAGTAAGACCCAAGAACCTTACGAATTGCTAGAAGAGATGGAAAATAATGCCTATCAATGACCTATTGAGAGGCTTAACTCAACAAAAAATTAATGCAATATATTATATGATTCACAAAAAATTGTTGAACTTCAAAACAAAATCTTCCAACTAAATAGAATGGTAGAAAGCATGCAAGCCAATTCAATCCAAGTAGAGGAGTATGAAATGGGAAGTGTAAATACAATCGATAACTATAAAAATAATCTAAATGGGAATAAGGGGAGATTATAGCACTCCTTTAAGGAATTCAAGACCTCCACAACTGAATTCATGAATAGAACCGATGCAACCTTAATAGACACAAAAATACCCTTTTGAGATAAGAAGAAATGGTAAAAAGAATCGAACAATAACTAAAATATATTATGAACTAACTAAAGAAACCCATTTTAGTGGGAACCATAAGAGAATGTAAGCCTGAATTAGAAAATTTTTTAACTCTGAGAAGTGGAAGGATTACTGAACCTATATTTACTAAGAAAACTAAGACTACACCACACATAGTAAGGGAAGAACAAAAAGGGGAACAAACAAAAACATTGATAAGGATAGGGAAATAGAAGCATCAGAGCAAACACCCCAATTTGATCAGCCCCAAATTAATCCACACATACCTTATCCTCAACGAATAACAAGAGAAAAACTAGATGTCTAATTCCATAAATTTTTAGAGACCTTTAAAACCCTTCACATAAACATCCCCTTTGCTGAGGCATTAGAGCACATGCCTAGTTATGCTAAGTTTATGAAGGATATTTTATCCAAGAAAAGGTGGGTAGATGAAAAGAAAACTACTGCTTTAACTGAGGAGTGTAGTGCAATTCTACAACAAAAAATACCCCTAAAAAGAAAAGACCCTAGAAGCTTCACAATCCTCTGCATCATAGAAAACTAGTCCTTCAAAAAGGCTCTTTGTGATCTAGGGGCCTCCATAAATTTAATGCCTTATTACATCTTTAAAAAATTGAGGATAGATAAACTGAAACCCATATCTGTCCTCCTATAACTAGCCGACCGATCAGCTAAAACTTGAATGGGAATTCTTGAAAATATTTTAGTTAAGGTTGATAAATTCGTCTTCCTTGCCAACTTCATTATCTTAGACATGGAAGATGAACATCAAGAAATACCCATAATTCTTGGTAGACCTTTTCTAGCAACCGGAAGAACAATGATTGATGTGGATAAATGAGAGTTGAGTTTACGCTGTGAAGGAGAGGAGGTAAGATTTAACATAAATAATACTTTAAAACACCCAGGAAAGCCTAATGAGGAAGGTTGGAGAGTGGATTTAATTGAAGAATTGATGATGTCAAGAGAAGTGAAAGATTTAGAGTTTGACATAGATGAAGAGTTTTAGGATCTTGAGGGAGAAATTGAGGTTGAAGAATTGGTTCAAGAAAAGAAGAAAATATAGCAATCAATTGATCAATCGCCTGAATTGGAATTAAAACTCTTACCAACCCATCTGAAATATGCAAATTTGGGGGAAGAAACCTCATTGCCTGTAATAATCTCAGCTTTGCTCAACTAAAAACAAGAAAGTTAATTATGCAATATTTTGAAAAATCACAAAAAGGTAATTGGTTGGAGCATAGTTGATTTAAAGGAAATCAGCCCAACCCTATGCATGCATAGAATCTTATTAAAAGATAATTCGAACCTTCAATTGAACCCTAATGGCATTTAAACTCAAACACAGAAGAGGTAGTCCATAGGAAAATCATTAAATTGCTTGATATGGGAATTATATTCCCTATTTCGGATAGTCCTTGGGTAATCCCTACGCATGTGGTACCAAAGAAGAGTGGGATGCCTGTGGTGTTAAACAATAACAATGAATTAATCCCAACCAGAAAGGTAACCAGGTGGAGAGTGTGTATAGAATATATGAGATTAAATAAGGCCACTAGGAAGGAACACTACCCTCTTCCATTCATAGATCAAATGCATAATAGGTTGGCTGGAAACCCATTTTTCTATTTTCTGAATGGATATTTTGGGTATAACCAAATTTTTATAGCCCAGGAAGATCAAGAGAAGACAACTTTTACCTGCCCTTATGGCACTTTTGCCTTAGAAGAATACCCTTTAGACTATGTAATGCTCCTACCATGTTTCAACATTGTATGATGGCAATTTTCTGTGACATGATAAGAGATTTTTTGGAAATATTCATGGATGTTTTTTCTGTAGTTGGGAGATCCTTCAACTATTGCTTAGCGAATTTGAGCAAGGTTTTAAGAAAATATGAAAACACAAATCTTATTTTAAATTGGGAGAAACATCATTTCATGGTAGAAGAAGGAATCGTCCTTGGGCACCTAATTTCTAAAAAGAAAATTGAGGTCGATAAAGTTAAAATTGAAGTAATTAAATGACTCCCTCTTCCCATTAATGTAAAAGGAACAGGAAGTTTTTTGGGATATGCTGGATTTTATAGAAAATTCATTAAAGATTTTTCCAAAATAAGTTCACCCCTTTGCAAGCTACTAGGAAAAGATATGAATATCAAATTTGATGATGATTGCTTAAGATATTTCAACAATATTAAGATTGCTTTGATTTTTGCTCCAAATTGGGATCTCCCATTTGAGGTTATGTATGACACAAGCAACTCTTTTGTGGGGGCAGTACTAGGGCAATGGAAGGAAAGAACCTTCCATTCAATTTATTATACGAGCAAGCTCTCGGAAGATTCTCAAAGGAATTACGCCACAACGGAAAATGAATTATGGGCAATTGTTTTTGCATTTGATAAATTCCGGTCATACTTAATCGGTTCAAAGACCATTGTCTACACTGATCATGCGACTATAAAATATTTCCTTCAAAAGAAGGAAGCAAATTCATGCCTCAAACGTTGGGAGTTACTTCTCCAAGAGTTTGATCTTGAGATCCGGAACAAAAAGGGTAGCGACAATGTGGTGGTCAACCATTTATCACGGTTGACTCATCTTACTCATGACGATATTGATGATATTAGTGAGACCTTCCCGAATGAAAAACTTTACACTATTTCCACTACAAATCCTCTGTGGTTTGCGGACTTCGCAAACTATCTTGCGCGAGGGGTCATACCAAAAGATCTCAATTTTTAACAAAGAAAAAAAAATTTCTCTGACATAAAAAGCTATTTCTGGTAAGACCTTTTTCTTTATAAATGTTGTGCTGATCAACTACTAAGAAAATGTGTTTCCTGAAATTGATGTCAACAACATCCTTTATCATTTCCACACTTCTCTTTATTGAGGACATCATGAGATTGATAGAACTACTGTTAAGGTACTTCATTCTAGTTTTTTTTGGCCAAATTTATTTTAAAATGTTGCTGATTACGTTAAGAGCCTAAAATTCGGGAAGATAATGTTGCTGGCTTTTAAATCGCATGAAATTTGAGATAGGGGCTCTTAATACTATTTTAAGA
Source organism: Gastrodia elata (assembly GCA_016760335.1). Taxonomy (NCBI): domain Eukaryota; kingdom Viridiplantae; phylum Streptophyta; class Magnoliopsida; order Asparagales; family Orchidaceae; genus Gastrodia; species Gastrodia elata. The sequence continues at coordinate 23,673,819 of CM028678.1, forward strand.
GTAATGAAGAAGGATTATAGTCAATTTTATTACTAATTGATGGATAACAATATTAGGGTTGTTACACTTGGCTAAAAAGAAAAAAAGAAAAAAAAAGATATTATATTAGATAATAAGTCTAACACATACTTATGCTATAACATTATTTTCTTACAATTTAAAGAATCTTTACTTAACATTAAATAAAATAGAAACCTACTACAAAAAATTAAAATAAGTTGAAGCTGAAAATAAATATTGAAAGCTAAAACTAAAGTAAGATAATAACTAAATGAAGGTGCTGAAACAAATAACTATAAAGACTGAAAATTGAATAAAACACTGAGATAGAGCCATGCTATATGTTACTATAAATGCATCTAAATATGCCACTGAAATGTTATGAATATGCAATTTGATGTCACATTGCATCCAACGGAAATCTTAATATCCCAATGCCTATTGCATTCAGTAGTTTCTACTCAATCTTGATGCATGCTATATCTCGTAGTTCACAAATGATTATTGATGCTTATACTTATGCTTATGCAATTAATACAATAAAAAAAAAGCTTTCAAAACAATCTGATTTCCTTTAAATCATCGAAAAATCGAGAAAAAAAAAAGTAGACAAAAGAAACCATCTCTTATTATTATGTAACTATTAACCTTGATTATCTTAATAAGCACATTTACTTGTGTGGGGCCCTGTATTCTCCGTGGTCATGCTAATACTGAGATTAACATAATTATGGTGAATATGATCTCCAACTGTGGAAAATCTTCCAACTATAGTCGAGTCAGGTATAAACCCAACCCGCCTCAGTTAGAAGACTTGTCACCTGAAACTGAAGATCATGCATTAAAATATCAAAGTAGTAAAAGTAGAAAAAAATACAACATCCACATCACAACATAAGAGAAAAGTAAAATATTAACTTAGCTCAATATAATAGTGCAGAAAGTAAATACATTCAGAATATGAATTTATTACAAATTAAATTTAAAAGAAAAAGAACCCTCGTCCTCACAACTGAAAATAAAGCTAACTAGTTATGCTAAAAGTAGGAATGTCTTATTCCTTACCAAGCTCCTCTCCAGCATGAACCTCAATGAACAGCTCCAAATTTAACATTGCTGGTATCACAATGTTAGGGCCCCAGCCTAGAAAAGAAAAACTTACAGTTAGATAAATTATCTACGCACATTTTAGGCTAATTTAAATGAAATGAATATTTTAAGATATCACATCTTATACTAAGCATGCAAGTAAGTAAAGAGCAACAAGCCACAAGAATAGGATAGCTATAAATTAACATTTATAACTAATTAAAGTGAAGTATGTAAATTAATATATCTCAACCAAAAGCTGTAGCAAGGTTAGGCAGTAAATATATAAATAACTGAAAGGCACTTAAAGTAAATTCATCATAATATGCTTATGATCATATGAATACATGCTAATTTACATAAAGAATATGAATTGAAGTATAAGAAAATTGAAAATAAGACTAGCATCCTAATATGCAAGTACTGAATAAAATACTGAACTAAAAATACTGAACTAAAATGAACAACACAAGTGTATAGAAAATAGTAAATATGCAAGTAAAATAAGTGGCTAAATAAGTCACTGAACTAGAATTGAACTGAAAGTAAAAGCATGCATAAAGTAGTACTACTATAACAAAAAAGGGCCAAAACAGGGCCACTGTTCAGAATGTTTAATATGTATCCCCTAGCCAAGCACAGAGCTAGGTTTGAGTTAAACTTATAGACTTAGACATGTATCCCTCTAGCAAGCACAGAGCTAGGTCTGAGTCTAATCAATAAACATAGAATTGAACTGAAGAGGCATACTAAGTTAGAACACACTCTATTGTACTGAATAAACTAACTGAACTGAATGAACTAAATGAACTGAATGAAGCTAAATCATGTTTATGCAAATTCAAATCTAACATAGGATACTCATTAAATACCTTATGTCCAACTAATATGTCCAAGAAAAAATGCTCAAATACAATGTATGTAAAGTAGTAATAATCAAGTAAGTAAGAGACTCAACTAAACATATATGATATCTGTTGTTGTCTAAATTTAATTTATTTTATCTATTCTGAGCTAGTACAAGCTTAGGATCTTCAATATCCATCTATCTAGTATAACTCAGATTTATGACCTTAAAGTTAACATTAGAACTTAATAGTTCTAATTTATAATCAGAAGTGATGATTATAAGGGTTTAGTAATTAAATCAATAACTTAATTAATGTATTTTAATAACTCAAACCTACTTGATTATGCCAATCAAGATTAAGGATTCTGGGCTTAAACTCTAATTTGAGGTTCAATTCTGAATCCAAGGTACTAACCATCTAAGTATCTAAGGATTCACACACACTCTTATTCCAAAGATAGAGAATCTTAGAAGTTAAAAGATTAAAAAACTATGATTTTAAAGAAAGGTTAAGTCTATGATTATAAGACAAAATAATCAAATAAGAACTTAAGAATCTATGATCTAAGTTCAATCTATAGAATAATCACATTATTTTATAAGTTGAACCAACCTAAACCCATAAGAAAGATTAAAAGGATTCAATCAAAATTAGCTAGGGGTGAATTATTAAAATTTTTCTGAGACTAAATTATTAGTCCAACTTTAAATATGGAAATTATGATTTAATAAATTTAAATTATCATTTATTCAGATCGGGGGGCCCAGATTTGCAAAAAAAAAAAAAAAAAAGAATTCACGCCATTTCCTTCGGGCCGCTTTCCATTTTGGGCTGCCTTTGTGCTGAAATGGGCTGGGCCCATTAGTTATCGTGTTGGACCGGGAGTCGTTCGATTGATCGCCCCGATCGAACGGTCGTGACTTCATCTTCCCGTGCACTCGGCCGAGTGCACTGCGCGTGTCAAGAGCTTCGGTGCGTGGCAATCGCGGACATCGCCAGGTGGCCTTAGCCTCCACCGCTAGAATTCATTACTCCATATCTTCCTTGCCCTCAGTATCACCTCTAAAATTGAGGGTTTGGCTCCAGAGAATTGGGGGACACTGTCCTAACCTAGCAACCATAACTCAAGCTGAATCCATCAAGCTCCTCACCCCATTACTTACCTATCCCATAGTTTCCCTTATTTCAGCATCTAAGACCTCTGTGCAAAGGATTGATCGCCTCAGTGTTTCGAAGCTCCTCATCTGTCGAACACCATCGTAAGCTCTCAATCAAGGTACCGTTCTTACCCAAATTCGATATTTCGATTTCAGTTTCGCATTGATTCAATACATGAGAGTATTATATTGTGCAAATTGTGATATTTGTAGAGATGATCGAATTCAATGGAAGTTGATTTTCTGCTGGTTCATAGCTAATTTGTGTGCTACCCTAACTATAGAAACCTAGGACTGAATTCATGTCAACTGGAAGGAGAAAGTGCAAATCTAGTGCTTAGCTCGATGTTGTGGCTGATCTGGATCCTCTGCTATTGTAAGGTTATCCGGCGAAGAGATCAAGCGCCATCCCAGCTTTCATTTTTTTTCCCATCGTCGGCTGACCTCCCGCATATTGAAGACGAAGCTTATTTGGGTCTTAGTCCAGGCCGTTTCTTCCCGTCAATGTCATGGGCCGGCTCAAATAAGCGCCTTCTTGGGCCACCCACATATATCCAGCCCACCGCCATTTCTTTTTAGATTTAGATTTTTATTTATTTTAATAAATTATATTAAGTTAGATTAATTAGTTAATTGCAGAATGTAAATTAATAATAAGTCTTAATCTAACAAACCAATCTTATCAAATGTATATACCATTTTCTTCAAAAATTTACAAGGAATATTTTGGGAATGTTAATTCTGCTGTTTAGAGAATATTTTGGCTAATCACTCTTAAGACTCCTTAATTACCTCCTTAAACCTTAGAAACTTTAATTGACCATAAATTAGCCAATTTAGCTCCAAATTAAGTGATCTAAATATTAATTTAGATCAGAAAAACTTAATTTTCAGTAATATACAAAAATATTTAGAATCCAATTGTTAGATTTGCTAATCACCTCTAATTACCTTAAAATTTGATTAGTGAATATTAGTAAAATTAATAATCCAAATTGGACAAACTAAGTTTCAGAGAACTCCTAGAACCTATTAAAACCTAACTGTAGGGTTGGATTAGTGATTGGGTGATTAATTTTACTAATCACCCTAAACCCTAATTAAGCCATAACTTGCCAAATTGAGTCCAAATTGAACCTACCACTAGTCATTAGAATCAGTGGATCAATTGTGATATACAGCCACTGAAATTATTCAATTTGGACACCAAATGATAAAGTTAGGTTTTTGACCCTTAATTAAAAATCCTTAATTACCCTTTAAACCCTAAAACTTGTTTTGGCTATAACTTAGCCAATACACATCAGAATTCAACAAATTTAGGTTCTATGAAAAATTTAGAGCATAACCTTTAATAAACTGACAGAAAAATTATATGTCATTAAGGTAAAACTACTAAAATGCCCTTATAGGTCAAATTCCTTAATTTGACTCTATAAGACTTAATACTTAACCAAATTTAATGAAATTACTGTCTAAACTCATAATAGATAGTAAGTAATCATTCCATATTATTAAAAATTTAGAATTTAGTGCTAATTTATAAAGATGAATTTTAGACCTTTAAGGACGGGCAAAACGGTCTTTTTGCCCAAAATTAGGGTTTATTGAAATTAAGACTTAAATTCATCTCTAAATCATATCAAGTAGTAATTAAAGTGAATTAAACTATAATTTAAATAATTTTAAGCCTTAAATTAGATATTAGAAGGAAAACCCTAAATTTATCCTTAAGAGAAAATCTTAAGTAAAGGTGAATTCTTCTCCATTCCTTTGAACTTCTTAGATCATCCTTTAGGTCTTATAACCTTAGTTAGGATGTGTGTCTGAGTGATACTCTTAGTATCTAAGAGCCTTAATTCCTAAGATTATGATTAGATCTTAGGTTAGAATTCATCTAATGGTAAAATGGGTTACTTATTAAGGTGAAACCTTGATTTTTCTAGTTTATTAGATTTTCATAGTTTATTAATTGATTATTTGATCTTTTAACATTAGAATTAGGTTTAAAAACCTATCTTATTGAATTTGACTTAATTCAATAGGATTTGCCTTAACATTTAATCAGTGAGATGGGATTAAACCTTAGCCCATTAGTATGGCCTTATGATTAAGAATTAAACTTCATTCTTTAAAATTTGATTCTTAATCATTTAAATCTTGATTTGGCTAATCAAGATTAGCTTGGGATTTATAAAATAACAAATTAGGATGATTGATTTACTTAATTAACTTTATAGGCAATATTTGATTCATTTATAATTAGGACGTAGCTAATCCTAATTATGTTCAACTAGTAAGTTCGTGATTCTAAGTTACAAATAGTGTAGGAATTGTTGATTCTGAATCTTATGTAACTTAGAGTAGTTAGAACGTCTAAATTAGAAAACAAATGATATCACAAAGTTTGTGTAGTGCTATTTATTTGAATTTGAAATGCAATGCTTTTCCTTACTTTTGAACCTTTTTACACCCTTAAACATACATGAATACTTGGAACATACTTTATATTATACTTTGAATTTCATTCACATTTCATATGCATAATTTAAAAGAAGAAACATTAATAAACAACCTTATACTTGTGGTTTATGTTTTACTTAGCTTGCCACTTAGTATGACTTACTTTAGGACTACTTTTTCCTAGGGAATTTCCCCTATGGTACTTTACTTTGGCATTGGGATGTTTCTCCTATTTGCCCTTTAGATACTTTGTGGATTTACTTTAGGATCTGGGATGTTTCTCCTAGATGCCTCTTTTGGTGGAACTTTACTTTAATCTGGGACATTTCTCCTAGATTACCAGATGGACTTTACTTTTTGGCAGACTAAGTAAGAGTATCTCACAAGTACAGTAAATTAATCAACATTACTTACATTTACTTTTCGGACCTTTTTCAGTTACTTTACATACTTTTCTTACATTTCAAACTTACTTTACCTTACTGTTTCAGTACACTTTTTATTTCTTTCATATTTTTCATTTTCTGCAATTCCTTTACATTTCAGAACTTTTTGTATGTCAGTCGTTTTACCTACTTGAGAGCATGTTAGGATGCTAGACTTTATATTTTCAGTACAGTACTTTTACTTATACTATACTGGCATGTTAGTTTGATCATATTCTTTAGGAATTTTCTTTGTACTTAGTAGAATTACCTTGTACTTTACTTACCTTGTTTTGCAGCCTGAGTTGAGGTATATTACTACCTCAATACTTGTTCTTCTTTTCTTTGTGCTTTACTGTTATATTATGCTTAATCTTAGTTGTGATGTCATTAAAATACATTAAAATTCATTACCTTAAAATGTACTTAGACATTTTGTCTAATAAGATTTTTATTTTGTTGGTTGGGTCCCTACCATTTTGAAACTGATAATGATAGATTCTGAGCTTTTTGAGGAGATTGAACTTGTTGAGGAGCAGATCCAGGAGGAGGTTCAGACTACTGAGGGACATTAGTCTCACTAGTTGCTTTACTTTTACTTTGTGAGGATGAGTGACTCTTTTCATTTCAGTCTTTTTTAAACTTTAAACGTTTGTAATAATTCAGATCTGTTTATACTTTACTTTCCTGTATTGTATATATTCTGAGCTGGATGTCTTTATTTTACTGTATGGATGTTACTTCAGTTGTTACTTTTCTTCCGCACTATGATACTCATTAAGTGATTGTTAATCTTTACTTTATTTAGAAAAGCACCTCCTTTCCGATTGGATTGAAATCTTAAATTTCAACCTAATGTTAAGTATGAGATGTGCTTAGTGACGACCACTCCTTAAGCCTTGTGATTAGAAGGGGCGGCCGCCACAATAATCCTCCATGAACTGAACCCAAATGCAAATGTTTTCCTAATATTCTAAGTTTTTATTCTCATACAATAATGTTTTTCTTATATGACATGTCCAAGGAAAAATATGCACAAAGTTCAAGGAATGCGTAGCACAAAATCAAGTATTAAGCAAGGGACTTTACTAAACATGGTGATATCATTTATTTTCTAATTAAACCATTCTAACTACTCCAAGTTACACAAGTTCAGGATCTATAATTCCTACTATCGAGTGTAACTTAGAAGCACAACCTTATAAGTTAAAAAGCTATAGAACTGATCAGGTTCTAATCTAATTCAATCAATTATGACTATAGGTTAAGAAATAAATCACAACATCCTAATTAGATGAATTTAGATGTCATATCTAAGATCTGATCAAGATTTACTAAACTATAGATTATGGATTAAACACTATGAGATTGGGCTTAATCACATAATCCCAAAGGTAAGACTTAAGATTTATATTTCAATTTAAATGTGAACTAATAATTAAGGGAAATCCTATAAAGCAAATTAAACTTAATAAAATAAATCTCCTATCCTGAATCTAAGGTTGAAAGACAAACTAAGCAAAATAAGTTATAAAATCTAGAAACTAATAAAACTAAAGTTCCATCCATTGAGTAACCCCATTTACCCAATGAATAAAATTTAACCTATGATCTAGTCTTAGTTTTAGGAATAACCCTAATGTGAGGTGAAAGCTCTTAAGGAAAAAACTTAGAGAAATTTAGGGAATTTAACTAATTTGATTTAATTTCTTTACACTTGCTGATTTTATTTAATTATGGAAGGTTATGGATGGATTTTAACTAAGTAAGGATCATTTTCCTTAGAGATTTTTAAGCCAAAACAAAATTGAGATGTTTTACAAATTATTCTATTTGAGGGATTTATGACTTAAATTGATCTTAAATCAGTTTTATTGCTAATTTCAATGATTTAAAAGGTATTTCTAAGAGTTAAGGATATTTAACCTAAATTTTTGGGCAAAATGACTATTTTGCTCCTACTTAAGGGTCCAAAAAGTTACTTTTCAATTTAGGGCTTCAAATTGGGATTTCTTACTGTCAAATGATTCCTTACTGTCTAACATGAAGATAGATAATAAGTACACAAAATTTGGATAAGAAATGGGTTATATAAATCCAGACTAAGGTTTTTGACCTAAGGGGTATTTTAGTAAATTGTACTAAATAAAATCTAAAGTTTTATGCAATTTACTGTTGGTTGCTATACAAGGATTCCATAAAGTCTAAGAACACTAAATTCTGAGGTCTAATGAATTAGTTATAGCCATTTCAATTTCTAAAGGCAATTTGGTAATTTTCTAAGTTAGAGGGGTCAAAAAGCTAACATTTCCATTTAATGTCCAAATTCAGCAAGTTCAGTGACTATAGCTTCCCTATATTACAATAAGTACTTTAACTGAGAGTAGACATAAATTGGACTTCAATTGATCAAGTTATGACTTAATTATGGCTATGGGTATTTTGGTTATTTATAATTTTTTTAGGATTCCAAACCTAAATATTATTTCAGATTATTATTGGCACTGAAATTTTAAACTATCTAGCACTTTGAATTTCTTAATTTGGAGTTCAAATGACTAAGTTATGGTCATTTCAATATTTCTGGGCAGCGCGCCGTAGCGCGCTGTAGCAGACCCAAATTCGAAATTTAAGTGCTATGGTGAGCTATAGCAGACCCTAGTATGAAACTTGGGCACTGCAGCACATTGTAGCACCAGACGAAGATTTTACCTGTGCAAAAACAACAATGGGTCAACTTTCAGGCTCAATTACTCTCAACCTAGAGCACTTCATATGCGGTGTCATATACCATTGGAAGGCTCTTTCCGAGACCTTTCCATTGATACCCAAATCGACACTAAACATTCAAGTTATCAATAAAAACAATGGGGTTAAAGGACTAGGTGTGCAGAAATTTGTATTAACAGATTTACATATAATTCCTTATTGTTTACAGATTTTTATGAGTTCCTACATCTTAAACATAGTTTCATAAATACACAACTTTGGTAACACAGAATCTTAAACATACTAATAAGCATAGATACAAAATAGAATAGTCATTGGATTAACCAATGGAGGGAAAGGGAGTACCTTGGTTTTCAAATGGAAGAAGAAGGAGGAAGCTCTATTTTCTATAGGGACTTGGGAGCTTGAGGGCTTCTTTAGCAGCACAGCAATGGAGGAAGAAGGAGAGGAGCTCAACTTGGTAGTAAGGGAAGAAAGGAGGGGCTGAGCTCTATTTAAAGGAGAAGATGAGGCTAGCCTTGGGATGGGATAGGAATGAGTTATCCCATCCAAGGCATGGAGGAGATGATGGTCAAAAAGGGAAGGAGAGGGGGGGGATATGGATTGCGGCTGAATGGGAGAGCAAGAGGTGCTAATTTCAGCAGGATTTAGGGAGTGGGGTCCACCTTAGGGAAAAGATGGAAAATGGATTATTTAAGGATCTTAATTTATTTAATTAATTAATACTAAAAGTCAGATTTTATAACGAGTTCCGAAAAATACCAAAATTTCACCCTTAGCTAATTCGAGGGTGAAGAACACAACTGCGAAGTTGGATTTCAATTCCGACGAGTATTTAATTTTTGTGTTTTTCGGGTTAATTAAATATTATTAAAATATTCATCAAAATTTCGACGACTTCCGATTGACTCGTAAACATCACTCATAGCTAATTTGGGGGCAATGAGCGCAATGGTGAAGTCCGATTTTTGATTTGAGATCAATTTAGATAGGTCAATTTCCAGAGTTTTTGAATTTCCCAAAAATCAGGACTTGGTCTATTTGACTCCTAATGACTTTATTAATGCTTAGGATCAAGATTAGGATGGAGATTAGTCTTAATTGACAAGGGTAATAACTTAGGTTGTTACATCAACCATTAGATTGGATCTAGAGATCTAACGGGCGATCAGGGTTACTTAAGATAGATGACTAGATGTCATCGGATCCCATCTCAGAATTGCGGAACGGTTGAGATGAGACAGATCCGATCGAAGGCACGGGCCATTAGATCAGATTCGTCAGATGGCACCCACGGTTTGGATGTAGCCAACTATTGGAGGAATGGTAGATTTGCAATTATGAATTGTTATAGTGCCCGCTACAGAAAAGCTCTAGAATTTGCATTGAATACAACATAAGCAAGGCTATAATCAGACCTTTGGACTTCCCTTGCTTCTTGAAACCTGAATTAAACATTAACATTAGTGAATCCCAAGTGAATAAGTAGAATAAAATTTAAATTGCTTGTATTGAAGTAAAAGGAGATGAAAGGTCACTTGTGATTAATGCATGGGGGCTGAAAACTCTCCTATTTAAGGGCTAATTTTAGACCAAAGAGGGGTTCCCAATTTTAACATTCAAAAGACCTAAAAAGAAGGCTGCAGGAGGAGAAAGAAGAGAACTCTTCAAGAAGCAAGAGGTGGACTGTGAAGAATAAAGAGAAGAAGGCAACATGGGAAAGACAGAGAATTTAAGTAGAAGCAAAGAAGGAAGATCGAAGAACCCTAGAAAACCTCTAGGTGTTTCCTCGTACAGTCCTTGAACTTATATTTATTTTTTCTGCTGCAAACTGATATCAAGGTTTACTTTCTTTTGTATGTGTGCTTTGATTTATTCTTTAATATAAAGCTAAATCTCCTTGAAGATGATTGGGAAGTAATTGTAGGAAAATGTAAGGCTGTAATAGTGTTGGAATGGATTTATTTTAATGAACAAAATAGATTTATATTTTACTATTTATCATTATTATTATGAATGAATACCTGGATGAAACACTGTCAAAATACTTGCATAACATAAAACTTAAATGAATAATCAATTAAGAAAAGAACTCGAGTTCTAAGCTCATCAACTGTATAAGAGCAAGGAAAATAGTGCAAGTAGAGCTGAGAACTATGTGACAAGTTCTCAAGCTCACTTGCACCTTTCCTTAAGAGCCCTACTAAGAAATTTGATGTTTGAGAACCAAGTTCCTATCAACCTTGCTCCACTGCTCAGCAAAGTAGAAGGGATGAGAGGACGTTAGAAGTCCAATGGATAATGTGACATAGTCCATTTGACCCAACGCATCCTCTCATCTAGCTAAACTGCATGTGTAAGCGCATGATGCAATATTGAAGGAAATCATATTTGTAAGATCTAATAATTAAAAGAAAATATTTGGTAACATAGACATAGGAAATCAAAGATAAATTTAAATCACGATCTCTTAAAGGTTTAGGAGTAACAACCCTAGTTGTTACTCTAGCTAAATCTAGTTTAATTAAGCTAAACCAAGTCTTGATTATGATTTCATTAGATTCAATGGATCATTTAAACCTAACCATAGAAGTTTGAAATTAATCGGAGCTAAATTGAAAATTTTGATATTTTTGGCTATTTTTGAACCCTAGAAAATACCTAAATTAATTTGATCTCTAAATCAAAATCTGACTTCATTTTTGAATTCTCCACCCCCAAATTAGCTAAAGGTAAAATTTTAAGAATTTTTGGAGGTCATTTAAGCATATTTTGGATTTAATTTAAATTGGTTCAATTGCAATTTAGGGTTTTAAGCAATTCGTAATTGCATTTATACGGTCGGCTAATCCCAAATCGCATGCGTCATTCGGGCCGTCCATCCTACGGATCTGATCCAACGGCTGCGCTTTAAATCAATTCCCGTCTCATCTCGACCGTTCCGCAGTTTCGAGATCCTGATCCGACGGCATCTAGCCACCCACCGTAAGTACCCTCGATCAACCATTAGATCACCCGAGTTGATCCAATGGCCGATCCCTTATCCGCGGTCATTCATTAAGTGTCAGGAGATCAGGGCCGTCCCACTTTGATGGATGATCAATCAGACGGCCCAGGGCACCCCGAGCACTGTGGTTCATCCCCTTCCTCGCTCCGTCTGCGTCTAGTCCCCCACGATGGCCAGAAACCTCCCAGCCCTCATGGCAGTATGGGAAGACCCCGAATTTCCCCTCCTACCCTTGGTGCGTCTGTCTTGCTGGTCGTCTTCTCCCCAAATTACCCATAGCCGTTGGCCCGAGCCTTTTTCCTCAGCCCGAGCCTCCTCCCATTGCCCGAGCTCTGTAAACCAACCCTAGGGCCTCCTCCCACCTATAAATTCCCCCTGAAATTCATAGTGAGACCATTTCCTCATTGGGAACCCTCATTTCCCTAGCTGAATTCTCTTGGAGCTCCCTTCTCTCTCGGCACATTCCCGGCGATTTCTGGAGGTGCGTACCTGTGGCGGCCCTGCCCCATCGTGGTCCTGTTAACCCTTAGGTTAACATGATTATGGTGGAGGGGTCACCAAATGACAAGGTCCCCACTTAAGATTGAATTAGTCACACATTCTAATCCAATTTAAATAAGGACTTTGCCATTCAATCCAGAAATACTATCACTAAATGATCATACATGAACTCAGAGTGCGAAAGCATAAAACATAACATCCATCCAATTCAGTATAAATACAACAATACAGAATAAGTAAAGTACTGAAAAAGAAATATAATCCTGTATTATTACAATATTTAATGAGTTTTAAAAGAACTGAAAGAAAACTCTCAACCTCACTGAAAATAGAAAACTAAGCTACAGATCTTCAGGAACGGACTCCTCCTCCAATGGCAAACTCTCCACCGGATCTGCTAAACCAACAAACTCAGAACCTACCATTATCAGTTTCATAATGGTAGGGCCCCAGCCAACAAAAGAAAATCTGGTTAGACAAAAAGTCTAAGTACATTTTAGGGCAGTAATTTTATTAAATTAAGAAGATATCACCATAAAAATAGAACTTAAGCATAATAGGTGAAGAAATGCGTATCAAAAGAACAGTAATAAGTTATAAACTACAGTTTATAACTAAACAAATAGGAAGTAATACATACCTCCTCCAAGCAACTGCAACACAAATATGTAAGTAAAAGAAAAGAAAAACTGTAAGAGAATACAACCTAAATATGCATATGATCAAACTGATTATGCTAAGTGACATGCAAAAATTAAAACAGTATAAAACTGAAAACACTAACATCCTATGTGAGCATATGAAAACAGTAAGTAAAACTAGCATCCTATATAAAAACACGTGCAGGAAAGCTGTAAGTAAAACAGTGCTGAAATGCAGAATATACTAGTAAAACAGTAACTACAAACTGAAACAATAGCAACTATACGAACTCAACAAATCTTAGCCTGATGAGCTAAGAAACTCTGAATGTAAGTGTACTTGAATTAGTATAACCATATCAAAATCCTGACTATATAGTCAGTAGGGCAAGAGTCTATCCATCCTATCCCATGGACTAGGCCTGGTATAGACTATCGGACTGAAACCCCCTACAAGAAGCCGACCCCGAACGAGTTGATCGAAGAGGTATACTAATCAAGCTACACTTTACATACCACTTGTGAAACGAACATAATGATACTTATGAATAATGTTCCAAATTAACATAAGATATTTATCAAATATCTTAAGTACATAATATATGTTCAAGGTATAAGGCTCAAAATCAAGGAATGCGAAGCATTAAAAATTCAAAGTGCAAGAAACTCTATCTAAAACACAGGTGATATCTTTTATTATCTACTTTATTCGTTCTATCTACTCTAAGTTACATAAGTTTCAGAATTATCAATTCTTACACATTCAGTAACTTAGAAACATGAATCCTACTTGTTAAAGATAATTAGGACTGGCCAAGTCCTAATTATAACTTAATCAAAAGACGACTATTTGGTTAAAATGAATAAATCATCGACCTAGTTTTGAAATTTAATTCATCCCAACCTCATCTTGATTAGCCAAATTAAGATGAATAGATTAAGAATTAGACTCCAGATGATGGGGTCTAATCACTTAATCTAAAGGTATAATCTAAGGGTCTAAGGTTTAGAACCCAAACTCACAGATTAGGTTAAGGCAAATCCTAATGATGAATCAAATTCATTAGGATGGATTTCTATTCTTAGTTCTAAAGTTTAAAGATCAAATAATCATTTAATAAACTAAGAAAATCTATAAACTAGAAAACTCAAGATTTCACCTAATTGAGTAACCCAATTTACTCAATAGATGAATTCTAACTTAAGATCTATTCCTAATCTTAGGAAAATAAGGCTCTTAATTACTAAGAGTATCTCTCAAGACACACATCCTAACTAATATTATAATACCTAAGGATGGGTCTAAGAATAATTAAGGAAGGAGAACACTCACTTAGGACTTATGAATTTTCTAAATGAGCAAATTCTGAGATTTTAATCAAAACTTAATTTAGACTTAAATTTGATTAATTTCAACTATGAATCATTCTATTTACTGAATTTAGTGATTTGAAATTGAAATTAGGGCTTTTAAAGGCTAAACCCTAAATTTGGACAAAATGACCATTTTGCCCCTACTTAAGGGTTCAAAAGATCAACTTTTAATCTAGGATTTAATTTCTAAAATTTTTATTTTGGAAAGTGTTTCTTACTGTCTAATGTAAGATTAGACAGCAACTAAATTAATTTTGGGTAATTATTAAGCCATATGAGATCAAATTAGTGAATTTGACTCATAAGGGCAAATTAGTAATTTGGCTAAGTGAAAGTTAAATTTTCTTTCGGATTATTGTTTTTTACTGCCTAAGCTTCCCATAGAACCTAAATTTGCTAAAATCTGATAAGTATTGGCCAAGTTATGTCCAATACAAGATTTAGGGTTTTAAGGTTAATTAAGGAATTGTTAACTATAGGTCAAAAATTCTAATTTTGCCAATTAATGTCCAAATTAAGCAAAATCAGTGGCTATGGTTTACAAACAGCTCACTGATCATAATGACATGTGGTAGGCTCAATTTGGGCCTAATTTGACTAAGTTAAGACCTAATTAGGGTTTAGGGTGATTAGTGAGTGATTAACAAAATTAAGCACTCAAATACTGATCCAACCTTATAGATTGATTCTAAATAGTTCTATGAGTTCTCTGAAATTTAAATCTTTCAATTTGAGTTACTAGATTTGCTAAAATTCACTAATCAAGGTTTAGAGCAATTAAGGGTGATTAGCAAATCTAACTGTTAGATCTAAAATATTTTTATAGATTATTATTAATTAAGTTCTTCTGATCTAAATGGATCTATGGATCATCAAATTTGGAGCTCAATTGACCAAGTTATGGTCAATTGAAGTTCTAGGGTTAATTAACCTAATTAGGGTTTGGTCCTAAATGTGATTAGGCAAACACTAATCCAAACAGCAAGATAAATACTATCAAATTAATCCTTAGGGTTTTCTGATTACTTTAAGACCCATATTGGGTATATTTGGATCATTGGGTACAAAGTTATGAGCTAAATAAGGTTTGTGACACTTAATTTAAATTAAATTAATCATTGAAAAATCACTTTACAAAATATTCATCTTGCAGCAAAATTTTTGGCATCAATAAATTCCTCATATTTTTTTGATTAATTTAATATATTTATTTGTGTCATTTCGACATATATTTTAAAAGATATTGATACTTAAAGTTTTGGTAATTAAATTATTTTAATTTAAGCTGAATTATATTAACTTTTATTTTAATTAAAAATCCATCTGAATTAAGTCTCTGCAGTGGGTCCCACCACATAACACGCGGCGCTTTTACACGATCCGCCGTTCGTGTGGGTCCCACACTATTGATTGGTCTGCTGATGCGGACAGAACCCGCGGTTCTAGTTGCGGGCCGAACTGACCCGAACTCGGCCCAGACTTCTGCGCGACCTCTTCGTCCAGAAGTCGAAGACAAGGATTTAGGGCTTGCCTGAAACCTTCTTTCCAGTGAGGGGGAAGCCCTGACCTGCAAGAATTTGAGAAGAGCTCGGTGAGTTCTTCCATAAGACGAATGAAACGCAAGCATCGTCTTCCCCGCTCGGCTCGCACATACTCCTTCTGCGATCGATATGCCAGATTAGGGTTCTAGGCAAAACTCTAGGACTCGGCAAAATTTTGAGATCTGCTTACACTACTGCTGGAGAGTCTCGACGATGCTAATATGGCATTCCAAGAATTCAACTGCTTAAGAGAACTCTATCGAATGAAAGAAGATGCCCTAAAATTGATCTAGGTTTAAGGCAAACATAAATTGAAACAACAGATTCTATCAAATCATTTATCGACACATATGAACGAATGCAAAGTAAGCAATTATTGAATAAAAAGGGTTGTGAAGAGCTAGTACCTCAAGATTGATGATTTAAGGAATTAGGGTTCTATCGGCAACGACGATTCTTTGCCAGAAATCGATCTTAGCCCAAAAACTCCCATTAGCAATGATCGAGGAGCATAAATTGAGCCTTACACGGTGCCTAAGGCGGTGGAGAGCGCCACTTGTCGACGAGAGCTCCCGCGATCCTCACGGCGTGCCACGCGCTGAGACGCGAGGAAGAAGAAGCCTCGCCGTCTGATCCGATTGATCAGACGGCTCAGATAAATCGCTTGGTTTTGACGGTGCGATTAGGAATGTAGGGACGGCGTTAGTTCCCAACTGACGGTCGACTTGATTAAATAAAATTAAATAATATATTATTATTTAATTAATTTTAAACCTATTTTATTAATTAAAATTAACTAACTAAATACATTCCAAAAATTTCCAATAAATCTCCCTTAGCTAATTGAAGGGTGAGGAACGCAACGGCGCATTCAGATTTTTGATCCGACGAATATTTAATTATTTGATTATTTAGGGTATTTAAATAATATTAAAATATTCGACGAAAAATCAACGACTTCCAAATGCCTCCAAAATTTCACCCATAGCTAATTTGGGTGTTCTGAACGCAATGGTGAAGTCAGATTTTCAATCTAAAGTCTAGATAAAAAGTCAAATTTCCAGGTTTTGGGATTTTCTAGAATTTATGGTTTGACTTAGTTGACTTCTGAGTTGACCTAGGTTTCAGAGATGAGTTCTAAATTACTTAATTAGTGACTTAGAACCTTAATTAAGACTTAGATTAGTCTTAATTGAGCAAAGTAACAACTTGGGTTGTTACAGTACCACTGATGTAGGGTGCGTGTCTGGCATTCAGACCCCCTGCCAGCTCGTGGCGATCCTCAGGAAGCTCCAGCTGCACCTAAGCCCCCTCGGCCTAGCTTGCAACCCTGTCTCCAAGGTACAGCCTTCTCCCATGGATTCCTTCGATCCATTTCCCATATGTCTCTGCATTGAGCCTCTGGTTGTCACCTAAGGAGCCGTAGCCACTTAGGAAACCAGTTGTAATTGTCGCATGGGGCTACACTAGCTTGAATCGATTGTATCGATCGATTGAGCTAGAGGCCAAGCCATGGTTGAGTCTGAGTAAGGACCCAGCGATCGGCTGCGCCCCAGGTTATGAAACCTTAGGGGTTCGACTCGCCTCACCTCCCTGAAGGTGTAGGTATTAAACCTCAGCTAATTAATGGCCTCTATGAGGAGAATTGTCTCCTCACAGTAAGCCTAAAGCGCCCGTATCGAAGGTGTCCTAGGTGAGTAGCACCCCATCGATCCAGAGGGATTCAGATGGGGGTTCTTAGTCCAATTAATGTGTCTCGACCCCAGGAACGTGTTGGGATTGAGTTGAGTCGCCGCTGTTGTCGAAGCGCTGAGAATTTCAGCGCTGAATCTTGCCTGGGACGGACCCATCAAGAGGAAGAAGATGACCCATTTTGGGCCGGGCCTACCCCGGCCCACGCGGTTCTGATTTTGGGCCGCGTCTATTAATTAATTATCGAAAGGCATTTTTAATGGTTATGCATTTAATTAATCAAATCATATAGTTTTAATTTAAATAAAAATACATAATAAATTATTTAAATAACTTTGGCTATACTTTTCCAAATGGTATGATCCAATATACCATTTGAATCAGAAAAATGCAAGGAATCTAAATATAAAATAAAATCACAGATCCAATGGTTGTATTTAAAATAATTGATTAAACCTTATCTATTTTTAATTAAATCATAAAAAATTCAATTAATAACCAAATTATTGATTAAGGGCTCTGATTGCTCATTAAACCCTAAAGAACAATTATGGCCTCTTAAAAATAATTTTGGACATTTAATTTTCTTAATCACCCCTTAATTACCCTAATTAAGGATTAGTGAAGTAAACCCTACATTAACCTCTAATTTTGGGTAAGTTAGTTCATAATATCGTATTAAATCTATTAGAATCTAAATGTAAGGTTGGATTGCCCTAAATGCCCTAATCTCACTAATCATTATAATTGGCTCAATTTAGTAATTAGTGCTAACTAAGCTTAATTAGGTTATCAAAACCTAAAATAAGTATGTTTCCCACTTTAGTAATCAATAGGAAACACATTAAAATAGATTAGATCTAATTTGGATAACTAGACCCTAAAATCCCAATTTTAGCCTTAAGAGAGGTATTTTGGTCATTTTGACCAAAATGTGCTTAAATGCTCTTTAAACCTTAGAAATTTCAGTAAAGTACCCTAAGATAGATTAGAACTCTTAGACTAATAACAATACTAATATGGTCATTAATCTATGAAGTCTTCAATTAAGCCTTAATTAAGACACTTAGATCTTAAGTGATCCTAAAGAAGTCACTTAGCCTTAATACTTGAATCTAATAATTGCAACTATTAAATCTCACATTAATAAGGTCAATTTAGTTAAATTATGATCTTACATTCCAAAAGAAATGCAATTGGTGAAGTCCAAGTCAAAAACTTAATTCAAGTCTAAAGTGATCAAAAATCAGATCTTAGACCTTAGACTTTAAATCTTCTATTTGAATTAAACCATCTCCTTTGGAATTTCCTTAAATGATTGATTGTTTACTCCCTTGAAATCTTCCATATGGGTATAGGATGATTCAATCTATAAGATAATGAGATTATCTTAAAGACTGAATATAGATCTTAGATTCTCAAGTTCTTAATTGATTATTTTATCTTATAATCAGTATAATAACCCTTCACCAAGTTCTTCATTCCTGGATCCTTCAACTTCTAGGATTCCTCACCTTCAAATGGGTATTCAGTGTGAACCCTAGATTCTTAGTAGGACTTGACCTTGGGTTTAGGATTTGAACACCAAGGTGGAGTTTAAACCCAAAGCCCTTGTATCTTGATTTATTTAGTCAAGATTTGGGTAAGAGAGCAAAATATTAATAAATTAGGTCATTGATTTAAACCTTATAGTCGTCACATGATTTTGGATTAGAACTTGTTAATTCTAATATTAACTTTAAGGTCGTAACTCTGAGATTTTACTCGATAGCTGGATATTGGAAATCCTAAACTTGTATATTCTCAGAATAGTTAGATTGGGTAATTAGATAACCATGGATATCACGAAAGTCTAGATTGAGTCTCTTGCTTACTTTGACTAGATTGCTTGGCATACCTTGGATATTGAGCCTTATTCCTTGAGCATAATAGGAGAACTTAAGATAAGGATGATACTCCTAAGTTAGTGTTGGAATCGTATACCATTCAGTTATTACAGTAATTGCAGTTGGTAGAATATGTCATAGCTTAGTCTGCCTCTTTAGTAGTAGTATTGTATATAATGGACTTAGACATAGCAGATTTGGATAGCTAGGCTGGGGATTGATTGATTGATCTCATATTATGGAGGCCCTGTATGGCCTATTGGCTAGTATGACAGTACTATGTCTTAGGCTTATTGCTACTTTTGTTAGATTGTTCAATATTGTTTTCTTTTTTTTGCTTTGTCACATGCTTCAATGACCTTATTTTTAGTACTTGCTTGCTTTTGCCACATGTCTCAGTGGTTTTACATAGATTGCTTTGCTTTTATCACATGTCTCAGTGGCTTTCTTTACTTTTTTATTCCTAAATCAGTATGTTGTACGTATACTCTTATGGCTTACTTACATATATTGGCATGTTTTGGATGCTAGAATTGTATGTTTGTTTTTGGCATTTGTGTTATTTATATACTCAACATGTGTTGATACGATTATAAGCATATTATGTTCTGAATTGTATTTACTATTTTTTTTAGCTTTTAGCCTCACCTTGTTTATTTAGTATTGTATGTGACTTTTCATACTAGTTGCTAGCTATAAATGGATAATTTATAGTTACCCATCTCTTCATAGCTTGTTGTGCCCATTACTGCTTACATGTTTAGTTAAATTGAAATGTGATATCTTAAAATATTCAGTTTATTAAAATAGCCTAAAATGTACTTAGACAATTGTCTAACTGTAACCTTTTTTTTGTTGGCTGGGGCCCTGACATTTGTGATACCGACAAATGTCAGATTCAGACCTGTTCGTGGGTGAAGTCGCAGGAGAGGAGCAGACTCCAGAGGAGGATCATGCTGCTGCTGCTTAGTTAGATCCTGCTTTTCCTTTTTAGTGAGATTGAGAGACATTTGTATTTTTCTATTAAATTTCAGTCTATAATAATTAATTCTGGATGTATTTTACTTCTACATTATGATGAGGTACTATATTGTTTTCCCTTTTTCTACTATGTATGCTTGTGGATGTTACCTTACTATTTATTGCTTCCGCCACTTTGATATTTGTATATTGATGAATGTTATAGCACTTGGTGACAAGTCCTTGGCTTAAGGCAAGTTGAGTTTACCTAACTTTACTTAAGTTGAGGATTTGCCACAGTTGGAGCACTGTACTTCCTTATTGTCAGTACGGGGGCCCCACAGTTGGTATTAGAGAACACCATAAGGTGTCAGAATGGGATCTATGATTCCTTTCTACCTAATGGACCATTCTTCTGAAGTACAAACATTGATATATAAAAATAACATCCATAACACAGTAGTATCAGTAACTCTCTGCAAAATATAGAAGGAGAATACTCCCATCCTAATAAGTTAGTCATCTTAAGTCTAATAAAAACTTAATGAAATTCTATTCTCAGAGTCACATGAATTCTGAAGAATCTGATATAGACTATTATCTGCATGCTTTCAAGATAGCTTGGAACTATAGCTTCAAGTGGAGGCAGGAAAGCAACTGGCAGATTGAAGGAGTTTCAGCGAAAAGGACCTTGGTCTTGGACAAGTTTCTACAGCAAGCAGTATACCGAGGGCTCGACTTTCCCTTATACGCAAGGGAATGGGTAAGTCGAGTGGAGTCCATTTTGATACACATAGAGTGCCCCGAGTCACTTTATGTAGATATTGTAACAGATTTGATGCTGGATTACGTCGGAGTCTGGTGGCATGACACCATTACAAGGCTTAAGAAGAAGCGTAAGAGGAAGCGTCAAGAAATAACTTTTGAGGATTTTTGTGTAGCATTTAGGGCTGAGTACATTAAGGATGTTTGAGTGATAGTTAAATAAATGTTATCTTCAATTTACATGATTACTCTTTTTGGGCATTTTCTAAATTGTAATCCTTTACATCTACAATTAATGAAAGATTTTTGATTTTTCTTCCTTAACATAAATTCTGAGTTTTGGCTTGCAATTATTTAATTAGAATGAGTTCTAGATCACCACCTACCATTACTCTTGTCAAGAACACTGTCGCCTCTAGTAGTTCTAATGATGAGGTGGCTCATCTGCAAGCCATGGTGGCAACTCTGTTGGAGAATCAAGCTCAACAGGCGATTGTTATGCAGAAATTACTGAATGATCGTACAACTCCAGTTACCATTGCTGTTCCGGTAGCCCCTGCCCCACAACCTGCTTCTTCTTTCCATCACTTGATGGATAATCTCCTTCACAATTCCCTGAGGTTAAGATCTCCAACCTTTGGTGGGAACCTGTCACCAATGGATACAGCCGATTGGCTGAAGGTTGAGGAAAGGGATCTCATTAGTCTAAAGGTCCCGAACTCGGAAGCTGTCCGTCTCGTCACCCGTCTATTTCATGCGGAAGCAGAATATTGGTGGGAAGAGATCCGAAATACCAAGTTCGCTGACTATGAGTTAGAGGACATCCCCTAGGATGAGTTCGTCGAGGCCTTCAAAACCGAATTCATTCCCCCATCCGCACAAAATATTATTGCAGACACGATCATGAGGTTGACTCAAGGGAGTCGTTCAGTATCTGAATATGAAAGGAAATTTTGTAGATTGATTCATTTCACGTCAGAAGTTACTCATTCTGAGTCAGCTAAGTGCCACGGCTTTCTTTGTGTACTCCAAGGTTCACTGAAGAATCAAATCGTGCCGCTCTGTCTAACTAGCTTCTTCAAACTGGTGAAAATGGCTAAGGTGATTAAGCATCACCAATCTAAAGAGGATCTTAAGCGAAAAGCGCAAACAACTGTAAACCCGCGGGGAAACTTCAAGAGACACGAATCTAACCCTGCAAAGGTATATCAGTTAGAAGCTGCACCTACTGCCGAACAAATTCAAAACTGTACTAAGCCCCATCCGTATGGCAAGTGTTACCACTTTGGCTAGAGGTGTTTCAATTGTGGACGTACAGGCCACATGTTCTATCAGTGCGACCACACGGAAACGGTAGATGGAGTTCCAATGAAACCCTACCAGAAGAAGCAAGTGTTCAGAGCAACTCTGTTAAACTGGAGAGAACCAAATCTGGCTATAATGCCAGCACCTGCTTCTAAAGTTACTCCCACACAGTCACCAGTTCCTAACTCTCAAAACTATTCCTGAAGGCAGACCAACAATCGTCCTTCTGGTCCTGCACGAGTATATGCCTTAACTCCTATTGAGGCCGCAGAAGATAATAATGTGGTTTCAGGTACACATCCCCAAACTTCTCTTTTAATTTATGTACTTTGATTTCCTTATAATTTTATAATGTAAAATTATGTAAATGTAGGCACATTTTATTTCAACAATCGACCTTGTAATGTGTTATTCGATACCGGTGCTAGCCACTCATTTATCTCAGAACGATTTGCCAATGTCCTTAAACTTCACACATACAACTTAACCCAAAAGTTGAGTGTTGGACTTCTATATGGAATCCAACTAAGTGCCCATAAATTTTGTAATATCAAAGTCCCGATAAATGATCAAGAATTCCATGCCAAACTAATCATCCTGTCAATAGCCAACTTTGATATCATCCTTGGGATGAATTGGCTCAGTGACAATAATGCCGTGATAAACTACCATAAAAAGAAAGTCACGCTCCACTCCCAGGGCAAGCCTGAAACATTTGTAGGAAAAACCAGCACGCAGTTATGCTTAATAAATGCAATTAAAGCTGAACAATTGATTGTTAGGGGTTGTAATGCTTGCCTAGTTACCATGATGGGCAAAACAAAAGAGAGTATCTCTCTTTTTGATTGTAAGGTAGTCAAGGAATTTGCTGATGTATTTCCAGAAGATTTGCCTGGTGTACCTCCTTTTAGAGAAGTAGAATTCTCTATTGAATTAATTCCTAGTACCCAGCCGATATCCAAAGCACCTTATAGAATGGAACCTAAGGAGCTTCAAGAGCTCAACGAGCAATTGCAAGAGCTCTTGAATTGTGGCGGCCGCCCCTTAATCGAATGAGTGTTAAGAGGTGGTCATCACTAGTACCACGGACATTACACTAATAACATATCTGTGATACTAATTAAGAGCTTGAGCAAGGCTTAATAGAAACATACATATAGTATAGCAGTGCAAAATAGGTAGAAAGGAAGCATCCAGACATAGTCCGCATTAATTCATTCACATACAATACATTTAATGCTGAATAGTAAGAATAAGAAAACATAATTATTATAATTTTACTAAATGCAAGCCAAGGAGATGGAAGCATGTCTCCTTCAGAGAGCTGCACTTTACTTTAACCTGCTATCACCTAAATCCTCAAGTGCGGGATCTGACCTATACTCCTGATCTGCCATATGTACATATATGATAGGGCACAGCCAAAAAAAGAAAATCTGGTTATACTTTAATAAGTCTAAGTACAATTTAAGCTATTAAAGTTGCATGAATTTAAAGATATCACCATTTTATTGATACTACTAAGCAAGCAAAGTAAACAGGTGCAACAAGCTATACAAAGAATGGGATAACTATAAACTATCCATTTATAGCATTCAACATGTATGTGAAATAACATACCAAGACACAAAAGTAAGCAAGGTAAAGCTAAAGTAAAAGAAACTGCAACTACTAAAATAAATCTGATCCTAATATGATTATGACCACAGTAAACATGCTGAGTATAAAGAACACAAGTACTGAACATAATCCAGAAAATCTAACATCCTAAACATGTCATTTATGCTTATATAATTCATAAGAACATATATACAACATGCATATTAATATAAAAGAAAGGTCACTGAGACACATGACAAAAATGACTGAATCTGAAAATAGAAAACCACTGAAACATGTGGTAAAGCCAACTAAAACTGCAAGCAGAGCCACTGAAATATGTGGCAAAATCATACAATCTGTACTGAACTGAACTAAAGTAGCAATAGGCCTAAGCTATAGCACTGCCATCCTAGCTTGAAAATCATCAAAATACCCAGCCTATAGGCCATCCCCGTTCCTCTCAGAGGCCTGGGTAACTTCCATACTGTACTGAATACTGGAGGTGGCAATACTATACTCAGAATCTAATCTACTAACTGAAAGCACTACAAAAACTTGAATGAAATGATATATGCTTTACAAATTCTAACTTAGGATGTATCATCCATATCCAGTTCCTATTATGCTCAAGGAATAAAGCTCAAATACAAGGTATGCAAAGCAATCTAGTCAAAGTGAGCAAGGGACTCAATCTAAGCTCATGTGATATATGATGTTATCTAAATAAGTCATTCTAACTATCCCAAGTCATACAACTTAGAAGCATGGCCTTATAAGTTTTAAAAACAATCAGGACTGATTAAGTTCCAATTTAGTTCAATCAAAATCGACTTTAAGTTAAATAATAAATCATCACATCCTAATTGATGATTTGAGACATTCTCAGCTAAGATCTGATCCAGATCTACTAAGCTAAGGATTATGAATTGAACACCACAACCTTAGGTTCAATCACATGATCCAAAAGTAAGCTAAAGTTCTATGGTTCAATCTACAAGTGAACTGATGATTAAGGCTTATTCTATTAAGTAACAATCAAGCTTAATAGAATAGATCTCTATTCTTAATCTAAAATTAAAAGACAAGATAATCAAAATAAAATTATGAAAATCTAGAAACTATTAAAACCAAGGTTCCATTTATTGAATAAATCACTTATTCAACGAATGAGATCTAACTTAGTGTCTAATCCTAATCTTAAGGAAAGAGTCTAAGGTGAAGTGAAGTTCCTAAGGAAGTACCTTAGTTTGACTCTAGGTTCTAATTCAAGTCCGCATAATTTACAGTTTTCAACTAAGTTGATGATTACAACTTAGTTAGCAAAAGCTCATATATCTTAATGTCATGGTTTTCAAATAGCAAGCAAATCATAATGATACTAAGATCTATGCAAGTGGTGTACGCACTGTACATAGAGCTCAAGAAAATAACATAATTAAGAGAATACAGAACTTCAATAAAGTTCTAAGTACAAAATGTACCTGACACAGCACCAAGACTTCTGTAACCAACAATTTAACAACATCAATCATAGAAACCTATTCATAATGCCAAGGAAAAACAAGGTTTTGCTTAAATACAAGTAAGCTTAATAGTATTAGATTTGCAGTAATTTGGCATGATACAACTAAATGATAATTTACATGGACAAGAGATGCTTAGCTTAGACTTGCATGAATTCTATCTAATTCGTTCTCCCTAACTTAAAATAGAAGATTGATTATAAAAGATTGAATACAATAACTTGATAATGTTTAATTCATTATGGATGGATGGAAACATAACAACATGATTGCTTAGGATGAACTCAAGAATATCAATAAGTCAATATAAAAGATTAATGAATATTAGTTCATTTTATTTGAGATAACCAATATTAGATCTCACACAAAATAGTAGAAGGATTTGCATTATGACATAAGAATAGCCTGGATGTCTCCATTAATAATATGACTCATGCAAAATTTTTAAAGATAACAACTAGCCTAAGTTATGGACTAATTATTTTAGTAGACATGCCAATAAATCAATTTATAAATTTGATTATTTCCTTAAATATAGGTTGGATGCATATGAATCTACGATTACAATAGCTAGCAAGCTAATAGAAGATAAAACAACATTTTAGTGAGCAACTATTAGACATACATCTTAACATAGCAAACCATCTAAGTTAGCAACAATTAAATCCATGGGATTAATAAAGTGAATCTCAAGATTTTTCTTGGGTCTTATTGAGTACATTAAAAAATAGAATTTTGCAAATAACAATCAACATATGTATAGCCATTTTAACTCTAGCCAATGCAAGAGAAAGCTTAAATCATGCACATATATAGAACAAATGAACCACTAATTGAACAAGTAATAAATTTATAAATTACCAACAATTGTTGGATCCATAAATTTTAGATTTATAGGGATTTAATACCTTGCCAACAACCAAGAGGGTTGCTATTTTTGGCCTTGGAAGAGGAGGAAGGGCTGCACCCAATTTTGGCCAAGAAGGAGGAGGTGCTCGGCCTTCCAAGAGGAGAAGGAGAAGAAGTGCTTGGTCGGCCAAGGAGGAGAGGAGGAGCTTGGTCGGCCAAGGAGGAAGGGCTGCTCGGCTTGGAGGGAGTGGAGAAGAAGGAAATAGGCCATGGAGAAGGAGATGGGGTTTGGCCATGGAGAAGGAGAGGAGGTGAGGTGGCTCGGCCATGGAGGAGGAGAGGAGGTGAGGTGGCTCAGCCATGGAGGAGGAGAGGAGGTGAGGTGGCTCGGCCATGGAGGAAGAAGGAGAGGGGCTTGGTCATGGAGGAAGAAGGAGAGGGGCTTGGACGGCCAAGAAGGAAGGGAGGAGCTGCTTGATCGGCCAAGGAGGAAGAAAAAACGGGCTACTGCTTTTAGGGTAGGGTTAGACACTTAAGAGGCAAAAAGGTAAGTCCAATCGCAGCCGTTAGATCAAAATTCAACGACTGAAACTTCACAAGCCTTGATCTAAGTTGATTGAACTTGAAAAATTACAAACTTGGTATCAAAACAACCGTCTCGACGAGAGCAACGTAAGAATTTAAAAATTATTGAATTTTGATGAGTATTTTATTTTATATTAATTTTTAAGTTAAAAACTTCAAAAAGTTACTACGATTAATCCGAAGCCCAAAAAATTACGAAACTTAAAACATAGATTTCTCTCATAATGCTGAACTCAAAAATATATAAATTTCTAAAATCCAACTTTTATTTTATCTTTTATCGACTTTGGAAGTTTAAACTTCCCAAATTTATTTAGGACGATCTGGAACTCAGATTGCGCTCAAATTTTGGCAAGAGGATCCCCTTAATATGTTTTATTTGAGAATATTTTTATTTAATTTTTATTTAACTAAAATTAGAATCTTATATTTTCTCTTAATCTGATTAGGTTTATGCCTAATCGGCTCAGTAATAACGTCGGGTTGTTACATAAATAAAGGCTTCATCAGGCCAAGTATGTCTCATTGGGGAGTGCCAATTTTATTTGTGAAAAAGAAGGATGGATCTATGCGTATGTGTATAGACTATCGTGAACTGAATAAGGTCATCATAAAGAACAAATACCCACTGACTAGAATTGATAATTTGTTCGACCAGTTATCCGGAGCCGTTATATTTTTGAAGATCGATTTAAGGTCTGGATACCATCAACTGCGAGTAAAAGAAGATGATGTAGGGAAGACTACTTTCCATACTCATTATGGCCACTTTGAGTTTTTGGTGATGTCATTCGGGCTCACCAATGCACCATCAATCTTTATGAATTTGATGCAACGAGTGCTAAAACTATATTTGGACAAGTTTGTGATCGTCTTTATTGATGATATCCTCATTTATTCTAAAACTCTAAGAGATCATGAAGAACATCTGAGGTTAGTACTAGAAACTTTGTGCGGGCATCAACTGTATGCCAAGTTCTCCAAATGCGAGTTCTGGCTCAATTCCATTGCATTCTTGGGGCACATAGTCAATGCTCAGGGTATCCAAGTAGATCAGAGTAAAGTAAAAGCTATTCAGGACTAGGCTCAACCTAAGTCTGTCACCGATATTAGACGTTTCCTGGGATTAGCGGGATATTACAGGAAGTTTGTTAAGGGCTTTTCCCAGATTGTTTCGCCATGGACTAAATTGACTCAAAAGGGCGTTCCCTTCATTTGGAGTCCTGAATGCGAGGAAGTATTTCAAACTCTCAAAGATGCACTTTCTACCGCTCCAGTTCTTGTTTTACATAAAGAAGGTTTAAACTATCAAGTATATACCGATGCCTCTGGAATCGGTCTAGGTTGTATGTTAATGTAAGAGGGTAAGGTAATTGCCTACACCTCTCATCAGTTAAAACCCCACGAGCAAAATTATCCAGTTCATGATCTTGAACTTGCAGCCATGATATTTGCCTTGAAAATATGGCGTTACTATCTGTACTAAGTGCAGTGTTCAATTTTCACCGATCATCAAAGTTTGAAGTACATATTCACCCAGAGAGAGTTGAATTCCTGCCAGAGAAGATGGTTGGAGCTCATCAGCGATTTTGACCTCAGTATCCAATATCACCCAGGAAAAGTGAACGTAGTGGCCGATGCTCTTAGCCATCGTGCTACTTTAACCTCTATGATCGCATCTAGTTCTTTAGAATATGAATTTTGTAAGCTCAAAATTTCTCCGGTCAGTGGCGATATGCTGAGTTCGCTATTAGCAAATATTAATGTGGAACCCACTTTCCACCGAGATGTCTCTCTCTCGCAAACCAAAGATGATTGGTATTTGAAATTTAAAGCAGATATTGAAGGTGGTCTTCGTCATGATTTGCAGTTGCGGAATGATGTAATTTATCAAGGTAATCGATTGTGAATTCCTAAGTCCATGCATCAAGAAGTGTTAGTCAAAGGCCATAATTCTGGATATCATATTCACTAAGGCAATACTAAGATGTACCAGGATCTAAAATATCATTTTGGTGGCCAAAAATGAAGAAAGATGTAGTTGACTTTGTGGCTAAATGTCATGCCTGTAATTTAGTGAAGGCCGAACACCAAAGACCTAGTGGCGTCCTGCATCCATTAGATATCCCTGAATGGAAATAGTTCGATATATCTAAGGATTTTGTCATGGGATTGCCTCGTGCAAAATCAGGTGCCGATGTAATCTGGGTGATAGTAGACCGCTTAACTAAATCAGCGCATTTTCTTCCCATTTGTCAAATTGATTCTGTAGAGAAGTTAGCAAAACTCTACATCAAAGAGTAAACTAAGTTTTGGAAGATTTGCTTAAGCTTTGTATCCTTGATTTTGCCAGTTCCTAGGAAGATCACATTCCACTAGTAGAGTTTGCCTACAATAATAGTTTCCAAGCCAGTATTAAAATGGCTCCTTATGAAGCGTTGTATGGTAGAAAATGCAGTACCCCGTTATCTTGGTCAGAAACAGGAAGCGTTCAGCTTTTTGGTTCAGAATTAGTGGAAGAAACCAGTAGTAAGATCAAATTAATTCAGCAGAGAATTCGTTCAACTCAAGATTGTTAGAGCAAGTATCATGATTCTCATCACCATCTCCTAGAATTTAATGTGGGAGATTCTGCTTATCTAAAGGTCAGTCCAATAAAGGGTGTCTTTAGATTTGGCGTAGCTGGGAAACTCAGTCGCCGCTATGTTGGACCTTTCAAGGTATTGGCCAGGATAGGATCATTGGCTTACCGGTTAAATCTTCCGAATGGCTTTGCAGCTATGCATAATATTTTTCACGTATCATCATTGAAAAGATGTCTTTGAGACCCTTCTCATCTCATTCAACTCCCAGCAGTAGAGATCCAACCCGATCTTTCTTATGTCGAAGAACCCATCAGAATCCTGGCTGGTGATCAGAAGCAGCTAAGGAATCTCTCAATTCCTATGGTTAAAATTCAGTTGAAGAACCGAACTTTGGAAGAATCTACTTGGGAGAAAGAAACGGATATGCGCAATAAATATCCACAGCTCTTTATAAACCCAGGTATTGTTCTTCTCTCTTTTCCACCTTCTGTGTTT
Organism: Gastrodia elata; assembly: GCA_016760335.1. Taxonomy (NCBI): domain Eukaryota; kingdom Viridiplantae; phylum Streptophyta; class Magnoliopsida; order Asparagales; family Orchidaceae; genus Gastrodia; species Gastrodia elata. The sequence goes on from CM028678.1 coordinate 23,703,845, forward strand.
TCTTTGATCTGTTAAATCATAGTAGAATTTTCTTCACTTAGGTGATATCAGGGATGATATCGTTCTTAAGTGGGGGAGTCTGTAATAACCCTAGTTGTTATTCTAGCAAAATTTAGTTTAATTAAGCTAAACTAAGCCTTAATTTTGATTCCATTGGATTCAATGGGTTATTTAAACCTAACCCTAGAAGTTTGAAATCAATCGGAGCTAAATTGGAAATTTTGATATTTTTGGCTATTTTTGAACCTTAGAAAATACCTAAATTGATTTGATCTCCAAATCAAAATCTGACTTAATTTTAGAATTCCTCACCCCCAAATTAGCTAAAAGTGAAATTTTGAGAATTTTTGGAGGTCATTTAGGCATATTTTAGATTTAATTTAAATTGGTTGAATTGCAATTTAGGGTTTTAAACAATTCTTAATTGCAATTATACCCTCTTCCAATGGTCGGCTAATCCCAAACTGCGGGCACCATCCGGGCCGTCCATCCCTCGAATCTGATCCAACGACCGCGCTTTAAATCAATTCCCGTCTCATCTCGACCGTTCCACGGTTTTGAGATCCTGATCTGACGGCATCTGGCCACCCGCCGTAAGTACCCTCAATCAACCGTTAGATCACCCGAGTTGATCCAACGACCGATCCCTTATTCATCGTCATTCATTAAGTGTCGGGAGATCAGGGTCGTCCCGCTTCGATGGATGATCAATCAGATGGCCCAGGGCACCCCGAGCATTGTGGATCATCCCCTTCCTTGCCCCGTCCGCATCTAGTCCCCCCCTGACAGTCAGAAACCTCCCAGCCCTCGTGGCAGTACGGGAAGACCCCGAATTTCCCCTCCTACCCTCGACGCGTCCGTCTTGCCGGTCGTCTTCTCCCCAAATTGCTCATAGTAGTTGGCCCGAGCCTTTCTCCTCAGCCCGAGCTTCCTCCCATTGCCCGAGCTCTGGAAACTAACCCTAGGGCCTCCTCCCACCTTTAAATTTCCCCTGAGATTAACAGTGAGACCCTTTGCTTACTGTGAACCCTCATTTCCCTAGCTGAATTCTCCTTGAGCTGTCTTCTCTCTCGGCGCATTCCCGACAATTTTTGGAGCTGCGTACCACTGATAGAGGGTGCGTGTCTGGCGTTCAGACCCCCTGCTAGCTCGTGGCGATCCTTAGGAAGCTCCAACTGCACCTAAGTCCCCTCAGCCGAGCCTGTAACCCTGTCTCCAAGGTACAACCTTCTCCCATGGTTTCCTTCAATCCATTTCCTCATCTATCTCTGCATTGAGCCTCTGGATGTCGCATATGCAACTGTAGCCACTTAGGAAACCAGTTGTAATTGTTGCATGGGGCTACGCTAGCTCGAATCGATCATATCGATCGATTGAGCCAGCGACTGAGCCATGGCTGAGTCCGACTAAGGACCCAGCGATCGACTGCGCCCCAGGTTATGAAACCTTAGGGGTTTGAGTCGCCTCACCTCCCTTAAGGTGTAGGTATCGAACCCCAGCCGATTAATGGCCTCTGTGAGGAGAATTATCTCCTCACAGTAAGTCTGAAGCGCCCGTATTGAAGGTGTCCCGGGTGAGTAGCACCCCATCGATCCAGAGGGATTCATATGGGGGTTCTTAGTTCAATCTACGCATCTTGACCCCAGAAACATGTCGGGATAGAGTTGAGTCGCCGCCGTCGTCGGAGCGCCGAGAATTTCAGCGTCGAATCTTGCCTGGGACGGACCCGTCGAGAGGAAGAAGATGACCCATTTTGGGCCGAGCCGACCCCGACCCGCGCGATTCTGATCTTGGGCGGCGTCTATTAATTAATTATCGGAAGGCATTTTTAATGGTTATGCATATGATTAATCAAATCCTATAGTTTTAATTTAAATAAAAATACAGAATAAATTATTTAAATAACTTTGGCTATACTGATCCAAATGGTATGATCCAATATACTATTTGAATTAGAAAAATACAAGGAATCTTGATTAAACCTTTTCTGTTTTTAATTAAATAATAATAAATTTAATTAATAACCAAATTAATTGATTAAGGGCTCTGATTACTCATTAAACCCTAAAGAATAATTATGGCATCTCAAAAATAATTTTGGACATTTAATTTTCTTAATCACCCTTTAATTACCATAATTAAGGATTAGTGAATTAAACCCTACATTAACCTCTAATTTTGGGTAAGTTAGTTCCTAATATCATATTAAATCTATTAAAACCTAAATATAAGATTGGATTGCCCTAAAGTGCCATAATCTCACCAATCACCCTAATTGGCTCAATTAAATAATTAGTGCTAATTAAGCTTAATTAGGTTATCAAAACCTGAAATAAGTATGTTTCTCACTTCAGTAATCAATAGGAAACACATTAAAATATATTAGATCTGATTTGGATAACTAAACCCTAAAATCCTAATTTTAGCCTTAAGAGGGACATTTTGGTCATTTTGATCAAAATGTGCTTAAATGCCCTTTAAACCTTAGAAATTTCAGTAAACTACCCTAAGATAGATTATAAATATTCTCTGAACTCTTAGACTAATAACAATACTAATATGATCATTAATCTAGGAAGTCTTCAATTAAGCCCTAATTAAGACCTTAGATCTTAAGTGATCCTAAAGAACTCACTTAGCCTTAAGACTTGAATTTAATAATTGCAACTGTTAAATCTCACATTAATAAGTTCAATTTAGTTAAATTATGATCTTACATGCCAAAAGAAATGCAATTGGTGAAGTCCAAGTTAAAAACCTAATTTAAGTCTAAAGTGATCAAAAATCAGATCTTAGATCTTAGACCTTTAACTATAGATCTTTTACTTGAATTAAACCATCTCCTTTGGAATTTCCTTAAATGATTAATTGTTTAAGCCCTTGAAATCTTCCATGTGGATATAGGATGATTCAATCTATAAGATAATGAGATTATCTTAAAGATTGAATATAGATCTTAGATTCTCAAGTTCTTAATTGATTATTTTATCTTATAATCAGTAGAATAACCCTTCACTAAGTTCTTAGTTCTTAGATCCTTCAGCTTCTAGGATTCCTCACCTTCAAATGGGTATTTAGTGTGAACCATAGATCCTTAGTAGGACTTGACCTTAGGTTTAGGATTTGAACACCAAGGTGGAGTTTAAACCCAAAGCCCTTGTATCTTGATTTATTTAGTCAAGATTTGGGTAAGATAGCAAAATATTAATAAATTAGGTCATTGATTTAAACCTTATAGTCATCACATGATTTTAGATTATAACTTGTTAAGTTCTAATATTAACTTTAAGGTCGTAACTCTGAGATTTTACTCGATAACTGGATATTTGAAATCCTAAACTTATATATTCTCAGAATAGTTAGATTGGGTAATTAGATAACTATGGATATCACATAAGTCTAGATTAAGTCTCTTGCTTACTTTGACTAGATTGCTTGGCATACCTTGGATATTGAGCCTTATTCTTTGAGCATAATAGGAGAACTTAGGATAAGGATGATACATCCTAAGTTAGTGTTGGAATTATATACCCTTCAGTAATTACAGTAATTGCAGTTGGTATAATATGTCCTAGCTTAGTCTGCCTCTTCAATAGTAGTATTATATAGAATGGACTGACCTAGCATATTTGGATGGCTAGGCTGGGGATTGATTGATTGATCTCATATTATGGATGCTCTGTATGGCCTATTGGCTGGTATGATAGTACTATATCTTAGGCTTATTGCTACTTTAGCTGGATTGTTCAGTACTGTTTTCTTTTTTTTTGCTTTGCCACATGCTTCAATGGCCTTATTTTCAATACTTGCTCGCTTTTGCCACATGTCTCAGTGGTTTTACATAGATTGCTTTGCTTTTGCCACATATCTTAGTGGCTTTTTTTACTTTTTCTTTCCTAAATTAGCATATTGTATGTATACTCTTATGGCTTACTTATATATATTGGCATGTTTTGGATGCTAGAATTGTATGTTTGTTTTTGGCATTTGTGTTATTTATATACTCAACATGTGTTGATACGATCATAAGCATGTTATGTTCTGAATTGTATTTACTATTTTTTTTAGCTTTTAGCCTCACCTTGTTTATTTTGTATTGTATGTGACTTTTCATACTAGTTGCTAGCTATAAATGGATAATTTATAGTTACCCATCTCTTCATAGCTTGTTGCACCCATTACTACTTGCATGTTTAGTTAAATTGAAATGTGATATCTTAAAATATTAAGTTCATTAAAATAGCCTAAAATGTACTTAAATAATTATCTAACTGTAACCTTTTTGTTAGAGTATGCTTTTCCTTTTTAGTGAAATTGAGAGACATTTGTATTTTTCTATTAAATTTCAGTCTGTAATAATTAATTTTGGATGTATTTCGCTTCTATATTGTGATGAGTTACTATATTATTTTTCCTCTTTCTACTATGTATACTTGTGGATGTTACCTTACTGTTTATTGCTTCCGCCACTTTGATATTTGTATATTGATGAATGTTATAGTACTTGGTGACAAGTCCTTGGCTTAAGGTTGGTTGAGTTTACCTAACTTTACTTAAGTTGGGGATTTACTACAGTTGGAGTACTGTACTTCTTTGTTGTCAGTACGGGGGCCCCACATTATGTTCTAAGGTAAAATCCAAAGGGAAGTTCTCCTTATAATATTAAATGTGGACCTATTGTAATTGGAGGCTAACTCCAAATCTAATCATGTTCACTTGATTTAATTAGGCATGGAAAATTCAATTTATTCATTTCAATAATGAAGTAACAACACCAAGTCCTACTGTGAAACTTCAACTCTCTCCTTTTCGAATAAATCGTATCTTACCCTAAGGTAAATTGTATTGTTAATTTAAGAAACATCTCAAACCAAAAATCAATATTCTAAATATTACTGAAAAAAGTTAAAACTTAGTATCAAAACCATTATTCCTTGATGACGATAAATCTCAGAACCAAACTTCCATTTATTACTTCAGACCACGTACACTTGCGTGTGAGCACAGACACAGAATCTAGGTATGTCAAAGCTCTTAACATTATTATAAGTGTAATAGAAAAAAATTAGAATCTAATAGGTTACTAATTGACAGGTAACAACACTAAGTCTGTTACACAAGGACTCACCCACTATCAGTGGTATGCAATCACTAGAGCACCGGGGGAAATCTTTAACAGACTGCCAATGGAAAATTGGGGAAAATCTAAATTGAAGTCAATTAATCAGCAATGGGCTCTATGAAGGATTCTTGAGGTTATTTATAGCATCAAGGGATGGGCTGGGTGCCATGGGGTCGACTAGAAGAGGACTGAGAGCTCGGGCCATGGCAGAGCTCTCGGATGGGCCATGGGGCCCAATTTGGTTGCCATGCCGTAGAGGGAAGATCCCCAACATCTTACTGAAGTCGCAAGGGGAGTGGGGGATAGGGTCTACTGTTGGTTATGGTGAATTTTCTCTATCTGGAGTGCGAGCTAATAGAGAGAAGATCCACAGTCGTGGGTGCCTCGGATGTCATCTAATATATCGGTCAGATGGCACTATGGCTCTTATCGCTCGAATCCTAATGGCCGATTGTGGGAGCAATCCAACCCGGAGGATCCACAGGGTGGATATGATGGTAGATCCGTGGCTCTACGGATCATAATCCTAACCAAAGGATTAGCTGAAGGGATAGTGAGATGGAGCGGGGCTCCGCTGTCACGTTACTTGGGCCCCACAGCAGATTGTCTGCGGTCTGCACAGTGGATCCCAATCGATTAATAGTTGTTACAATATATTTACAAATTTAAATTGTTGAGATCCCTTCTATGCAAATATCCCAAATTAATTTAAGTTAAGTTATGGCCTAAATGACCTCCAAAAATTATCAAATTTTCACCCATAGCTAATTTGGGGGTGGAAAATTTAAAAATATAATCAGAATTTTGATTGGAGATCAAAATATTTTATCTATTATTTAGGGTACCAAATTGAACCAAAGTGTCCTTTTTGACCTAGAGAGGTCCGATTGACTCCAAATTTTCAGGATTAGCTTATAATGACCTATTGTATATAATGAAACTATAATTATGGCATGATTAAGTTTATATTTAGCTAAGCAACAACCTAGTATTATTACAACATGTTTCTTTAGGGTTGTGAACCTATTAGGATAATTTGCCAACACTTAGAAATGAACTTAATAATCATTTCCTTTAGCTTCAAACATTTACTTTGCTCTCTAGTAATTTAATGTTAGTATCCCTTAGCTTAATAGTGTGAATAAGGTTTCCACTAAGCTTCAATAACCTACAACTTTTAGTTAACTTAGCACTTGTAGCTTGTAACCCTTCCTCTCCCTTATACTTAAAGCTCTCCTAATAATGTTCTTAGTTATTTTAGTGGTTGATTAAGATAGGTCCCATCATACGCAGGTTGCCTTAGATAAGCTATAGTAGTAAACCTTCAGCTTTCACCTCTTTAGGTGTAGTAGATCCTTAACCCTTAATTTCCTCCATTAATTTATTAAGTCTTGAATCTAATAATCAATAATGATCATGTGGTTTAGGATTAGTATATGATTGGCCTCAATTTGCATCACATACTTATAAATAATTTTGTCATTTCATAAACTTAAATCAAATTACTATTTTCCAAAACTTAGACCAATTATAGTAGTACTTACAATTGACTTAAAAATCAATATCTCTAAGTCAATTGGGAGCTTAATCAGCTCCAATCATTAAGCTAGATAACCTAAATATTTGGATAACACATAATTTTCAATTATTGAATTTCTTGAAATGCTTCTTTTCTTTAAGATTATAGCCTTGAATATTCATATATGACCTGTTGCATAAATAAAATATTCATAATTAATACTTAGGGGTTTCTTGGAGATTAAGCTAGGGCAAGCTATGGGGGGTAATAAGGAGACCTCACATATCCTAAAGGGGGAATATGAGCGTTTATATTTTCTTGGAGACCTTGCTTCTTTACTTAGTTGACAGATATGTCTAACTCCTCACTCGTTCTATAATTTATGCCAGCAGTACGAAAAACTTAAAATAACTTAAGCAAATTAATTATTGGGTTATAACAATCTTATCGATTATAAGAACTTATCATAGTCATTGAGCTATGCTTACTTTTCATAGACTTTGACTATGCCTTCTTAGCCCATTAGGCTAAGCTTTTTCTTACCTTACTTTACTGTTTAACTCTTACTTATTGTGTTGTAGTTTACTTACTTACAGTCTCATTTTCATGTAATGTATGTTGATTTACTTACATTTCATACTTCACTATTTTAGATTCTTTTACTTAACATAATATATGTTGAACATATTCATATATTCATTATATATTTTAATATGTACATTAGTAGTTTTCAGCCTTATTAGGATGCCTTTTTTCTTTACTTGTTGTTGCAAGCTATAGCAAACTTATTTGTGAGTTCTTATTCCTTAGTTGTTTATTATCTATTTTACAGTTATTTTAGCTATACTTTGATGCTTAAATGCTCTGCTTTTAGTACTTAATTGTAAATTTTTATATGTGATATCCAATTAAATTGTAATTAAAAATTAGCCTAATCTTAAAATATACTTAAACTCTTTAATCTAATCACTTGTTTTATTTTATTTTTACTATGGCCTACCGTATTTTAAAAATCAAAAATGTGATAGATCAGGAGCACTTATTGAATAGTGGAGTTGGACCTATCACAGGACATTAGTAGATTTAGAGATTCCTACTTCCACATCTTTCTTTTTATAGCATTTGTAAGATGAAAGAATTTGCTTTCTTTACTTTTAAATTCAGTATGTAATAATTTAATTTATGTGATATTCTTCCTTTATTCTGTACTGGGTTTAATTTTAGTATTATCTTCTTAGTTTGGATGGTGGATTGAATGCATTTTACTACTTGCATATACCTCTACTTGTATATTTTATTTCTTAACTTACACATTCACAAAGTCAATTAGTTCTTGGCCATATATGTAACAACCCAAGTTGTTACTTAAGTTATTTAAGACTAATTTAAGTCTTAATTAAGGTTCTAGTACATTAATTATGTTATTTAGAACTCATCTCTAAAATCTAGGTCAAACTTGAAGTCAATTGAGTCAAATCTGAATTTATGGAAAAATACCAAAACCCTAGAAATTAATTTTTTATTTTGACCTCAGATTGAAAATCTGACTTTGCCATTACGTTCACCACCCCCAAATTAGCTCGGGGTGATACTTTGGTCGCATTTGGAAGTCGTTGATTTTCGATAAATATTTTAATTTTATTTAAATACCTGAAAATTTGAATAATTAAATACTCGTCGAATAAAAAATTCGATTGCGCCGTTGCGTTCCTCACCTCTCAATTAGCTAGGGGTGAATTTTTTTTATAATTTTTGAATGTTGTTTAAGCAATTAAAATTAATTAATGAAATTGAAATAAAACAATTAAAATTATTATTTAAATAAAATAATTTAACGGCGCCATCCGCAGCCCTTAACGTCATTGACCGCCCACAGTTCGATCAAACAATGCTTGCGGACTGTTCGATAGAATGATCGAACGGCCTGCGTTTGTCTTCCCCGTGCCTGTTCGTGAGCTTGGCGCGTGGCACGCAATGGATGCGTGTCTTCTCCTCCGTCCTCCAGATGTCACGCACCGACTAAGAGTCAGCTTCCCTTACCCATTCAAGACCCAAAATCGTCCACCTGGCTCAATTTCACAAAGATTTTGAGTAAAGATCGATTGGTTCCGGAGAAATCGCAAAGAATTTCCACCGTTCAACTTAAGGTACAAACCCTTGATCTTCATCAATGATTGAAATTGCTAGTTCAATTCCTTATTTCATATCTTTGATTGTCGATGTACCGGTTCCGATCAAACTCAAATGAGTTCGATCGACTTAAATCGAACGGATGTCCATAATACAAACTGTTAGCCTACGTCTCGCGTCGACAACGGTTGCTAGGGTTCGATCTAGCCGGAGGTGTGAGTCTTCCCCAGCAGAGTTCTTAGTACCAATCGAAAGGTCACTCCAAGACCTTTCGATCGGTATGCGGGCCGACTGCTGAGGGCGCCGGAATCAATTTTTCCGCCGGCTTTCACTTCGACTTTTGGCCGTCGTTTTGGCTGCCCTAGCCACGGGTGTTCCGATTCGCCGAGTTTAGCTCAGGCGTGAGACAGGCTGGGTCGGGCTCAACCCAACCCATTTTCCGCGTGTCTTAAGTGGCGGGCCCCACCATTGCCTCCACCGCATCTCGTAGTGCGCCACGTGTAGGGAGGGACCCACACCTCTGCATCGCGGCTGTCTTCGTTGATAGCGGTTGTGGGCCCTCCTCACAGCGCCTCGACCAATGAGCTCCTGGCGCGTGGACCACCGTCTGACGTCTGCCAGACGTCGTACCCCGTGGGTCCCACTTCCTGCAAAATATATAAAAATTATATATATATATATATACATATATATATTAGTGATAATTAATAATCAGAATTGTTAAATAAGAATTTATTTAAATAAATTTAGTTTAAATAATAAAATACCAATACTTAAAACACAAATATCTTAATAAATATAAGTCCAAACATAGCAAATAAATATATCATTTTGTTCAGCAAAAATAGAAGAATTTTATGGAACTATCAGAATCCCAGTTAGGACTATATTTAAGATAGTAACATTTAGGGTTTATTCGATGTGACACAAATGATTCAAATATTCAAATAATCATAACTTTATACCCCATTATCCAAACATACCCAATATGGGTCTCAAAATATTTAGAAAACCCTAATGATTAATCTAGTAGTATCCATTTTAATGTTTGGATTAAAATTAGACTAATCACATTTAGGACCTAACCCTAATTAGGTCAACTAACCCTAAAACTTCAATTGACCATAAGTTAGTCAATTGAGCTCCAAATTAATTAATCCAAATATCCATTTTGATCAAAAAAACCTAATTTACAATAATATGCAAAAATATTTAGGATCCAATAGTTAGATTTGCTAATCAACCCTAATTACTTAAAACTTGATTAATGAATATTATCAAATCTAATGATCCAAATTAAACAATTTAAGTTTCAAAGAACTCCTTAAGTACATTAGAATCTAATGGTGTGGTTGGATAAATAATTTGGTGATTAATTTTACTAATCACTCACTAATCACCTAAACCCTAATTAGGCCATAACTTAGCCAATTAAGTTCCAAATTGAACCCCCCCCACTAGTCAACAAAATCAGTGGATCATTTGTGAAACATAGCCACTGATTTTGCTTAATTTGGATATCAATTGGAGAAGTTAGAAAAATTTGATCTTAATTAAAAACCCTTAAAAAACTTGTATTGGCTATAACTTAGCCAATACACATCAGAATTTGATGATTTTAGGTTCTATAGAAAGCTTAGGACTTAACCTTTAATAAATTGACAAAAAATTTAGGTATCATTAGGGGAAAGTTACCAATTTGCCCTTATAGGTCAAATTCCCTAATTTGACCTTATAAGGCTTAATACTAAACCAAAATTAATGAACTTACTGTCTAAACTCATATTAAATAGTAAGTGATCATTCCACTTTATTAAAATCCAGAATTAAGCTCTAATTTATAAAAATGAATCTTAGACCCTTAAGAAAGGGCAAAATAGTCTTTTTGCCCAAAATTAGGGTTTAATGAATTTAAGACCTGATTTCATCTCTAAATCTTAATATAGAGTAATTAAAATAATTTAGGCCTTGATTTAGATAATTCTAAGTCTCAAATTAGAAATTTGATGAAAACCCTAAGTTAAGTCTTAAGTAAAACTTAAGTGAATTATGAGAGATCTTCCTTTCCTTTGTACTTCTTAGATCATCCTTTAGGTCTTATAACTTTAGTTAGGATGTGTGTTTGAGTGATATTCTTAGATTTAAGAACTTTAAATTCCTATGATTATGAATAGATCTTAGGCTAGAATTCATCTAATGAGTAAAGTAGGTTACTCATTAAGGTGAAACCATGATCTTACTAATTTATTAGATTTTTCATAACTTATTAAATGATTATTTGATCTTTTAATCTTAAAATTAGGTTTAGAAATCTATCCTATTGAATTTGACTTAATTTAATGGGATTTTCCTTAACACTTAATCAGTAAGATGGGATTAAACCTTAGTCCTTAAGATGATCTTGTGATTAAGTAATTGAACTTCATTCTTTGGAGTTTGATTCTTAATCTGTTAAATCTTGATTTGGCTAATCAAGATTTGGATGGGTTTATATAAAGCAATAATTTAGGACGATCGATTTTACTTATTTAAATCTTTTAGGTGACATTGATTATTTATAATTAGGACATAGTTAATCCTAATTATGTTTAACTTATAGGTTCGTGATTCTAAGTTACAGACAGTGTAGGAATTGAGGATCCTAAATCTTATGTAACTTAAAGTAGATATAACGATTAAATTAGAAAACATGTGATATCACAAAGTTTGTGTAGTGCTATTTATTTCCTTGATTTAAATTGCTATGCTTCCCTTGTTGTTTAAGCCTTTTATACTCTTGGACATAACATTAATACTTGATACATAGTTTATAATATACTTTGAATTATATTCACATAATATTTGCATAATTTTAAAAAGAAAATATAAATAAAATAAACAACACTATACTTGTGGTTTATATTTTACTTAGCCTACCATTTAGTATGACTTTACTTTAGGACAGCTTTTGCCTAAGGAATTTCTCCTAGGGTATGTTACTTTAGTATTGGGATGTTTCTCCTATATGCTCTTTAGATACTTTATGGATTTTACTTTAGGATCTGGGATGTTTCTCCTAGATGCCTCTTTGGTGGATATTACTTTAATCTGGGATGTTTCTCCTAAATTATCAGATGGACTTTACTTTTTGACACACTAAGTAAGAGTATCTCACACGTATAGTACTTTACTTACATTTAATTTTCAGTCTCTTTACAGTTACTTTACGTGTTTTTCTTTACACTTTAGACTTACTTTACTTTACCATTTTAGCATATTTTCTTTCTTTCATATTTTTCATTTTCTGCAGTTCCTTTACATTTCGGAACTTTCTGTATGTCAGCCATTTTACTTACTTGAGAGCATGTTAGGATGCTAGTTTTTATATTTTCAGTACAGTACTTTTACTTATACTATAACTAGCATGTTAGTCTGATCATATTCCTTAGGACTTTTCTTTGTACTTAGTAAATTACATTTTTATACTTTACTTACCTTGTATTGCAGCCTGAGTTGAGGTATGTTTCTACCTCATAATTTGTTCTTCATTTCTTGTTGCTTTACTGCTATACTATGCTTAATTCCAGTTGTGATATCATTAAAATACATTAAAATTTATTACCTTAAAATGTACTTAAACATTTTGTCTAACAAGATTTTTCTTTTGTTGGCCGGGGCCCTACCATTATGAAACCGATAATGGTAGATTCTGAGCTTTTTGAGGAGATTGAGCCTACAGAGGAGCAGATCCAGGAGGAGATTCAGACTATTGAGGAACCTTAGTCTACTTACTAGATTACTTTACTTTGACTATGTGAGGTGAGAGCATTTTACATTATAGTTCTTTAAACTTTAAATGTTTGTAATAATACAAGACTAAATTGTGCTTTACTTTTCTGCATTGTATATATTCTGAGTTGGATGTCTTTACTTTATAGTATGGATGATTACTTCAGTTTGTACTTTTCTTCT